>CM044441.1:28395703-28424638 GCA_024363595.1 Xenopus borealis
AAAAAAAAAAAAAAACAAATAGAATATCTCAAACTCAAATTTGACCGACCCGATTTCAACCAAAAAAAAATTGAATGTCAGGAAGGCTATGAACATCTTCAAATTGGTCCCCTCTCTCATGCAACATACTGCGTCTGAATCTGCGTTTGTCGCTTACACACGTCTCGTGGGTACAACACCAAACGCAGCCGAACACAACGCAGGGGAGCGCAGGTGGAAAACGCCCGTGTGTAAGGGCCCTTAGACCATAAAAACAGTTTGAAAATTCCAATTTTCTATTTGACCCTTAATAAGTCTGCCCCTTAATGTTTAAATGATTTTCTAGTAGACTTAAAGGAAAACTATACCCCCAAAATGAATACTTGAGCAAGAGACCGTTTACATCAAATTAAGTGGCATATCAAAGAATCTTACCAAACTGGAATATATATTTAAGTAAATAATGTATTTTTCCATCTCTTGCCTTGAACCCCCATTTCGTGATGGTCTGTGTGCTGCCTCAGAGATCACCTGACCAGAAATATTTCAACTCTAACTGTAACAGGAAGAAGTGTGGAAGCAAAAGACACAACTCTGTCTGTTATTTGGCTCATGTGACCGAACTTTATAGTTTGTTTGGTATGTTTGTGTGCACCGTTGAATAATATGATCCCAGGAGGCGGCGCTTATTTTTTAAAATGCCAATTTTATATTTATGATTACCCAATGGCACATACTATGAAAACATAACATTATAATGAAAATGGTTTATTTACATGAAGCAGGGTTTTACATACGAGTTGTTTTATGCAATATCTTTTTATAGAGACCTACATTGTCCGGGGGGTATAATTTTCCTTTAAGATAACAGAAAGATCTATCATCCAGAAAACCCCAGGTCTGGAGCATTCTGGTACATACCTGTATCTTAAAAAAAGGTACAAAGCTCAATTTAAGAGCTTTTTTGGATAAATGATGTCACAATTTTTCAAGTATTTCCAATAACATTTCAAAAATCTACAGAAACGTAAAGTTTTTTTTTTTTTATGTGTATCATCAGTTTATTTAGAAACAGAAAGTTTCCCTAATTTAGCTTGGTACCTTGTCTGGCTTAAAACCAAAATACCGATCCCATTTGCCTCGAAGTTATAGTCAATTTCTTTCAAATCTTCAATCCTACTGTTTATATTGTTGGTGCTAACCTCGAAGACTCTGGGTGTTTCTAGTACAAGGTCGATACCAATGCCCCGCTTAAGAAGCAAATCTATCTTGACAAGAAAGTTCACCGGGGACAGATATAGTATGCTAGGGTAGCTGGTAATAATGCGAGTAATTTCGTTTTCTGTACAGCCGAGGGAGTGCAACTTTTGCTGCACATTTTTATAGTTCCTCTTTATGTAGGTGTTACAGAGGTCCAGAATGTCTGCTCCACTGCCTTGAATCCACAGCAACAATTCCTTATCGTTCATCTTAAAAGTTGACTGAATGAATTCAATATTGGCTTTAAGGCGCTTTGTACTTCTGATTAATATGAATATATTTTTGGTAATGATTTGCTTCACAAACTCCTGTGGATTTTCACCTCCTAAACAGACATGTAGGTCCTGTAAAAAGTAAACCATCTGCTTGTTGAGTTCTGCTCGATTGGAGAATGTTCGAGGGGCTTTGGCCAGCAATTGGCACAGATCTTTAGGAGACAAGCCTAGGGAACTAAGGAAAGAAATGTTTTCCTGCAAATTCTCAATGTCACCAGATCGGAAAAAAGACTCAGGAGAGCGTTCCACAATCTTTAATATATGCAAATCTGTCTTCAAAATGCTCTGCCAAATCTCCCACTTCTTCTGCAGGTGTTCGTAGGTGCGTGTGATTGCCCTGGGGTACCGAGAAATAATACTGGCGATTGTTTCTCTGCTTGCTCCCTTTGATTGCAGGAACTTCCTCAGGCTTTCCTCGTGTGTGATCATCTTCTTCAGGATTCCAGGCTGACGTTTTCTGGCCATTGTAATGTCAACACCCATATATTCTAGGTTGCTCAGCAGGCTCTGGTTTTCGATGGATTCAGTTTTTTTGGTGTCGAGAAGCTGCTCACTATAAAATCTGGACCATGCTGAATTAACATGCGGAAGGCTTGCAATCCTTATCGTGCATGCAGAGGGCATATGACGCAAGCAAAATAAGGTGGTGTGAATCAGCCCTTTCATTGCCATGATTAAGCTGCCTGTTTTCTGGAGAATAAAGAACACAACATTAATTATTTTTAATTCCAAAATATTAACAGATACATGTACTGTTAATATGAGGGATGCACCAAATCCACTGTTTTGGATTCGGCCGAACCCCCAAAGCCTTCCCGAAAGATTCGGCCGAATTATGGTGGGAAGGGGGAAACATTTTTTACTTCCTTGTTTTGTGCCAAAAAGTCATGGGATTTCCCAATCTGGGAATTCGGATTTGGTTCGGCCAAATCCTGGCCTAATCCCAAACCGAATCCTGGATTTGGTGCATCCCTAGTTAATAAGTGAATTTTGTTACAACCGTGCCACCTGTTGGTCATTTTTCAACCAGTCTGCCCACCAAGTAGTCAAGGAAGTTGTCAAGAGAATGAAAAAGGCTGCTCTGATGTTCTTCTCCCGAGGAAAAAAATAGAAGCCTTTCTCAGCAGCCGCTTTCTTTCTCTAGACGATTTCCTTGTCTACTTGGTGGTCAGAGAGGTTGAAAAATGATCATCAGGTGGTGCGGTTATAACAAAAGCAATTAATTTTAACAGTACATGAATCCTTTAATATCTTGGAATAAAAAAAAATGTACATTGCAAAAGTGCTAAGAATAGCATCCTCATGAATTTTACATTCACTTATTTTTAAGGTTTAATTCTCCTATAAACAAATAATTGCAATTTAAAAAAAGAATGTCCTTTTTCTCTGTAATAATAAAACAGTACCTTGTACTTGATCTCAGCTACAATGTAATTAATCTCTACTAGAGGCAAAACAATCCTATGCAATGTTTAAATGATTTATAAATAGACAAAGTAAAGAGATCCAATTTAGGGAAAGAAAACCCCAAGTACCAAGCATTCTGGGTAACAGGTCCCATACCGTATAGGGCAAAGGCATAAGGGAAGATACCCCAGTGAATTGCCAGCCTATGAGATTTCCAGCTCAGTGGGTGGGCAGAAATATCTTGGGACTTGATTCTCCATAGACCTTAAAGAGTCTGTTCACTTTTGAGTTAACTTTCAGTATGATGTAGGGAGTGATATTCTGAGACAATTTGCAGTTGGTTTCTATTTTTTATTATTTTTGGTTTAGAAGTAATTTAGCTTTTTATCCAGCGGCTCTCCAGTTTGCAGTTTCAGCAATCTGGTTGCTAGGGTCCAAATTACTCTCGTACCATGATGTGATTTGAATAAGAGACTGGGATATGAATAAGAGAGGCCCTGAATAGAAACATGAGCAATAAAATGTGGCCATAACAATAAATGTGTAGCCTTAAAGAGCATTTGTTTTTTTAGATAGGGGTCAATGACCCCCATTAGAAATATGGAAAGAGTCAGAAGAAGAAGGTAAATAATTAAAAAATGCAGACCAGTTGAAAAGTTACTTGCAATTGGCCATTAACACCCCCTTTCATGGCGATTGTCTGGACAATGCCAGTGAACTCTTCTAACACAGAGAAATGAGTGAACACTGCAGCCCTGTACACATCACACTGTGCATTCTCTGCAGCCCTGTACACATTGCACAGCTCACTCCCAGCAGCCCTGTACATATGACATTACTCACTTCCATCTCACTCCCAGCAGCCCTGCAAATGGCACAGCTCACTCCCAGCAGCCCTGTACACATTTGCAATGCACACTCCCAGCAGCCCTGTACACATTGCACACAACACTCCCAGCAGCCCTGTACACATTGCACACAACACTCCCAGCAGCCCTGTACACATTGCACACAACACTCCCAGCAGCCCTGTACACATTGCACACAACACTCCCAGCAGCCCTGTACTGATCATACTTTATGCTCCCAGCAGCCCTGTACTGATCATACTTTATGCTCCCAGCAGCCCTGTACTGATCATATTTTATGCTCCCAGCAGCCCTGTACTGATCATACTTTATGCTCCCAGCAGCCCTGTACTGATCATACTTTACGCTCCCAGCAGCCCTGTACTGATCATACTTTACACTCCCAGCAGCCCTGTACTGATCATACTTTACGCTCCCAGCAGCCCTGAACTGATCATACTTTACACTCCCAGCAGCCCTGAACTGATCATACTTTACACTCCCAGCAGCCCTGTACTGATCATACTTTACACTCCCAGCAGCCCTGTACTGATCATACTTTATGCTCCCAGCAGCCCTGTACTGATCATACTTTACGCTCCCAGAAGGCAGCAGCTCTTTACATAAACTGGGCTGAGTGGGCTCTTCCAGCTGCTCAGTTCTCTCAGCACCCATATATGAGGAGGGTTTTCACCAAGGTCACCATGTACTGTAAGGAACAAAACTCCCTGAAAAGTAGATTACAGTTCCCTGGAGTCCTACCTCTAGCAAAGCCTAAACTTGCGTATTGTTGCTTCAACCTCCAGCACAATTCTAACCTCAGATCTCCTGCTAGCTCCTCAGACAGGCGGAAGACAGCTCCACAGTGAGTCTTTCAGGAAGTCATGACGTCACCACCACGTGAAGAGAAAAGGGGCGGCATTTAGGGAAGGAGGAGAGGAAAGGAGAGGACAGCGGGCTATGTAACATTCCATGACGAGTGAGGAGCTGCTGGCAGTGCTTTTGTAGAAATATAAATTTAGGATTGCCCTATAAACAGCAGAAAGGCGCATAGTAGCACATGGGAAAGTTTAAGAGACGAGGGAGGAATAGGGGAGCCGCAAGGGAACATACTTTGTAATAGTGTTCATTCAGTATTGTCGCGCAGTATTTAAAAGAATTAAAAAGTTCTCAGTGAGGCGTGTATACGGAGGCATGTGTGACTGTTATGCATACTCTACATGTCCTGCCGTTCTACAGTCGCCTGTGTAACAACCTGTTTAGCTGACTCAACCAGCTTTCTTTTCTTGCGATTGGTACCTTCCGCTATACTTGCGTTTGGTACATTCCACTACACTGGCATTTGGTGCCTTCCACTATGCAGTCTGTTTAAAGGGGTTGTTCACTCTTGGTCTGACGCAGAGAGTGATATGAAACAATTTGCAATTGGTTTTAGTTTTTTGAGTTTTTTTTTTTTTTTTTTACTATATATGGGTTTCTTCAGTTATTTAGCTTTTTATTGAGTAGCTCTTCAGCTTGCAATTTCAGCAATCTGGTTGCTAAGGTCCAAATTACCTCGCGACCATGCATTGATGTGAATAAGAGAGGACTGCACAAAAAATATGAATAATCAAAAGTAGCAATAGCATTAAATGTGTAGGTTAGAGGGATCCTTGGAAAGAATCAGAAGAAGAAGACAAATAATTAAAAAACTATTAAAAAAAATAATAATGATCAAGTGAAAAGTTGCTTAGAATTGAATATTCTATAACATACTAAAAATTAACTTAAAGGTGAACTTCTCCTTTAAAGAAGAATTCAACCCCTTATTTAACAAACCCCTACTCTACATAGACCCCCTCCCTCCCTCCATCCCCCAGCCTAGCTGCTACCCCAGGTAAATGCCCCTAATTTTATACTTACCCTTCAGTGCAGATTCAGGGCAATGGAGTTCAACGGCATATTGGCACATGCACAGTTGGAGCAATTTTCCGGTTTGTGACAACCACGCATGTGTCGCAAGTCATAGAAATTGTCAAAGCACCAGAAGAAGACCCAAAGATTTCCATAGAGAAGAAGATGGCTGCTGTGACCTCCAATGCCCTGAATCTGCACCGAGGGATAAGGAAAAATTTAGAGGCATTTACCCATACCTCCCAACTGTCTCATTTTTAGATGACAGTCCCTCTTTTGACAGCTCAACACGCAGTCCCTCATTTGTACTGGAAAGTCCGGTTTTTCTCTGCACTGAACAGTCAGAAAAATAAACAAAGTTTCTAATGTAATTGGCTTTTGGCAGAGAGCCCAAAACAGCCACAGCAGCAGATAAGATACTTTTGCAAAAATTTCGAGATAAGCAAATGAGTAACTGTAACAATATGAGATAACAGGTCCCTTGGGAAAAGTTAAGCTGGCCATAGTTGCAAAGATCCGCTTGTTTGGCGCAATGGGTGGGTCGGAAGAAAATCCAACCTTCCCAATCGATATCGTGTCCAGATATTGGTCGGGAAGACCAGTCGAAAGCCCCTATACATGGAGAGATAATCTGTTCAATCGGTCTAAACGACCGATACCAGCAGCTTTATCTGCCCGTGTATGGCCTGCTTCAGACTCACACCTTAAATGGCAATTCACCTTCATTAGCAAAACTGTTATAACTGAAAAAAGCCACAAAAATATGTTCAAACTTTTATAACCTGCCACATTTTGTAAAATGAACATGGTAATTAGGGGTGTGGTCACAAATGGGCATGGCCACAAAATTTCACCATGTTGGATGGTATGCATTTATCATGGGTAGCAGCTAGGCTGGAAGGGAGGGGTTCTATGTTGGGTAAGGGAGTTGACGTTTTTTTAACAAGGGGTTGAATTCTCCTTAGAGTAGAACCACATGGCCAATTCTGCTGCATCCGATGCTGGGTGACAAAACTCCTATGTCAAGTCAGATGCGACGGAAACAAGGTATTATTATTAGTAACATGTTTTCCTTTAGCGCCAGCATATTTTGTAGCGCTGTAAGGTAAGTAATATAAAGTCGGATAATGTTGCAGCGTTCATCTGACGCGACAAGTTGCGTCTGCATCCGACAGTTGTGTCATGTCAGATCAAAGCTGCAACACCATTCAACAATTCTATTACTTACTTTATTTCCATCATATCCAACGTGATGCCTGCATCTTTGCACAGCGCGTCGAGTGCAAAATGCTGTGTAGTTTTAGTGTAACTAGCACATTTTGGAGTAGTGTTGGTAATCAGGTGTTTGCTTTCTAGTACGTGACCAGTAAATGCTACATGCTGATTGGTTGCTGTGGGCTGCTAGACCTATAGCAAACCTGTATTAAATTAAACCCTTTATGTACAGAAGAAGTGTTACATTGTTTTTTTTTGCCATACTATTCCTCCTATGTTTTCATCCCCCAACCAATTTAGGGTAAGCCTCTGCCCTGCCAACCAAGTTATGCACCCTCACAACCTGAGCCATTATATCTTATAAGCTTGTAAGCACTACTATGAATATGTGATCATACCGTGGTGCCCGATATCTGTTCAGTCTCTGTTAGGAAGTGGTTTTGGCAATTGAAGAGTCAGATGTTGGGCACTCATACTTTATATAAATAATGGGGCACCACAAAAGCTGCTTTGTATCCATAACTGCCCTGACCCACCCCAAGTTTGGCTCAGTCATACTTCTTTTCTGCTGATATGGCCTGGAATCCACAGCAAGCCCCACCTCTTTCACGTTTATGTAATTGCCCTGCCCTGCTCAGCCTACTCTGGCGGTAAATTTATTTGTAAAAGGTGGCCAGAGTCAGAACACCATGCAATATTTAGATGATTGCACGAAACCCAGAGCAGATATATTTGGGTCTTCTCCCACTGACTTGTATGCAACCTCGGCAGATCTGAGATACCAGATTTGCGGATTCGGATTTTTTTCCTTCCTCCATTCCAAAAAAATGTAGGTTTTTTTTCCTCCTTAAAATTCAGATTCTAGCCTACTAATCTAAATGGCCACTAGATGGCAGTGGTTGCCAAAATGTTGGGTTAAAAACCAGAAGAGAAAATTTTTCCTTAATTTCCCAACACTCCTCAGCTTCTTCCTGTTCCATTTTGAAGTGATAAATTCTGAGACTTGAAGTTCCTCCGCTTTTATAGTGGGTGGTGCGCTGATTCTCTGTAAGCAGAGAAAGTGCTAGAGTCCATCACTTTACAACAGGTATGAGCTTTACCCCTCTGCCACCCTGAGGGGACTTTGCTGCTGCCAAAGTCTTGTCTGGGAGTCACAAAAGGCCCTGGCATTTCCAGTACACAGAGACAGAAACAGCCCCCACTAGTCCAACAAGTAGTGAGTGTCTATGGCATCTTACAGCAGCAGCCCCTCTGGTATTTACCAGAAATTGCCAGTCCAGGCCTGATGCTACTGTCCCCCCCCCCCCCCCCCCCCCCCCCTCCCCACTCACTTTTCAGCTCTGGAGGAGGTTTAGGGGGTCCACGTCACTAGTGCAGAGAGTGCAGTTGCGCTTTGTATTTCCGGTTTGAAAGACAGAAATTCAGTTCTTAACGTTACCAGGAGCTGCTTTTTGCAGCCCATAGTAACTTGTGGGGCACTGTAGCCTAAGGCTTACTTTTAATAGTTTTTGAATGATTTTTTCTTCTTCTGATGACTTCAAATGGGGGGGTCACTGATCCCATTAGGGTTGCCACCTAGGGTTGCCACCTGTCCGGTTTTGAACCGGACAGCCCGGTATTTTGAAGGGCTGTCCGGTTCAATGCTTCCTGCCCGGTTTTCCATATAAGGAAAACCGGGCGGGATTAGCTTGATTGACGCCGCGATCGGGCAATCGGCGATCGCGGCGTCATAGCTCCGCCCCGTGACGTCATGGGACCGCCCACTGACGTCACGGGACCGCCCACTGACGTCACGGGACCGCCCGTGACGTCATGGGACCACCCCCCTGTCCGGCTTGAGCCACAGGGAAAGGTGGCAACCCTATTGCCACCTTTTCCTGTTGCTGAACCCGGACATGGGGGCGGGCCCATGACGTCGGTGGGCGGGCCTGTGATGTCGGTGGGCGGGCCTGTGACGTCAGTGGGCGGGCCCGTGATGTCACAGGGCGGATCTATGATGACGCAATCGCTGATTGGCCGATCGCTGCATCAATCAAGCTAATCACGCTCGGTTTTCCTTATTTGGAAAACCGGGCAGGAAGTATTGACCCGGGCAGCCCTTCAAAATACCGGGCTGTCCGGGTCAAAACCGGACTAGTGGCAACCCTAGATCCCATCTAAAACAAATGCTCTGTAAGGCTACACATGTATTGTTACTTTTTTTTATTCCTCTTTCTATTCAGGTCCTCTCCTGTTCATATTCCAGTCTCTTATTAAAATCAGTGCATGCTGCTAGGGTAATTTGAACCCTAGCAACCAGACTGCTGAAATTGCGTCTGCATTGCTTCTGAATAAAAAGCCAACTAACTCAAACCCCATAAATAATAATACAATTGAAACCAATTGCAAATTGTCTTAGAATATTAATCTCTCTACAGCATACTAAAAGTAGACTCAAAGATGAACTTTGAATTGGACATATAATTGCCCACTCTTTTCTGTGCATTTTTCCATGTATCTTTTAAGACCGTGTAAAGTTGTGCCAAACTTTCTCTTCCCCTCTTGCTATTTGTTTTGCATGAGTGACTACATTCAATATCATTTATTATTATTATTTAGATCTGTTTTCTAAAGTCCTGCAACGTCCTTGGTGTATTAAAAACTAGAACCTAAACGAATTCACCCAATAAATTGTTCCACTGAGCAGGGGAAACTGAGAAGCAGAATTAGCTCTTATTTTAGACAAACGTGCTTTCTTGAATTACAACACCTGTTATTTTACTCCTTCATAATCAATTATTCATCTGACCAAACTTTCTAATCTGCTATAGATGGGTGCACTGCAGAAAGAAAAGCAGCTAGTCTATCCAGCATCCCTGCATTATTCTCTTCTTCTTGTGTTGACAGTTTCAGTTGTTGGGAGCTGATCATGTCCAAAAGAAGATGCATTGAACTTAAAATCTGTCAGACCATAAGCTGTTCCACTCCTGTTTACAGACAGCACAGAGCCCAGACCAGCAGAGGTAAGTACTCGCACCATTATACTATAAGGAGTGTTCTATGTCTGTGGGGTTCCTTGGTGGCAGCATAAACTGCTTTCAGATTGCTTTAAATCTCTGTGCATATTGTAGCAAACAGAATATGCATTCATACAACACTAAATAGCTAGACAACCTCAACAAAATAAGTACAGAATGGAACCATAATCCTGAAAGCTCTGGATATAAGGTTGTCTCCCATATATTCCATTTTATTCAAACAATCCAATTTAAAAAAAAAACCAAAAAACAGTGCCTTGTACTTTATCCAAACTAAATATAATGAATGGTTATTACAAGCAAAACCAGCCTATTGGGTGTATTTAATGTTTTCATGATTTTCTAGTAGACGTGCAGTATGAATATCCAATTTACAAAAAAGATACATTATCCAAAAACCCTTGGTCCTGAGTATTCTGGATAACAGGTCCCATACATGTATTACAAATATATTTGGGGACCATTGTATATAAGGGGTGCTTTAGTATTCAAAGAAATGTAATGTGTCAAAATAAATGTACATAAAATTTCTCAGTGGCCTCTTATAATCAAATCAATTTACATTCATTATTTTTCTAGTTTTCAAGATATTGGCAGTTTTTAAATGGTAAATATGATGAATTTGAAGCAACAGCGCCTCCTGCCTACAGTTGTCTTTTTGTGGGGAAAAAGGAACATATTGTGATATTTTTTCTGCATAGATAATAAAATTAGTCAGTAGAAATGAGTCTTCTGATGTTTCTCTGGTCATGTCTAGCCAGAGCAAACTCACAATATGTTCCTTTTCCCACAAAATGCATTTTCAGGTGGCTGCAGTCAGTCAGCTGAAATCACCAACAGGTGGCACTGTGGTTTCAAAGTCATTATAACAGTAGCTACCTAGTTAATGGAACATTAACATGAAAACAATATAATGTTTTAAAGTAATAAAAATATAATGCAATGTTGCCCTTAACTGGTGCAACTGCTGTGTTTGCTTCAGAAACACTACTTATATTTATATAAATAAGCTGCTGTGTAGCAATTGGGGCAGACATTCAAAGGAGAACAGGCTTAGGTTACACAGCAGAGAGCAGATAAGCTCTGTAGAACATAATTTTTTCAATTTCTGCCACTGCTAAAAAAGCAGCTTGTTTATGAACTATAGTAGTGTTTCTGAAGCAAATACATCCGTTTTACCAGTACATTATATTGTCATTACTAGGGATGCACTGAATCCAGGATTCTGTTCAGTATTCGGCCGAACTGAATCCGAATCCTTAAAATCATGTGAATTTTCACCACGAAACAAGGAAGTAAAAAAAATTATAGCCGCGCACGAAGTGCACTGCTTGCTTTTGCCCTTCCTCTCACTAATTTACATGTGCAAATTCGGGTTTGGTATTTGGCCGAATATTTCACAATGGATTCAGGGGTTCAGCCGAATACAAAATAGTGGATTTGGTGCATCCCTAGTCATTACTTTGAAGCACTTTCATTTTTTGTTGTTACTGTTCCTTTAACAATAAATACATGTAAAAAAGTGGTCAGAAAAATGCGCTGAGCATTTGTTTTACGGGTTTACATTTTCTTTAAATATAATTGTAATATTATCCCCATGTATATACAGACACATTCTGTGGGAGGGGATCATAGAATATGCTCTTTTCTACCTCCTTAAAGGGGTTGTTCACATTTGAGTTAACTTTTAGTATCATGTAGAGAGAGACAGTCTGAGAAAATTTGCAATTGGTTTTCATTTTTTATTATTTGTGGTTTTTAGTTATTTAGCTTTTTATTTAGCCACTCTTCCATTTACATTATAAACAATCTGGTAGCTAGGATCCAAATAATCCTAGCAACCATGCATCAATTTGAATAAGAGACTGGAATATGAATAGGAGTGGACCTTACTAGAAGGATGAGAAATAAAAATAACATTACATTGTAGCCTAAAGCTGGCCATAGCCACAAAGATCCGATCGAATAATTGAACGATCGGACGTCCCCATCTCCCGACCTGCCACTAACCTTCAGTTGAAATAAAGTAGTAAAAAAACGATCAGACAGATTAGCCAGAATCCATCACAGCTCTAACAACCAATGCTTCCGAGGTTGTTCCTCCCCAGGTTCCATGGCACATATATGGTGAACATGCCCGAAAGTTACCCGATTTTGTGTAAGAGTATACAATCACAAGGGGTCTCAAAATTGGAGCTAGGGCTGTTGAACCATATATTCTTGGCGGCTAGACAGTCTATAGCTAAAGCATGGAAAACACCCTCCGTTAATTTCACGATGTTCAAAAACAAACTGGACTGGATCTTTATTAATGAAAGACTGACCGCCATCTCTACAAACAACACCCGCAAGATAATGCAGATTTGGCAGCCTTGGCTCCAATACAGATTCAATGGTACCCCCCCCCGCCCAATCTAACAGCTAACTGAACATCTTAGCATCCCATACTCACACCCAGGTGCGTGCCCTTAACTCATCACACTAAGACCTACTATCAAAGAGAAAAGCTGTTTGACTGACCTCAGTTACTAGATTTACCTTTCTTGTACAGTTTAGGATTATCCTCAGGTTAAGATGGACATTCTTCCAATACTCAAAACACTAAAGCTACTATCCCTCCACATGGTCGATATCCTTCTCCTTATCCACCTCTAAAATCAAGGTCACAAGGGAGTAAACAAGCTACTCTCCCTACTACCAGCTACGATCATCACCCAAGAGAGGGAAATTTCGAGCAGTACTTAGCACAAGCCTATGGGAAGCTTCCCTTAGGCTTCCATTGCAATTCGGTAGGTTCAATCTGGCGAAGTAGGCAGTCGAATAACTTTAAAATTTTGATTCTTTCGATCATCGAATTATCGAATATCCGATCATTCAATCTATTCTATATTCGATATTCGATGATCGAAGAGGCCAAATTTCAGTTTACGATTTCACAAAAAATTTGCACGATCAGTATTCGATCGAATTCGATCAAACTTCGATCATTTCACGTGAAATTCATAAATTTGCCCCTATGTCTGACAAAGCTGGTCTCCCACTGAAAATCGTCAGGTCGGCAATACATGCAGAGATATGATCGGCAGCCGAGGATCTATGGCCACCTTTAAAGAGCATTTGCTTTTTATATGGGGTAAGTGACGCTCATTTGAAAGCTGGAAAGATTCATAAGAAAAAGGCAAATAATTCTATACTATAACAAATGAATAATGAAAACCAATGGGAAAGTTGCTTAGAATTGACCTTTCTATTACATACTAAAAGTTTGCGGTGAACCACCCTCTTTTTAAAACTTTTTACTGTGACTTTGCAGGAATCAGTCTCAGTAATTAGTAGATAATATTCTCCTTGTGTGCAGCTGGAGTTTTACCTGTGGACATAGCATTTAATAAAATGACAAAAATTGGGCTGTGACTGGTATATGATTGTAAAACACCCAATCCAAATGCTGGTCCAGAATGAGTCAGGTAGCAGTTACAACATGACACATTACAGGGTGGGTCCCAGACTTGCACAGGGATTTTTGTTTAAGGGTGAGGTGCAGAGGGGGCATTTGTCCATTGCAAACAGCATACTGTTTAGTTCTTGTTTGTTTCTAATGTAGTTGTGGTTTTGTCTATATTCCGTGTGAATGTAGAAACGGATCAGCACACACAAGTATTTGTAGTCGGGGAATGTGCCCCTTTAATTATGCTACCAAACCATCATGCTTTGGTAGCATAATAAAAGGGGCGCATTCCCCGACTGCAAATACTTGTGTGTGTGGATCAGTTTCTACATTCACACGGTTGCTAGGGGACCTGGCCAGGTTAGCGGTGAACCAGCACCACAACAGCAGAGGAGTGGAATGGAGGTGTGCGGTGAAGACACTACATATGTTCTATAGTTTGTCTATATTCCCACCTATGACCATTTTACAGTCTTTTCAATGGGGAACCTGACTCTGTCTAACGACTCCAGATGTCCATATCACTAGGCACCTTGTTCTGTATACAGCCCTGTTTCCATGCACAGAACTGGCACATTCTATGGATAGGACAAATAGGAGAAAATTACTTTCATATTTCAATTTTAATGATACATGTGCAGGGAATTGGAAGTGAACTGCTAAGAATCACGTCAGGCTTTTTATGCCACTGATCTGCACCCCATTGTCATGGTGAAAGCTTGCTTTTAACTTTATCTATTCTCCTTTCTCCTGTTTTATATGTGTTGCTTAATTTTATATCTATATGTATTTATTGCAGTGCTTGGTCTCTGTCTGTGCTATTACTGTATTGTAAAAATGTACAGCACTGCCTATACCAGTAGCACTATATAAATACACATATACACATACAGAAAACCCCAGTACAATTAAGTCTATGAAGATTATTTTTTATCAGGGTCATGATATACACAGTATCTAGTAGAATTAAAAGTCAAAGGCAACTGGATATTTACGGGCAGATTTATTAAAGGGAACCCATCACCCAAAAAAAAAACGGTTCCAAATCCTAATGTTATCGTCAACAAAATTAACTTTAATTACACTATAAACATTATTTTAATCTTGTTTCCTTCCGTCACGATGTTTGAGTTTTTTTGGGTTTTGCCCTAAAACTCAATCAATTCAAGTTTCCGGTTTTCGCAGAATTTCGTTTTTTCTTAAATAAGAAACCATTCGAGTTGTCAGTTCAGCCGAGGAAAAAAAAAAACTCTAATATTCAACGTTTTATAAATAACACAATAATTAAACCCAATAGGATTGTTTTCCCACCAATAAGGATTAATTACCGTACAAGGTACTGTTTTGTTATTACAGAGAAAAAGGAAACATGCTTTACATTTTTTAATGATTTGATTAGAATAGAGTCTTTTAGAAATTACCTTGCCATAATTCTGAGCTTCCTGGATAATGGGTTTCTGGAAAACACATATTTTGCTTATAATAGGGAAAAAGGGAAATATGTTTTAAAATATTGAATTAATTGATTAAAATTAAGTCTATGTGAGATTATCTTGGCATAATTTGGGTTTGCTATACCTGTATTAGGTTTCTCCTTAGTACATCACATACTGTACCTGTAGAGTATTTAGCCTGTGTCTGGGAAGGAAGGGTTAGTAAAATAAAATCTATAAAACTGAGCTTATAACTCTATATGTGGAGGTTAAATATAATTTATATTGAATGGTGTGTTTGTTTTGGTTGGTTAGTTTTAACCTTTATTTCGTACATATTTGGTCTTGTCCTAAAACTATTGTTGGTTGCACTTTCAGTCTTTTGAAAATAAATAAATAATAAATGTATCTCTGCAGTCTCACAGTAGATGGCGCTGACATTCCATGAAATACGCAATCGTGACCTGTATACAATCAACCTGTAAAGGTCTGACCAAGCACAGAACTTTCTTCAGGTATATTCAGGGTCACTTATAAACACCGGACAAATTTGCACCTGGGCAGTAACCCATAGCAGCCAATAAGTGACTGGCTTTTTATAGGCAGCTGCAGGTTGAACAAGGAAGCAAGCATTTGATTGGTTGCTATGGGTTACTGCTCAGTGTTTATAAATGAGCCCCAATTGTGTATTCCCAGAAAGTTTCCGGGAAAACATAACCATTGGTTCAGTAGTATAGACTTTAATTGCTGGACATTTTAATAATCCCTGTAATTCTGTGGAATCTGTTGATTGAAATTAACTAACACAAGCTTGAGAAATATACTGTAATTCAATGTTTTTGCTCTTGCTATGTTTTTTTGTTATTTTTTTCATGCTGTGTAAGTTCTTTGCTTTTGTTTTTGAACTGTTGAAATTGCTTATTGGTTTATCTGTGCAACAACATCACTGGTAAAGACTTAATTCCACTTTTTACACAGCATGATAAATAGACCCAAAAAGGGAGCATTAGCTTTTGCATTAATATTGCCCTAGAACAATCTTTTTATTTTCATCCTTCTTTGTCCTTCTAACCTCAAGCACAACTGAAAGATTAGCAGGAATGTCAGGAATGCTATCCATTAACAATTCAGTGGAATGTAAAGTCTCACATGGAAATCCAAAGCAGGACTCCTGGGACAACATTGCAGTACTGTGTCTACCCCTACGGTCCAGTTCAGATAACATTAGCAGAACTCCCATCTGATAAATATGGATGCCAACATTTCCTGACATGCAACCTTGTTTTGTTGACATGACTCCAGATAGTCTCACCAAGCTCATAGACATGCATTAGGTATAAGGTGCTGGTTGAGAATGTATACTGACATTGAGATTTACATGTTGCTGCAGCAGTGTTATCCTAGTGGCATTAAGTAATATTATGTCACTAATAATACCCTCCAAAACAGGTGTACAGCTTTTGCTCTGTCATCAGTGGCCCCTTATTTTCTCTCTTTAAAACAGGACTAACCTGATAATTTCCCCCTATAAAACAGCACTAACCTGATTATTTACCCCTATAAAACAGCACTAACCTGATTATTTCCCCCTATAAAACAGCACTAACCTGATTATTTCCCCCTATAAAACAGCACTAACCTGATTTCCCCCCCTATAAAACAGCACTAACCTGATTATTTCCCCCTGCCAAACAGCACTAACCTGATTATTTCCCCCTATAAAAAAGGACTAACCTGATTATTTCCCCCTATAAAACAGGACTAACCTGATTATTTCCCCCTATAAAACAGGACTAACCTGATTATTTCCCCCTATAAAACTGCACTAACCTGATTATTCCGCCTATAAAACTGCACTAACCTGATTATTCCGCCTATAAAACAGCACTAACCTGATTATTTCTCCCTATAAAACAGCACTAACCTGATTATTTCCCCTATAAAACAGGATTTACCTGATTATTTCCCCCTATAAAACAGGACTAACCTGATTGGTGGTGCTAATTGGCCAGCAGTGGTTACAGCCAACTGTTCTAGTGCTTCATCAGCTGATTCTTCTATCTTATATCATAAGGAAATTCACTCACTCTTTTTACTTAAATATTTCTTGACTTTTTAGACACACACACGGATTATTGTCAGTTTACGATTTGGAAAAGAAGAAAGAAACATTGTTTGTGACCTGTGATACCTCTGAGTTATTAAAACCTACTTAGAAACCAATTTACATTAAAAACTTGTAAACATTTCCTCCTTTAGACCATCAATACCACACTAAGGGGGCGATGTACTAAATTCACGAGAATAGATCGAAGTTCGATCGAATTCTGAACGTAGGATTTATTTGTTTTGTCGAATATGCAAATTTTGGCATATTCGATCATCGAATAGCGAATGGTCGAACAATCGAATACTTTCGAATAGAGTCGAATGAACGAATATTCGATCATACGATCATACGATCAGCGAACAATTTAATTTTTTAAGTTTATTCGATTGCCTACTTCGCCAGATTGGACCTACCGAATTGCAATAGAAGCCTATGGGAGCACTTCCATAGGCTTCTGAGACTAAGTCCTGATCGAATAGGATTTGTACGATCAAAGTCTTCGATCATTCGAATCGTACGAATCATTTGAATGATCGAATGATTTATTCGACTGATCGAATAAATTATTCAACTGATCGAATAAATTTGTATTTGATCATCGAATGATCGAATAAAAGGTAGCCTAAAACTATTCGTTTAGCATTCGACGATCATTAAACTGCTTTCACTTTTCACTGTGTAACCCTTTCTTGGCTGTATTAAACCAAAACCAACTAGCATGAGTAGAGCATGGGCTACATGCGACCCTCTTTCATCAGGTAGGGCTTTCGCTAAGTTGAAATACACGTGTGAGGTAGTTGAACTACAACTCAATACTGCAAGGTGTGTAAAATAACAGGTGTTGGACGCCAGGGGTTCTTTGCAAACAAAATAGAACAAGGTTTATTTACAGATAGCACCACAGGGTAAATGATACTCACAACACAGTGGATCATATGCAGCTACATGCAAGCATAGGAGTAGCAGGTACAGCAATGGAAAGACTCTCAGGTAGGATTAGTAAGTGGAGTTGATAGGATCACCATCCAGGATATCAATACCTCATGTGGTCCGGATCCCACCAGCAGATTTGGGTCAGGGGTTAAAGAACTCTTCCTGCAGTCCCTATAATACTGAGGTCCCTTCACTTCAGGCAAAGTAGAGCCTGGGGGAGAGCTACTCCCTTCTATCCTCCTTGTTGGAGCTTGAGCTGCCCGTTCTTTCTTTCCTCTCTTCTCTCACTCCCACTAGAAAGTGCTATAACAGTAACTTATCTGTCACTAACTAGTCCTCATTCACGGGGTCCCTGTACAGTGGCGTAACTAGCGAGGAAGCAGACCCCGCAGCCGTGGGGGGGCCTGGGATTAGAGGGGGCCCGGCCGAAATTGATCCTCCAGCTCCATGCAACCAGGGCTCCATATTCGCTAGTTACGCCACTGTCCCTGTATCCCCAACTTCACTAAAGGTGGTAGTACCTTTAGGGCCGAACGCTTCTGGGGCCTTGTTGACTCCCAGGCTCAGTGGATACACTGCCCAGATCGACTGCTGCAGGCCAAAGAGGAAGTGCCCCTCCCTGCAAGTACTTTTATTACAGCACTGCAGGGGGTGGTCACAACCTGTATCAATATTTTGTTACATGGGACTTAGCCCAGTAACAGGAAATAGGAAGGTAAGGGTAAGGGAACGAAGCCATAAGGGCCATGCTACTTATGGGTCCCTACAACTGTAATAATGAAAAGTACCTTGTATTTAAAGGCAAAATACATACCCTTTTTTTCATTAGCTCAAGTATTAGGGACTGAACATACTTTTTACCTATTGTTTTAAATAAACAATATCTATGGTTTCTGTTACTTCTGGCACTTAACAAGAATATGAAGCAAGTTTTGCTTTAGCACTTCCTGTCTCGGCAAACATTACAGGAGCTGATAAAACAATATACTTGTCAACTGAGGAGCCCCTGATAATGAGCTGCTCAATGGTTGCTGTTTAGAGATGGGAGGGTTTGTTCATTCAAAGTTAGCTAGTGAGCTCTAAACAAATTCCTCTGTTTATAAAGGGTAAGATTTACAGAAAATAGAAACTAGTGCATTACAATAGAAAAAAACTTTATTTAGTTACATTTCAACACAAGTCCTATTTATTGTGTTAATTTTTAGCAAAGGTATTTTTAGGTGTATATTGTACCTTTAAAGGTAACTAAGCTACATGAGTCCATGTTAATGGCAAAACAATTCTATTGGGGTGAAAAGCATAATATCCACAACTGATAGCCCCTAGGTCAGCCCTGGACTGGCAATCTGTGTATTCTGGCAAATATTAGGAGGTTGCTGTAAGTCACCATAGACAGTTGCTATTTCGTAGGCTAGTGGAGGGGGCTGTTTATGCCCCCATATAAATTGTGTCAATTCCAAAAAATTTAAATGCTATTCCTTCACATAGCCAGACAGATTCAAAAGGCTTTCAGGCACAAGAATTCTTCAGAAAGGAAACTTTTAGAACTTATTAGTGCTAAATATTTGAACAATACAATTACAAATGTATTTGTTGAATGGAACAGCTTGGAGGCATTTCCCTGTGTGTTTCAGTGTCACTTTTTTTCAGCTCAGTTCAAGCAGCTAAAAGTCACATTATTACTTAAAAATACTGGCCTTGAGCAAGGAGAAAAGCAGACTACCTTGAAAAACCAGAAGCAGTTTTACCGGTTATCCAGAGCCTCACAAAGCATTTGCTGATTTCACTTAATACAGAGCCAGTTCAACACTGTCACCAGCTCTTGTCTATGAGGAGCAGTTTTTTTTTTCAGTTATCGCGAACAAATTGCAAACAAATAAAATATGTAAACTTTATAGATTTGTATTTGTTTGATTTATATCTCACCTCTATACATGCTGGTTATGAAGGAGTATTTTAACATGTTTTTTTAATTGATTAACAAACAAAGTGTGTCTTTTTAATGCTACCTCCAGTAGTAGTAAATAGTTCCCTGTTTCTTTAACAGTTCTTTCACTTGTTGCACTTTGTAAGTTACCCCTTTTTGATGGTTAAAATCTCCCTCTCTCATATACTGTAGGAGCAACATATTCTTTTTTTCAGTATTGGAGAAGGAAAGACTGAGTTTACTTGGGGTTGCCAAAAGTTAGGCACCCCAAGTGATTGTATATACTTGCATCACACCCTGTGCTGGTGCTCCTGTCACCAGAAAACTGCACCGGTCTGGGGGTTCTTCCAGAGAGCACCATGGAGAGATCAGCTTCCTTCTTCTTCTTTCTTCAAATTTCCCGGGGCAGACGCATTCACAGTAGAACAAAAAAGTAAAATTTTGACTTTTTGCGCTACTGCAAATGCACAACCACATGCAGAAAGAAGAAGGAAGCGATAGCTCTGCAGTGCTGGCTGGAACCCCCAGAATGGTGCAGTTTTGTGTATAGGAGCACCAGCCCTATCACTTGAAGGTGTCTAAATTTTGGCAACCCCAAGTAAACTCAGCCTTTACTTCTCCTTTAATTGAAACCAGTGCTATGTCAAACAGAACTCTGTATAAAGTGTATAAAAGTGTAAATATATAAATGATATAAACAGCAGCGCTCAAAATGTGCAAAAAAAGTGATTTATTTGAGCCTCCATTATTGCTGAGAGAGAAGGATAAAAGAAGAGGCAAGATAAAATTATATAGTTGCAGGCATTGGGGCATGTTGACATCTCAAAAATACATGGAAAAGTATGAAATACTTTAGACTGTAAAGTCATCCTGAAAGGACAATATCCCTTAAATTACAAAACTCTTTCTCTTTTCACAGCCTGGGACAGAGGAACACACACATATTAGCAATACCACATCAGTCTCAGAATATATGATTACATTGAAATATGTCTAATCCTGTGCATTATGGACCTGAGAGGTAAATACAGGGCTGGAACTAAGGGTAGGCAGAGTAGGGGCGTGCCTAGGGCCCAAAGCTTGGGTGGCCTACCTACCTACTGCTGCCTACCCCTGTCCAGTCTAGTGTCCAGCTCCGTGTTCCCATGAGTGCATTTGCCTATCTGAGAGCAGGGTGACGTGTGCTGTGACGTAGCTGCTAGCACGCATGCGCACGCTAAAGTTTGCACGCACACAGTGGAGAGGGCGACAAGGCTGGCCAGGTTGCCTGGGGTGCCTGGCCAGTCTGGCCCAGCCCTCGGTACATAAAAGCACAATTTTCAGTGGCCTCTACATGCCCTGCTATTTATACAGCTTTGCAGATATGGTGAGTGACAAATGTCACTTTGTGCAGCAAGCACACGCCCGGACTGGCAATCTGTGGGTTCTGGCAAATGCCAGAGGGCTGCTATAAGGTGCCTTCACACAGACTTGCTGATAAGGAACTGTTTCATTGGTGGTACCAAGGCTTCTTTCTAGGCTCATTTGGAAATCACAGGGGCAGATTTACTAAATTTGCATGAATAATTCGAAGTTCAATCGAATTTTAATTACATTTTTTTAATTCAAGATTCGTCCAATGATAAATCTGCCGCTAAATGTCAGCCCTTAACATTTATTAGCAGCAAAAAACTTAAATTCACATATACAAATAATCTATATTCCATTTTAAGAATCCCATTCTTTAATGCAAAAGCCTCAATCTATATTTAAAAAATGATATATATATATATATATATATATATATATATATATATATATATATATATATATATATATATAGTAAAATTTGGGAGTTTTACTTTGAAAGCAGCAAGTAAGTTGCAGGTAAAAAATTTAGTCCCTTTGTAAAATGTATAATAAAGCAATAGAATTCTTAATGAATCAGATGAAAATTGAGTGTAGGACTGGCCAGATATGGGATGACTTTGACGCAGTTGGCCAGCTTAAATATATTGCAATATATGGACAAACAATCCCTGTTGTTTAAAGGGTAAGGCATTTTTTTAGTAGCTGTATGCACAAAATGTCTCAATGTCTTAAATATATTGATAATGGGTTGAGTGCAGAGGACCTCTTGTATTTGTCTATATATATATATATATATATATATATAATTTAAAAAGAATCTCCTGTCTTCCTGTAGCAAAATGCTTTACTGCTACAAAATGACAAAATACTTTATATTCATATTTGGAAAGATACAGTATGCAATTATTTCTCAGTATTGTCTTTCTGGTGAATAATAGCTCATTAATATGTATTTATACAGGCTTCTGTTCTATCTGGTAGGTGGAAGTGCTCTTCAGACTCACTGCTCATAACAATGGATTTCCTGAAGTGGTAATTTATAGTCAGCAGAATAGAGCAAATTTATATTACTTATCTCACAAACAGGATTTTAATGGTGTTACGGGCTGAAATATTCACAAGAATCTGTTTTCCGTAAAGGTTTTTTTTTTCCTTTGTATACAGCTAACCTACAATCTATATTCATTCATTTCCTTGCTAATATATGTTTCATATTCATTACTATTGTCATTAAAAAGAGGGCCTTGGGTGAAAAGCAGTTTAAGTAATCCAACATTGGACTGTGCAGGGGCGCCTGACTAAAACATCAGGCACTGATCTTTTAGTACTGGTATAGGATCTGCTCTATGGAAACCTATTACCCAGAAAACGCTGAATTACAGAAAGGCCACCTCCCATAGACTTCATTTTAATCAAATAATTAAAATTTTAAAAAAATTATTTCCTTTTTCTCTGTAATAATAAAACAGTACTTTGTACTTGATTCAAACTAAGATATAATTAATCCTTATTGAAAGCAAAACAAGCCTATTGGATTTAAGTATGCGGATTGGATTTAAGTATAGGAGGATTAAGGTATGGAGATTACAAATTACAGAAGGATCCCTCATCCAGAAAACTCCAGGTCCTGAGCATTTTGGAAAACTGATCCATTGTCTGAATAGGGACCTGAGAAAACCCTATTATGAAATGTGGTAAAGCCACAAATTGTTGATCCCTATTCTAGGAGACCCTACAGTGTGATTTTAAATTATGGATGCACCAAATCCAGGATTTGATTCGGGGTTCAGCCAGGATACGGTCTTTTTCAGCAGGATTCGGCCGTATCCTTGTGAATGGCTGAACTGAAGAAATACGGGAAGGTAATCAAGTCCAAAGTAAAGGGTTGTTGGTGATCTGTACAGTTGTTGGGGAATTGAATTTTCTGCTTCCAATTAAGTTTCTCTGTGCCAACAAGTCTACTGTATCAGTAAATTAAAATAGCAAAGGAAGGAGAACTCCAGCAGACTCTCTGCAAAACTTGTATTGCAGGTTGTGGTTACACGACATGTTTTGGGTATATACCAACCTGAAACATGTTGTGTAACCACAACCTGGAATAAAAGATTTTCAGAAAGTCTGCTGGAGTTCTCCTTTTTTTTTACTAGTTTGATTTACTGACTTTTTGCCACAAAACAAGGAAGTAAAAAATTATTTCCCACCTTTCCCTTTCCCGCCCATAATTTGCTATGCATTTTAAGATTAGGATTCAGTTCGGTGTTCATCTGAATCTTTCGCCAAGGATTCAGGGATTTGTCCAAATCCCAAAAAGTGGATTTAGTGCATCCCTATTTTAAATGTTTTTAAATAATTTTAAATGAAACACTGTTTTTCAGTAAAGTTTTATCACTGTCTCTTTCTGTAAGCCACTGCCTTCATTATCTGCATATTTGCACTGATACCCAAGGGTAGTTACTGCGATGTTGCTTGTCAGCTATAGCAACTGTAACCATAGTGGTCTTACATAAATCTCTCTTCTGTATAGCTACCTCTGATTTCAAGCCCATCTCATATTAGTATCACTGTTGTATTTCTGTATGCATACCTCCCAGCTGTCCCGTTTTGAGTGGGGCAGTTCCAATTTTGACAGCTCAACCTGCAGTCCCGGAATTGTCCTGAAATGTCCCAAGTGTCTCTTTGATCTCCTGCACTGAACAGCCAGAAAATGATACAGAGTTTCTAAAACTCAATTGACTTTTGGCATGAGCCCAAAATACTTAGATACTTTTGTAATGGTTTTACATAAACAGGTCTCTTGGCAGAACTGAGACGTGCAGCTTAAAGGACAATTCACCCTCATTACAAAAACACATAAAAACCACAGAAATGTGTTCAAACTTTCATAACCTGCCAAATTTTGTAAAATGAACATGGTAATTAGGGGTGTGGTCACAAAAACGGGCAGGGTCAAAACATTTTGAGCTGTGTGGCTAATCTTTTTGTCTCTCTTTCTATTTTCAAAATGTTGGGAGGTATGCATTATGTGTACCTTTAGTGTACTTTATGTTGGCGTATGAGGGCTCCTTTATGTCTGAAAGTGCTTGGACATATAAGCTTAAATAATCTTTGCCACTTTCTTCTGATGCTGCATAAGTGTCAATGTACAGGTTTTAACAGATGCACAGGAGCCCTGGAATTAGCTCCTGTCTTGCCTATAGGACCCAAGCAACCAGATTGCTGAAACGGCCAACTGGAGAGCTGCTGAATAAAAATCTAACTAATTCAAAAACCACAAATAAAAAATGAAACCCAATTGCAAATTTGTCTCAGAATATAACTCTCTGTATCATAATAAATGTTAACTCAAAGGTGTACACCTTTAATTATGTAACTATGTACTACTTATTATTATTATACCATATCATTCTAATGCTACAGAAAAAGGACTGGATTTTTTTATATTATATTTTTTAGATACCTAAGAATTAATTTATTACTACTATCGTCATCAGTAATAATAAGGAACCGAACATGAACAATCTTAAAGGAACCGAACACGACTGATAACTATAATATCCCTATAGACAAAAAGACTGATTTATTTATTTAATTAAAAATTAATTTATTATCATCACCACCGCCAATACTAATAATAATAACAACGTATCTTAAAGGAACTGAATATGACTGATAAACTGCACTATCCTGCTGTAAGAAGTTTCCCATTACAAGGAGACACGTGCTGATAAGGCATATGTCACATTGCTGGAGAATCTCTGCTTCTCTTTGTATAGAGAACAATGCCTTGGCGTGGGCAGTGCCCCTTTAAGTATCTGGGAGCTGCAGCGGCGCAGGCACAGCTGTCAGGTCCCAGTTCTCCCAGTGCGGCAATCGGTGCCGCCCCCACCTACTTCTCTCGCCGCTGCCGGGCGCTAGGGTGACGTCAGTGGAGTGCGCCGTATGTTTACGTGGAGATGGTAGAAAGCGGCAGACGCTGTAGCTAACGCTGCGCCTTACTGTGTGTGTGTCTGTACAGGGGCTGGCATGGAGGAAGAGGACCAGGAGAGGAAGAGGAAGTTGGAGGCTGGCAAGGCTAAGGTAAGGTAATGTGGGGTGGCTTTGTGTCTGTGTGTGTCTCCCCCATGACAGCTGTCACTGGGGAAGGGACTTTCATTGTTTGCATAACCCTAGCATCCTGTGCATGTGTCTCTGCCTGCTCTCCCACCTCCCTGTTTGTCTGGGTGCCACCCTGTCATTGTAACATGTACTGCTGTGTATATGTCACTAATTCACTGTCCTACCTGTGCCACCTTATGGCATTCTGTCCATGTGCCACCTTATGGCATTCTGCCCATGTGCCACCTTATGGCATTCTGCCCATGTGCCACCATATGGCATTCTGCCCATGTGCCACCTTATGGTATTCTGCCCATGTGCCACCTTATGGCATTCTGTCCATGTGCCACCTTATGGCATTCTGTCCATGTGCCACCTCATGGCATTCTGTCCATGTGCCACCTCATGGCATTCTGTCCATGTGCCACCTCATGGCATTCCGTCCATGTGCCACCTCATGGCATTCCGTCCATGTGCCACCTCAAGGCATTCCGTCCATGTGCCACCTCAAGGCATTCCGTCCATGTGCCACCTCATGGCATTCCGTCCATGTGCCACCTCATGGCATTCCGCCCATGTGCCACCTTAAGGCATTCCGTCCATGTGTCACTGTGACATACCTGTAGCCACGTTGTGTAGATGTCACCACTCTACCTATACACTCCTTTGAGTAGATATCACTCCACGGGGCTGTATGTCATTCTCTTTCCTTGTGCATGCCAGTGTAATATGAGATGTTTGTAACACTTCTCTTTGAAACTTTGTGCAATGGATTCCTTGTGTGCTTTTGCTTGCCTCGATCCTGTGTATTTATTGTGCCAAATGTAATGCATGTTCTGTTAATATGCTATGGTTTGCTTGGTTTTTATTAGCATTTATCTTTCATAAACCATCTGCCCCAATCCCTTTAATAAGTAAATGTACCTGTTCCAACCTACATACAAATTCAACTTAAGAACAAACCTACAGACCCTATCTTGTACATAACCTGGGGACTGCCTGTACTTAAAAATCAGCACACATTTATACCCACAACTGTACCAAATAGAATGTATCTAGAATGTGTGTCGTTAAATCATCTTTTCCATCGGTGTTAGGTTTCATGCGTATACCATGGGTTAATGTTGTAGAGTGTGTATAGAAAATATAAGTATGAGTGCATGTACTTGTGTGTTTGTTTTCTTGCTGCAGTGGGATTCTTAAAATCATGTATGTAGAATGTGCATAAAGCACTTTGTGACAAGTGTCATATGTATGCCATAGGTTAGTGCAGGAGTGTGTGCCCATACACAGTTTATGTAATTGTGTGTCTGCATAACAATGATTTTATGTGTTTGCTTGTTTTTTCATGTTACTGCTTTCTGTGTCTGCTGGGATGAATGCCTGTTTTGCCTGTAGTCTGTCTTCAGTGCAAACAATTTGTTATATTCTGTATAGCTGTTCATATTTTGATAAAAGCGCATGTTTATGGGTTTTAGGCAAAAACATGAATCACATATAACCCTGCCCCCTTTTATATTAATGTTGGCTGGTGAACACATGTAACTGTGAACAGGTGTAAGCGTAAATGATGCATTTATGGCTGTTTGTGGGACAGCTGCAGCACATGGCCGGCTGCTTAGATTTCAGCAGGATTAACATGTAACACTTTTGCCTCATTGCTTACTGCTCTTATTCAGTGTATGTAGGAGTCTGCCTACTGCTTTGTCTTTGCTCATAGCCAATGTCGGATTTCATGCTGACATGGCATTATTCTTTTAGATTTTCTAACACATAAGAATTTCCTACAGGTTTTTTTAATTCTAAAAACTGGTTTACAAACGGCTTGCTTTTATTTGTTGCATCTGCATTGCTGGTGTGCTACATAAAATGGTTACAAAGTCATTTGGTTTTGTGTAATTTTCACCTTTTGTTCTAAACTAAGATTAGAGGGGGGATTAAACAAAGCTAGCAAAGCTTTTTTGGAAAAATAACAGCTAATTACTTGTAAACAGTTCCAGTTCATTTCTAAGATAATGTAACCATACAAAAAGGCTTGTTTAACTATTTCACCACTGAGCAGCAATGTAGATCATAGTTGAATTTGCAGTGTCTTGTATTGTTTTTATGAACCATATTGTGATCACGTTGGGAAGACAATCACATGTGTATCATGTGTATCATGTGTATCATGTGTATCATGTGTATCATGTGTGCCAGTGCTGGGGAACGTACAAGTATAACGTGTTGTAAAACTGCTTAGTTTATTGGTTTAAGCTGTTGCTTGCAGCCGTGTTCCCTAATCATAAATAATGCCACCACTCCCACTCGCCACAGGGAATCTTTTGATTCAGTTTGCACATGCGCAGATTGTCAGAAGAAGGAGTGTCAGGATTCCAGACAGTAATCAGGGGGGCTAATAGACATAGCATAAGGCTTAAAGTATCTGGCTTACAATATAAAAATCTCTGCACTCACCCTTGTTCCTTGTCTGTGTGATCTGAGTGCTGTATACCTCTGCAGTATGACCAGCTACAGTAATATACCGGAGACAGGTACTTTGCCAGCAATTATTAAATGAACAGTAACACCAAAAAACAAAAGTGTTTTAAAGTAATGGAAATATCATGTAGTGTTGCCCTGCACTGGTAAAACTGCTGTGTTTGCTTCAGAAACACTACTACAGTTCATATAAACAACTGCTGCTTAGCAATGGCGGAATAAAAAAAAAAAGGCTCATGTTTAATAGCGGATAATGGATAACACCATTATGTTCTCCGGAGCTTATCTGCTGTGTAACCTGAGCCTTTTCTTCTTTGAATGGCTGCTCCCCATTGCTACATTTATTATAAACAATAGTAGTGTTTCTGAAGCAAACACAGCAGTTTTACCAGTGCAGGGCAACATTGCATTATATTTTTATTAAGACAATTTTTTTTATCTTACTGCTCCTTTAAGCAGAAATTTGGGGTTGGATACAAAATTTTCGAGTTTCAGAATTCACACTCTTAATTTTAATCTCCCCTATGAGAACGTAAATTTGAATGTGCGATTTATCACTCCTCGACCATGGAAACAGTCCTAATTTGAATATTGCCACTTAAAACCTGTACAAAAAGCAAGTGGGAGCACTTACTGGACTTAACTGGCCTCAGCGTGCTACACGTGTACCGCTCTCCCCTGCAGTAAATTCCATTCCGTGGTAATTTCAAAAAAATGTAGCACTGAGAGAGCCAGATTTAAAAATCTTAAAAATATCAAAATGTATTCAGGTATTCATTAAAACCTTCATAATTACAGCAGCAAAACCCACAAATAGGCTGCCAGCTTGACGCGTTTCGTGGCTCCTTGCCTCTTCATCAGAACCTGTTCATGTACAAGTCAATGGCAGAGGTGCGTTGAGCTATTTGAAGATGTTCGCCTTCCAGACATTCAGGGGTTTTTTTCGGGAGAAAAACTTGATTTGTACGAATGGAATACAATTCAAAATCTTGGGTCAGAGCCATTTGCTCGAATATTAGATAACCTCCCAGTCAAATTGTGATTACAATCGAATAAAAACATTAGTTTGAAATTTGACCTTTGATAATTGGGCCTCCCAAACAACGGAAATCCCATGTTTTTGAATTGCCGCCGAAGTCTGTGCTTACAGTAGCCACATTAGGTAACTAAATGCTCTTATCTGTATGAAGACTTAAGTGCTTCTTTAGGGTAGGGACAGACAGGGCGATTCGGGGAGATTTTGTCGCCTGGCGTTTTTAGCAGG
>CM044441.1:28428318-28459580 GCA_024363595.1 Xenopus borealis
TATATATATATATATATATATATATATATATATAAATATAATTAATTAAAAAAGACATAATGAGCTTAGTATAAGTTCTTTGTCGTTACTGGCTTACTGATAGGAGTACACCATTTTGCTGGGGCGGGTATCCTATGCACTGATAATCTGATTAATTAACCTCTCCTCCTCCTGCTTTACTCTGCTTACAAGAAACCAGGAAACTGGAAAATGAAAGCAGTTTAATTTTCTTAGTTTGCCCCTTTTTAGCTCAAGAAATTACATGCATAGGCTTTACACGTATGTTCAGCCAGACTTTATTCATTGCACTCATGCTGAATGTTGGGGTTAACTTCCGGTTTTGTTATCTTTTATTTATATAGCCCTGACACGTGTTTCATACCATTATGAATATGAATGAATATGAATTATACCATTCACAGCAATCCATGCCCTATTACTACAGTCTAAAGGGGGCCATACACAGGATCGCCAAACGAGTGGATCTCTCCATTATGCCCATATTGAGGTTGGTGATATCGGGCTGATCCGACCATTGTCCCTAGGGCCCAACGATCGGATCATAACGTAGGAGAACAGGCAGTCGGATCCAGTAACGTAACTAGTGGGGGCGGACAGGGATGTGCAGCCAGCCTCCCACCGTACGTGATTTTGTGTCCGGTATCAGCGGACATCGGAGCTGCTGAGGGGGGGGGCACCCTGAGGGGGTGCGGTCCCTAATGCAATGACACCTCCTGCTCCCCCGGTAGTTCCACCACTGGCCGGATCACGGGACAGCATAGGTAATGTTTTCTGTGGATGCTATGTCTACAAAAAGCAGCTGCTGATCATTATCTGTTGCCCATGGCCCAGTTCTGTCAAAACAAAAACTTTTTCAACATGAGTTCAGTGAATAGGGCTTGTTCTGAACATACGCTTTCCGTTCACCTTCAATAACTTTTTTCTGTTCAGTTTTTTTTTTCTGATAGCTCACCAGAAATAAAGACTTTTTTTTCAATGACTTTCTATTTGTGACGTTTTTCCCAATACTGAAGTGTAAAGCTTCACATTACAAAGATACTCCTAAGAAATGTGTCCGCTAATGTTGCAATGAAATGGATCAAATTGTAACAGTTTAGATTCTGCAGCTGCCAAATGATTTGCCAGACAGAAACATTCAACTGAAATTTTGGGGAAAATGGTAGAAATCAAAGATGGAAAGCAACTGAAAAAGTCTTTATTTCTGGGGAACAATCTGAAACCAACTGAACTGAAAAAAAAGTGTTTAGAAGGTGAACAACCCCTTTAGTTACAAAAAAATCTAGTTTATTTAGTTTTTTTTCTTGAGATAAACATGTGAATTGAAGCTACTCCTTGTTTGATGGTCATTGTGAAGTAAATACCTAAATTACCAATACTCTAAGGGCTCTTGCAGACGAGGAGATTGCAGGGAGATTTGTTGCCTGCGACAAATCACTGCATTTTTGGGGCAACAAATCTCTTCACATTACAAAGATACTCCTAAGAAATGTATCCTCTAATGTTGCAATGAAATGGATCAAATTGTAACAGTTTAGATTCTGCAGCTGCCAAATGAGTTGCCAGACAGAAACATTCAACTTAAATTTTGGGGAAAATGGTAGAAATCAAAGATGGAAAGCAACTGAAAAAGTCTTTATTTCTGGGGAACAATCTGAAACCAACTGAACTGAAAAAAAAGTGTTTAGAAGGTGAACAACCCCTTTAGTTACAAAAAAATCTAGTTTATTTAGTTTTTTTTCTTGAGATAAACATGTGAATTGAAGCTACTCCTTGTTTGATGGTCATTGTGAAGTAAATACCTAAATTACCAATACTCTTAGGGCAAGGGCAGACGGGGAGATTCGGGGGCAATTTGTCGCCTGGCGACTTCTCGCCGCGACTTGTAGCCCCCGAACCTCCCCGAATAGCCAAGTCCTTGGGCGCACCGGCGTTACTTGAAAACGCCGGTGCCTATTCAGACGTGATTTTTGAAATCGCTCCAAAATGACTCGCGAGGCAATTTTGAGCGATTTCAAAAATCGCGCCGCTCCGTCTGAATAGGCGCCGGCGTTTTCAAGTAACGCCGGTGCGCCCAAGGACTTGGCTATTCGGGGAGGTTCGGGGGCTACAAGTCGCGGCGAGAAGTCGCCAGACGACAAATTTCCCCCGAATCTCCCCGTCTGAATCTCCCCGTCTGCCCTTGCCCTAAGGGCTCTTCCAGACGAGGAGATTGCAGGGAGATTTGTAGCCTGCGACAAATCTCCCTGCAATCTCCTTGTCTGGAAGAGCCCTAATAAGTCCATTATGCTTTATCTGTGCACTGGGAATATACTTATCTAATTCACAAGGCCCAAACAGGGAGTAACTTAAATTTCCCAGTTGTTCCTGTTTAGGTAATTACTTACTGGGGTAGGAACTATATTTATAAGCATATTTATCTTTCAATGTGCTAGACTGTATGCAGAGGTGCAGTCTATGTCCCTAGTTGAATGTCATTTGCTCTTTCTCTAGTGCCATTATCTTATCAGTGGTGTAACATATAACTGATGGTAATGCTGGTAATGATGGTAATTAATACAAAGTGTGACCAATGGGAGAAAATCCATTCTAAGTCCAAAATGGTACATGCACCCTGTTGTCTAATGCAGTGTAACTAAGTGGCAGAATTACTAAATTCACATGAAGAATTTTATATTTAATTGAATTTTTAAAAAAAAAATCGAATTTAATTGTATTTGAATATTCGATGGTGGAAGTACTTCCCCTTTAAAAAAATTCAAGGCACCCTGGAATTATCGATTTACCGAGGGTTTATTAGTAGTAGTTTATAGTAACCAACCTGCATGCATGCGTAATGTTACCAAAACAGACCTGTTGGGTTTATTGTTAAATGACTTTTAGCAGATGGTCATCTAATAAGCCCCAGGTCCCGACCATTTTGGATTATTGATCATGTATTGTAATGGGATAATTATGCATCAGAATGCTAGACTCTAGGAAAGCACTCCAAAACCTGTTGTTATTTTTATTTATTTTGGATACTAAGAGATTGTATTTATATTTGCATTTTTTTCTATGGCTTCTGAAAAGTGTTGCTGCTTGCTTCTTCTGCTTTTACACAGAGCTTCCATTGTTCTTTACAGGGTGATAATCTGATTATAAAAAAGGCATGCAATGGTTATAGGTTAATGTCACTGGTTGCCATGCAATGGTTGTTGACAACTGTTTGCTCATGACTTGCACAAAGAGTTACTGTAAAACTAGCCATATAGGTTAAGATTTAAGCTTCCAATTGAGCCTCTACACACCAAGTAGGCAGCTTCTATGCATGGGCCCTTCTTGCCTCCATAACAGATATCTGTCTGCAAATCACCCAGATATCTGTCGGGCAGCTTTAAAAATCCCAAAGGAAGAGGACTGCATCAGTGCATTTATTTGGTACTCTCCCAACAGTCCTGCCTAGATCTCTGTTATGATCCCATTTTTGGCCCAGGGGCCAACGGATCAGATCAGCCCTATTTGACCCTGCACATGGATGGGATTTTATATGCATGACCAGCTTAAAACTAGGCTCCAGGTTGGATTCCAAGGATTGCAAGAACTTTGTATGTTCTCCCTATTCTTGTGTGGGTTTCCTCTGTGTATTTTGCTTTCTTGCTGCATTCTGAACATATTTTGTGTGAATACAACGAGGACTTTAGGCTGTAACCTCCAGTGGGGCAGGGACTGATGTGAAAATTTTATAATTTCTCTGAAGAGCTGTGGATTATAGACTATGGACTTTATCAATAATGAATAATAATGCTACCTAACTAGTGTACCTACATACGTAGCTCCATCTACTAGACACAAGCATTAGAAATTTTGCCATATATAAATTGTCCCTAGGCCTGTCACCATTTTTGACTTCCCAGCAGCAATAAAATTCAGAGCAAAATGTACCAACTGCACTTTGGGGAGCAAGGTACACTGCTGAAAGCTGGGACACTCACTTATAAATATATTTTGTATATATTAGCATATTTCACAAGTAAGAGAGGGCCCAATGGGAATCAGTTGCCTATTGGTTTAGTCATCTGCTGAGTAGATCTGCCAAAACTAGATTTACATATACAGGTATGTGATCCATTATCCAGAAAGCTCTGAACGCCCGACTCCCATAGGCTCCATTTTATCCAATTAATCAACATTTTTAAGAATGATTTCCTTTTTCTCTACAATAAAACAGTAGCTTGTACTTATTCCAAACTAAGATATAATTAATCCTTATTGGAAGCATAACCAGCCTATTGGATTTATTTCATGTTTACATGATTTTCTAGTAGATTTAAACTACAAAAATCCAAATTACGGAAAGATCCATTATCTGGAAAACCCCAGGTCCCAAGCATTCTGGATAACAGGTCCCTTACCTGTTTAGTTTTAGCTTATTGTAATGAAGATAAAAGATAGGAACGCCTTACTAGGTTGAATGTGCTGTCTTTCGCTTCACATGCTGTCTTTTTAATTTCCCATTATTTATTGTTGCTGTTCTCTAGCTTCTTCACCCAAGGAGATCTCCGCTTGCCTGAGGCTCTTGTCTGAGTTTGTTTGTACATCTGTGTACGTGTGAAAATGAACACTGTGCTGTGACTAGTGTTGGCTGTTTTGTGTAAAAATATAAGTTTGGAAGTGGAAAGCATCAATAGCTAAAGCAGGATCTACTACCTGAACTTTTCCAGTGAGATAAACTCTAATCTCTTTCATTGGGCAAAATGGAGTGTTAATCCCCATTAGGGTGGTGGCAGAATTGGGAGATTGGTCGGCCAGCGTCAAATCTCCTCGAAATGCGAATCGTTGGAGAGATGGCATATGAATCACTCCGGATTTCCAAAGTCGCCCGAAGTTTCCCCGTCTACAACCACCCTTATAAGGAATTTAAGGATCACTGTTATAAATTGGTTTCAGAAAGGTCCATCCACCACTGACCTACAGGTCATCAAACTTGTGAACCAGTAGGGGAAGACACACAGAGCTACTAGTAGCAGCTACTTGTCACGGCTACAAAATAGACGATAGGGATAATTTGCATTGCTAAGATACAACATGTGTTTTAGCAGAGGCAATTCTCAGTATTGTCCATGGTAGGGTATTTTGCAGCCACAAATTTAGCTGCTACTAGTACTAGTTCTTTCCATATAAGGGACCAATTTGCTACGGTTTGTATTTTTTGTTTTCATTTCTCTGAATCAAACTTTTTGGCACTAAAAATTATTGTATTTAATAAATTACTCTAAACCATGAAAAAAAATCAATATGCATTAAGTGTAAAAACCGTGACATAATCTAATACAAAATGACTCCATCTAAAAGCTGATGAGAGAGTTTAGAAGTCAATGGGAGCTGTCCTTTGCAAATTGTAAAATCTTTATTTGCTTTGAGCTTTTAGGGGGGAATGTAATATATTTTGCAAAGTGCAAAATTCTGCAAATAAAAATTCACATGTCACAATATAATATTCTTATTTAGGCTTTTATTGCATTTTGAATCAAACCTTTAACACATGCTCTGGAGTTTCGAAATTTTATTACATACACTGCGCCCTATCACAAACTATAACATTTGCAACTGCTGTCCTACTGTCATATGCCGGGTACAATGTTCACAGAGGCAACATTTTTCACTTTGTGAACATTTATTAGCATTTTACAATTTTTCCGGTTGCGACCGATATTAAATTACCTTATTAATTACCGTAGAGTTTTTTGGGTTTCTTTTGTATGTAATTGCACAACAATTCTTACTAAAAGGCAGATTTCGAGGGTTTCATATTCTTATTTGCATTTGTTTTTGACGTGCCTATTATAAAAATAGCAGCTTATATGTTTACAAAAAGATGGAAGCCCCTTTAATATCAGGGGACTTTAAATATTTCTTTAATTGCCTGTTGTCAACGATGGTTCACATTTGAGAACTAGTTTATACTAAAATATATATATATATATATATATATATATATATATATATAGTGGTTCATGATGGGCGAATCGGCTGTGTCTGTTTTTGGAAACGGGTGTCCATTGCTGGCATCGAAAACACGGACACCTGTGTCCAAAACGAGACAACGGCGAAATTTCGTCAGCCACGAATCTCGGTAATTCCCTGCAAATAAATTCACCCATCACTTATTGTGGTAACTATATTTTCCATTGAGTTATTGGAAGTTCTTGGGTCGGGATAGTTTATTTTTTGCTGTTTTTTAAAACAGATTTATCAAAATGTGAGTTTAGAACTTAAAGGACAATTAAACCCAATTAAAAACCTAGCCTTCATCCCCACCAAGACCCCCCTCCCTCCTCCCCCCCGTCTAAGTGATACCCCAGGCAAATGCACCTAAGTCCATCATTACACTTACGTGCAGACTCAGGCTTCGGACTTCAAGGGCAACATCTTCAGCCTCTTCAGCATTCCTCCGAATGAGACCAGCACTTCGCCAATTATGGTGAGTTTCAGCACATGCGTTGTTGTTGTGAGGTGGAAGATTGCCAATATTGCCCCAACTGCTCATTCACTGAAGCGCCGGTCTCATTCCAAAGATTACCAAAGCGGCTTAAGATGGCACTTGTGAAGTCCGATGCCTGAATTGTACAAACTGAAGTAATATGCATTCAATCAAATTAATTTACATAGGTCCATATGCGATGGAATTCAAATCGTATGAATCGAAGTAATAGCACATTCAATCAAATTCGATTCAAAGTTTTTTTCCAAGAAAAAGATCCACCAGTTGACTCCAGATAGTTTTCTAGGAGGCCCCCCATACGCTAAAAAACTGACCTATTCGAATGAAAATAAAAAAACCTTCAAATGCATTTCAGTTGGTCTTTTTGCATTCAAATTTCGAAGTTTTTGAAATTCGAATCAAACCTCTTTTTTTTTAGTTCGCTACCAAAGAGTTTGTCTCTTTTTTGCACAAATTTAAAACAACACCATAAACAAAACTGTTTTTTTGAACTGTTAACGAGGGAAAACTAGGCATAAAACATTTGATACAGTATAAAAAGTTGGGGGAACACATTTAACCATAAGTCTATTGGGGGGGAGGTGTTATATTTGAGCAGAACATAAGCATTACATGTCTGATGAAAATAACATAAATTTGCCTTTAGATACAAATTATTAACTTTAGAAACTCTTTATTCAGCCCAGAATAAATGAAATGAACTGTATTTTGTTTTTGTTTTTTAAAAGAACGAAAAAGTACATTTATTCAATTGGATAGGTGAGTCTGCACAAAACTGGGAAGTTTTTTGTGTCTGCCCCCACATCAGGTGAAATGAATTATTGTCGGCTTTTATCCTCCAAGAATGGATACCATAGGACTGACTGCACAATAGCAGCTGTCTGATTTATTTTCCTATGTCTAGAAATCTTCAAGGACATGTCTGATGCCTACGTTTAATTTTGCATCAGTCGGGTTTGCAACTGCTTTTTGACTTCCTGAGTCTGATTAACACAAATCAAAGTGTTTTTGTGAGTTAATATGGTTTCCCACTTTTACTTTTTTTACTTTCAAACCTCACTTTCATTTCTTTTTCTCTATATAAACCATGACTCTTTAGACAGAACTGTAGCCTTACCAACAGAGTTCTGGCACTCAAAAAGTTAAGCAGATCAGATTTACATATACGTGACTAGCTGTGTACTTCATTCTCTGTTGAGTTTGTGATCTGGAAAGCAGAGGCAAGATATAGCTATATCTCAAGAGATTAATCACAGGCCGATGGGTTTTTTTTTTCCCTGTGTGTTACAGAAGCTTCATCTCTGGAGATTGAAACCCTCCCGGAAATGCCAAGTGTGTTATTTTCTCACTTGCAGAATAACAGCAGCATTTATTACAGCCACAAATAAATGACAAGTATCACCAACTTCTGAATTATTGCATATTTATAAAGTGGCATCCATGTTCTGTAACATTGTATTATGGCCAGAAATGCTGATCAATTCAAGTCGGAATTTTTTTCCATTTGTACTGAAAGTACTTGGGAATTCTTGTGCAGCATAGGGCAATAAGATGCATTTATATATATATATATATATATATGTATATATTTTTTTACCATGTAATACACAATTACAGAGTACAATAGAAAGGCGCAGTGTAAAACAAAGTTACAGAGTTCAATAATCAAGTGCGTCTACAATATTTGGACAGACAACATTTTTCTAATTTTGGTTCTGTACATTACCACAATGAATTTTAAATGGAAAAACTCAGATGCTGTTGAACTGCAGACTTACAGCCTTAATTCAGTGGGTTGAACAAAAAGATTGCATAACATTTTTTTTTATCATAATCACTTCATTTCAGGAGCTGTAGAAGATTATTACAGCTATTACACAACTGACATGGTATATATTAATCTATCTTCCTATTTAGTAGGGATGCACCGAATCCAGGATTCGGTTCGGGGTTCGGCCAAGATTTAGCCTTTTTCAGAACCTTAAGTGCCTGGCCGAAACCAATTCTGAATCCAGAAAATCACGTGATTTTTCTTTCGTCACACAAACAAGGAAGTCAGAATTCTTTAACTCTTTTTTTTTTTTTTTCCTCTTTCCCCCTGGTTTTCCAAATTTACATATGTAAATTACATTTTGGATTTGGTTCCTCAGCCGACCCTTTCGGATTCGGGTGAATCCTAAAACAGTGGATTCGGTGTATCCCGACTATTTAGCCATTTAGAAAGCGGTTAATGTCTATACCCCCATTCATGTATATGTTGTGTATAATTCCATTTGGTTTCTTCACATGATAAGATTAACACTACTCCCACCTCTCCAGAGTCTATATTTTTGGGAGATTCCTATAAATTGTAAACCACTGAGATCCCAGTTGTAAACTCTAGTGAAAGATAGATGGATATTTGTAGCGTTACCATCCAGGTCTAAACGCACCAATTTCCATGAGCAAAAGTCTCTGCTTATTGAAATTGAGCATCAAATCTCTTGACTCGAATCCAGTGTTCTTTTGCTGTACAACAATATGTGTAACTAGTTAAGCACTCTTTCTGCTCTACAATTGCTTTTACTTGAGCTGGTGTGTATGTCCATGTGTATGTATATGCCATGTGACACCAATATATCTTAGGGGGCAGATTTACTATTGGTCGAATTTCGAATGATAAAACAAAATTGAAATTCGACCAGGGAATAGTGGGGAGGTAAAATCCTACGAATTAGAATTCGAAGGATTTTACCGCAATTCGAATGATCAAACGATAAAATATAGAAAATTAGATAGTTCGTTCGAATATTCAAATCGAATTCGAAACGAATATTTGAATGATTTTTTAGCAATCAAAATTTTTATATTCGATTTTAGGGAATGATCCCCATTTCGGTAGGTTTAATCTGGCGAAGTAGGTGGTCGAATTAAAATTTAAAGGGGAACTATTCGACCATCGCAATTCGAACGATCGAATATAGAAATCAATCAAAATTTTTGTATTCGATTTTAGGGAATGATCCCCATTTCGGTAGGTTTAATCTGGCGAAGTAGGTGATCAAATTAAAATTTAAAGGGGAAGTATTCGGCCATCGAATATTCGAATAAAATTAAATTTGAATGTTCGAATTATTCGGATTCGACTATTCGATGGTCGAATTTGCATATTCGAAATTCGAATCTTTTTGAAAAATCGATCGAATATTCAAATCACTCATGTGAATTTAGTAAATCTGCCCCTAGATGTCTTATCATGCTATGTCCGGCGAGTATCCACTATACAGTTATGAGACCTGTTATCCAGAATGCTTGGGACCTGTGGTTTGAATTTGAATCTTCATACCTTACGTCTTCTAGAAAATCATTTCAACTTCAAATAAACCCAAAAGGCTGATTTTGCTTCCAACAAGGATTAATTATATGTTAGCTTCGATCTAGTACAGGTATGGGAGCTATTCTCCAGAATGAGCGGGACCTAGGATTTTCTAGATAACAGGTCTTTCCTTAATTTGGAACTTCATACCTTAAGTCTACTAGAAAATCATGTAAACATTAAATAAGATGGTTTTGCTTCCAATAAGGATTCATTATATCTTAGTTTGGATCAAATACAAGCTACTGTTTTATTATTACAGAGAGGATATCATTTTTTGAATTGTATTTCATTTTGAAATTTTAATTATTTGATTATGATGGAATCTATGGGAGACGACCTTTATTATTTGTTTATTATTATTACAGAGAAAAAGGTAATCATTTGTAATAATAATTATATATATATATAGAGAGAGAGAGAGAGAGAGAGAGAGAGAGAGAGATGTCCATCCTGTAAATCAGAGCTTTCTAGATAACTGGTTTCCGAATAAAGGATCCCATACCCATACCACATTTTCTGGGCCCACAAAACCTGTTTCCCTACAAATTAAATGATTGGGGTCTTGTGCAGTCTAGAAACCATAAGATTCACTTGGGCTACATCAGGGGACAAATAGCACAGCTTTAGGTTAGTGGGCCATACATTTTTGGTCACATCATGGAAACCGATACCAGGGCACAATTTTTGATCGTAGCTATTTTCCTTACTGGTAACTACAGGTATGGGACATGTTATCCAGAATATTCAGGACCTTGTGTATTCCGAATAAGGGATCTTTCCATAAATTGGATCTCCATATCTTAAGACTTCTATAAATCATTGAAACATAAAATAAACCCAATAGGATTGTTAAGCCACCAATATGTATTCATGCAGCTTAGTTTGGGTCCAGTACAAGGTACTGTTTCATTTTTACATGGAGTCTGACTTCCCATAATTCTGAGCTTTCTGGTTAATTTTCTGGTTCTGTATACCAGATCCTAAACTTGTCCTACAATTATTGGAAAGCCAGCAATATTTGCTAAATAACTTTTCTTTACAACAACTAACCTTTCTTTCATTTTATTTTACTAACCATGTAATGTATTTTATATACGAAGCATGTAATCTTGTCCTTGGGCCTAAACCTCATTTTATACTGGGCCTTCTTTTTGCATATAATTGGTGTTCTATTGTATCTAATTGTATTATATGCCCATTCCCTATAATTTCCAGGCTCGTGTGTGTCTAACTTTTGTTTTGTTCATCAATTGAATAACCTACTACCAAACATGACTTGTCTAATTGATAGCAATTACAGGACCTGTTATCCAGAATGCTCAGGCCTGGGGTTTTCCAGATAACAGATCTTTACATAATTTGGATCTTCATACCAAACATCTACTTGAAAACCGTTGTAAACATTAAAGTGGAATAGGAATACACTGGCACTCAAGGCAATTGAAATGCAGGGTTACCCCTTGCTATTTATTTTTGTGCAAATGTGCAATGTTTTGGGGCGAAACCCTTTATCAAGCATACAAAATGACCGATAAGAACAATTATTCTATACACCAAACAAATAGTTTCCATAGAACAGTTCATTAGGACAGCAATACTGTGTGAATTGTCCAACTGTGCAAAACCATTTGATCAATGCAGATTGAAAAAAAACAAAACTGTGTATCTAGAAAAAAAAGATAAAAAAGGATGCATAGTATCTAAGCAGCAACCTGTTATCTAAAAAGGATAAAAAGTAACAATTGTAAAGCAACAAACTAGCCCTACTAAAGAACAGTAAATTACCTGTCCCTGGAGGATACAAAAGGGGTTTTCCTATCTGTAAAAAAAAAAAACTGGAAAGAAGCAAATTATTTGCGACCGGCATCCTTACAAAATCTTTATACAAAGCATGACAAATTGTATTCCTCATTAGTCCTTTTGGACTCCTGGATTGAAGTAACCAAATCCACTAGCATTCTCTCTGGAGTAACATGCACTTTTTTTCTTGTCCTTGATTAACAATTACTTTTTATAAGATGTGCCATCTTGGTTGTGCCACTCGATGCCCATGTTTAGCCAATTAAGTTTCTTGTTTTATTTTTACTGTGTCTTTGTCCCTTTATTTATTGCCTGGAGGCTGTGGTGTCTGAGGCTTGTAATTGCGTATCATGTATTTATGTTCAATCAGCCTGCTTTTTATAAGGCTGGGGACAGACAGGGAGATTCAGGGAGATTCTGTCGCCTGGCGTTTTTTAGCAGGCGACAATCTCCCCGAATTTCCTTCTCCCTGTCTGCCGCTAGTATACCGACAAAACGCCAGCGCCTGTGCAGACGCGGCGATTTCCGGAATCGCCCAAAGTTTCCTCACGAAGTATCTTCGGGCGATTCCGGAAATCGCTGCGTCTGCTAAAAACGCCAGGCGACAAAATCTCCCCGAATCTCCCTGTCTGTCCCTACCCTTAGTCTTGTTGTTTTTCCAATATATGCAAGGCCACAAGGGCATTTAATGCAGTATATTACATCACTGCTGTCACATGTAAAACTACCCCTGATGCTGTGTTTAGAACCTTGTTGTGGGTGTGTTATGTAATTGCCAAGTATGATACTATTACAGTACCCACAATTCATGCATGGAAAGGTACCATTCAAATTGGATTTCATTGGAAAGTAACCCCTTAGTTGTTCTTGTGTCCTACATTTAATGAGGTCAATGTTTTTCCCACGTTTGTAGGAAAACAGGGTTGGGTGTTGAAATAAATGACTGTATTTAAGATCGGTACTCAAAATGCCCCAATATTTTAGAATTATCTTCCGATGTGCTTTGGAATTGCCATCGTAAACTGATGTATACGGTACTCTCTGTACTCTGTTGGTCATCACTGTTTTTTTTTTAGAAAGTAATTGTTTCACCTTACCTGTTCCCTAAAGGATTCTAGATTGTTTTTTTCATAGCCTTTTTCAACAAACTTTAATAACATTTTATCGGACTCTGTTTCATATATATCCTCACTGGATATGATCCGTTTTACCTGTAAAAATGTGCTTTTAGGCAAACCCTTATTCAGACCCGGTGGATGGTGGGATGTGGGTCTCAACAAGTTGTTCTGATCAGTGGGTTTAGTGTAAACGGTAGTCACAAATTTGCCACCTGTATGAGCTCATTTAAAACCTCCCTGGGTCCAGTTCATAGAAAAAATGTATCGTCCACATAAGGCATGTAACCTTAAATATACTGGGGAAAATACATTTTAGAAAAAATATGTCTGTTCAATATGGTCCATGAATATATTGGCATAGGCCGGTGCCATGTTGGCACACGTGGCAAAGCCCTGCATCTGTATATAAAAACCATCCTCAAATTGGAAATAATTGTTCAATAGAACTCACTCCAATAAGTTTCAAATAAAGTGGACCTGTCACCCATAAAAAGCTCTATAATAAAAGTCCTTTTCAAATTAAACATCTAATCCAAATTCTTTTTTTTATTTATGTATTCATAGCTGTTGTAATCTCATTTAAAAATCTCCGCTGTAAATCAAAAATGATCTGTCCTTCCTCTATGCCTTAGGCATAGAGGCGGGACAGTGAATTACTTTCACTTTCCATTCTGCACTTACTAGATGTCACTACACTCCCCACATCTCCCTCTCTCTTTATTATTTAATTGTGTAACCCAGTGATCCACAACCAGTAGCTCGTGAGCAACATGTTACTCTCCACCCCCTTGGATGTTGCTCTCAGTGTCCTCAAAACAGGTACTTATTTTTAAATTCCAATCTTGAAAACAAGTTTTAATTGCATAAAAACTAAGTATAGTGCCAGGAACAGTCGCTTGTATGCTACCAATCCACACATGGGCTCCCAAATAGCCAATCACAGCCCCTATTTGGCACCCTAAAGGACTTTTTCATGCTTTTTGTTGCTTCCCAACTGTTTGCACATTTGAATGTGGCTCACGGGTAAAAAAGGTTGGGGACCCCTGGTGTAACCAATGCATGGGGATGGACATCAGGTCCCCCATTCTGATGCACAAATATGTTTTTTAAGATGATGCAAGACTTGCCTTAGTAACAGCATCCACAAAATGGCTCCTGCCTGCTTGCTATAATTATGAATTTCCAGACAGAAGGAAACAAGATTCAAATAATTTTTAAAGTGTAATTAAAGTTCATTTTGTTTGATTAACATGATAAAATAGAATTTGGAATCATAGGGGTGATATCACTCCAACTTGCACTACAGCAGTAAAGAGTGATTGAAGTTTATCAGAGCACATGTCACATGATATAGGGCAGCTGGGAAGTTGACAATATGTCTAGCCCCAGGTCAGATTTCAAAATGAAATATAAAAAAATCTGTTTGCTCTTTTGAGAAATGGATTTCAATGCAGAATTCTGCCGGAGCAGCACTGTTAACTGATGCATTTTGAAACGTTTTTTTTTTCCCATGACAGTATCCCTTTAAGATTTGCATGGCTTTCTGTTTTTGTCCTTAGTCTGATGCCAGAATGCTTCAGGGTTGCTAATTTGTGATGGCCATGAAACCTAATTAATGCTCACAGTGACCAGCTTGCTACAGGTTTACTAGCAATATAAGTTAATAGGATTTTCCCTTTAGATCATTTTGCTGTAGCAAACCACAAGTCACTTGTATTCGACACGGGACTGAGATGTTTCCAGCTGACAATGTTTTGTTATAAGGTACCACTTATCATTATTTATATATATATATAAAAAAAAAAATCGGAAATTCTCGTGACTTTCGGCGCAAAAACCTCGGTCTGATTCTGAAATAGAACTAAGATGGTGCCCGGAAACTCCCGTGGCCCAAATCTGCACGGAGGGGTAAGTAAAAATATTGGGGGCTTTTGCCCGGGGGGCTGGTAGGCTCGGGGGGAGATGGGGGGGTTTCTATTACAGGTTCAATTCTCCTTTAATGGGGCACTTCTCTTTTAAATGAAGTTTTCATGTTCTGTAGATGCATTTAGGCTAAGCAACTTTTGAATAATTACTCTTCCTATTCTGCACCTTTCTAGGAGGCAGCTGAAAGTTCTATTTGGTTAATGACTACAGAGCCAAGTCTGCGAGGATGACATTTATGGAAAGGGCACACCTGCAGGCAGGTTACAAAACGTCCAGAATTTTTTTCTCTTTGAATCGCATTGTATCCCAGCAGATGCACTGCGTCATTCCCCCAAATTGCTCACGACTGCATATTTAAGCTATATAATAAGTGCATCGGCAAGGATACAGCAATTACAATGCTATTCAGTGCAAAGGTATGAGCAGGCTTTTTGTCAACTGCCCGTAAACCATTTTGCTCTCTATTGCTTACCTTTCTTTTAGTCCCTCTCCTATTTATCCTCCATTCTGACTTCCTGACTGTTGCATAGTTCCTAGGGAAATGCACCCTCTAGCAACCAGTTGGCAGTTTAGGTTTCCATGAAAAAATATAATTAAGATCATAAAATTAAGATTAAAGTCCTTGCATGGCATCCAACCAGTCAGATGCCATTCCGGCTACGTCTAACTTTTAATTAAGATTCTCATTCAGGTCATGGTATATCTAACACAAGTAACTCAAAACAACTTTTAATGATTCTGTCCATTCGGGTTGAGAGCTACAATGGCAGATATGGTGCATTTGGCATTTTACATTTTCTTCTTTAATCTACAAATGCATCCATCATACATGTATATCGGTAAGGATTATGAGGCCACAGTTATGCATACCAATAATAATAACACAAAGTTTACTTTCTTATGATTTATTGGAAAGGGGATACAGGCACGAGACCTATTCTCCAGAATGCTCGGGACCTGGGGTTTTCCATAGGGATGCACCAAATCCAGGATTCGGTTCGATATTTGGCCTTTTTCAGCAGGATTCGTCCGAATCCTCTTGCCTAGCCGAATTGAATCCTAAAATACTGTGACTTTTTGTCACAAAAGTATAAAAAAATTTTATAGCTGCATATCCAAATTAGGCTTTGGATTCGGTTTGGTATTCAGTCAATTCTTCCACAAAGCATTCAGGGGTTTGGCCAAATCCAAAATAGTGTATTACGTGCATCCCTAGTTTTCCAGATAACAGATCTTTCCGTGAATCTGATCTTATCTACTAGAAATCACGTAAACATTAAATAACTTCCAATAGTGATTCATTATATCTTAGTTGGGATCAAGTGCAAGGTTTTATTATTACAGAGAAAAGGGAAATCATTTTTTAAAATTTGGATTATTTGGGTAAAATAGAGTCAACGGGAGACAAGCTTTCTATATAACAAGTTTCTGGATAAAGTATCCCATACCTCTACTAAAATTTATAGTAAGGCAAGCTACCCCATAACAGTTCATTTTTGTATACAGGAATGTTATCCAGAATGCTCTGGACCTGGGGTATTCCGGATAATGGATCTTTCTGTAATTTGGATCTTCATACTTTAAGGGGCAGATTTATCAAATTCACATGAATGATTCGAAATTCGATCGAATTTTCAAAAAGATTAGAATTTTCGAATGTTTTTGAAGACCACTTCGACCATTGAATTTTGAAAATTTGATAGAAATGAATGATTTGAATAATTCTAATAAAAATCTATTCGAATATTCGATAGTCGGACAACTTCCACTTTATATTTCTATTCGACTGCCTAGTTCGCCAGTTTCAACTTACCGAATTGGTTTTCATTATTTTTGATCGAATAGTTGGATTCAAACGATTTTATCGATCAATCGAATAATTCCTATTCGATCGTTTGACTAATCGAATTGTGGTAAAATCCTTCGAATCCGATATTCGAATTTGAAGGATTTTAATTGCCATAAAATTCGATGGTCGAATCCGAGCGTTTTTTAACCCTTGAATTCGACCCTTAGTAAATCTGCCCCTAAGTCTACTACAAAATAATTTGAACATTAAATAATAGGCTGGTTTTTCATCCAATAAGGATTAATTACATCCTAGTTTGGATCAAGTACAATGTACTGGTTTATTATTACAGAGAAAAAGGAAATTATTTTTAAAAGTTTCGATTATTTGGACAATAATTACGCCAGCGCGCAATGGCACGAAAATTTAATTTTTAAAGGGACACTTTTGCTTTGTTCATGGCCCATGATAGGATTTGATTCCTGGTGCTTTCCTGAGCCTTTGTGCATTTGTTCCTTGTATCCTGCTTGTATTATTCCTGTGTTTGACCCGGCCTGTTCCTGACTATTCTGATATCCGTAACCTGACCCCGGCTTGTACTTCGATTCCAATTCTGCCTCATCCCTTCTGATTGATTACCCGGATTGACCCTTGCCTGCCTGACGATCCTTGATATCTGCCTGCCTCGACCCAGCTTGCTTGACTACGAACTTGTCTAATCCTAGTGTACCGTGATCTTCGGCCTAACTGACTTTAACAACAGTCGTGCCCCTTTGCTTGCCAGAACTCCTCGCCTTGTTCCTCTCGTTAAGTCCAGGTGACATCTGAGTAGCTGAGGGCTCCTCCCGAAGCCAAAGGCGGTCACACTACTGGTGAAGCTGAGCCGAGAGCAGGGAACTTGGCATCTGTTCTGGTTTAGGGTGCCGACCGTGACAGGAGCATTCTGGATAAGGGGTTTCCGGATAATGGATCCCATACCTGTGTATCATTATCTCAATATGCTCAGAGAAACCTTGTCTAGCTATAGGAATCATAAATCATGGAAAAATAATTTCCTTACTTAAAGGAAAACTATACCCCCAAAATTTATATTTGAGCAACAGTTAGTTTATATCAAATTAAGTGGCATATTAAAGGATCTTACCAAACTGGTATATATGTTTAAGTAAATATTTCCCTTTTATGTCTCTTGCCTTGAACCACCATTTGGTGATGGTCTGTGTGCTGCCTCAGAGAACTCTAACTGTAACAGGAAGAAGTGTGGAATCAAAAGACACAACTCTGTCTGTTAATTGGCTCTTGTGACCTAACTTTATAGTTTGTTTGGTATGTTTGTGTGCACCGTTGAATCATACGTTCCCAGGAGGCTGTCCTTATATTTTAAAGTGGACCCCTCACTCCAAATAAATATTCAAAATCATATTTTATCACATTAGTCAAGCAAAATGAACATTAATTACACTATATAATTTATTTTAATCTTGTTTTCTTCAGTCTTGGAATTCATAATTATAGCAAGCAGGCAGGAGCCATTTTGTGGACACTGTTATTAAGACAAGCTTTGTATCATCTCAGAATCTTGTTTGTGCACCAGAATGGGGGACCTGATGTCTGTCCCCATGTCCCGGCTACACAATTAAATGGTTAAGAGAACAGGGGGAATGTGTGGGGAGCAGTGACATCTAGGAAGTGCTGAATGGAAAGTGAAAGTAATTATCTGCCCCGCCTCTATGCCTAAGGCATAGAGGAGTGGCAGACAATATTTGATTGACAGCTGAGATTTTTAAATGAGCTTAAAACAGCTATGAATGCTTTCATAAAATTGGATTTTATGTTTAATTTGAAAAGGACTTTTATTATATAGATTTTTGTGTCTGGGTGACAGGTCCACTTTAAAATGGCAATTTTCTATTTATGATTACCCAATGGCACAGGCTACTAAAAAAGTATATTTTTATGAAAATGGTTTATTTACATGAAGCAGGGTTTTACATATGAGTTGTTTTATGCAATATCTTTTTATAGAGACCTACATTGTCCGGGGGGTATAGTTTTCCTTTAATGAGAAATGTCTGCAGTTTATGCATGTATTTTCTTCCGCAGTAGCAATGTGTTTAATTAGGGCATAATTTTGTTTCCTGTTTCTTTCTTATGGAAAGAAAGGTAGTCTTTAAAAAATAATTTTATTCTTCTTTGAGTATTCACAGTACAGATGGCTCACAGGGAACAAAATGCCATTTATTGTCTTATTTCCATATTTGACACTGCTTGTATATAAATAGCTATTGTTCCTGCATTTTAAGAAAGGCTAGGCACAAAGGATGAATAGTTACCTAAGCTTTGTAATAGAACCTACTGTTTTTGCGGTAAGGCAAACTAAGACTTATTTTCCCCATACATGCAATGCACTATTGAAGTTACAGGTATGTGACCTGTTATGCAGAACTCTTGGGATCTGGGGTTTTCCAGATAACGGAACTTTCTGTAATGTGGATCTTCATACATCTCAACTGTCCTGTTTTCAGCGGGACAGTCCTGCTTTTGACAGCTCAACCCACAGTCCAGTTTTTGTACTGGAAAGTCCTGATTTTCTCTGCACTCAACAGCTAAATAAAAGATACAATGTTTCTAACTCAATTGGCTTTTGGCAGTGAGCCCAGAACAGCAACCTGGTGCAGATAAGATAATTTTGTAACAATTTTGAATCATGTAAAAATTCAGTAAACTCGATAGGCTGGCTTTTGCATCAATAGTATATATGTAGTTGGTGTTAAGTTAATGGTTCAAGAGCAATCAATATCCCTTTCAGAATTTCTTTTCAAATATTTGATACAAATATGGGACCCGTTATCCAGAATGCTCAGGACCGCTACTAGAAAGTCATGCAAACATTAAATAAACCCAATAGGCTGGTTTTGCGTCCATTAAAGATTAATTTTATCTCAGTTTGGATAAAATACAAGGTACTGCTTTATTATTGCATAGAAAAAGGAAATCGTTTTTAAAAATTGGGATTATCTGGATACAATGGCGTCTAAGGGAGACTGCCATTCAGAGCTTTCTGGATAACGGGTTTCCGGATAACTGATTCCTTAGCGTATTGTGAGCTTAGGTCTCTGTACTGTACGTGTTTATCCCTTGCACTTATGAATAAAGCTGGCCATAGACACAAAGAACCATTTTGCAAATTCGACATCGCTAATTCGCAAGCGTGACGTCAATTTACAACTTCGCCGATTCACTAACAGTGTCCCTGGCGAAAATTCGCTACCGAAGGACATCGACTTGCGCAACTTCGCACCCTTACACCAGGCGAAGTCGCGCACTGACGAAGGGACGTAACTTCGCTAATTCACTAAGATGAAAATTTTTGTGAACATTACCTCTTACGCTTGACGTTACTTCGCCAGGTCAGACCTGGCGCCGTTCAATACAATAAATAGGAGTTTGAAAAACAAACTTGACATTTTTTCTAAGTCCCAAAAAATGCTGGCGTCTTTTACCTTTTGTTGGGTGATAGTCTTAAAAACAGCGAACATTTTTTTACGGTTACCCTCCTTCCCCCCCTACATATGGAAACTCAACTATACAGTGGGCACATGTTTAGGGAAATAGGACAACTTTATTTTATTTCTTTTTTATTTTATTTTATTAAAGGTTTCCTGGGCTTCTGTAGTGTAATGTAGAAGCTGTAACATACACCTCTATTATACGCTTAAGCTCGCGCCATATGCAAATTAAGCTTCGTTAGCATAATGCGCTTTGCCTGGCGCAGTAACGTTAGCGCTACTTCGCTACCGCTCGCAGCCCTGAGCGCAAATTCGCATCTTAGTGAATTTGCGTAGCACTGGCCAAAATTCGCCTGGCGAAGTGCGGTGAACGTTGGCAAAGGCAACGCTAGCACATTTTCGTACTTTAGTGAATTTGCCTCCATGTGTCCATCTCCTGACCTGCCACTAACCTTGACATCAAATAAAGTAGTAAAAGCACAGATCAGCCAATGTTCTGCCCCTACAGGGATCGTATGAAAGTTGTGTCTGACAAAACCTAGTGGCAGTCTCCCACTGAAAATCGTACGATCATCAATACACGCAGAGAAATTATCGGCAGCCGACAGAAATTTTCTAACCTGTCCAATCGGCCAAACGACCGATCTCTGCCAGACGATAATCGTATGAATCGAGGCCGGATCGTTGCATCTATGGCCAGCTTAAGAGGTACCATACTGTTTGTTTTGCCTGTAGAACAGGTAAACGGTGAACTTGTATTGTACAGCCCAGCAAGTAATGTGCAGCAGCTGCCACATTTCTTTAATAATAAGTATTGAGAGAGGCAATGTGCTGTGCACACATGCTAGGGGAATGTAGAGCATGCTTCCATGGAGAGATCATTTTTCTCTTGGAGTAGCTTGGAGCTGGTTTAGTACTGCTGACCAGGACCTTTTGTGTGCATAATATTTACTTACTGTGGTGAGTAGTTGTGCCTAATCAGATCATGGTAGGCATGGCAACCCATCTCGAAATTTAATTTGCTACATTAGTGAGTAGATTTGTAGCAGAAACGGTTCTGTAAATGAAATGTGCCGTTCAAATACTAAGAACGCTGAACAATCTCTCTCTAAAGCACTGCATAGTATATTGGCACTGCCTCAATAAAGGGTCATAATGGCAAATATGAGTGGGGAATAGCAATAGTACACAAGCTCAAAATGTAGTGATTTTTTTTTTAATTTGTCTGTAAGACTCTTTGCATGGCTGTCACTAGCTTTAGAAATACCCCCCAGCAAGGTAACACAGGTTTGGTTGCTTTGTCATCAGTTGGGTGTGTAAACCTGGCTGAAACACTGAGCAAATAAACCTTTGCTTCCCTTTATGGTGTTGTGCCAGTATGTAACGTCCGCAAGCACCTGTGTCGCAATTTATTTTATCTGTTTGGTTTGCTCCTTTGCATTGCTTCTGTGATTGAATCAGAGAGACGAGAGTTTGTGTGAGATCTATGGAATGTATTACCCAGAATGCTTGGGGCCTGGGGTTTTCCATATACAGTAAATCAGGGGTGTCCAACCTGCAGCCCAGGATGAATATGAATGTGGCCCATTGCCCAGTTAGTAGTAATAATAATGTAATAATAAGTCTATTTAATATCCAGGTGTCCCATATCCCACTATATAACTCTATCTGGTTATCCAACTAGTATTTTAGTTATTTTCTGTGCATTTTCTTTACTTTTACAAATCAAATGTGTTTGTGTATTTCATGTGTGGCCCCAGACAACTTTTCTTTTTCCAGTGTAGCCCAGGGAAGCCAAATGGTTGGACACCCCTGCAGTAAATGCTTGTATTGCCATTCTGTAATTTTTTTTTTAACCGTTTTATAATTCCAGTGAGTTTCTGTAGCCACAAATGTAGATTTATGGAACTATTTGCTTAAAGGGATTGTTCACCTTTAAGTTAGAATTAGTCATTCTATAATATACTAAAAGTTAAATAACTTTTCACTGGTCTGCATTATTTAATTTTTTCTTTTTTTTTTTTAATTTATTCTGACTCTTTCCAGCTTTTAAAATGGGGGTCACTGACCCCTGTTTGAAAACAAAGCTACAAATGTACTGTTATGGCTACTTTTAATTTTGATTGACCTTTTTTCAGGCCCTCTTCTATTCATATATCAGTCCCTTACTCAAATTGGGGCATGGTTGCTAAGGTGATTTGGACCCTAGCAGCCAGAGAGCAAACTGGAGAGCTGCTGGATAAAAAGCTGAATAACCCAAAAGCCACAAATATTAAAAATGAGAGCCAAATGCAAATTGTCTCAAAACCTCATTCTCTACCATACTAAAATTTAACTCAAAGGTGAACAACTTCATCTAAAGTGGACCCGTCACCCAGACATAAAAGACTGTATAAAATTTTAAAACTCCTTCTCAAATTAAAAATGAAACCCAAATATTTTTTAATTAAAACATCCATACCTGGATACAAGTGTAGCCTTACAGAACATTTTTTTTTTAGGGTCAATGACCTGCATTTGTAAGCTGGAAAGAGACTAGGCAAATAACTATAAAAAAGAAAAAACGAAGACCAATTGAAACGTTGCTTATAATTCACTATTCCATAACATACTAAAAGTTAACTTAAAGGTGAACCACCCCTTTAAATTGGAGACAGCCGTTCCAATTTCTGAAATTTCGGAATATCAGGTTTCTGGATACAACCTGGTACAACATCTTTATATTAATATGATCATACCTTCCAACTGTCCCTTTTTGGCAGGGACAGTCCCTCTTTTGAAAACTCAACCTGCGATCCCTCATTTGTACTGGAAAGTCCCTCTTTTCTCTGCACTGAACAGCCAGAAAAAGAAACAAAGTTTCTAACTTAATTGGCTTTTGGCAGAGAGCCCAGAGCTGCTAACAGGTGCAAATAAGATGTAACAATTTTTAGATAAGAAAATAAGTAGTTTACATAAGGAGAAATATTTTCAAACTTTCTTAACCTGCCAAATTTTGTAAAATGAACATGGTAATTAGAGGGTGTGGTCACAAAAGTGGGCGAAGTAAAAATTTCACTGCGCTACGTGTGATAACATTTTTTTTCCCTCTTTTTACTTCCAAAATGTTGGGAGGTATGATATGATCCTTTCTCTTGTGTGTTGCAGCTTGCTCAATTCAGACAGCGTAAAGGTCAGGCTGATGGCCAGAATGCAGCAAAGAAGCCCAAGAAGAAGAAATCCTCTACTGGCTCCAAAGGACAGCGAACGGCTGAAGATGCCCAGGAAACCACTTCTTCACAGAGTCATCACGGTCACTCCCAGAGCACTGAAGGAGCTGCTGCTGCCGAAGAGTTTTCCATCATGAGGACTTTACCCCAAGGGGAAACTATAAAGCATGACAAGACTTACACAGTAGAAGTAAGTGTTTCTAGAAATAAATCTTGTATATATTTTCCAGTTTATAAAATGTTCATACTTGTCGAATACTGTTGGAGAAAAGACCGTTTATAACATACCTTAAAGGAACAGTTCAGTGTAAAAATAAAAACTGGATAAATAGCTAGGCTGTGCAAAATAAAATTTTTTTTCCAATATAGATATGTTGCCAAAAATGTAACCTATGTTAGTGGATGTCTAACAGAACAGAACATAACTTCTTGCTTTTCAGCTCTCTAACTCTGTCAGTCAGCCACTTGAACAGGCCCGGATTTGTGGCAGGGCCACAAAGCCCCAGGCCTAGGGTAGCATGCTGTCTAACCACTTTATAAGTAAGCACTGGGAAGCATAGCTCACCATTGTTCCGAGCCATGTGTGCATGCACCCTTGCAAGTAGGGAGGTATGCAGGCAGGCGCTAGGACCGCTCGGCCTCTGGGCGCCTGTCCACAAAATCCGGCTCTGCACTTGAAGAGGGCCACATAGGACCTAATTGTTCAGTGAGTTTGCAATTGATCCTCGGCATTCAGCTCAGATTCAAAAGCAACAGCTATGACCCATGTGCCCCTCCCTCAAGTCACTGATTGGTTACTGCCTGGTAACCAATCAGTGGAAACCAAGAGAGCCGCAAAGCAGGAAGTAGTGTTCTCACTATTATGTTAGACATCCTTTATACATTACATTTTTGACTAACTATATTAGAAACATATCTTATTTTTTACTGAACTATTCCTTTAAAGTAAACTTTGCATTTCAAGTCTAATCAACTATAGTAAATTTATTGACAAGAGGCAGTTCATATGTTTTTGGTCAGTTCATGTGCATAATTATTTGTGGGTTGTTATGAGCAGTCAATAATAATGACTTTCACACTTTTGTGAGCAAGGTCCCTCTTTCCTTCAGCAACAGCCTTTCTGTTTTTCTCTTTGGAAGTCTTGTGAATGCATTTTCTCAATGGTCAGCGCAGGGGAATATTTTACCTTTATGAATTAAAGATGACCAGACATTCCCGTGAGCCGATCGTCGATGCATCTTGAAGTAAATGTCAACAGCAGATAATCCTGTCTGCACGCTTCAGAACATGTCCTGGACTGGTTAGGATATCCACAACTTTAAAGGGTCAAAAAGCTTTAATGAAATATAATTGCAAACTACTGTGAACAAACAACACCGGCACCATATTTCTTTTCTGTCGGCGCTAGCGATGTCTAAACCCACAATAGGCCACAGTTTGTTTCCTGCATCATAATTAGGAGTCCACTTTTTCTGACACTTGTATTAAAAGTATTTTTGATGTGTGTAATTTTAAAGGACAGCTGGGAAGCTGGAATCTGAGAAGTTTACAATCTATATTAATACAAATACTTGCAATACTGGCATCCAAAAAGTTCTATGACAAAGTAGTTTACTGTTTTCAATTAGGGATGCCCCGAATCCAGGATTCGGTTCGGGATTTGTCCAGGATTCAGCCTTTATAAACAGGATTCGGTTTAATCCTTGTGTGTTACCATACCGAATAGGGATGCACCGAATCCACTTTTTTGGATTTGGCCGAAACCCTGAATCCTTCCCGATAGATTCGGCCGAATCTGAACCCTAGTTTGTATATGCAAATTATGGGTGGGAAGGGAAAACAATTTTTACATAATTGTTTTGTGCCAAAAAGTTACGTGATTTTCCAACCGAATCCTGCTGAAAAAGGCCGAATCCTGGCCAAATCCCGTACCGAATCCTGAATTCGGTGCATCCCTAGTGCCAAATCCTAATTTGCATATGTAAATTAGGAGTGGGAAGGGAAGTCACGTGACTTTTCACCGCAAAACAAGGAAGTAAAACATTTTTCCACTTTTTCCTTTCCTGCCTATAATTTGCATATGAAAATTAGGATTTGAATTTGGTTCAGTATTCAGCAGAATCTTTCACAAAGGAAATAGTGGATTTGGGGATTCTGCTTTGGTGCCTGACTTTGGTGCATCCCTATTTTCAGTCCTCGGTCATCTTTCTATTTTTGATCTGTGACTTAATTAGTTCTAGGCTTAGTCCTGTGGTTGTTGCACCTGATTCAAATGAAAAGTCCCTAATTTTCTTCTATCTTTATTAACATGTATTTCTATAGCACCAACTTATTTCGTATGTTTATATCATCCCTGACCTGCTATTGGCTGTCACAGAGGTAATAGGGCACATAAACTGCTATCTGCTTTTGCAAAATATTAATGTAAAGTTTCTGAATTTAAAGAGGTGAGATGGCAGTCTTATCTTTCTGTGCCCAGTGGGGTGGCGGAGGCTGAATGTCGGAGGCTGAATGTTGCAGAAATCTTATTTGTTATTGATGCAAAGATTGTTTAAGAAATATTAAATGTAATGGTATATTGAATTATTTTTAAGTGAAAACTCCATAATGTCCAGTCTGCTGCTTTTCAGCTGTTTAAAGAAGAAGGAAAGCTACCAAAGCAGTTTATTGCCAGTAGATTAGGCACAGTAGTGCAAGCTATAACTCTATATTTATTCTGTAGACTGCTGTACCATACCTAACTAAACAGCTCTCTTGTTTGTTTAGGATAGCAGCTGCCATATTAGCTTGGTGTGACATCAAGTCCTGCCTGAGTCTCTCCTTGTTCACTTGTAGCTCTGGGCTCAGATTACAACAGGGAGGGGGGAAAGGGATGGGGAGAGTGAGAGAGGAGCAAACTGAGCATGCTCAAGCCCTAGCCCTGGAGGTTTAAGCTGAAAACAGGAAGTCTGATACAGAAGTACATGTGTACACAATAGAAGGGAAGAAAAACTGTGTTTCTTTTGACAGAGGAAACAGCATTACGTTGAGGTTTTACTGGTGTATTTATACATACCTTTCTGTTAAATCTTACTTCATTTTTGCGTCTCCTTTAACAGTAGAGGAGGAGCATTACAGTCCAACAACAGGGACAATGATTGACTATTCCAGCAAGCATAATATTTGTAGTGCACCATTTTATTGTATATGTAATAAAAGGAACTGGTAGAAAAAATGTATGCGTCTACATAAACATGCAACAAAAAAGGGGTTTATCTTCCTAGCCAAACAATCCTTAGAGGAACAGTTCAGGGTAAAAATAAAAACGGGTAAATAGATAGGCTGTGCAAAATAAAAAATGATTCTAATATAGTTAGTTAACCAAAAGTGTAATGTATAAATGCTGTAGTGACTGGATGTCTAGCATAACAGAATACAACACAACATCCTGCTTTTCAGCTCTCTAAATCTGAGTTAGTCAGCGACTTGAAGGGGGGCCACATGGGACATAACTGTTCAGTGAGTTTGCAATTGATCCTCAGCATTCAGCTCAGATTCAAAAGCAACAGTTATGAACCATGTGGCCCTCCCTCAAGTCATTAATTGGATACTGCCTGGTAACCAGGGTAACCAGTCAGTGTAAACAAAAGAGAGCTGAAAAGCAAGAAGCAGTGTTCTGTTCTGTTATGTTAGACTTACAGTCCCTCCAGCCTTTATACATTACATTTTTGCCTAACTAACTATATTGAAAAGATTTTTTATTTTGCACAGCCTATCTATTTACCCAGTTTTTACTTTTATACTGAACAATTCCTTTAAAGAATTGACAATACCATGGCTGCGTGTTTTGACAAAGCTAAAGTTTCTACCTTTTAAATAAACTGTATCTAATGTCTATAAAGTAACTATAAAAAATAAAGATAGCTTGTTAAAAAGAATGGGGCATAGTTACAGCAAATTATATTTTCTCCTCTGTTTGAGGCTTTGTCAAGAAGTCTTACTTAACTAATCTTATTGTTAAATCTAGTTCAAACAAGGTGAAAATGGGCTGTGGGCAAATGCTGTAGCATTAATCACTGTATATTATGTTAGTTATTGCTTCAAATTTCTATGACATCAATAAAAAGTAATTTAAAAACAAATTCTTTGACCTATTCAAGAAAGAAGACTTTTTGCTTTATACTGTAGGTTTCCAAACTGTGTTGTCTTCCAATGGCAGGAGAGCAGTTCAACCAATTAGAGGGTAAAGTTAATTTTCTTGAGGCTATATCAGTATGACCTCTACTATAATAATGTCACATATCAATCTGTAATCTTGTTTTTAACTAAATGGGGAGACCAGACACTGCACTGCAAATGAGACCTGTGTCCAACAGCTTTATAAAGGGCAAGTCAACCGCAAATATATAGTTATTTAAAAAATGAATTGCTACAAAAAAAAGATTTGAAATTAAAAAGCACGGTGTGCCTAATTCCTGGGGTTATTCATCCTTTAAAGGGGTGGTTCACCTTTATGGTAACTTTTATTATGTTATAGAATGGCCAATTCTAAGCAACTTTTCAATTGGTTAGTTATTTGTCTTTTCGTCTGATTCTTTGCAACTTTCAAATGGGCGTCGCCGTCCCCTTCTAAAAAAACAAATGCTCTGTAAGGCTACAAATGTATTGTTATTGATACTTTTTATTGGTGATCCTTCTATTCAGACTCTCCTATTCACATTCCAGTCTCTTATTCAAATCAATGCATTGTTGCTAGGGTAATTTGGGCCCTAGTTACAAGACTGCTTAAAATGCAAATTGAAGAGCTGCTGAATAAAAAGCAAAATAACTCAAAAACCGTAAATAATAAAACATTAAAACCAATTGCAAATTATCTCAGAATGTCGCTCTCTACATCATACTAAAAGTTATCTCAAAGGTGAACAACCCCTTTAAATGAAAGGGATACTGTCATGGGAAACCATGTTTTTTTCAAAACGCATCAATTAATAGTGCTGCTCCAGCACAATGAAGCACTGAAATCTATTTTTCAAATAAGCAAACAGATTTTGTTATATTCAGTTTTGAAATCTGACATGGGCTAGACATATTGGCAGTTTCCCAGCTGCCCCAGTCATGTGATTTGTGCTCTGATAACCTTCAGTCACTCTTTACTGCTATACTGCAAGTTGGAGTGATATCACCCCCTCCCTTTTTACCACAGCAGCCTAACAACAGAACAATGGGAAGGTAACCAGATAACAGCTGCCTAACACAAGATAACAGCTGCCTGGTAGATCTAAGAACAGCACTCAATAGTAAAAACCAAGTCCCACTGAGACACATTCAGTGTAAGACAGGGGTGTCCAAACTTTTGGCTTTGAGGGCCACATTGGAAGAAGAAAAATTGTCTGGGGGCCACACATGAAATACACAAACACTTTTGATCTGTTAAAGTAAAGAAAATACAGACAAAAAAACTACAATACCAGTTGGATAACCAGATGGAGATATACAGTGAAATAAGGGACACCTGGATATTAGACTTATTATTATATTATTATTACTACTAACTGGGAAATGGGCAGAGTCCCCCTCCTCCTAGATCCTTTGCAACATGACGTTTTCTCGGGAACTGAGCGTTTCAAGCTGGGCCGCATTCATATCCATCCTGGGCAGCATTTGGCCCTTGGGCCTCAGTTTGGACACCCCTGGTGTAGGAGAAATAACAGCCTGCCAGAAAGTAGTTCTATCCTAAAGTGCTGGCACAAGTCACATGACCAGGGGCAGCTGGGAAACTGATTTCAAAATTGAATATAAAAAAATCTGTTTGCTCTTTTGAGAAATGTATTTCCGTGCAGAAGTTTGCTGAAGCAGCACTATTAACTGATGCGTTTGGAAAAAAACATGTTTTCCCATGACAGTGTCCCTTTAACTTTTAATATGATGTAGACCGTGACATTCTGAGACCATTTGCAATTGGATTTCATATTTTATTTGTGTTTTTCCCCCCCATTAATTAGCTTTTCATTCAGCAGCTTGCCAGTTTTCAATTTCAGCAGTCTGGTTGCTATGATCCATGTTAACCTAGCAACCATGCATTGATTTCACTAAGAGACTGGAATATGAATAGGGGAGGCCTGACTAGAAAGATGAGTAATAAAAAGTCCAAATAACCATACATTTGTAGCCTTACAGAGCAGTTGTTTTTTAAATGGAAAGCTGGAAAGAGACAGAAGAAAAAAGCAAATGATTTAAACGAAATTAGCCATTTTATAACATACTAAAAGTTAACTTAAAGGCGAACCACCCCTTTAAACAATATTGCAAAAATCTTATTTCCCCATTAAAGACAGGTCTGTTAATCAACCGGCTCATCTTACATTGTTTCAAAAGTGTGAGCCACCAGGGCAACGAATAGAATGGAACAAACACTGCTTTTAATAGCAATACATATTTAATTGTGATGTGACGGCTGGCCCGATACCCACGGTTTTATAGGACCTTGCCAGTCTGCCCTGCCCCTTTTGTGAAGTCATTGACCAGCCAGTGGTGATCTATAAAAGGAGGTGGGTTCAGACCAGTTGTGGGTGAAGCTTTTCTCCACCTGCATATCACTAATACACAAATTATTTAAAAACCATCGAAAACTTGTAAGGAATGTATATTGCAAAGTTGCTAAGATTTTTTTTATTTAATTAGGCAAAAATTGATTTCTTGGGCTGACCTGTTTAAAGACATTATACTGTAGTATAATAGATCTGCTTGTAAGACAACTATTATTAAGATTTCTTATTATTATATAAAACTTTTTTTTTTTTTGCAGTACAGGTATGGGATCCATTATCAGGAAATCCATTATTCAAAAAGCTCTGAATTACGGAAAGGCTGTCTCCCATAGACTCCATTATAATCAAATAAATCCTAATTTTTTTTAAAAAAAATTCCTTTTTCTCTGTAATAATAAAACAGCACCTTGCACTTGATCCAAACTAAGATATAATTAATCCTTATTGGAAGCAAAACCTGCCTATTTGGGTTTATTTAATGTGTACATGATTTTCTAGTAGATATGATGATAAGATATGAAGATCCTGATTACAGAAAGATCTGTTTATCCGGAAAACCGCAGGTCCCTTCTGGATCCCATACTTGTACTTTATTCTATGGAATGTACCATACTCATATAGCCAGATCTATATTTCTTTTTTTTTTTTTACATTGTGAGCATTTGGCCTTCCATTTTGCCTTATAACTAATAAAAAAGGCAATACTGTTGTAATACTAATCCCTTGTGCCTTCTAATATCCTTATACCCAGCAGCAGCTACATCATGATATCTTTATACCCTGCAGGAGTTACCGTACATCATGCTCTGTCAACTTTGTTTAATTAAACAATAAAAATTGAACTATTCCATGAGTTTTCAGAGTTTCTCTCTTCTTAATATAACTGCAGTCTGAAAAAAGTCAGATGCATAGTTATTGGTCCTGGTGCAAATAGACTCTGATCTCCCTTAGGTGTTCTTGCAAACGTTACTCTTTCGGCAAAAGATACATTTTCTGCTTGTGGACACCTCAACATAGTTTCCCCTTACTGACATTGCAGAATATAGGAGTCTCTTTATGATTATGCTGTCTGTGTGTATATTGACTAAATGATTTTGGTCGCTGTTTACAGCTGTTGCAGCTTTATTTCTCTCTCTCTCTCTCTCTCTCTCTCTCTCTCTCTCTCTCTCTCTCTCTCTCTCTTTCCTTTCTAAAAAAAAGTGGGCACTTAAAGGAAGGGTAAGCGTTTTAAAGGAGTGAAAATATAATGTAGTGTTGCCCTCCACTGGTAAAATGTGTGTGTTTGTTTCAGAAACACAACTATAGCTCATATACACAAGCTGTTCTGTAGCTGTGGGAGCAGCCATTCAAACACAGGATACACAGTAGATACACTCCTATTGTAAACTACAGAGCTTACCTGGTATCTGCTGTGTATCCGGAGTGTATCAGCTTTCAATGGTTGCCCCCATGGCTACACATCAGCTTTTTTAACCCTTTAAGTGCCAGAAGAATTTCACATTTTGGTTACGCGAAATGCCAGCC
>CM044441.1:28475990-28543242 GCA_024363595.1 Xenopus borealis
CCCCCCCCCAACCAGTGGCTCATGAGCAACATGTTACTCACCAACCTTTGATTTTGCTCCGGTGGCAGCTGCTTATTTTTTAATTCCTGGCTTGGAGGCAAGTTTTGGTTGCATAGAAATAATATGAATACAACCCCCTTGTAGGCTGCCAGTCCACATACCAAATGGCCAATCCCAGCACTTATTTTGCACCACCCAGAAACATTTTTCATACTTATGATGATACTCCCTGACTCCATTTACATGAGTGCTGCTCATGGGTAAGAAAAGGTTTGAGGACCCCTGCTCTATATGGTGTAAAGGTTGCACATAAAATGGCATATTATCAAGCAGTAGATTTGCCACAACACGCATTCTGAATTTAATAGTAATTTTTTTTAAGAGACTCCCCACGTAAATAAGGAGGAGGCCCAGGTGCCCTGCTGTGAGTCTTCAACTTAGGGGAGTAGTCAAAATATCAAAGTGTATTAACTTGATTAAGTATAAGTAAGTGGTGTGAGAACATGCAACGTGTAAGGCTGTAATCTATGTTTGTGAATAAACATCTGGTATTTTTTAACTGTAAGACTGCTCTTTGAGTGCTTGCTCTACAAATAACACAGAGTTGAACGATCATCCCAGTTTTATTGATGGCTAGTGCATTAGTGCAATTTCATTTCATGTTAAGGAAGAGCTCACATGGTTGAGTTATCTATAGTTGATTTGTTTAGGAAGAGCCCAAATAAATTTCAAAGTTACATGGTAGTGTCACCACAGCTCTGCAAAAGTGGCACCATGAGTGACTTTTTCATTCTGTTCTGTTTACAGAGAAATTATTGTGTTGCCACTCATTGTTTCTTACTCTTTGTGTGTATATTTCTTTACATTTATAAATTAATATATTGATCATGGTGTCATCTAATCTATTGCCGAACCAAGCCATGGCATCTTTTTCAGCATGTGAGCTGTCCACTGCACACTTCAGGATCACATCCAATTAAAAATCTGTTGATCTTTAAAGGAGAACTAAACACTAAAAATGAAAGCGCTAAAACTGCAATGTTTTATATACTGGACTTATTGCACTAGCTTAAAGTTTCAGCTTGTCAATAGCAGCAATGATCCAGGACTTCAAACTTGTCACTGAGAGTCACCATCTTGGAAAGTGTCTGCGACACCGACGTGTTTAATGGACTCTGAGCAGCTGTTGAGAAGCTAAGCTTAGGGGTTGTCACTAATTATCCAGCAGAAAATGAGGTTTGTTTTTAATCTAAATTGCTGCTACAGGGCTGATTATTACATTCTGATTTGTTAGTTGTACTGGTTTCTGTGCTGTCATGTAGTAATTATCCATATTAATTACTAATCATCCTTATATTGTGACATTTCTATTCTAACATGACGGGGTATAAGGAGATGATCTGTACAAACCAGGACAATATTTTAGATGCACAGTATATTTTCTCAACGTCATTCATTTAGGACTAGATTGTAAGAGATGCCGTGCTACATCTTAATTAACAAAACCATATTACTGCACTCTCTTATAATTCTACTTAATGTTGCCTGCACATAATCTTAAATTGACTCTCTATAATGGCACAGATACAATATATCTCTTCTTTATTTTAATGCTTTTAATTAAGATCAAAAACTGTAGAGTTTGGTGTTTGTAATTGTTCATTGACTGCACTCATTCCTGCCAAACACATGTCCTCTATGTGCAGTGATTAGCATATAATACTCTATTTTTTTACTGTTTTAGTTTGCTGTTACCTAGATAATTACTTAATACCTACATATCTATTTTTTTGTAACTTGTATTTTAATTAAGTTTTAAAGACAAAATTAAGAAAAACATACAGTACAGGAAATAAGGTATAAATCATTTGCAGCAGTACATAGCAGGAAGTATAATGGTATTGTAATCCAGTTTATTAAATGTCCAAAACATACCGAACATATGTTTAGATGGCCAGTACCCTGTAACCTTATAGGATAAGTCAATCATATAGTACAGTAATCCTATTTCTATCTTGTACAGACATGGGACCTATTATCCAGAATGCTCGGACCTGGGGTTTTCTGGATAACAGGTCTTTCCTTAATTTGAAACTTCATACCTTAAGTCTACTAGAAAATCATGTAAACATTAAATAAACCAAATAAGCTGGTTCTGCGTCTAATAAGGATTAATTATATCTTAGTTTGGATCAAGTACAAGCTACTGTTTTATTTTTACAGAGAAAAGGGATATCATTTTTTTAAATTTTAAATATTTGATTATAAGGGAGTTTATGGGAGATGGCCTTTCTGTAAGTCGGAACTTTTTGGATAACGGGTTTCCAGATAACTGAATCCCATACCTGTATCCGTTTTTTTACACATTTAGATTTTTAAATTCCTGACTTAAATTCCAAACCAGATGTTGATATATCATGACCAGCGGTCTTTATGTCACTATTGTCTAGTGCAAAAGTCGACTGTCATCCCTTCGATACAGATTTTAAAGGTGGTGTGTTTCTCACCCTGACCAGATTCTTGGATATTGTGCAATGTTGTCCTGAACATAAACTATATTATATTCGAAGGCTTGGTTGCTTTCTATTCTGTCTTCAATTTCTGTTCTTGTGGGTATAGTTCAGTGGTCCTCAAACTTGGCCCTCCAGCTGTTAAGGAACTACAAGTCCCACAATGCAATGATGGAGTCTGACAGCCACAGTCAGGCAAATGCATTGTGGGACTTGTAGTTCCTTAACAGCTGGAGGGCCAAGTTTGAGGACCACTGGTATAGTGTTAGATTACATACCTATATTTAATCATATTTTCCTCTCGTGTCAAGTTGCACATCAGGAAAACTGTGTGCCGCTTATCTGCTCAAAAGGCAGGAAGTTTTATGGTGAGCTAATTTTTTATTATTATTATGTATTTATATAGAGCCAACATATTTCGTAGCGTTGTGCTAATGTATTTGTTCACCTCAGATACTTCTTTAAATGGTGTGTAGACTAATGCAACTTGTCCTGTTTTGGAATTGTACCTTGTTGTGCTCTAGAATAATTTTTTCTGTTATGTTTCCTAGAATGACAATATGTTATGTGGGCAGTATTAACTATCAAACATTACTACGTTTTATTTATGTTGTTCTTTTTTTCCTTTGTTATCGTTTGTTCCTTGTGATCAATGGATCACACTTTTAATGCTGATTGCTTTTTACGTTACCCCTGCCTTCTCACCTCCAGAGACGGATAAGATTGTATTATGTTATTAGTTAAGATTGTAGTTAAGATAAGATTATATTATGTTTGTTACTTGCAAAACTCCAGTTTAAAAAAAAATAAATAAAAAAATTGTATACCTGTATAACTTTCACTGTGATCTGTTTCCAGCAAAAGATGGCTTTAGCCATTATATTTGCATCAAGCATTCGTTTACATTCAATGTTCAGGCCTTTTGCCCTTACTCTACTTTGCCCTCCTATATGCTAGCAGCAGCAGAATACACTGTGGTCTGAGCAGAACAGAGCACTAAAGAAAACAAGCATTTATACCATTTGAATGTAAAAGAATATGAGAAGCTATCTTTTTTTATTTTTTCAATACGATAACATTTGCCATTCACTTTTCACATCTATTTTCATCAAGAGTTCTGTCTAGCTTCCTGCTCCTTAAGAGGTCAAGTTCATATAAAATGATGTATTAATGCACTATGTACAGCTAGCTTTTCAGAAATAACTGGAATCTCTATTCTGGCACAGCTTTTGTCAATTGCAGTTAGGCATTCAGAAAGATATCCTTTTTATGTAAGGTATAATGAAAAGGTAAAGTAAATGTGTCCCTCATAACATTTTGTTTTTTTGTGCAGCTTCAAGAGTTTGAAATGGCAATAAAGCAAAGAGATGATATCATCACCCAACTTACAACAAACCTCCAACAAGCAAGAAAAGAAAAAGATGAAATAATGAAAGAGTTTCTTGAACTTACAGAACAAAGCCAAAAATTAAAGATTCAGTTTCAGCATGTAAGAAACTTCCTTTTCAATTTATTATTTAGTTACAGTCATTGATTCCAATTGCACCTATGCATTTTATGAACAAGGCAAGGAAATTTTGCTAAAAGCCATAAGTATTTGGTTAAGCAGTTAATGTGTCCTTTCTTGGTCAATTTGGCAGCTAATTATCCCATTATCCTAAACTTTAGCTTTTTTGACTTGTACCGGATCAGGTATACCATTTGTGTGGAAATTTCCTTTGCCCAAAGTCCATGCTAAACTGTAGGTTTTATCAAAGATCCCCCATGATGACCCGTTTTCCAGTTAAGAAAAAAAATAATGTATTTATTTCACTTATACATTCTAATTGTATGTTATGTACAGTTACAGGCAAGTGACGCACTTAGAAACAATAGTCATACAAATACAGCAGCGGATCTTCTTCAGTCAAAGCAGCAAATATTCACTTATCAGCAACAGCTGGAAGAACAAGAGCGCCAGCTAAAACTTTTTCAGAAAGATAATGAAAGCTACAAAGCACATAATGTATCCCTGCAGGCCAAGATTCAGGATATGGAACAGGTTCGTAAACACAAACATTGCACTCTGTAGAGTTCCTTAAACTCTTCCTCACTGAAGGAAATGATGCATTAATCAAGTTAATCAAGATGAGAATTATCTTTCTACGTTACTCTGCTGTGGTAGTCGATATACTATGTTCACCATAGTGTTCAGCATTTATTTTCCTGCATTAGCTTGTTGCCAGATTAGTTAGGACATCTATCATTTACAAACATTGCCAGGATAACTGTTAAAAATATAGTTAGAGGTTGAGTTGATACAAAATGATCCAGTTTAGGACCTCTTAGATCTAAAACAATTGCTCTCATTTTTCTTTGAATTATTTTTGTGGGTGTTATATTGCTTCTGTGTTGCAGAGTTGCAGATTTATTTTAAAAGAAACCTCAAGTGAAATTAATTTGTTGACATAGCAAATATTTTCCTTTACATTCTATTATGTCCTCTGTTCCATACTTGTGTTGTTACTTTATCCAGGCTATGTTTTCTGTTTCATTAGCTTAAAGAACTGTCGTATGAAAGAAAGCTAAATGAAAAAGATTTGTCAATTGACAACATGAAAAAAGCTTTAGAGGAGGAAGAAAGAAAATCAAGCCAATTAATAGAACAAATGTCTCTAGTTGAAAAATCAGCTGAAGAATTGAGACAGGAGTTGGTAATAAAAAACCAGGAAATACATAACCTGACTGAAGACTTAAGCACTTCCAAACAGAGAGAAAGACAGTCTTCCGAAGAAGTAAAGCTGTTGATGGGTACAGTGGAAGATCTACAGAAAAAACATTATAAAGGCACTCAGTCTGAGGCAGACATAGTGCAACGAATGGAGCTGGAATCCGAAAGGAGACTAGAACAGCTTCGGGCAGAACTAGATGAAATGTATGGTCAACAGATAGTGCATATGAAACAGGAGTTAATCAAGCAACATGCATCTGAAATTGAAAAGCTTCTTGCACAGCATAAAGCAGAATTCGATAACATTTCTACCCAGTCAACAGTTAGTATAACCAATGAACGAATCAATGAACTCAGTATTACAATAAACCAATTGAATGCCCAACTGCAGCATTCTAAGACCCATCAAAGTAAAATGAAGGAAGATTTTTTATTGCAACTTAAATCTGTATCATCTGAGAAATCTCTGTTGCAAGGGCAAATCAAAGACTTGTTGCAGGATCTCAGTCTTGCCCGTGAGCAGATTGAAAAAGTGAAAGAAAGCATAACAGAAAAAGAAAATAAACTCAGTGAAGCTAGCCGTTTATTTGTCACAATGGATGATCTGAAAGCAGAGCTGGCAGCTGCAAATGCGTATACGAAGGAGCTAGAAACCAAACATGACTCTGAAATTACAAATTACAAAATTAAGCTTGGTATGTTAGAGAGGGAAAAAGATGCAGTTTTAGATAGAATGGCGGAATCTCAAGAAGCGGAATTAGAGAAGCTTAGGACACATTTTTTGTTCAGTCAAGAAGAGGAACTCTCAAAACTTAGGGAAGATTTAACTAGAGAGTATTCAGTGAACATTGAGAATCTTAAACAAAACCTTGATACACAATTTAGGCAACAACTTGATAATATGCAACAAGAAATGAGCCAGACTATACTCACAATGCAATCTGAAAAAGATCGCTTAGTAACCAAACAGAACAATTTAATGCTGGAGATTTCAAAGTTGAAAGACCTACTACTTTCAGTTGGTGATCCCCAATCGGAAGAAATGATGATTCAGATGAATAAACTAGAGAAAGAGCTTGAACCTTACAAGATGGAAGAGAAGGAAAAGGAATCAACAGAGCAAGACTTTGAGATGCTTCAAGTTAGAATTAAGTTGCTTGAAAAAGAAGTTAAAGAGAAGGATGCTCTAGATGAGCAGATTGCATCTCTGAAGGTGGATATTAGAATTCTCAGAGATGAAAACAATACTTTGCAGGCTACACTGAAAAACTACAGCATTATTGGTTCTGTCAGGGAACAGGGGGATGACAGAAACCCTGAGTTAAGAAATGAAATAGAAAAGCTTACATTAGAGAATAAACAACTTCATAAATTGGAATTTACATTAAAAGAGGAGATTGAAAGACAAAAAAACACATTTTCATTTGCAGAGAAAAATTTTGAGGTCAACTTCCATGAATTACAAGAAGAATATGCATGCCTTTTAAAAATAAAGGAGCAATTAGAAAATAGGATAACAAAAAGAGAAGAAGAATACAGCACAAAACTTAACTCTCTTAATAAAGAGTTGACAAAGTTAAAAGGCATTTGTGCAGAGGAAAACTCAGCTCGTCAAGACATCAAGCATGAGGTTCCTGGTCCATCTAAACATGTCAAAGCAGATGCACTTGAGGCTGGAGAAGTTGTTGAGAAAGATACTACCGAGTTAATGGAAAAGCTTGAGATTGCCCAACGTGATAAGCACAAATTATCTTTGAAACTTTATGATCTCTCTGAGCAGATGCAGTTGAAGCAAAATGAAATTAATCAGCTGAAGGAACATGTTAAATTATTATGCCAAGACAGAGAGAATGCTTTGTCTGATCACCAAAAGAAGGACAAGGTAATAGGCATGAAGGAGACATTAAGTGTTCAATCCGACAAAAAATCTTTTAACAGATTGGGAATAATGTCAAATGAAGAGATCAACAAGGGTGATATCTCCCTTGTGGAAGAGAGTTCAATTAATGAAGTGGAAAAGCAAGAAGATATTCAGCATCTAAATAAATGTTCACTTTTACACGAATCTCCTGAAACCTATTCTTCAAATGTTGAGGAAGCGAGGGAATACCCCATGCAAAGGCTTCATGAATTGTCACACAGAGTAGAGACTGGTAAGGACTTGGTAATTACACAGAAAGAAAGACACGATCTTCAACAGGAACTGCACCATGCTCAGGTAGGCATCTTTTGCACAGCTTTTAGTTTAGGTAGGCTTATTTAAATTAATTAAGTTGTTTTAGACGGGACAGTAATGGCAAGTCAGAAATTTGTGTTTCTGATTGGGAACCAGATTAAGCCATAATAATAATAATAAACAGCTTTGAACCCAGAATTTTTAAAATTTAAAGGGGCAACATATGTGTTCAGCTGTTCATCATGAGTTCAATGAGAAAGCCTTTTGTTAGGTATAATTTAAGTCTGTTGCGCTAAGAAATATCTATGGTTTTTGTTCTTTATTCATGTGTACGGTGAAATTGAAAGTACAGTACTTTGATTTTGCAACTTCATTGGTTGTTAAAGGAAAAATATGACCCTCAAACAATGTAGGTCTCTATAAAAAGATATTGCATAAAACAACTCGTATGTAAAACCCTGCTTCATGTAAATAAACCATTTTCATAATATAATGATTTTGTAGTATGTGCCATTGGGTGATCATAAATAGAAAATTGCCATTTTAAAAAATAAGCGCCGCCTCCTGGGACCATATGAGTCAACGGTGCACACAAACATACCAACAAACTATATTTGTTAGGTCACATGAGCCAATTAAAAGATAGAGTTGTGTCCTTTGCTTCCACACTTCTTCCTTTTACAGTTAGAGTTGGAATATTTCTGGTCAGGTGATCTCTGAGGCAGCACACAGACCATCACGAAATGGTGGTTCAAGGTCAGAGATGTAAAAGGGCAATATTTACTTAAGTATATATACCAGTTTGGCAAGATTCTTTAAAATGTCACTTAATATGATATAAACGATCTGTTACTCAAGTATTTATTTTGGGGGTATAGTTTTCCTTTAATTGTAGTTGGAGGAGAAGGCAGTTAATGCGGAGACGCAGGCAGGGAGGGAGGGAGATTCTCCTTTAACAGACTTCATTATTCATTACCTCTAGTAAGACTATCCTGATTACAGGAGGAGGGAGGTGGTTATCTTTAAATGTAATCTATTAATGCTTTATTTGCATTCATTCTTTTAATTTAATTAATGCATGCATATAGGCAGAATATATTTTCAACTCCACTATTTTCTTTTGTTCATGTTGAAGACAGACGTATATTGCCCATTTAACGATTTTTCACAGTTTATTTTTTGTGATATGCCATGCTTCTTATTAACTAATGCCTTGATAACATGTTTTAGCTGAAAGCCCCTTTAAAATAGGATTCCCTTTTATTTGATAAATACAGTTATGGGACCTGTTATCTAGAATGCTCGAGACCTGGGGGTAAATTCGCTAGCGTTTGCCGCACTTCACCAGGCGAATTTTCGCCAGCACTACGCAAATTCACTTAAGTGCGAAGTTACACTCAGGTCGGCGAACGGTAGCGTAGTTGCGCTAGTGTTTCTTCGCCAGGCAAAGCACAGTTATGCTAGTGATGCCTAATTTGCATATGGTGGGAACTTAAGGGTATAATAGAAGTATATGTTAAGCCACTACATTACACTACACAAGACCAGTAAACCTTTAATAAATAAAATAAAGTTGTCCTATTGCCCTACATGTGCCCCCTATATAGTTGTGTTGCCATATGTAAACAATCTTTTTCAGACTATCACCCTACAATGGTAAAACACGCCAGCGTTTCTTTGGGACTTAGAAAAAATTTCCTATTTTTTTTTTTCAAACTCCTATCTATTGTATTGAACTTCGCCTGGTATGACCAGTAGTAAAGTCTAAGTGGTAACGTTCAGTAAAATTTTGATCTTAGTCAATTTGCGTAATTATGATCCTTCGTCAGTCTATCTACTTCGCTAGCGAAAATTCGCTAGTGAATTTGCAAAGTTGCGAAATGACGTCACGCTGGCGAATTAGCGCTAGCGTTAGACGCTTCGCACTTTAGTGAATTTGAGCCCTGGGGTTTCTGGATAACACATCTTTCCATAATTTGTATTTTTGCATCTTAAGGGGCAGATTTACAAAACTCACATGAAGAATTTGAAGTTCGATCGAATTTTAATTAAATTTGAATCTTCGAATATGCAAATTAGAATAATTTGAATATTCAAATAAAATTTTATTCGACTATTCGATGGTTGAATAACTTCAAAATTTTTATTCGACTACCTTCTTCGACTACCTACTTCGACCACCTACTTCGCCAGAACCAAGCTACCAAATTGGGAATCATTAGATCGAATTTAAAAAATTTGATCAATCGATTAAATAGTTCGAATCGAGCGATTAAAACTATTGAATTTTTCATCCACTATTCCCCTGGTTGAATTTCAATTTCTTTTTTTTTTTATTCAAAATTAGACCTATAGTAAATCTGCCCTTAATTCTACTAGAAGATCATGTAAACATTAAATAAACCCAAATAGGCTGGTTTTGCTTGCAAAAAAGGATTAATTATATCTTGAATGAAATATAAGGTACTGTTTTTTTATTGCAGAAAAAAAGGAAATATGGGTTCACATACTTGTATAATTATGGTTAAATTGGTTATAAAGTTTCATTCTTTTTTTTTAATGCTTGTTCACTCATTATTTTCTTTCTCAGGCTGACACGAAGCTTCAGTTGGAAGCTCAACGAATAAGTCTCACTCAGATTCACAGTGCTCACATTGAACTTATCAATGAAAGCATGCAAAAACAAAAAGAGGATGAACTTGGCAAACTTAAGAAGAAAATGCTGAAGATTCAGGAACTGGAAATTAAAGAGCTGCAAGATGTACATCAGCAAGCACTACAAACCCTTCAGTTGCCGCAAACAGGTATTCTGCATATTTTTAAGCAATGGGTTATTGTAATAGCCTTTCTTTCTGTAGTGGGACATACATTTCTATAGCAGGGTGTTTGGTATTGATTAAAAGTTGTGTGAATGTTATATTTGTGCCCAGAAATAAAATAATAAAATGATCACATCTTCCTACAGCAGGTCATCAGTCTGAGACAGCAGAAAAATCTGTTATAATAAAACAGCCAAAGCGCTCCGTAAACCAAATAAAAGATATCTAAAACCACTTTTGTTTGTTTTCAGAGATCTTTTGTATACTAGTTACTAGTTTTGTACTCCGTACGAACACTTGGAAGAGGTTTCGACTACATTTGATTTCATGGTTTTTTTTTTTTGTTGTTTAATTCAGGTGGAGATACAAAATCGTGTCAGGTCCTAATAGAATTGCTAATTAAGAGGATCTGTAATGAACGAAACCATATTAATGAGGTAGGACTGCAGTCCAGTTTAATAGCTGTTTGTATAAATGTAAAAATGTCTTCATTTGCTGGAGTAGAGTTGGATTCGAAGTTCAACAGGAGAGATGTGTGACTGACATCAAATTTTTTAATGCGTGACATTTACATTTATAAAATCTCTCCTTTAAATAAATATATATATATTTTTTTTGTTCAGAACATAAACAGATATTTCCTGGAGAAAAAGCTAGAAAATCCGGATGGAACAGATAACAAGGAAAGCTCTTTGCAAGAAAGTTCATGTCCTATAGCCTTGGAGCAACATCTAGCTGAAGTTCAAAGTAAGCTCTAGTGTATTTTTGTTTGTCCACTGTACAGAATGTTGATTCTCAGTGAACCGATTGGGAGAGGGTATAGAAATGTGCAAAAAAAAAAAAACCTATGGATAAAAAAGCAGCAAATCTGTATCATATTAAGCACAAACAAAATAGGAGAGCATGTTCTCTGTATGCATACCTCATATTACCACACACAAAAATATATGTATCGTTAAAATCACTGGAGGGGGGTGCCAAATGTTATGCACCCCCAATAATTATAATCACTTACCTGGTACCCTGAGGCGGTGCTTTTATTAGCAGAAAAGTACACTGGCCTGGGGTACGTCTGAACCAGCACCATGTTGCAATTTTTTTCTTCCTCTACTTCTTTCTTCTGTTGTCCCAAGCCAGTGCATGTGTAGTAGAATAAAAATGCTGCTTTTTTGGTTAACGGAATGGTAACATCAAAAAATTTAATTGTTTTAAAGTAGTACACATATAATGCAGTGTTGCCCTGCACTAGTTAAAATGCTTCACAAACAATACTATTGTTTATATAAATATGCTGCTGTGTAGCAATGGGGGCAGCCATTCAAAGGAGAAAAGGCTCAGTTTACACAGCAGATAAGCTATGTAGAAAATAATGGTGTTATCTGTTATCCACTATTTCACCTGTACCATATATCCTTTTTTTTTTTCAATTTCCATCATTGTTACACAGCAGCTTGTATATATGAACTATAGTAGTGTTTCTGAAGCAAACAGATCAGTTTAACCAGCGCAGGGCAACAGTACAGGATATTTTGACTACTTTAAAATACTTTCATATTTTGGTGTTACTGTTCCTTTAAAGTACTGTTCCTTCACAACCCAGGGTGCCTCAGGGTGACATTTGATACCCCCAATGATTATAATTGTCCTTATCCTTTAACGGCAATGACACAGGGTGCTATTTGTCAACCTCAAGCTACAAAAAAATGTCAGACAATACCCTGCCATGGACCATACTGAAAATGATCTTGACTAATACTAAATTGCATAATAACTCAAAAATGCCTTTGCATGCATACTTTTACCAAAGAGAATATACAGTATTGTCTATGGCAGGAGACATTCTGACGTGTTCTGTGTGTCTTTGCCCTGACCCGAAATATAGAAAAAGCAGTTAATAATTTTTTCCTTCCTGGGATCTTTCTTGAGACATACAAACAGTGCAATCATTCAACCCCCATACAGTTGTTCAGTAGCAGCCTATGGTTGTATCATGATGTTAGCCTGGGGATAAAACACCTTGGTGCCACATATAACACACAGCACAGGCATTAATCATACAAAGCCTGCTGGTTGAAAGATGTATGCTGCTCACTGTGGACTATGTTTTTTGTTGTTTGACACTTTTTTAGCACACCGTGCCATTTGTGTAACATCATCCTCCGCACCTGACACCTGATCCAATTTTCATTAGTTAACGTTTTGGCAGCAATTGCCTATTTGAATGGACATACTTTGGAACCACTTTTGGCTAGGTACACTGATAGTAATAGATGTGGTATATAGTTCACTGTGTACCATGCCAAAGGCTCTATGTGTTGTCATGTTTTTATCTTAAGAGTTGGGCCACTTGTGTGTGATATTCTAATTTGCCATGATGTTCCATTTATCCCACTCCATCTATCTATCAATCATGCAATTTTGCATTTATTTACATATCTGTGACATATATTCTCTTTAATTCCTCCAAACCAGGCCTCTTATATGCTGTCAAAGAAATGCCAGTTTCTGCAGTGGTGTAACTACAAAAGGGCTCTGGACAGTGGGGGTCTGATGTATTGCACTTCCCCCCACCCAGCTTCTCTCCTACTTTAATTGTCTGTTTGGCCTGTTTGCTATTGAAATGAATGGTAACTCGTGGATTTCAGGCTGATGATGCACATTTCAGCAGTTGCCATTTAACTCTGTGGGAGGCAGCACAGACGGTTATAGGCTTTACAGGTGGAGCAAAAGCCTGATGTCCCATTAGCCTTAGTCATTTGGGTAATCCCCCTGGAATGTATAATGAACATTTAAATGTCTTTGTTTCCAAAGTAAGGTAACCAGATATAGTGAAAAATGGTGCACACTTCTATAAAAATGTGCCAGAACATATTGTACATATTGACATATTGTTCTGCACATATTGTAGTTCATTAATCAGTACAGTGCGTTTATTAGACATGCTGCTGAGTATCTGGGAAACATAATCCTGCAGTGGCCAGCAGCAGTCATATAAAAATGTGATCGAGCTAGACACAAACCTGTTTAATATAGGGAAAACAATGTTTTACATTACTTCATTATGATTTGGGTTCATTTGACCTTTAGGGTAGGGACAGACAGGGAGATTCGGGGAGATTCTGTCGCCTGGCGTTTTTAGCAGGCGACAATCTCCCCGAATTTCCTTCTCCCTGTCTGCCGCTAGTATAAGTGATAAAGCGCCAGCGCCTGTGCACACGCTGCGCGGCGATTTCCGGAATCGCCCGAAGTTTCCTCACGAAGTATCTTCGACAGGCGACAGAATCTCCCCGAATCTCCCTGTCTTTCCCTACCCTTACACTGCAAATGCAAACAATTGCCAGTGTGCTTGTAACACTATACACCAATAGTGCTAAAAAAAACATATACTGAACCCAGTGAAGTGGTCAACTATTGTTTCTCTACTACTGTCACTAAACGACACAGTTACATAGATAAATTGGGTTGAAAAAAGACAAAGTCCATCAAGTTCAACCCCGTCAAATTTAAACCCAGCATACATACACACACCTCCACTCTTTCACCCAAACCGTATATGCCCATAGCTATACTAACTGTAGAGTTTAGTATCAAAATAGCCTTTGATATTATGTATGTCCAAAAAATCATCCAAGCCCGTCTTAAAGGGGAATTCAACCCCTCTGGTGCTAAACCCCTCCCCTGTAGGCTCTACTCCCCCCGGCCTACCTCTCCCCCCGGGCAAATGTCCCTAAGGCGCTACTTACCCCTCCATACAGGTCCCCTCCAGCCAGGTTCGCCAATCACCCACGGATCCAGGAAGAAGATGTTGCTGGAGAAGATGGCGCCCGTGAACCAGGCTGGAGGGGACCTGCACCGAGGGGTAAGTAGCGAGTTAGGGGCGTTTTCCCAGGCGGGAGGAGGGAGGGGGCCTACTGGGTGGGTGGGTTCAGGGGTTTAACCCCAGAGGGGTTGAATTCTCCTTCAAAAGCATCAACACATTCCACAACCTCACTGTCCTCACTGTGAAGAACCACCTACGCTGCTTCAAATGAAAGTCCTTTTCTTCTAATCTGAAGGGGTGGCCTCTTGTGCGGTGATCCACTTTATGGGTTAAAAGGTCCCCTGATATGTGTCTATAATGTCCTCTAATGTATTTGTAAAGTCCAATCATGTCCCCTCGCAAGAGCCTTTTTTTTCCAGAGAAAACAACCTGGACAGTCTGCCCTTATAATTTGTCTTCCATCCCTCTAACCAGTAATTGCACATCTCTGTACTCTCTCCAGCTCATTTATATCCCTCTAGAAGTATAATTAATTTTCATCCCTTGAGTTTATGCACTTTTATATGCAAGACAGAACTTTATTTGCTTTAGTAGCTACAGAATGACACTACCCAGAATTAGACAACTTGTTATCTTTAAAAACCCCAAGTTCCTTCTAATTTAAGGAAACTCCCAATACACTGCCACTTAATGTATAACTTGCATTTATATTATTTTTGTCAAAGTGCGTAACCTTGTATTTCTCAGCATTGAACCTCATTTTCCAGTTTGCTGCCCAGTTTGCCCACATCCAGGTCTTTAATAAACAAGTTGAACAGCAAGGGACCCAGTGCAATTGCTTGTGGTACAACACTAACAACACTGGTCCAATTAGAAAACATTCCATTTACCACCAGTCGTTGTAGTCTATCTTTTAGCTAGTTCTGTATCCAGGTACAAATACTATCTTCCAGGCTAATATTCCTTAATTTAACCAGTAATCTTCTATGTGGCACTGTATCGAATGCTTTAGCAAAGTTTAAGTAAATCACATTGAGGTGCCTGCTTACCTTCTCATAAGAAATTAAGTTAGACTGGCAAGATCTATTACGCATAACATCATGTTGGCACAAACGTATATGAAGTCCAGTATCCTATCCTTTATTAATCCTTTGAAAAGCTTTCCTACCACCGACGTCGGACTAATCGGCCTATAGTTCTGAGGCCGAGAATGGGATCCCTTTTTGAATAGCAGCACCACATTAGCAATTCGCCAGTCTCTCAGCACCATGTCAGACCTCAATGAATCCTGATAAATTAAGTAGAGAGGTTTGGCAATAACAGAGCTAAGCTTGTTAATTAACCTGGGATGAATCCCATCTGGCCCTGGACCTTTGTTTATCTTAACATGTTCTAGTCTCTTTTGAATTTCAGCATGTGTGAACCATGTATCATTAGATGTATTATTAGAATTGGGACTATTAATAAGGAAACCTTCATTAGATGGTTCCTCATTTGTGTAGCCAGACGAAAAGTATGTATTCAGAATCTGGGCTTTTTGCACTTTGTTTTAAGAAGAATATTTAACATTTTTGTTACAGCTAAATACGCACAAATGACACATTTGCTGGAAAGTTTTCTAAAAGAATATAAGCAGATAACCAAGTTTTACAGCAACCCAGAGGTAAGCAAAGGCATTTGAACTGCCGATCCAAGCACGTAAGTTGCACAGACAAACAAATGTCCTATGACTGATGTACACACACATTTAAGAAGTCACGCACATATACTGAAGTGAAGGGAAGAAAACAGTTTTGTATCCCTTAATTTGTGTACTTGACTTCTGAATGACACAAGCAAATGAATTTGCCCATTTATGAATGGACCATAATAAAGGGTGCACTGAAATGCGTCACAGCTCACGCACCCACAGAGTTAAAATGTATGTGTAGGTGTTCACCTGATGTGAGGAACACAAGTCTCGTGTTCAATAAAACAAGGAATATTTAACCATGACATGAATAAGTTTCCACAAACGTCAGTTTGCTCTTATTTTAATGACTCACTAGTCATTCAATCCTAATATTTACTCTACCTATTCAAAAAGAAAAAAATGGAAAACAGAAATTGTCTATACAGTATACTAGTTTTCTAACTCGGTTAAGAATGAAATAGGAGGTATGTTACAATTATTAAAAACAAATATATTCAAACTTTTTCAGATTGAGAAGGATCAAACCTTCAGAGATGACCTGGATGAGGCTACTACTTTACAAAGCATGACTACCATGCATTCTCCAGTTGCAGGCATTGTTGGTAAATAAATCCGTCTTGGTATATAGCTGTTTTGTGAGTCCAAATGTAAAATTGTTTTCTTTCAAGTTGATGTAAGGGATGCCAATATGTTTTTTCACTGTAAACTTGGCCTATTGTCAGCATTTATTTGTCCTCTAAGAGTGACTTTTAAATACTCTTCAAAGATTCCCAGGGAGCTGCCACATCTCAATCAGATGAGGTTGAAAAACTTAAAATTGAGTTCAGCCATCAAAGAGCACAACTTGAGGAGAAGCATTCACAAGAAATCGAGCATCTAAGATTTTATTTTCAACAACAGTTAAAGGAAAACGAAGAACGTTACACTACAGAGATTATCCATTTGCAAGAGCACATTCAGAATGTCAGTGAAACCTCAATGGATTTCCGGTAGGTTACTATGTATGTTCCACTTGTGATTGTGTTGGCTGAGTTAATGTGACATCAAAACTGCCCAGAACTGCATGGTATGCCAATATCTGCGCCAATTATTTTTCACTTCATGTGCTAGACATTTTGTGCATCACACTTTTAAGTTTTCTCTAATGAACAGTAAAAACTAAACTATAATGTTAATGCCACATAAGCCATTTGGCAGAGGAGCCCCCAAAACAGCCACCATGTATAGAGTTCAAGGAAAACCTGCCTAAAGTATTTTTTAGTAGTCCGTTTTGAGCTGAAAACCACCTGTACCAGCTGTGTCTGGTTTATCCCATTGAATTCTGAGGGAGGAAGCTGATGCAGATTATATTTTATATCCCACCTTGCTACTCACAAGAGTGTTTGTTATAACTTGCACAGTTCCATTATTCCATGATTGTAGCATCCACTGCTCAATCATCAACACTTAATACAGAGTCCTTAATATAATCCATGCCAGCAGCAACATTTTCCAGTTGGTACCGGGCCTGTGGCTGACAGAGGTCTGGAAACACATATATATATATATATATATATCCAACCGTTAAAGGGTTTTTTTCACCTTTAAGGCCAATTCTAAGTAACTTTTCAATTGGTCTTCGTTATTTTTTATAGTTTTTTTTTAATTATTTGCCTTCTTCTTCTGATTCTTCCTAGATTTCAAATGAGGGTCACTGACCCCATCTAGAAATAAAAGCTCTGTAAAGCTACAAATGTATTGCTATTGCTACTTTTTAGTCAGTCCCTCTCCTATTCATATTCAAATCTATTATTCAAATCAATGTATGGTTGCTAGTGGTATTTGGACCATAGCAACCAGATGGCTGAAATTAGCTATATATGTATTGATATTGCATGTTTTTATTACTCATCTTTCTATTCTGGCCCTTTTCTTTTCATATTCCTGTCTCTCATTGAAATCAGTGCATGGTTGCTGAAACTGAAGACTGTAGAGATTCTGAATAAAAAGCTAAATAACTCAAAAACCTAAAATAATAAAAAATTAAAACCAGTTGCAAATTGTTTCAGAATATCACTCTCTACGTCATACTAATCGCTCATTTAAAGGCGAACAACCCCTTTAAACTATAATTGTAATATTTTTTCTCTCTATCTTGCACTGGATCCTCCTTAGGATTGATATGGCTTTTGTTAATAATAAGACCAAGTGGTTTCCTAAGAATACATTTATTTCCAACCCGCTTTTTCAGTCTTTCCAAAGGTACTAAACAAGGTTCCATCCTCCCCTCTTCATGTATTTTACCATTCCAGTTGGGCCTTTTGCCCATGTCCTCAAACAGAACAGCAAGTTATTGGGCAGTACTACCTTCAATTGAGGTGAAGATCCAGATGTACACTTCTTAAACTGTGTGTGACATATAATCTGTGCATTTTAATTAGATTTTCCAAATCTATCCCTATAGATAGAATGGTCTAGTGCATTATACTGTTTTAAATATAGAAGAAATGTGCTTAAAAGATTGTATTTCGGCTGATTTATTACAAATTTCTCCAAAAACCCTTCTAGTCACAGCCATGCGTTACACTTTCTGCTGCCTCCTTTTCCAGGCTGTTCAGGGAAGCCTGCTGCACTCAGCATGGAGCACAGTATAATAGCAACTAATGAGCAGCTAACCAGAACTGAAAGGAAACTGAAGCCTGTCTTTAATTGTGCGGGGCTGTGATTGGCTAGAAACCTTTTACTGTGTTTCTGGCAGGCACCATTCGAACACACCCTCCTCTCATTTGAAACATGGACAGAGACTGTAGCAAATCTATAGGATCATCATTGTTGTCTGTAAGATTGGGGGATTTTCAGTTATACTATCTGTATCTGTCTTTAAATAGTATCACCCTGTAAACCCAGTAGAATTCAATGAATTAAAATAACAATGGTCAATTAATGGTCAAAATAATCTTGTCAACTTTTTTCTGTTTTCAAAGCCCTATGTAAGACATTTTAGCTAGTGAAAGGGTGAAATAGAATGAATCATTTTACTAGGTCTTGAGATACATGTGGTATGGCTATTTCAGGTATTAAAATCTACTTTGCACACACAGTCGTCTTATTTGTTGTAATCAGAGGATGTCTGACATCCCAGATCAAATGCTATGCCATGCTGGCCTGATCTGAGTTGAATTTGGCGCAGTTGGCCATCTTGAATATATTGCAATATATGGACAAACAATCCCTGTTTTGTTTAAAAGGTAAGGCATCTTTTAGTAACTTAAGGCACAAAATGCCTCCGTGTCTTTAATATATTGATAATGGATTGAGTGCAGAGGATATTTTGTATTCGTGTGTATTCATTTTGTGGTCGCAGCCACATTGCACCCTGCTAAATCAGTGATTTTCAACCTTGTGCCTCCAGCTGTTAAGAAACTACAAGTCCCACAGTGCATTTGCCTGACTGTGGCTGTCAGACTCCTTCATTGCATTGTGGGACTTGTAGTTCCTTAACAGCTGGAGGCACAAGGTTGAAAATCACTGCGCTAAATCATTTAAAAATTAGTGGTGAACACAACTTTCCCTTATTTTCCATAGATACAGGTATGGGAAATGTTATCCAAAATGCTTGGGACCTGGGGTTTTACGCATAAGGGAGATTTCTGTTATTTGGCTCACTGTAGTTTACGTTTACTACAAATATCAAATGTAAAACTAATTTTATGATAAAAGACATATTTTTTTATATTTTTGTTGTGTGTGTAACATCTAAACTTCATTTATATGTGGGAGTGGGAGCAGCCACTCTAGGTATTCTCTTTAAAATAAAATTTGTTGTTAGATCAAATAAGATGTGTTTGTTGCAAAAGAAATAAGACTGCTGAATGTTTATTTTTTAACTGACTTATATTTTTGTTTTCCTTTTAGGGAACTCTCTAAAATGCAGTCTGGAGTGGAAGTAGGCTTACATGAAGCTGACATGTTAAAAAGTCTCAGTACCTCAGTTACAGATACATTAAAGGTAAGGCATATAGGCAAGTTTGAATTGTGTACATTATGAGCCTTTGTTTGTATTGTGCCACCGCTGTACATAGTTGTGCATGTGTTTGTTGGTTACAGACACAATAATACATGGAAGTAGAATCACCTGGGGAAACAGGCAGCCCCAGTGCCATGGAATTATATCCGTGTGCATTCTTTAAATATTATTAAATTCCTTTTTCTTGGGTTCAGAATCTAACTCCATGAGGGTGATTTAAGGTAAAGTACTAGGAACTACAATGACATTCATAGAGGTACCCTATGTGGTATCTTATCTTACCCTATGTGGTTCATGTACCACATGAACAGATACATGTTTTAAATCCATTTTTGCACTGCATGTTATATGAGTGTTTGTTCTAGACTTTGTTTTTTAAAGAGGCAGTCATACTGTATTTGCATATGATTATTTTTATTTGACTAGGCAAGACAATAACTGTTTATTTAAAGGTTTTCATAATTTGTTAGCATATAGATTTTTTTCCTGAAATCATTTTATTTGCACTAAGTTTTGATGTAGTTGGATAATCATAAAAAAATACGTACCTTATTATTATGTAAACATTGCAGAACTTTTCAGATAAGTTTTTTTTTTTTATATGATTACAAAACTAGGAATCAAAACTGAAATCCAAATGCCTCTTCCAGATTACCTGTTCCATCTAAGGGTTATGGCACAGGGCATATTTGCCCTCTGCGGGATGTTTGAGCTACCTGTCGGAGAGGCCTCTTTCGAAAACAACTTTTTCAAATTTGGTTTCAGTGGGAATTGCAGACAGGGTCCGATTGGGCCAGTGGGACACCAGGAAAAACCTGGTGGGCCCCCGAGCCTTCATGAGCCCCACCAACCCAGTTCCCCTCCCTATGGCAGAGGATGGGGGAGATGGAGGGTGGATGTCTGGAGAGGGGGCCTTGGTGTTGTATTTGTAGTTAACTGATTTCTCAAGGTCAACAAATATTCCCATGTGAATTTTTTTTTTTTTTTACTGAAGTAATGTAATTTAGGGCCTTGTATCTGTCAGATTTTCCTTGCAATACAGTGGAGAGTGGAGTCTAATGTGTAAACCCCAACCATCTATCAGAGCTGGAGTTGCTATTGGGAATAGACTATTGGATTTTAATATTACCTACTGTTGTATACCTATTTTATATTCAATTGTTTTGTTGAACAGAACAAAACCGTAAAATCCTGGTGCTCCGAAGAAAAATAAAGAGGGATTTAACCACTACATTGCCCATTATTGCTACTTTGTCCATATATTATAACCTTTTTTGCTAGAAAATTGCAAAATGGAAAGATTCACTACACATTCACCTTAATAAAGTACACAGAAAATGATTACATGTATTCAAAAGAGAATGAGGAAAAAAATTGTCAGTTGGAAATGGTTGGGGTATCTCTAGAAATTTTTATCCAAATCAGTTCATTAATTGTTTCCAAAAAATAATCAATCTTGCCTCATTACATTTTTGTGTTTTTCAAGAACATCCAAAGTCATATTCCAGCTATAGTGTAACTTTTTTAGAAAATTATTCTTTTTGATCTTTTCTAGATGGAAGGACAAGGGGATAAGCCTGTTAAGAGGCCCATTGGTCCTATTTATGAGCAGTTGCAAACACTCCGCCAGGCTTTATACTCTAGGTACCTAGAAGAAGTGAGTGCACTGAAAAAACAACATGAAGCAGAGTTGATACAGCTGACAGAAGATCTAAAGGATACATTTTACCAAGAGAATGCAACCCTGAAAGAACAGATTAAACTATTGACAAAGGCTGAGCAAAATGAACCAACTGGAGACGTTGAGAAACGTCAGAGGTCTCCTGTCAATGAAGAGGGGAAGACTCCAGCAGATGTAAATCGGTTATTGGAAGAACGCTACGAAGAGAGAATACAGGAGGAAGTAGCAAAGGTAGGTCAATGTTTTACAAGAATGGTGGACTATACAGTACATACTGTAGATCCCAATAAGAAATTGTAACAGACAGTGGTAAATGCAATATGGTGTGTGTACGTAATCATAATTTTGTAAATTATGAGATTAGACAAACTATTTTGTTGTCTTTAAAACTTCAAATAAAAAAATGACAACATGGTAGGTTTTACCGCCACACAGCACCACATTTATCAGTTGGTCCCATGCATGTGTACAGGTTTGTAGTGTATTTTGTTTCACAACATATCAATGTGAATCCGACATTTTGGTCCATCTTGGCATCTTTCTCAAGGATTGTGCAGATGTGAAAATAGGATTTTTGTACTCGCCGTTAAATCTGATTGCAGCACTCCAAGGGAAGCCTCAGCCGATGCAAAAGTGTTGACGTTGTATAATTAGGAAAATGTGTGAATGACCAGGTAGCCGCCTTGCAAATCTGCTCCAGTGGAACAGAGTTATGCCATGCCCAGGAGGTCCCCACAGCTCTCGTAGAATGCGCCCGAATTCCCTCAGGCGGTGCTCTTCCTTTTGCAGTGTAGGCATGTTTGATTGTTTCTCTGATCCATCGGGATATTGACGTTTTAGATGCTGCTTGCCCCCTGCGGGTTCCAGAAGGGAGAACAAACAGAGACTGAGAAGTTCTGAATGACTTGGATCGATTTATGTACCATTGAAGGGCTCTGACCTCATAGAGTTTGTGTAATTGCCACTCCTTATCGTTCTTTGGGTCCGTACACAAGGAAGGTACTACAATGTCTTGGTTAACGTGGAATGGGGAAACCACCTTGGCAAGAAAGGAAGTGAAACGTTAGATAAGGAGACTCACATGTCTAGGCACTGAGTTCTGATACTCTTTTGGTCGAAGAAATGGCTACGAGAAACAACGACTTCCAGGTTACCCAGATGTCTGATATCGAATGCAACGGCTTGAATGGTGGCTCCAGTAGGGCTTCCAGCACCAAGTTCAGATCCCATCCCGCTACTAAGGGATGAAACGGAGAGGCCACGTGCGCCACCCCCTGTAGAAAGGTGTGTATAAGGTCCTCATTAGCTAACTTGTGTTGAAATATTATAGATAACGCGGACACCTGGACCTTAAGAGAGCCGAGCTTCAGGCCCAGTTCTAATATGTGCTCTAGAAAGGACAATATTCTTGGTAAACTGAATGACGTGGAAGAGGAGTCGGTCTCCCCGCACCAGTTGAAGTAAGAGCGCCACGCTCTGTAGTAGGACTTAGATGACGATGCTTTGCGTGCCTTCAGCTATGTTGGAATGACCTTTTTTGCTAAACCCTTACTCAGCCAGATGGATGTCTCAACAGCCAACCCGTCAAAGCGAACAGTCCCGGGTGATGCACTATTGGTCCCTGACGTAGTAGATCTGGTCTGAAGTCGGACCGAATCGGGCTTGGTACTGACAGCTCCTGCAGATAGAAGAACCAGGTTCTCCTGGGCCAGAAAGGTGCTATTACTGTTACTGGAGACTGCTTGATCTTCTTTAGCACTCGTGGAGCTTCTGTCCAGTGCCGGAGAGTTAGTTTCACTGCTCTGAGTTCGAGGACCTTTATGGGCAGTTTGGACTCCTTTAGACACCATTGTCCTTGTGCCGATCGATTGTCCCATGTAGCCCCCCAACCCTGGAGGCTGGCATCCGTGGCTATCACGTTCCACTCCGGAGTTGCCGATTGTCCTATGGCTAAGTTGTTTGGGACCAGCCACCATTGGAGAGCTACCCTTGTCGTGCTTGACAATCGAAGTGGTCGAGCTAGTGATCCCCCTGTCCAGGAGGATAGGATATTGGCTTGAAGTGGACTGAGATGAATCTGAGCAAACAGGACTGCCTCTATAGCAAACATCATTGTCCCTAACACCTGCATTGCCTTGCGTATTGTTGTAACTTGGTTGACTAGTAGGGATTGGACTTGACTCCTGATCTTGTCTTGTTTGTCTCGGGGAAGACTTACAGTTTGCATCACCGTGTTGAAGTTGAGGCCCAAGAATATCATTTGCTGACTTGGGTGAAGGTTGGATTTCTTCCAATTTATCGTCCATCCAAATTCCCGTAGAAGTAAGATTGATTTTCTTGGAACGAATATCAGCTGACCAGTTCTTCAGCCAAAGTGTTCGGCGGGCTTCTACAGATAGTGCTGATGTGTGTGCAGTCTTCTGAGTTGTGTCTAAGGTGGTGTCACAGAGATAACTAGATGCCTCTGTAATTGCCTGTACAGTTGCCAACAACTCTTCCTGTGGAGTACCTCCTTGAATCTCCTTAAAGGAAAACTATACTTGAGCAACAAATAGCTTATATCAAATTAAGTGGCATATTAAAGAATCTTAATCAAACTGGAAAATATATTTAAGTAAATATTGCCCTTTTACATCTCTTGCCTTGAACCCCCATTTTGTGATGGTCTCTGTGCTGCCTCAGAGATCACCTGACCAGAAATATTTCAACTCTAACTGTAACAGGAAGAAGTGTGGAAGCAAAAGAAACAACTCTGTCTGTTAATTGGCTCATGTGACCTAACTTTATGGTTTGTTTGGTATGTTTGTGTGCACCGTTGAATCATACGATCCCAGGAGGCTGTCCTTATTTAAAATGGCTATTTTCAATTTATGATTACCCAATGGCACATGCTACTAAAAAGGTATATTATTATGAAAATGGTTTATTTACATGAAGCAGGGTGTTGCATGAGTTGTTTTATGCAATATCTTTTTATAGAGACCTACATTGTTCGGGGGTATAGTTTTCCTTTAAATAGTGTCTCAGACCAGGATTGAATAGCCCTAGCTACCCATGCTGATGCCAGGCAAGGCTGTAGTGTCGATCCTGAAGAAGAGAAAATCGCTCTTAGAAACCCCTCTGACCTTCTATCTGAAGGATCTTTGAATGCGGCTGCATCAGTAACTGGTAGGGTGGTAGATTTAGACAGGCGTGACACTGATGCATCTACCGCAGGTGGGTTAGACCATTTGTCAGTTAGTTCCTTAGAGAAGGGATACAGTCGACTGAATTTCTTTGTTGCCTGAAACTTGCGTTCCGGCACATCCCATTCATCCTGAATAATACTAAGTAGTTGCTCATGCTCTGGAAAACATGCTGACGCCTTATGATGTCTTTTGAAAAGCACCGGGGATTCCCCTTGCTTTCTTGGTCTCTGAGAAATGTTAAAGGGAAACTGTCATGTGAAAACATGTATTTTTTTTTTTTTTAAAACGCTTCATTTAATAGTGCTGCTCCAGTAGACTTCTGCACTGAAATCCATTTCTCTGACATGGGGCTACCCATTTTGTCAATTTCCCAGCTGCCCCGGTCATGTGACTTGTGCCAGCACTTTAAGAGGGAACTGCTTTCTGGCAGGCTGTTGTTTTTCCTTCTCAGTGTAACTGAATGGTACGCATGGGACATGGGTTTACTATTGAGTGCTGTTCTTAGATCTACCAGGCAGCTGTTATCTTGTTTTAGGGAGCTGTTATCTGGTTACCTTCTCATTGTTCTTTTGTTAGGCTGCTGGATGGGCGAAAGGGAGGGGGTGATATCACTCCAACTTGCAGTACAGCAGTAAAGAGTGATTGAATTTTATCAGAGCACAAGTCACATGACTTGGGGCAGCTGGGAAATTGACAATATGTCTAGCCCCATGTCAGATTTCAAAATGAAATATAAAAAATGTGTGTGCTCTTTTGAGAAATGGATTTCAATGCAGAATTCTTCTAGAACAGCACTATTAATTGATGCATTTTTGAAAAAATTTTTCCCATGACAGGGTCCCTTTAAGTGTTTCAAGGGCCCCTTTGATAATGCTGTTGATGTCATGGACAGTGTCCCTTTCCCAACTCTCCTCTAGCTCCTCTTCCTCATCAACAGGACCCTTCAGAGTGAGGTAACTCGCCATCTGAATGGGAGGACGTCTGCTCATAACTCGACTCCTCTGATATAGCCTGGGTGGAAGACTCCCCTTTGGCTGTATCCGTTCGCTTACGCTTACTACCTGGCTTGTAGTTAAGCCTTGCCAGAGCCTTGCCCAAGTTTTCTGCAATGGCTGGTAAACCTTGTAGGGATGCCGGGGGGGGGGTTCATTACCCTTTAAGGGCAGAACTACACGGACAATTGCACATCCGACGCTGGGAGTTAAAACGCATGCGAAAGTTGCATGGGATAAATCAAGGCAACTAATAGAAAGTCAGATGGTTTCGCATGGTTTGATCCAACACAACTGCAAGCTGCGTCTTCATTCGTGTCGGATCAACCGTGCAACACCATCCGACTTTCAATTAGTCGCCTTGATTTTGTTGCATGCGACTTATCGCATGCCTTTTAACTCTCAGCGTCGGATGCTGGGGAAAAAAAATAACATGCCTCTGGTGTTCCACTTTTTTCCCTTATTCAGCTAACTGCAATATTTAAAAATCGAAGAAAAGTCCTTCTACACAAAAAATAGGTGATCGCACCTCAATGAGCACCACTGAGCCTAACTTTTGGCACCCCCAAGTAAAAAGGACTTAGCTTCTCCTTTAAAGCAACATTTTGCCAGTGCAGTCCTGTCTTTTATCCGTTTGATAATTATTTCCATTATTGTTTTTATTGCGTATTGTTTACTTGTGTATCCAGTATGGAATTTATACTCTGGAATTCTCTGGGGGAGGGGGGTGGAGTTTATGCATAAGGGGTCTTTCCATAGTTTGGATCACCAGTGCTTAAGGATAAAAAAAATAGGATTGTTTTGTGTGCATGAATTTATGCAGCTCTTTTGCAATCCATAAAAGGTATTTGTTATTAAAGAAAATATGCGTTCATAAATAAGAATTATTATAATTTATATTCTATAATATATGTTTTATGCTTTGGGAATGACGGAAGCAAGTATCGCTGTCCTCTCTTTCTTCAGTGTTAGTGCGTAGGATTGCCCACCTTTTTGTTCGTCATTGGAGACTTCTATGCGCTGTAAGAGTTGTACTCAAGGTTTTTTTTTATGGTATTTGATATTTGCTTGAGTGCACAATCTTCCCACTTTATCGTTAAAGGAGAAGGATACCCATTTGGAACAAAACCCCTCCCCCTGTAGCCCCCCCCCAGGCAAATGCCCCTAACTGGCCAATTACCCCTCAGCGCAGGTCCTGTCCATGGAGTTCACAGGCGCCACCGTCTTCCGTGCAGTCTTATTCCTGAATCCACTGGCGTTTCGCAGCGCATGCGCAGTAGGGAGCATTTGCCGGCTCAGCTCTACTGCGCATGCGCTGAAAGTCACAAAGTTGCAATGGGAAAACTTAGTGACTTTCGGCACATGCGCAGTAGAGCTGAACCGGCGAATGCTCCTTCCGCGCGTGCACCGCCATACGTCGAAGGATCCAGGAAGAAGACCGCACTGAAGAAGATGGCACCTGTGAACTCCATGGACAGGACCTGCGCGGAAGGGTAAGTAACAACTTAGGGGCATTTGCCTGGGGGAAGGAGGAATGGGGGCCTACGGGGGGAGGGGTTTTGCCCCGAAATGGTTTACTTCTCAATTAAAGGGGTGGTTTACCTTTGAGATAATATTTAGTATGCTGTAGAGTATGATATTCTGAGACCATTTGCAATTGGCTTTCATTTTTTATTATTTGTGGTTTTTGAGTTATTTAGCTTTTTATTCAGCAGCTCTCCATTTTTCAGTTTCAGCAGTCTGGTTGCTAGGGTCCGATTTAACTTAGCAACCATGCAATGATTTCAGTGAGAGACAGGATTGTGAAAAGAAAAGGGCCAGAATAGAAAGATGAGCAATAAAAACATGCAATAGCAATAACTATATAGCCTTACAGATCATTTGTTTTTACATGGGGTCAGTGACCCCTATTTGAAAGCTGGAAAGAGGCAGAAGAAGAAGGCAAATAATAAAAAAAAAATATAGAAAATTAATAATGAAGACTAATGGAAAAGTTCCTTAGAATTGACCATTCTATAACATACTAAGCATAATGTAAAGGGGAACTACCCCTGCAATTGTTCTTTGCTCAGTTACATGCAGCTAAAGTTTAAGTTTTATCTAAAGTTGCCGTATAATTCCATACTTGCCTGGATGTTTTCTTGGGTTATATATTGAGTGTCTAGAAAGTGGTGGATTCCTATCCCAGGTAGTTGTAGAATATATTGTTACTGACGTTAGCTGTAGTGTGTCTTGGGTTGTTTCATGCATCATTTGCATGGGTGTTATAGTTTGCTGTGCAGACCAGTTCCGTTTAGCTGTTTTTGTTTTCAGCCCATTACATCCTTGTAGTGTCTTGTGCTTGGCATTGTGAGAACAGCTTTGTAAATGACCCATGAATACAATCTGGGGCTCACGGTGGGAATGTTACAAAACAATAATTCTTCACTGCTGGGGTGTTTCTGTGTTTGAATATGCAGATCCATTTACTTTACACAGTACTAATGTGCAGTTGCACCGTTTTCCTTTGGAAAGAGGGGAAAACCCAAATCTTTCTTTATTACTTCATTCAGCCAAATACCAAACTGAATCCTAATTTGTAAATGCACTTAAAAAAGTGGGAAAAGAATGTTTTACTTCCTTGTTTTCAGAGGAAAAGTCACGCAGGGTCGGACTGGCCCAGTCCCTATTCTGACTAATAAAAAAAACAAAAAAAACCCCGCAGTTCGTGCATGTTCATTGTGTGGCGCTGCGTGCATTTGCCGCTTCGGAGTAGGGGGTCAAGGGCCCTGGACAGCAGTCCCGGTGGGCCCTGTGCCCCGCAGTCACGTGATTTCCATTCCCACAACTAATTTATATATGCAAATTAGGATTTGGTTCGGCCACACACGGATTCGGACGAATCCTGCTGAAAAAGTATCCCGAACTGAATCCTAGATGCGGTGCATCCCTAGAATTAACTTTAAGTATGTTATATAACAGCTAATTCTAAGCCACTTTTCAGTTGGCCTTCACTTTTGTTTTTTTTTAATATTCTTCTTCTTCTACTTTTTACTACTCATCTTTCTATCCAGGCCTCTCCGGTTCATGTTATTTAGATTTTATTCAGCAGTTCTCCAGTTTGCAATTCAAGCAATCTGGTTGCTATGGTCCAAATTACACTAGCAACCATTCATTGATTTAAAGGGAAACTGTCATGGGAAAACATGTTTTTTTTTTTTTTAAACATATCAGTTAATAGTGCTGCTCCAGTAGACTTCTGCACTGAAATACATTTCTCAAAAGAGCAAACAGATTGTTTTATATTCAGTTTTGAAATCTGACATGGGGCTAGCCATTTTGTCAATTTCCCAGCTGCCCCGGTCATGTGACTTGTGCTAGCACTTTAGGAGCGAACTACCAGTTAGCTGTTGTCTTGTGTTAGGGAGCTGTTATCTGGTTACCTTCCCATTGTTCTTTTGTTAGGCTGCTGGGTGGGGGAAAGGGAGGGGGTGATATCACTCCAACTTGCAGTACAGCAGTAAAGAGTGATTGAAGTTTATCAGAGCACAAGTCACATGACTTGGAGCAGCTGGGAAATTGACAAAATGTCTAGGCCCATGTCAGATTTCAAAATGAAATATAAAAAAATCTGTTTGCTCTTTTCGTAAAAGGTTTTCAATTCAGAATTCTTCTGGAACAGCACTATTAACTGATGCATTTTGGAGAAAAAAAAACCCATACCCCCTCCCTCCTCCCCCCAGCATAACTGCCCACCCGGGGAAATACCCCTAACTTTTTACTTACCCCTCGGCGCAGATTCAGGCAGCAGAGCTCCACGCAGCCATCTTCAACGGCTTCGATAAGCTGACTGGTAGTTCGGCAATTTCCGTCCACTTGGGCACATGCGCAGTTGTCGCAAACCGGCAAAATGGTCTCCGCTTATTGAAGTGGTTGAAGATGGTTGCATGGATCTCTGCTGTGTGAATCTGTGCCGAGGGGTATGTATGGGGCATTTCCCCAGGGGAGCAGTTAGGCTGGGGGAGGAGTGAGGTGGGTGGTCTACGTGGGGTGGGGAGCATGGGGTTTTTTTTTTTTACAGGGTTGAATTCTCCTTTAAATCAATGTATGGTTGCTCGTGTAATTTGGAGTGGGTTATCTTATATGTTATTTTAATGTAAAAAAGTTGTGTTCTGTTTTTCCTTTCCCTACTCAGGTTATTGTGGAGATGACTGTGGCATTTGCCCAGAAAAGTGAGCTTGCGAGGCTGGCTGCACTTATGGATGGCGGAAGTACACAGAATTCTAAAGGTTCTCAAGAAACAACTGGGGCAATACAGAAGAGGGAGGATAAACATCAACCATGCCATGAGGAGGAAGAAAGCTTGCAGGTGGTTGAATCCTCATCTCTTGATCGCATCCACATACAAGATTGCACAGAGGTAGACAATGGTGTAACAAGTGATGTGGCTGCAGTAATCACAGGCACAACAAACGCTTCTATAAGCCAAGATCTGCACCCAAAAAAACAGGATAAAAATGTGACTGTCGACTCTCATTTCAACGAAAAAACTGTTGTCCTCAAAGAAGAAGTAAGCATGCCTTTATTTGACTTTTTTTATTTCACTAACAGTAGAATGATATGTGTTAATACTATTTATATTTTGCCAGCGGCTCAGTTCCTCTCTCAGAATTATCAATCTTCTTCTCCACACAATTTTATTTAATGTAGAATATTGGCGGGTGAGCATGATTTGCTATCTTCTGCACCACAACTCCCGGACTCTTCAGAAAGGGGACGAGGTCTTTAGGCCACAGCCATCCTCTGTCCCCCTAGGAGCAAAATGAGCATTAGTGCCATAGTCTGATTGATAGACCCTTTAGGCAGGTCATAGAAAAGGGTGATATATTAAGAGCTAAAAGAATATTTACCATTTGGTTAAAGGGCAAGGAAAGTGTAAACTAGAATAAGGCTAGAAATGCTTTATTTTGTATATGAAACATAAACATGAACTTACTGTACCACAAGCCTAATCAAGCAAATGATTTATGCTTTCAAAGTTGGCCACAGGGGGCTGTCATCTTGTAACTTTGTTATACATCTTTGCACATCTTTGCACAAGAGACTGGACTAAGAATAAAAAGTAATAAAATAAAAATAAGAGTAATAAAAAGTAGCAATAGCTATACATTTGTAGCCTTACAGTGCATTTGTTTTTAGATGGGGTCAGTGACCCCCATTTGGAAATTGGAAAGAGTCAGAAGAAGGCAGCAAGTAATTTAAAAACTATAAAAACTAAATAATGAAGGCCAATTAAAAAGTTGCTTTGAATTGGCCATTCTATAACATAATAAAAGTAAACCTGCAGGTGAACCAATCCTTTATATCATACGTTTCTGTGAAATTATTACTGCCTGATTTTCTCATTTTTCTCATGGGAACGCTGGCCACGTGCACGCATGTAAGCACTCTCATTAAACTACATTTTCACATACCATTCACACATTCAAGGATGAGAGAGGAGTGAATGTACCTGTTGGTGTACGAAAGCTCAAATATTTGCTTTGCTAGTAAGGTAGTGTCAGAAAGGAACTCTCCGATTCAGAAGGGAGAGAGACGGAGAAGAAAGTGGAGTCCACTTACCTGCCGTGAGTAGAAATGTTCTGCTAATATTGTTCAGTGAATGTACGGATGTTTTTATAATGTACATTTTAGATTTGCTGACGTGTTCTGTGAGTGTAGCTTCTGCTTTACAGGTTTTCTTACACCGTATCACTGCAGTAATCTCGCTTTACTACTGCTGTGTGCCAATCTTGCCTCAATATCTAACATCAAAATACTGTATATACTGGAATATGATTGTTACAGTGACATGTTTTACTAAAGGGTTACTGAAAAGTAAATAATATATTGACGTTCGCTCTAGGAATCGCGGACTACAAATATATAGTTATTGTGAAATTCAGTCTTCTAAACTGTTCTATTTAACAGCCTCTAAGAAGTTAAGCTGATTGAAAGGAGCCTGGATCACTGCACCAGAGAAATGCCTGTTACTGCAATTAAAATCATTACCAAGTAGAAATTTAGTCGCACTGCATTATTACTTATGGATTTACATGTTGCCTACATATTGGGCAGGAAAACGTCAACTATAGTTTTAGAAATATAACCACAGACCTAGAAAAGGTAGTTAAACTGTCTGATCTCACAATATGCAATTATATAGCATTATGTAAAAATGTAATTTGGTAGGAGGATATGGTATTTTCAAAATAAAGGTACAGATATTGCATTCGTTAGCCAGAAAGCTCTGTCTCCCATAGACTGCATTTTACCCGAGTAATCCAAATTTTTTATAATATTTCACTTTTTCTCTGTAAAAATAAAACTGTACCTTGTGCTTGATTGAAATTAAGATATAATTAGTCATTGGAAGCAAAACCAGCCTATTTCGCTAATTTAATGTTTACATGATTTTCTAGTAGGGTAGGGGCACATTCGGGGAGATTTAGTCGCCTGGCAACTAATCGCCTCTTCTGCGGGGCGACAATCTCCCCGAAGTGCCTTCTACCTGCCTTCCGCCTGCTTGAATGAGAAAGAAGGCAGTTCAGGGAGATTGACCAAAGTTAGTAGCAAGCAAAGTAAGATAATCGATGATATAGTATAGGGTATAGACACACTGGAGTGCCCACTCACATCCTATGTCAAATTACCTAATCAAAAGGGAGTAAACCTCCACTGGAGTATACCCCATAGTAATACACAGTCATAAATACTCAAAATTTTTTATAAAAGGCAGTTTTTATTCACAACCATGCCTTAATAGTTAGTTAAAACATAATTAAAAACAAGGTGAATCAGATGAGTTGAAAGTGTGTGATACATATTTAGTTATACGAATAATTAAATGGCAATTATACTGTTATGCATTCTAAGACAGATCTGCCTATAAAATGTATGATTCGTTTGGTAGAACAGCCTATGCATACTTATATTTCACAGTAGTGCTATCCAATGCTTAGCACATGGCTGGTCTCCTGATGGAGACTTATTCAAGTGATCCCAAATTAGATCTCCTTCTCCGGATAGGTATTGATTAGAAGCATGGCGTGTAATTGGTGCCAACAGTATGGGTCTGTGTGTTGGAAGGAGTAATTGGTTATATCAGGGCTCCACAGGTCAAAATTTAGATGACCTCTTTAGCAATTCAGAAATCGCCATATTCAGCAGAATTTGTAGCCGTGAAATAGGAGACAAGCTTAGTGGATTCCAATAATCACAATGTACTGCCCAGGCGAAGAAGCAAAGTACATATACAGGTACGTGTTTCTGAGGTTTAATTATTGAAAATGGTAATTGGAAGCATGACGTGTCTCTTATATAAATGGTGCCCTCTTGACAAAGCCACGTTTGGCGGTGAAATAGTCATTGAGTAGTGGTGCAGCGTTTTGGGAGACTGGGTCCCTCTCCGGAGACTGGGGAACAAGGAAACACTGGATCATCGTAGCGTGAACCACATATTGACTGTAAGGTGGCACAGTAAATCACATCTTAAGAATACGATCTGTATATGTATATAGTTATTTTGGTTCAGCAGGACATTGTGATCATGGGAACCTACCAAGATTGTCTTCTATAACACTGTCACAAAGTTTGTGGAACACTGCGATAGCTGAATCGCTAAAGATGATATTTGACTTTTGATATATGGATTCCCAATATAACTGAATGCCCTTTACAAAACACAGACCTATATTGCTGGCACCAATTATATAAGAGACATGTCGTGCTTACCATTTTCAGTAATTCAACCTCAGGAACACTGCCTGTGAAATCACACGCCTTGAGAAAGCTACACAGCGAAACGCGTTGGCGTTTTCTTTCCTTTCTTTTAGCAGATAATTTTCATTCTTCTATTTGAAGCAACTGGGAGATTTGGAATCCTTATCTCTTTTCTCATTGCAATTCTTCCTTCCATTCCAAGGGGCCGTGGATTTGTGGCTAATTAGGGTTATACAGCTCTTTTATTTGAATAGGGCCAGTTAAGATACCAAGGCCACAGTCCCGGTTTTCCTGTCCTGTCCTTGATTTTTGGTGTCCCAGATTTTAGCAATCAAATAGGAAAATTAGTTTATGGGACAACTCCACTTTCTATTTTTCCCATTTCTCTGACTTTTAAGGATGTAATCATTGGTTTTTAAAACTCACATATATTTATGGTTATTTTATTAACTTTATTTAACGCTACTTGTTTTTTTTTTCTTCTAATCTTTAGCACTTTACTTAATTAATAGCACTTGCACTTTATTGATCAATTATTGATTGATTAAGGGGGTAGAGTGTCAATTAATTTTCTCATACTCTGATTTTCACATTATCTATTGATTTAATGAACTTTATAATTAATTTTTCATGAATGTTTAGTGGAAACCTTAACTGTTTTGGGTATATCACTTGATTTATTTATTACCCAACCAACCAATTATGGTTGTTTAGTGTGAGTAAGGTGTCTCGTACCAAACCTTCTAGTTCACTGGGTTTTGAGCAGGGTACTTTTCTTTTCGTCTTTATACAATTAACTCATCTCTGACCTAGTCAGACCTTTGCCTGAAAATCCTCCCAAGTAGATACATCCATATTTAGGTGTGAAAGGATATCAAGTCTATTTGTCACAGATTATAGGAATCCACTAAGCTTGTCTCCTATTTCAGTGCTTCAAATTCTGCTGAATATGGTGATTTCTGAATTGCTAAAGATGTCATCTGAATTTTGACCTGGGGTGCACTGCTGCGTCATCACACCCCTAGCGAAGAATCCCTTTTTTGTTTTGCCTGGAGCATTTGACTAATGTTCAGCTTCATGGGAAATGGGTCTTGTGAAGATTGTTTGTTTGCATAAACCCTCTTAAATTGCCAAGACAGAAGAACCCTGTGAAAGTGAGGATTTTGCAAAACAATCATTGTTGTCTTTTGTAAAAATAAGTCTTGCAGAAAGTATAAAGCATTATTTAGCAGTAATGTAGTAGAAATTATCTGCTTATCTTCATAAATGTACTCTAGTTTGGCAACCTTGCCAAGTCAGTGGATCTAATAGAGGCATTCTCATTTTAGTGGTTTTAGAGGTTTTTGAAACCACGAATAAACTAATTTTCTCTAAAACAAATCCGAATATAAAAAGCCTGAAAAAAAAAAAGCTTAAGGATCCAAATAAAATCTGAAACCTTCTAGAAGGTTGCTGCTTTTGGACAATTGCTAGCAAAAAAAATCCGTCAACCCTCAAAGTCTTAATGGCTAAAAAAAAAGTCCAGTAAGATCAGTGTTGCTCCCTTTGAATTTTATAGGACCTGCCCTTGAATGTTTTCACTTGGTTGTTTGTTGGGAGTTTTTTTTGTTGCATTTACACTTAATAATCTAAAATTTTTAGAGAAATAAAGATGCCATTGTTTGAAAAAAAAAAAAATGTAGAAATCCGAATGTTAGTTAATCTAAACCATAATGTATGGCCACATTTAGCCTCTTGCATAAATATCCGCACATATACAGCAGGGTACATAAAATAAGTATTGAATACATTAATGGTTTGCTCAGTAAATATGTTTCTAATGGGGCTATTGAGACACGCACACAGTCATGCATTGTAACATTTATATTTAATATATGCATTATATCTTGAGTGAATTCTAACCTCAGGTAACTGACCACGGTACAAAGCATATGTCAATCAGCAGAAAGCTGAGCATTTTCAGATTACAGATAAAGGGCTGTGACTACTTTGGACTGGTATATAATCTTATAATATACACCTACACATACATCATAGCCTACCTTTACAGCACCATTATAGCTATCGTGAACATTATTTAATGTTAATTTAAAGCTTTTTTTTTTTTTTTAACATTTTCTAACTATAAAATGCAATGGCTGGATTTTAAGTATATAGTATGGACACCTTCAGCATACAATATGTGTTCTTACGTTAAAATAAATGTTTTGTCTTTGTGTCTTGCAACAGTGTGTTGGTTGAAAAGTTGCCTAAAGCAAGAAAGATAATAAGAAAATATAATTTGAATAGAATTAGAAAACATCTTTATTTCTGGAGAACTATTCGAACTGAACTGAAAAAAAAATAGTTCTAATTGTTATGTGTTATATATGTTATTATAACCATAATTATATGGTCACAATCCCCTATTTTGCAGGACTATAACCGGATGCTTGCGATGGGTGCAGAAAATGCCAAGCTAAGGCCTTTGTATGAAGAAGAAATAGTGAGGCTCGAGCAGGAGCACCAGCAGTCTGTTGAGGCCTTGAAATATGCTCACATGGAACAGCTGGAAAGGCAGATGTATGACCAGGAGCAACTCCTCTCTGAGCTGCATGTGGTGCGATCACAGCTAATTATGGTAAGTTGCACTAAGATTCTGTCACACAGCCATTAGGAATCCAATTTGTCCAGAGGGTTGAAGCTCTGTGGTGTTCACCTCACTAGTGATTTTCAGAGACAATGGTATATTGGAAAAGAAGATCTCTAATATTTTAGAAAATACATACATCATTAAATTTGTGTACTATAAAGTACCCCCTATTGTAAAATATAAGGATATTATTATACGTCACTGAGGAGTTCCATGACTGAAGAGCTGAAGAGCGGGGACACGGTTACACACTCATCCCTCAAGTCTGTGTGAGTGTTCAGAAAATGTAGTACCCTTAGAGGCCCATTTAATCCAAATTTATCTCGTTATTTTCTGGAAAAAAAACTGCAACCAAAACTGCATGGGTTTTTTCTCCGTATTTATTAATACAATTTTCCCAAAAATTATTTGTGCTGGAAAAAAACCCCGAAAAAATGTGAAAAAAAAATGATTCATGCAAATTTTTCAGATTTTCTTCCACCTGAAAACTAAAATTTTTGCCTGAAAACCAAAGCAAAATCTTCGGATTATTGCACAAAACCCAGAGCAGATCAAGATATCTTCAGGACTTCTTCCGTTGACTTATATGCAACCTCGGTAGTTCTGAGATGCCGAATTTTTGGATTTGGACTTCCTCATGGTATAATAAAAATTGTTTTTTTTCCCCACTAAAAATTCAGATTTAAAGGGGTTGTCCACCTTCAAACAACTAGTTGTTTTCAGATAGATCATCAGAAATAACAACTTTTTCCAATTACTGTCTATTTTCTATTTTTAACTGTTTTTCTAATATTGAAGTGTAAAGTGTAATTTTTCACCTTCTAAAGCAGCTCTGGGAGGGGGCGTCGCCGACCCCCCAACTGTTCTAAACTGATACATTTAATGGATACATTTCTTATCTTTGTCCCTGCTGAGCAGAATCTCTGGATTTCATTACAGGCAGCTGTTAGAATTGATACAATAGTTGCTAATGCTCCAGAGATGTTGCTGTGAAATGTATCAACTCAATGTTGTAAAATTGTATCAGTTTAGAGTCTGAGTCTGGCAGCTCAGTAATTCAGGTGCAAACACCAGAGACACCAACATTCAACTTTAAACTTAGATTTTGGAAAAACAGTAAAAGATAAATAATGGAAAGTAATTGAAAAAAGTCTTTATTTCTGGAGAACAATCTGAAAACCACTGAACAGAAAAAGATGAACAACCCCTTTAATAGTAATACATTTTTTGGGGGTTTTAGCATTTGGAGTTTAATAATTAACCACAGTAGTAGTCTCATTTCCACTGAGGCTTGACGATTTGTGGAGCATGAATTGTTGTCCAAATCTCCGGTGCTGAATCTCAAATCGACCCTGAAATAATCAAAATGTGAGACAAAATGACAATGACATATAGGGTGTATTATTGACTGTGTGATATCATGGGCAACAATACACTGTAACTGCCTTTCCATTGTAGTGTATTTAAATCACTGACGGTAAGATTGCTTAGTCATGGAAAACTATCTGCTATATTATTGTGGCAGGAATTTTAAAGCATAACAGAAGGGCATTTTTGGTCATTTCTTTGTCCTAAGAAGTACTTCACCTTTACATGATTTTTTAGTATGATGTCATCAGTAATCTTTTTAGACTGCTTGCATTTGTCTTCATTTTGTTTGTAGTTTTAAAAATGATTCAGTGTATCTGGTTGCTAGGGTCTCATTTACCCTAGCAACATTTCACTAGTTTTAACGAGAGACTGGAATATGAATAGGAGAGACCCTGATTAGAAAAATACGGTTTCAGTGACCACCATTTGAAAGCTGGAAAAGACATCAGAGGAATAACAATGGAAAAAAACAATTATAAATAAAAAATTATGGCCCATTGAAAAGCTTTGCTTTATTATAATTTGTTTGCAGGCTGCATCCAAAGAGTGTGCAAAATGAATTTAATAACGTAATTGGGAATGCAATAATAAAAGAATAGAAATAAAACTTAGTCTTAATATACAGCGATGTGTTTCCCAGATTATTCTTAGCAAACATTTTATCAATGCTCTTTATGTATGTATGTATGTATGTATATTTTTATTTGTATAGCGCTCCTTGAGGGCAAAGCACTGTACAGCAACAATAATTTAGTAGTAACAAACAAGGGATCACTGCATTAATAAGTAACAATAAGTGCATTATTATAAATACAGTTTGCATAAATATGAAATATATTTACACAGTGTTGAGGAGACAAGATGATGGAGGACCCTACCCCTTGGGGCTTACAGTCTAAATGGGAGGGTAACCTATGGACACAATTTGGAGGGGTAATAAAGTGCTTTTTACAGTGGGTGAAACTGTCGTACAAGTTTTAGCACAAGAGACAGTGAATGTTCGGTTAGAAAGGTATGAAGAAAGCTACGATGCAGCCTGGTTCCGGATGCCAAGCGAATACAGAATCTGCATCAGGAGAGAGTGGTCAACCGTGTCAAATGCAGATGATAGGTCAAGGAGGATAAGGATGGAGAAGTGACCTTTGACTTTGGCAACCTGGAGATCATTTGTAACTCTGCACAAAGCATTCTCGGTAGAGTGAGCAGGCGGGAAACCAGATTGCAGAGGGTCCAACAGATCATGGGTGTGTAGAAAGTTAGTAATACTGGAGAACACAATACATTCTAGGAGTTTAGAGGCAAGCGGTAGAAGGGAGACAGGGTGGTAATTTGACAGACAGGATGGGTCAAGTGTGGTCTTTTTAAGAATAGGCTTTACACAGGCCTGTTTGAAAGGAGAAGGAGAAGAATTGAAGATGTGAGTAAGTGGTGGTGTTAGCTCTGCCACACAGTGTTTGAGCAGAGAAGAAGGCATAGGGTCAAGAGGACAAGTTGTGAGTGGGGAGGAAAAAAAGAAGCTTGGAAACTTCAGACATTGTTACTGGAGGGAAGGAATTGAGACATGCAGAAGGGGGCATAGGAAGGTGGAGCTGGTTTGCACTAGTAGAGGTAGGGATCTGATTGCGGATGGACTCTATTTTGTCTTTAAAGAAATCAGCAAATTCCTGGGGGGAGTGCGTCAGGTTGGTCGATACTGTCGATGAGGGATGGAGAAGAGTATTGAATGTGGAAAATAGGCGTTGTGGATTGGATTTGTGGTTGTTAATAAGGGTACTGTAGTACTTCTGCTTAGCCTTTGACAAGACAGAATTGAGGCATGAGAGTAGAAATTTATAGTGAACAAAGTGCTGCTGGAGCTCAAAGGAGGAGGTTAGGCTGAGAAAACGAGAGGGCCAGGGTTGTGAAGCATCATCAATGTGGAAGTTAAAATCCCCAAGGATGATTGCAGGACTATCAGTGCGGAGGAAGAAAGAAAGCCAGTCAAAGTTAGAAAGCAAGGCAGCAGAGGAGGAGGCTGAAGGGGGTCTGTAAATAACAGCTACGCGTACAGAGAGAGGGTGGAAAATCTGAAGGGTATGGACCTCAAAAGAGTTAAATGAGAAGGCTGGAGGAATAGAAATAGGTTTGAACTGACAGCGAGAGGAGAGGAGAATTCCAACTCCTCCACCACGTCCAATGGTTCGGGGGGTGTGAGAGAAAGAGAGACCACCATGAGAAAGTGCAGCCTCAAAGGCGGTGTCATTCTTTGAGAGCCAGGTTTCTGTCAGAGCAAGGAGACTTACCCCCATATGCAATAAAAGGCACTAAGTTTGCCCAGGAGCAGTAACCCATAGCAACCAATAGGATCTTTGCTTTTTAACATTGTAGCTTCTGATTGGTTGCTATGAGTTACTGCTCCTGGGCAAACTTAGTGCCTTTTATTACATAACCCCCTAAGTGAATTAGAACAAAAAAGATCATGGATTAATGTAGATTTGTTAAGGAGGGCACAAGAAAAAGGAAGACAGGTAGAAGGAAGATTCGGAATCTGAATAAGATTAGAGAAAGTAGAGTAACGAGATTTGTGCAAGTTGGAAGGAAAACAAGGACGAATATGAGTTGGAATGGGGCAAGGTCCTGGGTTTGGAGAGATATCCCCTGCAGCCAGCAAAAGTAGGTAAAAGAGGGAGAAGATGTGGGAAGAGGATTTGAAGTTACGACATGTCCGGGTCTTGTTAGTAACTGGAGGACAAAGGTGTTGTAAGTAGTTATAAAGCGTATAAGAGCTTTATGTATTATTTATGTAGCATTTCATGTAGCATGAGATTATAGCAGTTAAGCAGTTAATCTGACTGTAAGTTTTTGGAGTGTGGAATGAAAGTTTTCAGAGGAAAGCCACACAAACAGGTGGAAAATATACTATACAGTAAAACTTGTTCTCTTTTAAATCAGCACTTCCAGCACATGGGAAAAAGAAAAAATTTGGAGGAAAAAAAAACATCTATAATGTTTTAGGGCAGATTTATAATGTGAGCTTCGAATGTAATAAATAAAAATTCACCCACACTTATGGGATTTTTAAACATATATATCAACTTTTATCCATTGATAAAAAAAAAATCCCATAGGAATGAATAGAACATGGGCGATCTTTTATTTATTAAGCTCTAAACTCACATTTTGATAAATCTGGGAGGCACATTTTTTTCATGGGTCCAATTTTGAATTCATGTGAGTTTTTTTAAAACTCCCATAATTTTATTAATAAAATCGAATTTTTAAAAGTCGGATGAATAGAATCAAGCAGAAAACCTGAATCAAATTTGATTCAGATTTGAAAGACTGCAAGCAACTCAAAATGGATCCTTGGAAGTCTACCAATGACTTAAACAGCAAGATTTTAGGTGACAAATAGTCAAATTCAAGTTCTGAAGGTCCATAATATGATAAACCTCGAAAATCGAATTCCAAATAAAAAAAAAAAGAAAACCCGAATCAAATTTGAATAACTTCCTAATCAAATTTTTGGACCATAAAAAAAACAGAAAATTTTAATTTTCAATTCAACCCTTGCTATAGTTGCTTTTTTCTTTCTTTATTCCTTGTTCTCATCTTTAGCTGGTTTACAAGTTTTGAAGTGGTAAAAGTAAATGTCTGTACCAGCTGGGTACTATCTGTGGATTGCTGACGGTGGGAATCAATGTCATTGTTTTCCTCTGGGTTACAAAGTGATGCTGACAACTTCATGTTTCTTTTAGTTGGGTCATTCATTACATGGCCTTTAATATAGTAGTTAAATTACTGTCTAACATTATTATTAACATGTATTTTTAGAGCGCCAATATATTGCACAGAACTGCTCTTTCATAAATTACTGGGCAATTAAATGTTAAGCAAGTAACCTATCCATTAGAATAATTTGCAAATGCATTCGTTTAAAATGTAAAAGCGAAAGAACTTGAATAATTAGTTTCAATTCCTATAGTAGAACTCTATAGGGGAGTGGCTACTTTGGTTCCCACAATCGAGAAATTGAGACAATTCTTCTTTACTCTATATTGGCATCTTTACTGTGTAGGCAATTCAGAAGTGCATGTCATAAGAACAGTAGCCTTTAGGAAGAGTGAAGTTCGGCAGCTCTCAATTAATTAATAGGGATTTTGAAAGGTGTATTGATCAATAGGTGAAAGTCACCCTTTGATCCCATAGAGATGAATTGAGAGTGGCGGAATTTCACTCTAGTGGCGGAACTTCACTCTTAACTTCATTCTTTGATAAATATACCTCCATGGCTTTGGCACTGAATGTATATAAGTATATGTACCGACCACAACACTTTTTTGTTTTTCCCATCCTGCAGCCCATCAGTTGTATAATTTAAAAAAACCTCAGTATAGGGCAATAATTATCCCTTTAAGGGGCATATTCACTAAAGAGTGCAACTTCGCCAGTGTCCACTTCGCAGCCATCACAACACTTTGGTAGGTGAAAATTCGCTCAGACAACACTTACTGTATTCAATAAAAGTGCGAAGTTTCGTGCAGGGCGCCTAATGGTGGCAGAGTTGCGCTAGCGTTACTTCATCAAGCAAAGAGAAGTTGCGTTAGCATTGCCTATTTGGGGAGAAGTTAAAGGTCAATGGACATATATATTGCAGCAAATGCATTACATTACACAAGCCCAGGAAACTTTAATAAAAGAAAAAAGAGTTGTTATATTACCCTACAAATGTGCCCACTGTATAGTTTATTTTCCATATGTTAGGAAATGTAGTAGCGGAGCTGACTACCCCAAAAATATTTTACAATATTTTGCAGCCTATTACCCTGTAAAGAAAAGACGCTAGCATTTTTTTTGGACTTAGAAAATTTTCAACTATTTTTTGATGAACTCCTATCTACTAGTGCGAAGCAACGCTAGCATACCTTTACTTCGCTAGTGAAGGGGCGTCTGCGGTCGTTACTAAAAATGTAACGAAAAGTAACGAAATTACGTCACGCTGTCGAATTTTCGTTAGCATTAGTCACTTCGCCCTATAGTGAATCTGTTCCTAAATGTCATAGATAGTGGAATCTATGATCTGTGGATAAAAGGACTCAAGTGCTACAGATTGTAAATTTTTCCATCTGCAGCACTTCTAGGTTGGGGAGCAGAGGCACTGCTTGTAAAGCTATGTTGGGTATATATTTCATATCAAACTGTTCGGTAGACCCCTGATATTCATATTTATAATGTTTTCTCTTGTTACCTAATGCTATGTGGGAAATAAGATACTAGAAAGTGGAAGCTTTGAAGCGATTTTCAGGTATTTCATCAAAACCAACAATTTTGGGAAAGTATTTCAACTCAGTAGTTTGTCATAGAAAGACATGGTTGCCCATTTTTGATTAACCTTCATGTGTACTTTCCAAAACTATATGGTCTTGGGGGGTTAATGTATCTTTTTTACCCTGCCAAAATATGTAGTAAATGTGTTGATTATTCTGTAGCTTAATTGACTTCCGGGAAAATTTGTACTTTGGGGTTTCACAACACCTGATACTTTAGTAATCCTATTGACAATGGGCATCAAACTGTTCAGTGGACCACTGGCATTCATATTTAGGATGTTTTTCTCTTGGTACATAATGCTATGTGGGAGATAAGATGCTAGATAGTGGAAGTTTTCTCTTGGTTCCTAATGCTGTGTTGGAAATATGAACTTGCAAAGTTTTGCGGTTATTTTTCTGAATTTTCATACATTTTTATAGAAACCACAAAGTTAAAAAAGAAAGCTTTGATGTCTAGTAATTAGAATTAAAAAGATGTGGTTACCCATTTCGGATTCAACAGAGTTTGTACTTTTGAAAAATATATGGTTTCCTGGGGTAAATCTACTGTTCCAGGATTTATTGGCTTTGGAATCCAAAGTAATTGTACTGTAGTGCTTTGAAATTCGCTAATTTACTGCTGAGCGTTTTTGATCTATAGAAAATCAAAAATCTTCATAAAACTATACATATGAGGTATTGCGAGACACTTGAGGCTTTCCAAATCAGATGAATTTTTGTGTATAAAATACTGGTATAAATCCCTATATTGTAAAAAATTGCAATTTTCCAACATTTTTTTTTGTATTTAGAGCTCTAAGTCTCTAAGAACACTTAAGTTCCTTGAGTGATTATTCACCTACCTTTGTTTGTCCACCTGGAGAGCCTTTACAGCTTCTCTCCCTTTCCACCCATAAAAGTGAAGGCACACACAGCTACCAGTAGCAGCTACTTGTTACGGCTATAATAAAGACAATAGTGACAATTGGCTTTGCTACAACAATATTTGTGTTTCATCAAAGGCAATTCTCAGTATTGTCTATGGCAGGGTGTTTTTGTAGCCACAACAAGTAACTGCTTAGGGTAGAACTACATGGGCGATTTCAGCACGATCAGACACAACGAAACACTGGCATCTAGATAAGGTCAATTGTAGGAATGTTGGATGTAGTCACAGCATGCATTCGACACGACTGTCGGATGCAGACGCTGCACTGGTGTGAAGTCAGAAATAGAAATGTTGCAGGGGCGTAACTACTGGGGGAGCAGGGGGTGCAACTGGGCCAGGGCCCCCCGCAGGCCCCCCCTCTGCAGTCTTGCGCCCGCTGCAGCCGACTGGAATCGGCTGCAGCGCGCAGAAAATCAATTACAACGATGGTGGGTGGGCCCGGCTACACGGCCCGCCCCCACCGGGTTCCGTTACTGAAATGTTGGATGCATCTGACAAGGAAACTGCAGCTATACTGCATAAGAACTGTGCAACCAACATTTGTTGTGTCGGATGCACACTACAACTGCATCCTACATTTCTATTTCTTACCTTATCTTCGGCACATTCGACTTAACACCAGTGTTTCGTCATGTCAAAATCGCCCATGTAGTTCTACCCTTAAGATGGTGGCAGGGGAGGTTTTATCACCTGTGACAAATCTTTGCTATGTGTGATGGCATAAGCATAGACCAAACTTGCCTCCCAAGGAAACTTCTGGTACAATTCTTTACAATTTTTTGTTATTTGCTAAATCTGCCAGATTTACATTGAAATGAAACACCAGGAAATGTTCAATGGGTGGTTCACCTTCAAACAACTAGTTGTTTTCAGATAGGTCACCAGAAATAACGACTTTTTACTTTCTATTTTCTATTTGTAACAGTTTTTCTAATATTGAAGTATAAAATTTAATTTTTCACTTTCTAAAGCAGCTCTGGGAGGGGGGGTCGCCGACCCCCCCAACTGTTCTAAATTGTTACAGTTAGGGCTGGGACAGACAGGGAGATTCGGGGTGATTCTGTCGCCTGGCGTTTAATCGCAGGTGACAATCTCCCCGAACTGCCTTCTCCCTGTCCGCTGATTGTTTAAATGAAAAAGCGCCAGCGCTGTGCACACGCGGCGCAGCGATTTCCGGAATCGCCCAAAGTTTCCTCACAAAGTAACTTCGGGCGATTCCCGAAATCACTGCGCCGCGTTTGCACAGCGCTGGCGCTTTTTCATTTAAACAAGCGGCGGACAGGGAGAAGGCATTTCGGGGTGATTGTCGTCTGTGATTAAACGCCAGGCGACAGAATCTCCCCGAATCTCCCTGTCTGTCCCAGCTAGGGTTGCCACCTGGCCGGTATTTTACCGGCCTGGCCGGTATTTTTGATGGCTGAGCCCAATGTTATTAATAGGAAAAAAAGATAAATATATAGGAAGGCCGGTATTTTTTTCAAGAAAAGGTGGCAACCCTAGTCCCAGCCCTAAATGGATACATTTCTTATCTTTGTCCCTGCTGATGAATTAAATGTTGCAAAATTGTATCAGTTTAGAGTCTGCACCTGAATTACTGAGCTGCCAGACTCAAACGCCAGAGACACCAACATTCAACTTAAAACTTAAAAGAAACCGTAAAAGATAAATAATGGAAAGTAATTGAAAAAAGTCGTTATTTCTGGGAAACAATTTGAAAACAACTGAACAGAATAAAGTGTTTGGAAGGTGAACAACCCCTTTAATGTATATGCGAAGTAAATGAAACTCTGTTTGTTTAGAATACTTCAGTGGCCACAGAGAACCAAGTCAGTGAAACAGAAGCATTGTCGGAAGAGTCACAGAGCCCTGAAGCGGAAGAGAAGCTGGCTGACACTGTGCGGGATAATGGCTCACTAACACTGGTAAGATCATGTTTGACCTGACTGACACATGGCACCAGCCTCTGGTTTCTTTTTCATATTAAGCTGATTGCCTGAAAAACTTTCCTCTCGGGGTGGGTATCAGGTTTTAGCTGCATTGTTCTTTTATTAGGCTCAATGTGGGAGGGATCTCAGTGTTTGACAGATAGGAATCTATAGTTACCGTAGTGTTGTGAGGAGCTGTTTGTTTAAACAAGGAAACTGCAGCTATACTGCATAAGAACTGTGTATGATTGTTAATCCCACCTTATATTATGTTTAGATACAGGCATAGTTCATTTTAGGCTGATTACAGTTGTTGGTTTGTGTGGGCAACGAAAACAGCACATTGACTGTTTCTGTAAACTGGGGAAAATGGAGTCTACTAATGCCCAGTGTACATAAGGACAGACAGTCTGACTGACATCGGCATGACAGGATTGCTGTCTCTTTTTTCCTATTTGCCTTTGCAACAACTTGCACAGGAAGAACAAGTGGAAGAACAAGAGAGTGAAAGTAAGGATGAATTCTGGGATGGAATTAGCAAGAAGGAAGGCGGAAATAATGATGAAAGCAAGGACACCTTACCAGATGACCCTATTTGTGACAGGTAGGCTGTACGCATGTTTATTTTAAACAGTAGGAAGTAGATTTAAAGTGGACCCGTCACCCAGACACAAAAATCTGTATAATAAAAGTCCTTTTCAAATTAAACATGAAATCCAATTTCAAATTTTCTTTAAAGCATTCATAGCTGTTTTAAGCTCATTTAAAAGTCTCAGCTGTCAATCAAATATTGTCTGCCACTCCTCTATGCCTTAGGCATAGAGGCGGGGCAGATAATTACTTTCACTTTCCATTCAGCACTTCCTAGATGTCACTGCTCCCCACACATTCCCCCAGTTCTCTTAACCATTTAATTGTGTAGCCAGGACATGGGGATAGACATCGGGTCCCCCATTCTGGTGCACAAACAAGATTCTGAGATGATACAAGGTTTGTCTTAATAACAGTGTCCACAAAATGGCTCCTGCCTGCTTGCTATAATTATGAATTCCCAAACTGAAGAAAACAAGATTAAAATAATTTATATAGTGTAATTAATGTTCATTTTGCTTGACTAATGTGATAAAATATGATTTTGAATATTTTTTTGGGGGTGACGGGTCCACTTTAAGTCATGAGACCCGAGCAGCTGATGCATGCTTCCTAAGAGACTGATTTTATATATATGCTTACATTACAGCTTATTCTTTTCTGTTTTGTTTTTTTAATATTGCTGATAATGCGCCTTACAGGTATGGGACCTATTATCCAGAAAGCTTGGGAACTTGGGGCTTTCAGGATAACTGCTCTTTCCACAATTTGTATCTTAATACCTTAAGTCTACTAGAAAACAGTGTAAACATGGAATAAACCCAACGGTTAGGGTCTACTTAGAATAAAGATTTATTATATCTTAGTTGGGATCAAGTGCAAGGTACTGTTTTATTATTATTATAGAGAAAAAGGAAATAATTTTTTAATTATTTTAATAAAATTGAGTCTATGTCTGGATAATGGGATTTTGGATAACAGATCCCATACCTGTATTATCATTTTATTTGTACATGTATGGGACCTGTTAGCCAGAATGCTTCGGACTTGGGGTTTTCCAGATAATGGATCCTTCTGTAATTTGGACCTTTAAGTCTACTATAAAATCATGTAAGCTTAAAATAACCCAATTGGCTGGTTTTGCTTCCAATAAGGATTAATTATATCTTTGGTTTGGATCAAGTACAAGGTACTGTTTTATTATTACAGAGAAAAGGGAAATAATTTTTTAAAAATTGTATTATTTTAATAAAATGCTGTGTATGGGAGACATTTCGATAATTTGGAGTCTTCTGGGTAAAAGGTTTCCGGATAATGGGTTCCATAGTACTGACATTCTGCATCACATCAGAGAGATTCTACATCATTCACTGCCCCAGTGGAGCTTACACTCTATCAACCCTATCACATTATGGTCAATATTATCAGGAACCGATAAACTTGCCTGTTTGTTTTTGGAGTGTGGGGTGAGACTTGTACAACAAAAGGAGAAGATCTAAAAATTACAGGTAGACTTCTGGCTGAAATGCTAACATTTGCACAACAGCACTCCCCTTTATATTTATGTGAATTCGTTTATTTTATTTGTTATAGCCATAGTGGATTAGTTGGTAAAAGTAGAGTGTGATGATACGCAAATCAGCGAGGATAATAGGATTTCATAGGTTATGATTGGGACAGCAAAAATTTTTTTATTGGTGCTTGCATGCAATCATTGGGCAGTTGACGGGCCTGTGTTGTAACATGCACCACCCAACAACAAAAATAAATTCAGTGGCTATTTGATGAAGGAGGTGGATGCCTATAAAACACTAATTTTGCCCACTCACATGCTCTCCCATCAGAGACAGTACTTACAGTGCCAACCTCAATGTCATTTATGAAAACATATAAAAACATGAGTGAATTCTTTTCCAGCAATGCCTTTTTTGCCACTGTTTAAGCATTTATTTTCATTGGGAACTATGTAGTATGAGTATAGGATCTATTATCTGGAATGCTTGGGGACCTGGGGTTTGCATGATAAGGAACTTTTCATAATTTGAATGACCAAACCTTAAAATAATTTAAACATCAGATTAACCCAAATATGGAACCATACAGCTTACCTTGGAGGTACTTGCACGTACAGGTACGAGACCCGTTATCCAGAATGCTCGGAACCTGGGGTTTTCCGGATAAAGGATGTTTCCATAATTTTGATCTTCATACTTTATGCCTACTGGAAAATCATTTAAACAATAATTAAAACCCAATAGGCTGGTTTTGCCTTAAATAAAGATGAACTATATATTATTTTGGATCAAGTACAAGCTACTGTTTCATTCATTACATATTATTTAATTATAATGGAGTCTGTGGGAGACGGCCTTTCATTTATTCAGAGTTTTCTGGATAACAGGTTTCCAAATAGCGGATCCCATACCTGTACAGGGTTCTACTTTATTACAATGGAAAAAGGAAACCAAAAAAGTAATTCACATTTTTTAAAGCATACAAAAATCCAATGGCACACAGGACTTATTCAACACCAGAGATTCGTTTGAGGGGTGGCCGGACTTCCACCATTGAGCACCAGGTGTCTCTGATTAGCCTATAAAATAGGGTGTGCGAGAACCAAGACTTTTTTAAGTCACATTTTTTAAAGGACATGTCAACCCAAAAAAATTACTTTTTGCCTAATAAATGAAAACACAATGATAAGCAACTTTCCAGAATTAATGTATTAAAAATTGTTGGTGCTTTAGAAGTTATTTATAAATGTAATTGCTATTGAAAGCAGCATTTGCATAATTCCTGGTTGTTCCATATTAAACAGTGTTGCAAAAGTCAGTCTCCTCCAGCAAGACAGGTCTGTTAATCAGTTGGCTTATGTTACGTACATTGTTTCAAAAGCCAGAGCCACCAGTACAGAGAATAGAATGGGACAGACACTGCTTTCAATAGCAATACATGTACAAATAACTTTAAAATTATAGAAAATGTGTAATGAGTGTATATGCAAAGTTGCTTAGAATCATGTTTTATTAGGTAAAAAATTTATTTTTGGGGTTGAAATGTCCTTTAAAGTAGGGGGAATGTGTGCGGGGGGAAAAAAAGGCAATTTATGTAGTCACATGATCTAAAGTCACATGATTTAAAAGGTTTGGAATTGGTTCAGCTAGGCACTTTGGTTTTACCAAAAAAAAAGTCTAGGCTCTTGAACCAAATCCAGGATTCTGTGCATCCCTGTTCATTTTTAAAAGTTAGCGTTTTTTGCTTAAAATGGAATTTACGTGTTGAGATTTGGATTCCATGGTCAAATTATGTTGCTACGAAACAGCTTAAATTTCAATATGGAAAATGAGTTGGGCATTGTATCATATGCAGTTTACATTTGTGTCTAACTGTCTTTCTCCTTTTTTACTGTAATTTACTTTTCTAATCCTTGGAAACATTTTATACTGGTTGAAATAAAGAATATAATTGTAAATGAAGCAATATGTATATTGTGCATCCACAAGTTTCCTTGTGTATCCACGAGTTTATGGTAGATGGCCTTCCTGTAATTTAGAACTTTCTGGATAACAGATCCTACATCTGCATGATGGGGAAGCAGATTAATATAAAACACCCAGTAACACAGGTGCTAATGCATGCTAATCACAATATATCTGCTTCGGCTCCATGTAAATCCTGAAAGGGGTGGTTCACCTTCAAGTTAACTTTTAGTATACTGTAGAAGGGCCAATTCTAAGAAACTTTTCAATTGGTCTTCATTATTTATTTTTCATAGTTTTTTAATGATTTGCAATTTTCTTGTGTTTCTTTCAAATGAGGGTCACTGACACCATCTAAAAACAAATGCTCTGTAAGGCTACAAATGTATTGCTATTGCCGCTTTTTATTACTTATCTTTCTATTCAGTCCCTCTCCTGTTCATATTCCAGTCTCTTATTCAAATCAATGCAGGATTGCTAGGGTAATTTGTTCCCTAGAAACCAAATATCGGACACTGCAAAATAAAGAGCTGCTAAATAAAAAGCTAAATATCTGTAAAACCACAAACAATAAAAAATGAAAACCAATTGCAAGTTGTCTCAGAATATCACTCTCTACATTATACTAAAAGTTAACTCAAAGGTGAACTTGAAAGACACATGCAACACACACATGCCGAATTTTGGAATTACTGCTCATGTTGCAGACCAGTTTACTGTGCACGTTATTTAAGGAATGGCATGTCTTTGTTTGTCAGGTTCCAGCACATGCTTTTGTTTATAGTTTGTTGTTGCCTAGTGAAGGGAACTATACCTACCTTAAAATTGATAATTGTTACAACTGGGTGCTGTAAACTATTTTTACAGTGAAAATCGCCATTAGTCTTTCAGTACATAATATATTTTGTGCAACTACTCCTCTTTCTACCATTGCAACAGATTTTGCTGGTAATGTCATAAGTTGTAAAGTTCCCACAAGATACCTGCCTGAACTGAAGCTTCAAGTTGATTGTTTGAGGCAGTAGCTCCGTGTGTTGACTTTTAGAGTTGTTGGGAAGTGCTGAGGGACATTGCTTCCTTCAATAGCCACTAATTAATATAAAAACATATTTCCTCTATATAGCTGCTTGCGTTATGTGCTTTGTATGTTTTCTTCCAACCAAGAACTGAAGAAAGGAGGTCTAAAACTCCCACCCAATCAGTGCTACTCTTAACTTGATTTAAGCATATTAATTTGATTTATGGGAAAACTTATTCTACAAGTGCTGGGTCCTAAGGATTCAGGAAAACAGGTCCCCCTATTTACATACAACCTAATTTCTTACAAGGCTGCCCTCTTTTACTAAACTTGTTTCAATGTTTTCAGGCATCAGCGAACACATTTTAGTTTGACGATTGTGTCCCTTTGAACTGGACTGATAAAGTAGTACCATCTAATTTAAACTGCTATAGATCAGTGAAGGATCAATAGTCTACTCTTCCCAAGGACTAAATCATTATCCTTCTCTTTGTAAGGTAAAGTCACATGGGGAAGTTGTTCTAATGGGACGTTACGGACCTCATCATCCATTGTGAGTCAATGCTACGGTTCAGGGAGAAGGAATTCGGTTGGGCCAGTTAGACCAGCAGGAAAACCTTAGTAAACAAATGACCAACCATAAGGTCAAGAGCAACATGTTGCTTTCTACTTCTTTGATGTTGCTCCTAATGGCTACAAAACAGTGATTACTGTTTACTCACTTGAAACCAAGTCTTGAAGGCAACAAACCTATGCTCTTGCAGGGGGCTCACCCACAAGGTGTTAAGAGAAATAGCAATTTTTAATCCTCTGAAAATGTGTCATGCTAAGGTGTCTCCCTAATAGATTCTATATCTGAATGTGACTCACAGGTACAAAAGTTTGACGTATTTTGCCCTAGGATATCGCTAGTGTTATCCCCACACCCTCACTCCAAAAGGGCTAAAGCCTAAGGTAAAATAATTTACCAGAGCTACAGATGCAGGTTTTGGAGTGCCAAGGGGTTGGAAAATTGCTAGTATTGTATTGGTGGAAGCTGCTCTATAAACCTTGTGCAAGATTAGAAATCTAGATTGAGATGTAGAGTTCTGCTCACACAATGTCAAGGGAGATCTTTACTAAACCACAATAATGAATATGGTTAAAATGAAATATATTAAATAATGAACTTATTGCACCAAGCTTAAGTTTCAGCTTGTCCATAGCAGCAATGATTCAGGACTTCAAACTTGTCACAGGGGGTCACCATCTTGGAAAGTGTCTGCGACACTCACATGCTCAGTGGGCTCTGAGGAGCTGTAGAGAAGCTAAGCTTAGGGGTTGTCACTAATTATTGAGCAGAAAATTATGTTGGCCTGTAATATAAGCTGATGCTACAGGTCTGATTATTACATTCTGATGCTAATTGCACTTGTTTCTGTGCTGCCATGTAGTAAATATCTGAATTAATTACTAATTAGCCTTATATTGTGACATTTCTATTCTATGTGTACTGTATATTGTGAGTGGGTCCCTAAGCTCAGTAAGTGACAGCAGCACAGAGCATGTGAATCAGTGAATCAGCAGAAAAAAAGATGGGGAGCTACTGGGGCATCTACTGGGGAGACACAGATCTTTACTGCTAAAGGGCTGTGGTTGCCTTGGGCTGGTACAGAAGGCCAAAATATAATGTACAACATTTCTAGCTACTTCTTCAGCTAAGCTTAATTCTCGTTTAATTCCCTATATTATACCCCAGTACCATGAATACCCTGGCTTTACAGAGTATACCCGTATGACATGCACCTTCACACATGTCACTGCATATAGAGTGAGATGTAATGTACAGGGGTACAAGGAGCAATACATGGTGCAACATCCAAAAACCAGTAGCGTTTCACTATTTTTTGCAGTTTGTATCTTGTTCTGTCATAATAAAGTAAAAGAGACCTGAAATTGTACAGACCACAGTATATTCTGTTTGTTTTATTCATGACCGTTGTTGTTAAGGGTGGTGACACATGCAAAGAATTGGGGAGATTTAGTCGCCCGGCAACAAATCAGCCCTTCTTCGGGAGATTAATCTCAAAAAAGCCAACTTGCTGCCATCAGCAAAGTTTATTTTATTATTGACCTCTGCTTTATGCTCAGTTTCTTTATTTTTCTCAAGTTTTATTCATTCTGTGTTATATATATATATATTTTTTTGTTATAGGTTCAGATTTTCTGTAGAATAATGTGACACATGGTGTTTTCTCTGCTGGGTCCAGTGCACTGAAAATTGCCCCCAGTAGTAAACATGGAAAGACATGGCATATGTGTAGGAGCATAGGCAGTCTCCAAATAGTTCTTGGTTCCTATTAGACCGCATTTGGTCTGTCCATCTTAAAAAGTATTGGCAGTTTGGAGCTGCCATAAAGCAAGATAGTTGCTTCTTGTTTCCATGTCAACAATCTGTCAATGTTGTGTGACCATTTTGGTCGTAGTTTCTCATGCAGGTAACTTTTCTGCTACTGGTTTTATTGAAAGTCTCCGTTGTATTTTCTTTGCCAAGCCTCATATCTGTCAGCAGCTTATATTCATGTGTACACGTGGCCGACAGAATTATTCTTGTAACATGCACTTGCTGTTTATCTTTGCATATTTACATTTAAACATATCTGGGTGTGTTGGCTTGTTTTCCTTAGCAAAAACATTTTTTTATAGTCAACAGTGTTCTGTGCACATAATGTGCTATGGGATTCTTTACTGGATACCCATTACATAGACTCCATTAAAATCAAATAACCCAATTTTTATAACAATTTCCTTTTTTCTGTTGTAATAAAACATCACCATGTAATTGACCCAAACTAAGATAAAATGAGTCTTTATTGGATTTGATTTTTTGATTTTTTTGTTAAAACTTTTAGTAGACTTAAGGTATGGAGATTACAGAAAGATCACATATCCAGGTACCAAGCAGGCCCGGACTGGCAATCTGTGGGTTTGTTCTGGCAAATAAGGTGCCATAGAAAGTCAGTATTTAGTGGGCTGGTGGGGGCTGTTTGGGCCTCTTTGTGGGCTGATTGGGCCTCTGTGTATCTGAAATGCCAGGGCCTATTTTAATTCTCAGTCCGGACCTGGTACCTTTGTGGCTAAGTCCAAGTCCATTTCGGTAACATCAAAAAATGTTACAAGGGGCAGCAAAAAGTCGCCTCTTGTAACTTTAAGAGCCGAATTTCCCAACCTGAAAATTTGGCTCCACTAGTTCAGAGAGCGATATTGCGCTCAATGCAATAGTGATGCTGCTTTTCAAGCACAGAGTGGGAGGCATGAGCCCCAAATTCACCCCTGACTATTGTTTATATAAATAAGCTGCTGTTTAACAATCAGGGCAGCTAGTCAAAGGAAAAAAGGCACAGTTTATATAGCAGATTACAGATGAGCTCTGTAGAACATAATGATGTTATCTGTTATCCACTATTTAACCTGTGCTTTATATAAAAAAAAATATATATATATACATACATATATACATATATATATATATATATATATAGTTTTTTTTTTTTTTTTTTTTGTTAAAGTAACTTTTTCTTCAAGTACTGAAAGGATAAAAGCACAGGAGTCTGTTTTACTTTGAGAAACAATATTTACTGTGTTAATAACAAGTAGGGATGCACTGAATCCAGGATTCGGCCTTTTTCAGCAGGATTCGGATTCAGTCAAATCCGAATCCTAATTTACATATGCAAATTAGGACAAGGGAGGGAAATCACATGACTTTTTGGCACAAAACGATTCGGTTAGGTATGTGGCCGAATCTGTGGGGAAGGATTTAGGGGTTCGGACAAATTCAAAATAGTGGATGTGGTGCATCCCTAATAACAAGGGTTAAACATTGCAGTGTTAATGTTACACTATGGGGGGCATGTGCAAGATTCTCTGTCAGTCATATACAGTTTTTGCAGTTTTTGGGAACATCAGGACACAATTTGGATGTAAAATCAGGGAAAACATGACTTAAAATCAGGGAAATGCACCCATTGAAATGCATTATAAATTGGTGGGACCACAAATAAAAAATGTAAAATGCGGGAAAACTTAAAATCAGGGGACTTAAAATCAGGGTTTCACTGTATGAACTATAGTAGTGTTTCTGGGACAAACAGATAACCGTGCAGGGCAACTTTACATGATATTTTCATTACTGTAAAACACGTTAATTTTTGTTGGTGTTACTGTTCCTTTAAGTACAAGTTCAGGCTTGGGGTATAATTTATTTTCAAACAAGATTGATGGCCAATTCATACTTATTGCTTTTGTTTCAAAACAATTGTCACATTCAACACTGTGTAACCTCATGAAATTAATTTGAGCTTTATATCCAATTCTTGACATGTGGTTTGTTTCCTTTATATAGGAAACACTTGATAAGGGCAAATAAGCAACTCCTAAAGATCCTGCTTGAGATAGTTAAAACAACCAGTGCAGTGGAAGAAACTATAGGACACCATGTCCTGGGTCTGCTAGACAAACCTGGAAGACGTCCATCTGTTTCCCAGGCATTAGCTTGGAACCCTGCAAGTGAAGATTTGGGGGCAACTCTTGACTTAGAGGCACCTAAACCAAGTAAGTGTAATTTAAGAAGATGCATGTGAATAGTCTGGAAATATTCTGCTGACTGAATGAATTGTAGCATAGTCCAGTTTGTTAACACCTATATTTCTTCTTTTTTTTCCACAATGTATGTATATATATATATATATATATATATATATATACATACATAACTCCTACAAAAAGGTCCGCACTCTCAGGACTTATAAAAATCATATTTATTATAAATGACTAACGTTTCGGCTAGGTCCCTAGCCTTTGAGAAAGGCTAGGGACCTAGCCAAAACGTTAGTCATTTATAATAAATATTATGATTTTTATAAGTCCTGAGAGTGCGGACCTTTTTGTAGGAGTTATGGATAATTCACTGGCACTGCACCCAGGCAAATTCAAGCAACTTTATCGAGAGTACGACTGTGTGTGTGTGTATATATATATATATATTGCAAAGAAGATCAACACTTCTCAGGTCTTAAAAATTAAACTTTTAGCAACAGACTGATGTTTCGGCTGACTCCTCAGCCTTTCTCAAAATGCCAATTACAATTTAAACCATGTCTTTTAAACACTCATTGGTGGGAAAACCCCCAGCTGTAACGATATCACATGCTTAGAGTTATAGTTAAGCATCAATTAAATATTCGGCTATGATTACATCTGGTCAATTTGTATACAAAATATCAGTACATACACATCAAATTTATTATACAAACTAGATGAAAAACAAATAACAAAAAGCAATAGTGTTGTTAAAGCAATCCTGGTGCTTCACAAAAATTTTCATAAATGTTACCATTCCAATCTACATCTTTTCCTTTTCATGGAGGTAAGATGTGGATGGGGGGGGGGTTCTATTACAGGTCGAATTCTCCTTTAAACCTTCTGGGGAGAGGCGCTAAAACCGTATTGTATGTGGCAGACAATAGCTCTTAGTAGGATTTGAGTTTGTTTTTGAAGGGGATCAGCGAGTTTTCCTTATGGAGAAATTGAGAGAACAAATTCTAGAGGTAAAGAGCAGCTTGATAGATTAAAATCAAGTGATCGCAGTGGGTGTGGATGGTGGGAAAAAATGGTGACTTTTAGAGGAGCAGAGACAGCCAGAAGCTTATGGGGAGAAGTGAAATGTAGTGAGGAGCCCAAGAGTGAAGGCCTTTGAATGTTAGCAGTAGGAGTTTGTATGTTATCTTTGCTTAACAGGCTGCCATGATAGAGATTTTATCAAGGAATGAACAGGTTTCCTCATAGGAGGGTGCAGGAGGGTTCTAGCTGCACATTTTAAAACTAATTGCAGGGGAGAGAGGTGGGAATCTGGAAGACCTATTAGTAAGAGGGTGCAGTAGTTTAAGTGGGATAGGATAAGGGCATGGAGTTATGTTTTACCAGTTAATTGCGAAAAAATGCACTTTTCTTTGCAGTATTATGGAGATAAAAGCAGCAGTTCTAAAGTGGCCTTAAAATAATTAGGGAAGAATATGTTTTGGTCCTACACCAAACATATACAGGTCTATAGTTTAATCATTGATAGAGGGCGCCAAAGTCGACCCCTCCTTGATTACACTTTATCGGAGTTGTAGGTAGAAGTTGTTAAAAAATAAACAACTTTTATGGGAAATTATCCGAAAGACTTGGTACATGTCAGCAATCTGTTTTTGGTGCTGCTTGGGAGTTGTACTACAGCAACAGTTGCAGATGATGATTTATTATGGTTTAGTATTTATGAAAGAAGCACCCCTATGATTATAGGTGATCTGGAACTAGTTACATCTAGTTACATCTCTCGGAGGTGAAGTGTTTGAATGTTATTGTGAAGCCTAGATGCAAAGTATCATTCTAGTTGCTAGCTATCTGCCCTCCTGCTGAGCAGGAATGCAATGTTTTTTCTGACCGTTCTGGGCCTGCTTCAACTTGCCTTTGCACCAATAACTCGCTTACATGACAAAACTAATAATACTGCCCATTAACGGAATGTTCTCTAGTGTTGTAAATAGTCTGAAATAAATTGTGGTTGTGTGTCATTATTTAGTCTACACAAACTTTGTTACATAGTATGCAAAAGGAAGGTTCACATTCCTGGTTTTATGCTAACATCTGTTTGGGAAACAAAAAGGAATGCTTGGGACCTGGGTTTTCTACTTAAGGGGTCTTTGTTTATGGTAGAATTAGACAAACGTTTTCCCCGCAATGCTGCCAGATCAAGTCGGATGTGACAGAAGTAGTAATGTCGGATGGTGCTGCAGCGTTCATCAGACACGACTGGGATGCAGACGCAGCTTACAGCGTTAGCATCCGACAGTTGTGTTGTATGCATGCTGCAGCACCATCTGACTTTTGTATTAGTTACCTTGTTTCCCTGTTGCATCCGACTTGACGCCTGCATTTTGGCACAGCGTGTCGGATTTGGCAGTATCACAGGGAAAATGCTTGTCTAGTTCTACCCTTGATAAATGAACAAAAATTTAAGCGAATCATTTACATTTCTTCTAGTCTAGTCCCAGCTTTAATGAGCCTCAAGGTCAATTCAAAGGCCACAACAGGTGGCTGTTCACTAAAGATGTGCAATCAGCCCGAAAACCGGAGGGATTTGAGCCAGCTCAGCACATTTTTAGCTGGTCTTGGGCTGACCTTTGCTCACCCCACCTGTGAATTTACAGTGCCCACAATTACGCCATCGGTCACCTCTTTGGTTTGGGTCAGGCGTCTGTCGGCTGTTTGCCCACCCCTCCATCTGTTTGTCTGAAATACAGGGCCACGTTGGTGTGGTTTAAGAGGGTGTCCTCAGCATGGGACCAAGGTTGTGTATTTTGTTCTCCTTTAACTAATCTACTGTATCAATCCCTTTTGAAGTCAAAATAATAATTTTATTTTACTGTTCAAATGTCCTTAACTAACTTTTTTTATTACCCTTACGTCATAGTGCTTTAAATACGTAAAGACCCCTTATGTGCAAAACCAAAGCATTCTGCATAACAGATCTAATATGTAACAGATCTACAATATAATATAATAATAATAATAATAATAAACATCTAATAATATTACAGATCTAACTGTAAGAGAAAGTTCTTAACATTGTTCAAACCACTGCTTGGTTTCCAGGGTGATTTTCTATGTAGCAAATCCAATTTAAAAAAATTAAATGCTGCAGTATAAATTACGTCAGACTGTGGTCTTTATTTATTAACTGCTTTTATTAGACTCTGTAGGCTAAAGTTTGCATTCCTCTAGTGAAATATCAGTATGTAGCATGAGTCAGGATAAATGAATGACGTTACCAGTAAAGTGGGGGGCAAATAGCTAACACAATTGCCCACCACAGAATAAATGCTTACTTATACATTGGCATTGTATCACTATAATTTATTCTGCCCATATTATTTTGCAGCTAAACCCCCTTATCCACTGCTAGTCATACTTGCTTTTCATACTGCTAGTAATAAATAAAATTTGCACACAAAGTTGTTACAGTCAGACCTTGGCTAATAACACTTATTAGTGCTTTTGCTGCAACTTCACCTCTCACTACTCTGTGTGTGTTCACTATAGTTCTTTTCATTCATTACTGTCAGGAGCAGTGGTAGGTAGACAGGAGTATCTTGTCCATCTCTGCTCTTTGCCAGAGGACAATGGTTGTAAAGATGCCCATGTTTCATTGCTGTAATCTGAAAAGTTCTATATGTGCTTTTAACTAAAGGACTAGCCGATAAAATGAAGAATTCTTTCAGAGGAAAAAAAAATCTTGAATTTTTGAGATTTATTATACCCCCGATGCTGCAAAAAGCCCAAATCCGAAAATCCGCCATCTCAGACCTGTCAAGGCCATGTAAAAGTCAATGGGAGAAGCTCCTATCTCAATTCGGATTCACTGGCTAAACCCAGCACAGACCTTGAAAACTTGAAAGATTTGAGCAATTTGGGGAAAGAAGCCTGAAAAATTGGAGCAATCGAGCGGAAACCCACGAAAAATTTGATTGATTCTCTATTTTATTGAGTTTTTCTGAGATCTGATTAAATCAAGTTTTTTTTAATTTTTATTAACAGATAAACTAAAATCGGGCATGGGAGTTTGGTTGAGGTTTTAAAATCAGATTTAAGTAAATAACCCCCTATGTCTCTGCTAATTTAAAAGCTTTGTAGTTACCATGATACTGTATTTGGTTTCATTCCTGTCCAGAATGCTATTAGGCTTAGCGGGGGTTTTATGTATTTCCCCCATGCTGTGGAATTCTGCGTGCTTTTTGGAATTGACCTCATATTGGAAGAATTAGACTGTTATTGTGAAACTGGTTATCATGTCCAACAAGAGCCAACATGCCCAGTATTAGCAACAAGTAAAGACTAGTGTACATTGCTTGAATATTAATCCAGTTTTATGTAATAACAGAGAATTTTTGATAACTGGTCATATTGAACAAGTCCACTATGTAGAATAAATTTGTCCAATTGGGCTAGCCAAGCTAATTATATTGAGGAATAAGGAAGAAAAAGGGTTAAATGGGAGTTAACTGGGGCGTCCCCCGCACCCCCTCTCTATCCAGCTACCTGTGCCCCCAAATATTGGATTGATCTCACCAGATCCTGCACTCCATTTTTTTCCTTGAGGGTACAGCAATTCTTTTTGTAGAAGCTCACTACACAGAGACCTCTTTTACGAAAATCCAAGATGGCGCCTGGTATGTCTCAGTGTGCGCATTCCACTTCGGAGCTCAAAAACTTCTACTAATGTAGAAAGGATTGACAAGCAATCCATTGTATTCAGCTGATTCCTGATGTACACAAACCATGAGGATAGTGTTGACATTTTGCCCGACTTCCCTTGACCATGAGCCAACACAGAAAAGTATCACAAAACTTAAAATATTCCAGTGTAGTAATAAAACTACTTATAAATGGGCTGAAAACCTAACTGCCCAATTAAATCATTTATTGTCACTAGGTGTCAGTAGGACTCCATATTGATATAATTATGTACCATGTTTAGGACGTGATGAGGAAATTCCATGTATTTCATAAGGCAGCCAGCAAAAGAGCTAATGAGCAGCTGCAAACATTGCTTGGAAGGAATTGCAGAAAGAACGGCTGCTGGAATTTTATTTATTTTTCATTATGTGTTGTTCAAATTGACTGCAGTACAACCCTCTTTTTAAGGGACCAGAAACAGATGGTGTAAAATCTGTGAAAATGGAAAATTAGGGAAATGGATTATGTATAATATTTAGGTGGAACCACAAAAACAATGTAAAAGCAGTAAAAAAAAAAACCAAAAAAAAACTCTGTGACTGTTAAATTGAGAAATGACTGTAGTAAATTAATGGCAACCACAGCTTGTATAGGAAGGTTCTATTTATTGTTATACAACCCAACTGGTGTGGATTATCAACCAAGACTGATGCATGAAGCAGGGGCCTAAACAGCCCTGTAAGGTATCATTTTATAGTTTACTTAGCCAGTAAAAGGTATCACTTGTCTATCATTTGGGTTAAATAAGAAAATCTAATCTGCACATCGTATACCAGTCTTTGCAGGATGTGTCCTTTGGGTTTTCTCCCAAAACTTGACAGCTGATTTGGTTTGGTTTCTCTTGTTGAAATCTTAAATAATGTTCTAATTAGGGTTGCCACCTGGCCGGTATTTTACTGGCCTGGCCGCTATTTTTGATGGTTGATCCCAATGTTATTAATAGGAAAAAAATATAAATATATAGGAAGGCCGTATTTTTTACAATAAAAGGTGGCAACCTTAGTTCTACTGCGGTGACCGTGTTATATATCTTATGTCATTCAACAAAAAAATTTCAATCTCTCACACAAATGATTAAATCACTTTTTGATCAGTGTAAACCATTGATATCTGGGTCTGGTCGTGCATGATTCCCCTTGGGCCAGGTCTAAACTGTTCTGGTTTACACGGGATAGTAAACAAAGTAACCATTAATTCAAAGTATTCAAATAGAAAGTATTAATCAACGGTCGAATTTCAAATTCATGTGAATGTTTTTTTTTTATTCGAATATTCTGACAATTCAACTGGGAGGTTACTTAAGAAAAAATGTGATTGTCTAATATTCGATTGACCTGAAAAAAACTGATTTATAAGCCTTTACAGTTATATGGCATAAATCTATAAAACTGCTATCTAGGGGTTGTGTCTATTAATACTATTTATTCCTTAAAGGGGAACTAAAGTCTAAAATAGAATATGGCTGTTGATGCTTTATTTTGTATACTAAACATGAACTTACTGCCCCACAAGCCTAATCAAACAAATGATTTATGCTTTCAAAGTTGGCACAGGGGGTCGCCATCCAGTAACTTTGCTAAACGTTATTGCAGGACCAAGACTGGGCACATGCTCAGTGTGATCTAGGCTGCTTCGGGATCGTCATAAATGATCATAACAGCAAAGGTCAAATAATATCTGTCAGAAGTCCATACAGCAAGACTAATCAGAATATGCAGACTTTAATGGGTCCTGTGTTGTCATGTAATCTGATGTAGTTTTTATATTGGTTAATACAAACTTTCTCGAATTCTGCAGAACCTGTGGCTGCAGCAAAATAATCCTTCAAACAGAATCCCTGTTTATCTGTTCAAATCTGGCTCCATGATCTTTGTTCCTGTAGCTGGAGTTGGAAACAGTAAGGGTAGGGACAGACAGGAATCGCCCGAAGTTTCCTCAAGAGGTATCTTCGGGCGATTCCGGAAATCGCCGCGCCGCGTCTGCACAGGCGCTGGCGCTTTGTCCCAGGAACGATCGGCAGACAGGGAGAAGGAAATTTGGGGAGATTGTCGCCTGCTAAAAACGCCAGGCAACAGACTCTCCCCGAATCTCCCGGTCTGTCTCTACCCTAAAGGGGGTGTATAAAATCCAATACAGATCTCTGCACAGTCACCGACTGCTCTACAGGGAAGCAAACAAAACTGCTTGATTTCTGCATGCCAGGCAGGGGCTCTCCCTGCTTTTCATAAGTATGATTGTTTTTCTGCAGAGCAGTTAGGGACTGTGTGACAATTCCTATCCACAGCAGTAAATGAAGGGAGAATTTCACTGAATACAGTCAGGTTTCTTATAAAAATGGTACACATTCTTTAATTAAAGTATATTGGAGATAGGTTTCTTTTTAATTAAAGAAAGTAAAAATGGTATTTTATTTTTTTTGCCTTTACATGCGATTGAAGGCTGGCTGTATACATGCAATAGAAAGCATAAGAAAAGGCTATTCATCAGTGCAACATATCCAGTGGATAATGATAACTGTGCATCTCTTTATCAGTGTCAGACTTTAAAGGGTTCATTAACTAAGAAAACCTGTTTTTTTTTTTTGCCCAGGAGATGTTAGGCCTCAAATAATTTTAACAGTGAAACAGACCTTTAGATATTATAGTTATGTATAACTGTGTATCCTAAAACCAAAATTAGATTAAAGGTATTCTACAGATGCAGTCACTTTGGATTGTGTGTTAAATGCGTCGTGACTTAACTCATCTATCCCATTTATCCCACTTAGCACAGAATATTGTGACACAGCATCCCATCCAATTAAAGAGTTCACCATTGAAAACAATGGTGCTTTGGTATGCTAATGAAAAGGTTAAATGCATTAAATGAGTTAAGATGACTTTGGATAACACAGTTTCTTCAATTAGCCCTGAGTCACGACTCATTTAACTTACAAATCCAAGTGAGGTTCTATGGATAACCGTAGAACCCACTTTTTGGAAAATAAATTGCACTTGTTATCCCCATTAATATTAATCAAGACTCTGAAGTGTATGTGGGTGCTTAACAATATAAAGCTGTGTATTATCTCTGTACCAAGTGTTTATCAGTTATCCTAACTAGTTTGTTTGTGTGCTTGCCAGCAGGTCCTATTGTTCTAAAAGACATTATTGGATCCACGGATGCAGAAAGTTGGTCAGAAGCAACAGAAGAAGAAGAACTGGACCTATTTGTGCATCTTACAGATAGAGGGTTTGCTGGAGATGCTCTGAGTCCAGAGGACCAAGCCCAAGTTCTACAAATAAGCACAAGACTTCAAGCAGCAGTGGAAAAACTTCTGGAAGCCATCAATGAAACCAACAATCAGGTACAAACCTTATACCATGTGCAGTATAATGAGATTAACCAGTAGATGTATCAGTAGTCATTATAAAAGTAAACAAAAGATTGCTGTGTCCTTTATCTTTTTGTTCTCCTATTTTTTAGGTAGATTTATGTGTGTGGAGATTTATGTTGGTCAGATTAAATGAACAGTAACACCATAAAATGCAAGTGTTTTCAATTAATGAAAATATCACGTACAGTTGCACTGCACTGGTAAAACTGATGTTTGCTTCAGAGACACCACTATAGTTCATAAGAACAAGCTTCTGTATAGCGATGGCGGAAATTGGAAAAAGGCGACATGGCACAGGTTAAATAATGGATAACAGATAACACCATTATATTCTACAGAGCTTATCTGCTGTGCAACCTGAGCCTCCTTTGAATGGCTGTCCCCATTTCTACACAGCAACTTATTTACATAGTAGTGCAAACACAGCATTTTTACTATTGCAGGGCAGCACTGCATTATATTTTATATTAGTTTAAAACACTTTATTTTTTTGATGTTACTGTTTCTTTAAATAAGAAGTAAGTAAGTAAGAAAAGGGCACTGTAAGCAGTGCAAGCGAGGTCTACCAGTCTGTTTTGAACCCAAAATGACACTGGATACTTTGGTGGGTCAGACAAAGTCCTATAACATTTTATAAATCTGTGAAAGGAAAACAAGCCTTTTGGGACTTGGGCTCTGCCTTGGATTCAAGTTAGTCCTGAGCAAATAAATTATTGGTGCACTGTCACACAATAACATCTCATTTTTAAAACCGTTCCGATATCTCAGACCATATAGAGGTGATTTTAATGTAATATTTGCAATATATTTTCTCGTAGAAAATAACATTGCGTGTTTGGTTTAATTTCTTAATTGTGTTATGTTCTTTTCATTTGTTTTGTGTTGGCTTTGTTTTGTATTGGCTGCATAAATCCTTTGATTATAGTCTTTACATTGCAAGTGTTTTATCCACAAACAATTGAAACTTTTGTTGCAAAGCATGGGTCAGTGTAGTCTATGAGAACCTGAGATACTCTGTAGTGCACCTTATCATTATCAGTATTTGTGGCTTAACATAGGTGTTTCTACTCCCTGCCCTAAATTCATATTGGAAACAAAAAACCTTTGTATACATTCCAAGGTTAGATTTCGCCTTGTTGTGGTTTCTCAGTGACTCAGAAGGGACATTGGATGGACAGTGTTAATTCTGATGTTTGAAGTGTGTGTCATTAAAATGATCTTTTGTTTGCATTTTTTAACTGCCTTGCATGCAGAATGGTGGGTGGGTCCAAGTAAGTTGCATGGACACATACTTTTTGTGCACACAGCACTTAAGGTCTTTTGTAGGTATGTTCCATGTGGTATAACACACCAAAAAACACAGCAGAGGTTGTCTGACCCCATTTTTCTTTATGGGAACTGAACCCACAGCATTTACATTAAAGCAATTCGTTATCTATTGTATATCTCTGTATCTGTGGCCATAAAGACTCTCGTATTTCATAATATGGATACAATATTTGTTAAGGATGACAAATGTCTATACATTATACAATGGATACAACCTTCTCCTCTATAAAATATTTTTAAGCTTTTTGTTTATTTGCACAACAGCTCACTTTCTTAATTAGACAAGCTATTTCTCCACATCCCGTGTCAGTGGCAGATACAGACTAGATAACTCTGCTAGACAGTTATGTAACATGCAGTAGCATGACCAGCTTATACACAAGTTACAGATCTTTTAAATGCATGGAGTTACAATTGTAGTGATGTTTATAGGCATCACCTAAGGGCCTTGTATCACATCTATGTGTCAGTCATGCTGTAGTATAATTGGCCTATTGCAATGAAACTCACTCATAATGTGCTTGCAGGTTTAATGACACTAAATCCCCAAAACTTTGAACCTACCCAATTTAACTAGCTGGATCATCTAAATAACACACAAAGTTGGGGGGGGGGGTAGTAGGGGTCATAACCCATGGAAAATAATCAGATTGCTGCATTCATTGTTCTTCTTGCAGCTGGCTTTAAAAAGCTAATCACTGATTTGTTGCTATAGGTAACTGCCCATGGGCAAATTTGCCCAGTGCTAATAAATGAGCCCCAATGTCTTTTATATTTACCATATATGCACTTGATGGCCTGTGCCTAAGGCAGCAACTTTAGGGGTGGCTTTCAGATGGCTATATGATAAATAAATCTTTGTCGTTGGATGCTTTCACATGAAATCTGCCAGCAGAGTTGGGGGCACCTTGCGGCTCCTCAAACAAAAGTGAAGTCATTAACAGGCTTTTTAAAGGGCAAGGAAAGTCTAAAATAGAATAAGGCTAGAAATGCTGTATTTTGTATACTAAACATAAACATGAACTTACTGCACCACAAGCCTAATCAAACAAATGATTTATGCTTTTAAAGTTGGCCACAGGGGGCTGTCATCTTGTAACTTTGTTATACATCTTTGCAAGACTAGACTACATACACATGCTCAGTGTGATCTGGGCTTCTTAGGGATCGTCATAAATGATAAAAAAACAAAGCTGCTTGAGTTCTGCATGTCTGGGAAGTAAGGCAGGGGCTACCCCTGCTGTTCATAAGTATGATTGTTTCCCTGCCAGAAGTTAGGGACCATCTGACAATTCCTATCCACAGCACTAAAAGAAGGGAGAATTTCACTGCATATAGTCAGGTTTCTTAAAAAAATGGTACACATTTTGTAATTAAAGTATATTGGAGATTTCTTTTTAATTAAAGAAAGTAAAAATGGTATTTTATTTCTTTGCCTTTCCTTGATTTTAACTGTGGCTGACATCACTGCACATGCACTGAATGGGTATGCAAAGGTCCAGTGCCTAAGGCAGTGCCATACCAAAATACATTCAGGTAGGAAACTGCACCATGCTTCTGAATCTGGCATGAACTTGGCACTTGTGTCAAAGAGTAAGCCATGCTTTTCTCTTTGCTGTGCTCTGCTTCTGCCCGATTGTGGTTGTTTTGCACACTGCATGGAGCATTGTAAATTACCCCAATTGTCTTCAAATGCAGGTAACTTTTGCCTGAGGACTATCCTTCCATACCCCGCACATTTTTTCCTTCAGACACCTTTAGTTACAGTTAATGCAATCAAAAAAATATTTTATTGTACTATTATAGGATATGAAAGCATAGTTAGCTACTGGCATATCAGAGGCATACAGCACACTTGGTTAGACCTTTACTCAACATTACTTAATAGCTTTAAAATGTTAATCTTCCCCATGCAGGTTAATGGTTGACTAGGTCATTTGCTTGTTCTTAATCAGGAATATCACTAAACCCTGGTTCATTGTATTGCTGGAGACCTATCTCAATGTACCTGTATGTTGCATATAGTCTGACACTGAGAGAGGCTAAACAAATCAGCCTATGGGGCCATTATTAATCCTAAACCCCACACTGATAATTGTTTGTCCTGGGCTAAATGGGAAATCCTGGGAGTTGTTCTTTTGAGTACTTTAATTCACTTAATTTACAGTGGCTGTAAATTATATTTAATTTGCAGCCTTCTGACTCTTTCTAGCTTTAAAATTGGGGATCACTTGCCCCATCTAAAAATAAATGCTTTGTAATGCTACAAATGTATTGTTGTTGCTACATTTTAAATATTCCTCTTTCTTTTTAAGCCCTGTTCATATTCCAGACACTTATTCAAATCTATGTGTGGTTTCTAGAGTAATTTAGACCATAGCAACCTGATTGCTGAAATTGCAAACTGGAGAGCTGTTGAAACCACAAATAATTGAAAAAAATTCAATTATCTCAGAATATCACTCTCTACACCACAACAAAAAGGTGAACAAGCACTTCAAGTTTCTCTCAAGTATTTCTTTAAGCTATTAGTGCAGGTATGGAATCCAGAAACCCTTTATCCAGAAAGTTCCTAATTACAGAAAGGCTGTCTCCCATAGACTCCATTATAAAGAAATCATCCAAATTTTTAAAAATGATTTCCTATTTCTGTATAATAATAAAACAGTAGCTTGTACTTGATCCCAACTAAGATATAATT
>CM044441.1:28573264-28605398 GCA_024363595.1 Xenopus borealis
TATATATACTTCTTTTAGATCATTACTATGCTAGTCTCTGTTTGGTTGTCCACACAATTGCCAGATTGTGGCATGGCCATAAGGTTATGGCCTTTGAGCTGGCCAAAGATGCAAAGTCATATAAATCTTTGATACGTTTTTTGGACCATGTGTGGAGAGATCAGACAGATTAAAATATTTATATTGGCTAACGATAAGTTCACTGCATGTATTGCCTCTCTGATGATATCAATGGGATACTGTCACTATTTGTCAACATAACTTTCTTGTGATTGCTGCCTATCAAATAATGGCCCAAGCACAACCATCATGTGATTTGTTCTTTTTACTACTTTATATTAATCCGAATCGTTACTGGTAGGCCGGGAGATTGCACCACAGGATCGTTAGTCTGATATAAGGCTACATCTGCACAACTGCGGCTAGCTTTATACTACGTAAACTTTTGCAAACCTGACAACACCTAACAGCTTGAGGCAGATGATATTACTGGCAAAAGATGCTACCAGTTCCTCCTTCTCTAACAGTGCTCTTATGAATTTTCTGTTCCAGGAGCAGGCAGTGGATCGAGAGCATGAAAGAGATGTTTTTCAGCAGGAAATCCTGAAACTTGAGCAGCAGCTTAAAATGCCACAAAGGCACCAGCCTGTTACAGATCATCAAAGCAATGCGGTAAAGAGAAAATTATTAACAATTTATGTATAAATTAAAGAAGGCAATCAACCTGTGAACATGGTTTTCCCTTAATGTATGCATGATGTCTAAGGTTACATTAGGTCAGTTGTATTCCTGGTTTTGTTGTTCGTAATTATTGCTGCAGATTGAAGGTTGTTTTCTCTGGGGTATAATAATGGGTTTTATTAAAGACTAGAGCTTTTTTTTATTGAAAATAATACAAAAAGGGTAATTTTTCTTCTTTCCTTTTTCTTTTCAAGCTTGAAAAACTGGAAACTAATCTAAAGGAAAAAACAGACAAATGCAATGAACTTCTGCTCTGCAAAGAACAGTTCCAGCGGGATATTCGGGAAAGGAATGACGAAATTGAGAAGCTGGAGTGTCGGATCAGGGAACTAGAGCAGGCCTTGCTCATCAGTGACGATACTCTTAAGAAGGTAAGTTCATTTACTTGTTTCCTTCTACTGACTTAAATATGTGCACACACACACAAAAGTATCTTCCCCACTCAATTATATTGTTGTGTCTGTGGAGTTTTGGTTAACTAGGCATCAACTATATAAAGAACTTAGGCACATCACATAGCATTGATGTAATGGGTGTGCTTGTAGGATTACACCCCCCCAACAAAATGTCATGCTGTGTAGATACTTAAATAGGTAACACAATAGTGTTCCTAAGGATCAGAACACTTTTAACTCAGCTGTATTGGGACAACTTTACTCCTTAAATCAGCACAATGAAACAACAACTGCCACAGATGGGGGGGGGTTGGTTTCCCCAAATATGTTTCTCTAGTACCTAGCAGCTAAACTAGCCATGACATGGTGGTGGGCCTCCCCAACTCCAGATAACCAAGCAACACGGCTGAAGGCTCAAACTATAGGCTCATATGAAGGGCTTCATTTTTTTTTTTTCATACAAACGTTATGTTTATACAGATAAAACTACCCAGCCATTCCATAGTCTGGAAATGGAACATAACCCTAATCTTATTCTCCAGACAACAAGGCCATTGTTGAAGCTACACAACCCTCTGGTGCAACCCTAAACTACCACACCTTGAAACAAATGAAGAGCCTCAACTCTGGGCCTCCTTTAAAATAAAATTTCTAAAAAAGATTATTCAAGACTCCGATATAGAGGGCTTTGATGGGCTCAAATGTACATATACACTCTCTAATGTAATGTTTTTTCTACCTTCAGTTAAAACATGTGGTTCAAGTCCAATTTCCCAGCATATCAAACAACACCACACCTAGAAGGTCAGATGATCTAGCCCACTCTCCAAAACTGCAAAAGCCCCTATCTACCTTTTTTTATTAACATGTATTTCTATAGCGGCAACATCTTTCATAGCGATGTATTTGTGCCCACCTGATGCAGGCTAATGCTCACCAAAACTCTTTGAACAGTGGAAAAGAGGATATACCTATAACATGGTTTGACCTGTAGTAAGTGCAGACATTTATGGTTTTCTGTAACAGATTTTATAGCTCAGGCATTAGACCGACCAATCCTTCTTGACCCGCAGTCATGAATGGTTAAAATATTTTTTTTTTTAAAAAGTAGGAACCTACTACACTTGTGTTAAACAAGTAGTATATTGCTTGATTCAAATGTCATAGTGTATGTATTTCACTAGAGAGCAAGTGTCATATTGTACAACCTAACTACAACATTATAACACACTGCTATGTGCTCTGCAATCATCCTAAATAAAATTCTATTGTTAAAAAAAAAAGTAAGATGACTTTTGTAGTGATTTTTTGTGGAAATGGATTAGAGATTTTAAATAAAAGATTGAAAATGTAATTTTTTTAAAGGTGGAGCTCAGAAGACAGTCCATCATCATTAGTTCCAAGGGGGAAATGCCCCTGGAAGCACAACTCCAAGTGGAGCGTGACGCAATAGATCGAAAAGAAAATGAGGTGAGTATTCCTTCTTTCCATTTTATAAGACAAAGGGCCAATTTATTATTAGTTTATTATAGCTGTCTAAATCCTTTCTCCCTGCATGCAATTCTGTTCTTGCATGCATACATATAACTTTCTATGTACTTGTCTCACAGATCACAAACCTAGAAGAACAACTGGAACAGTTCCGGGAAGAACTGGAGAACAAGAATGAAGAAGTACAGCAGCTCCACATGCAGCTAGAAATTCAGCGAAAAGAATCTTCTACCCGATTACTGGAGCTGGAACAGGAAAATAAAGTGCTCAAGGTAAATAGACAGGACAAACGCTGCATCCACCTATGTTCTCTCTACTGCTCTGCAGCAGAGTACAATTTCAGAAGCAGCACTTCTCTTCACAATATACTCATATATAACATTTGGCATAATTTGTTTCTGAAATATAGCTTAGTAGATATTTTTATTAGCAGAAATATTAACATAATATAATATTTATATTGGGTGATAAACTGCTGTAGGAAAGTTTGTGCAACCCTTAAAACTTTGTGAGAGAGTTGCCAAGTGCTGTTGAGAGACCCCTTCCCACCAATTCACTGCTGCTTTATTAATATGCTCCAGTGTGACTGCAGAAAGTGTATTTGTAGGATGATACTTGGGCTAACAACATATGAGGACTTGTAAGCAATTAAGTCTATAGACACTCCCTCACCATAAACTTCTTCCAGCTCCCAGGCTGATGCACATAGAGTGACAGGCAGACCTCAATGTCAAAATGCTTGTATGAGTGGCTTATGCAACAAGGTCCATTTGGCATGCAAGACCAGGTTTGATCCCTCTTTAAGTAACTATATTCCTAAAATAAGTGACATTGGGTCGTCACTTGCAAATATAGTTATGGAATTCCTTATGTCAGGAGCTGGTAATGGCTGATGTGCTGCCTAAGTATGATAAACCACTGCAATGTCAAAAGTTATTCCTGCTGTATCTGATAAATATTGGGATCAAAAGAGTATTTGGGCTATATTGACAAAAGCCTTATTGGGCTTTTATGTGAACTTCAACATGAGCAAAACCAGAATGGTGATTTACAATTTTAATGTAAAGGTGGTACACAAGATTTAATGTAGTTGTCTAAAATGCTCATTTTTATGTTTGCATTTGTTAAAGGATGAAAATGTAGAGCATGATAATAAAGGCTCTCCTATAAAGACCCACCACATGAAACCAGAAGAGTTTGAAGAAGTACTACTTTTGAAAGAGCAGGAAATTGATCAACTGACGGAGCAAGTCGGAATACTCCAGGCACAACTTGAGACCGCAACAGATAACAAAGTAAATTAGCTCTTTACTTTTTATATGGGTTTGCACACATTTTCTGTGGATATATATATATATATATATATATATATATATATATATATATATATATATAAATAAATTAGAAACACACTGGAGACTGTAAATGCGCAACATCCTGATGGTAAGGTGACATGGCCACCGTAAACCTTTAAAGAAGGGCTGTTGCACCAATTAATTAATTATTATAAGGTATTGTTATATATCGTATTGAACATTTCCATTTCTTATTTTATATACATTAAATTTTTTATGTTTACAGATTATTGAAGATAAGAATAATCAAATTAAAGAATATAAGAGTCAAATAAAATGCTTAAAAAGCGACCAAGAACAACTTAAAAGGAACAGTGAAGAAGAGCTAGAAAAACTTAATGAAATCATTGAGAAACTTCAAGATGAATTGGCAAGTATAGACAGCAAAGTGTCTGTGGACTTTACCTGCATGACAGAGAATTCAGATAGCAGTAAGCACCAGCTTGAAGCCATAACGGCAGAAAAAGATTTGCTACAGCAGAAGATGGAGCTGAGTGATACAGAGCTGGCCATTACAAAAACTGCACTTGAGCAAACAAAAGCTGAAATGGAGTTGCTGAAAAAGGAATTAAATAATGTGAGAGAAGGCCAAATTGTTGATAAAAGATTGGACAATGAGGCGGAAGCTACATCAGAGCCTTTAGCAAATTCTCTCCTACAGGAACTTCAGCAAATTATAAGAGAAAAGAATTTAGAGCTGCTTCAATATTATGATAAAGTTAAGCTACTAGAAGAACAGAGCCAAGTCATAGAACAACTGAATGAGGATATAAGGAAACTCCAGTTTGCATTAGCTGAACAGGAAGAGAGCACTGCAGCAGATTCAGTCTTTAGCATAGAAGTCTCTGACAGTTCAGAATGCCAAAATAAAACTGATGTGTCATTAGGTGGTGAAAGTGCTGGTAGCAGAGAAGGTCTACAAAACATTGAGCTGGAGGAAACACAAGCAAAATTGAAATCACTGAAAGAAGAGCTAGAAAAACTAAAACAGTCTCCAGAAAAGACAACTGCCATTATAGAGCAACTGGAGCAAGCATTAAGAGAAAAGACTGCTGAACTTTTGGCAAGTCAGGCTCTGCTTGACTCTGTGCAGGAAACTGTGCAAAGCACCATACAGCACTTAGAGTATCAAGTACAGAATTTACAGAAGGTTGTTAAGGAAAAGGATGCAGAACTTCTACAATTTGCAGTTCAGAAGGAGTTTCTAGAAAAGCAAAAAGTTGAGATTGAACAACTAAATGAGGTAATAGAAAATCTTCGTCACAAACTAGACAAAGTAGAGCAAAGTCATGTACCAGAGAAGGTGGAAAGAGACAAATACTTTTTAACAGATGAGATACAAAACAGATTGCTACAAAACACAGAATTAAATGGGGAGGAGGCCACCTTTTTAAAGATAGAACTAGAAAATGCACAGGCGGAGGTTAAGCTCTTGAAAGACGAGTTAGCCAGACTGCACGCATCTCTTTCTAAGAGTGAGGAGTGTTTAAGAGAGGTATTAAGTGAAAAGGCCCAACTTTTGGAAAATCAGGCTTTGTATGTTTCTGCAGAAGATGCCAAGCAGAAAGCCATGAAGAACATGGAGTCCCAGTTACAAGAACTTCAGATAGCTATTAACAAAAAAGACCTAGAACTTCTACAGTGTTCAAATGAAATTGAGTTACTTGAGGAACAAGTAAAGACTCAAAGAAATCACCATGATGAAGTGATATTAGCTATGGAAGACACACTCAGGGAAAAGGTGGCTGCAGCTTTGGTGAGTGAAGCTCAAGTGAAAGCTATTCAAGTGCACTCTAAGCTAATGCAAAAGACTGAGGATTTGCATATTCTGCAAGAAGAGTCCAAAGGAACTCAGACTTCAAAACCTCATGAAGAAGAAGTAGCAGAGGCCAATTTATCTGTTCTATCATTAAGACTTTTACAGCTAGAGAAGCAGTTATCAGACCTCCATGAAGAACTGCAGGTTGAACGAGAACGTGCAGTCACTGCGAATCAACAGATTGCTGAAAAAGAAAAGAAACTTGCTGAACTGCAGCAACTTTTAGACTACACTAATGCTAGAAGTGATGAGAGAATTCTAGAGAAAACACCTGATGCTGCAAAGGTAAATGTTGCTTTATTTTGTTTTTAATTCTTTATAATCTGTTGCATAGTTATGAAATAAAGCATTGTGAAGTCTTAATCATAACTTTAATTTATCTTATTAGTGAGCAATAATGCCACCAGAATGCCCTGCAATTTAACACAAAGGGATTTTTTTATTAATGCATGTTTTGCAGATATGTATTTTATTTAAGTGAAATGTTCATATCTGAATTTGCCTGATGAAGAGACCTTAATGTTTAGAATGTATTGTCATCAATTACATATATCAGAACAGTTACATCATTCTAATTCTGATTTTTTAGCAGTTAAATGTTGAGTCATAAACTATTTAATGTCATTCAGATGTTAACTTTTCAGCCAAATGATGTCACCTTTCCAGTGAGGAAACATTGCCTTTCAATTATTTATTTTTGTGCAGCTTTTACATGTGCCATCTCAAGGCAGTGTTGCAGAGGAGCAGCTTGAAAGACTCAAAGCAGAAGTTAAAGCTTCCAAGGAAGAATTGGCTCACTACAGAGAGGTGGCAGAAAAACTTAAAGAGGAGCTTTTGGTAGGCAATACATTCATTACTTACACCCACAAGTATATGTATTTTCTAAATGATGCACAGTTCATTTTATTATCATTTTGTTGAGATATATATATATATATATTTGACCAAGCCTTTGAATGCTGTCTCATGGATCACCTGTTGAGTTTATTGAATTCCCGGACAGTTAAATGGCCCCTCTGGATTTGTTGGGAATACTGAGATAAAACAGACTAGAATATATCATAATATATTCACCAGCTATTGCCAGCTTACATGGCACTCACTTTCAAAATATGAGTGGCAAACCAAATCTCAATACTGCTACTTCTAAGCCAAATACATAAACACTCCCTTCCCATCAGAAAGTATGTAGGTTTTCTTCATATGACCCACATGTATATCATGAATTTGCATTGTATTGCAAAAACCTGGCTTAACAGTTATTATGCACCATATTTAAATCTGCACTTCAAGAAAGGGGGCGGTTCATGGAAAACCATGATAAACTGCATTCTGACTATAGCCAGTTACATTAGAGCAGGCTTAAGCAAGCAATTGCTGTCACTAAAGGCCGGGCATGGTATCACAATTTTGAAACCGGTCCACAATTGGCCCATGGGCCAGACTTCTGACATGCCTGCTTTAGCTGGTGGACCTGCCTCTTGCGTGACATCACTTGAGTAAGTAAACCCATACAACTCAGGTAGTGGGCTATAGTGGGTGTGGGTTGGACTGCAGGTCCAGGACTTGTGCAGGACTCTACCTGAAACACCAGGGAAAGGAACATTGAACTTCAATTTTGGAAAAAACAGTCAAATAAAAAATGGAAAGCAACTGAAAAAGTATGAAAACAACTGAACTGAGCTGTCTTATATGACTTACTTCCGTGGTTATAGACAGGGAATACGATGAGCAAAAGTTGTTTTGACTGGTAATGATAAGTATGTTTTAACCTTGCAGGTAAAAGAGGCAAGTATAGGCCACTTAGAAGAAGACCGCTCTCATGTGAGGAAATGCCTGATGGAAGCAGAGGAGCAACTTAAAGCTCATATGAAAATGGAAGCACAACAAGCAGAAGAGATCCAATTAAGGGGCAACTTTCCTGACAGCTTAGGAATCCAGGCGCCGGCTCCCCTAGAAACAAAAACATCTTCCTCACAAACTGAGAAAACCCAGAGTGTTAACAATAGCAACCAGACTCCACCAGTCCATCTTACTGATACAGGAATCCAAAATGTGCTGGATGAAGCACGGTGGGGCAGCACCTCTGATGACATGGCATCGATTATAAAACAGTACACAGAAAAGATTGAGCAAATGCAGGATCTCCATGCTGCTGAAATCCTTGATATGGAGGCAAGACACATTTCAGAGGCAGACTCACTGAGAAGAGATCAGTATGTTGCAGTTCAGGCTCTCACTGAGGAATGTGAAGCTTTGAAAGCAGTGATAGAATCCATGAGAGTCACATCTGTAAGAATTTAATATATTTCTTCCCATTAAACACTTAAATATATATAGGGGACGGCTATAGACAGTTATTATTATCAGGATCGGCTTCTGCTGCAAACTCCTAGATTGGTCGGCTAACTGCTCTTTAGGTTTGAGACTGACGCCTTTTTGTTTTTTTATATATATATTGAGAGAGAGAGAAATTGGTCTTGTTAATAAAAATTGATCTTGCTTATAATTAAGTGGGAAATTTAGAATAATATGTAGCTGAATTCTTCTATAGCCATTCTTATTTGCTTACAGATTAGGATAAACGCAAAGTGGTAGATTAATTCTGTACCTGTGATATTCCCGCTGCTAATTTTCTTAGGATTTCGGTTTTAGGAAACATTTCTGCTAATATAGAAGTCTTCCTGTGTATTTTACAGCAAAAATGTTTTCTTTTGTTTAGGGAGCTGTTAAGCCAGATTCAGTTCTTCCTACTCCATACCAGTTTACAGATACCACCTCTAGCGGTAAGGTTCTTTTTCCTATACATTTTGTCTTTATATGGTCATTATGCATGTTTACATTGTTATAACTGCTTTCAACATGAATCAGTCGTGGATACTTTCCTGGCAAATAGAACATTCTGCTATTACATCATATCCATTTTCTTCATTCATTCTTCTTATCCATATTGAACCTACTTTACAGGGGCCTGAGTATCTTAAATCTTAGTTTGCAAGCATTCAATAACAAATTACAGCTAAATTACATTTGCGTATTCTTTTTATTTATGTGGATTACCTTTGGGTAACACATTGAATTGATTTCAATACTATGTGCCTACTAGCAGTGCCTAAGCAAGCACAATGGCCCTTTAACTTATATAATGGTTGTTTCGTCTTAGCAGAAACCTTTTGTAGCACTGTTTACACCTTTTAGACCTAGTACAGTATTGAAGGGGATGTCTTTCTAATTTTACATTTATTCCTTAGATGTTGGCAAACAGCTCTAGTAATAATGTAATTGATCTTTTTTTCAGACACAGGCTCTGACTGGAGCCAAGGAGCCTACGTTCCTAATTTTGAATCCGTTCCAGATGGAGGGAGAAGTGATGATGAAGTTACAACAACTTTATTTCCGAACAAGATAAAGGTAATGACGTTTAGAAGGCTGAAGCCGCTCATTTGTATTAATGAATAAATCACCAGCTTATCCAGTAATTAGAATTTGGGTTTGGGTGAAATTTGCCAATTTGGAGTGAAACATAAAGCCTTTGAATGTTATTACAGACAGTGCTGTATTGAGATGGAAGTTTTAAACTCTGCATTGTCTTGCCTTGTTAAAGGAACAGTAACATCAAAGAAGTGTTTTAAAGTAATAAAAAAATAATGCAGTCTTGCCCTGCAATGGTAAAACTGCTGTGTTTGTTTCAGAAACACTATTATTGTTGATAGTAATAAGCTGCTGCGTAGGAATGGAGATAGCCATTCAAAGGCTCAGGTTACACAGCAGATAAGCTCTGTAGAACATAATGGTGTTATCTGTTATCCACTATTTAACCTGTGCCATATAGAATTTTTTTCAATTTCCACCATTGCTACACAGCAGCTTGTTTATATGATCTATAGTAGTGTTTCTGAAGCAAACAGATCAGTTTTACCAGTGCAGGGCAACACTGCATGATATTTACTTTAAAACATTTTCTTTTTTTGGTGTTACTATTCCTTTAATCCCAAACCTGAATAGTGGAAAATGAATCTGTTTAAAAGCAGTTTTAAAAACATATTAACACTGTGGCAGATTACACAAAAAACTCTAATATTGCAATAGCGGAAAGCAGTATTGTCTGCTGGAAGATAGTCAGTAGTTAGTATCCTAAATCTTTTACAGACTGGGGTCTGCTTAATATACTGACCTGTAAAAGAAACAAAAGGTAAATAAACCTAAAAATAAAAGTATGGCCAGATAATTCATTCAACATTCATTACAAATGGTCATTGGTTTTAAAATTATTTGTAAATGCAAATGAAAGCAATATTTGCTTATTACTTTCTGTATCCTTGCTTTGATGTTAGCTCTACTCAAGCAAAGACCTGTCTATTAATGAGATGGCTTATGTGATATTGTTTCAAAATTCAGAGCCACCAAGGTAGATAATTGCTTTGTTTTTATTCTCCTGTTGTAATGTGACGGCTATCTGGTCTACTTCACTGATTGTTGTTCTCTTATTGCAGGATTTGTTACGAGCAGTTCACCAAGAGAGTATTCAGGTTTTATCACTGTCTGAGCCAGATGGTGCGGACGATTCCCAGTCTTTTCCTGCCAATCTGGAGCCTTGGCTCAAGGAGAGAAAAACTTTGATTGAAACCATTGCATCCCTGAAAGATTTGATTGGCAAAATGCAAATTCACAAGGAGGCTAAGGTGTGTTTGCCATACAAGTTAATCATTCTTGCAGTGTTTCTTTAGGGGCAAGGCCAGACGGGGAGATTCGGGGGAGATCTGTCACCTGGCGACTTCTCACCGCGACGAATCTCCCCAGAATCTCGCCGAATAGCTAGTCAGCGATGACGAGAAGTCTCCAGGCGACAGATCTCCCCCGAATCTCCCCGTCTGGCCTTGCCCTATTTATTGGTGGCTGCTTTGTCAGCACTTCAGACCGACTCTAATTGATTCTTTTTTTTATCTTGGAAATGAACCAACATGTTTTACCTGTCAGACTAGCAAGAAGGATAAGTTAAAGTCTTATGCCAAAATACTATTAAAGGGGTTGTCCATCTTCCAATGCTTTTTTTCACTTCAGTTAGTTTCAGATTGTTCACCAGAAATAAAGACTTTTTCCAATAACTTTCTATTTTCTAATATTTCTAAGTTTAAAGTTAGATTTTTCACCCTTTGTCTTTTTATTATGGGGGATTGCCAACTCTGTAAACTAATGATATGCGGTCCAGCCCGATACCCACGGATTTACCCGCGGGTCGGTCGGGTTCGGGGCGACCTCACACCCCTCTTTGCAGGTGGCAGGCGGGTCCTGGTCAAGCTCTTCCTCCTTCTCTCCCCGCCACCTTCGATTGCCGACTTCCAACTTTATAGCCGCACGCTTGCTCGCCCCGCCCCTTTTGTCATTGGCAAGGCCGTTTGGCCTGGGTTTATAAAGAGGAGTCGGAAGAAGGATGCAGGGCAGGTGTGGGTCGTGAAGAACCTAACCCGCACATCACTACTGTAAACAGTTCTAAATTGATACATTAAGTTGATACATTTTTTATCTTTGTCCATGCTGAGCAGAATCCCAGAGTTTTCATTACAGGCAGCTGTTAGAATTGATACAATAGTTGCTAATACTCCAGAGACGCTGCTGAGAAATGTATCAACTAAATGTTGCAATATTGTAACAGTTTAGAGACTGCGCCTGAATTACTGAGCTGCCAGACTCAAACACCTTGAGACCAAGACATTAAACTTAAAATTTAGATTTTGTAGATTTTCTTTAATCTTCTTTCCTGTTATTATGAATGCAACAGGCTTTAATTTTTCAGTTACCCAAAATATACAATTGTAATCTGCTGCATTGCTTTGTAGGATCTTCTACAACTTGAACATTCATACTATTTTTTTGCAACTATGAATCCCCTGGAAATATATATGGACCTCACCAGGCTCCATTAATACACATACAGACTGGGCTCCATTTATATCCTCAAAAGGAGACTGGATAAGCTTGTATGTGAAGATTTGATAAGGTTAGAGGTGGCAGCACAGACTGGTAGAGTTAGAGGTGTTTCAGTAAGGAGAGCCTGTGCTACAGATCTGTCAGAAATATGAAACCAACTGGTTGGCATTGGTGTCCACAAGAAGGAACTGGGGCAGGTTTACCCATAAGGAACAGCTGGGACCCTGATGTATCAGTAAGGGAATAGGCTTTTAGTTTATTAACAAATAAAGACTAGGCTTGAGGTGTATCAGAAAGGAAGCTCTGGGTCCAAGAATATAATTCAGAGACTGTGAGTGATATCAGTAGTAAACTAGACCACGCTACAGGTGCAGTGCTAAGGATATCTTGGGCTACATATTTATATGTAGGGGCCAATGAGAGGTGTTACCAAATATTCATCTTTTCATGTCATCATGTTCATCTTTTGTGTGGTCATTCTTTGTAATATTGGATTTGTTGATGTAGAATTATATCAGATGTCTCTGATTTTCTGTAGGCTTCAGAGAACCCTGACTTGTATGACCCAGACTGGAGAGGAGAGCTTCTCAGAGCCATACAAGACGTATTTGACAAGGAACAAGATGTTTTGATCTCTTCATTCCACACTCAGCTGACATCTCTGGGGACCTGTGATGCAGCCACACTTGTGAATCACATGCAACACAGACTTCAGGAGCAGGTTGTTATAAGAAGAATGTTCAAAAGTTATTGATGTTTGAATGACAGACTAAAATATGAATAGGAAACGTCCAACCAAAGTGTTAGGCCATTGCAATGTAAACACTTTTCCTGATAAAGCATGTGTGATGTGTTACTTGATTGGAGCCCAAAAATGCAGAGACTGTTCATAAGTGATATTGTACATATGCCCGCTCTTCATTCTTTTTGCATAGTATTAATCCAATTGGCTGTCGGTAGGATAAATGGTATACAAATGAATGAGGAAGAGGTCATCTTTTTTCTTAAAGGGAATGGAGCAGATAAATGCAATGGACTGCATACAGAATGCAGACAGGAGAAGCTTGTTGCTCGAGGTCCAGGATCTTCGTTCTCAGCTATTAAGTTTCAGGAATGATGTTGCTGCTAAACCACCATCAGTGTCAATAGTGGAAGGTACTGCTTTTAAGTTTTTTTTTAAGTTTAAGGTTTATCTCATAGTATATCCAGTTGGAATGCTAAAAGCTATTTTTATAATAAAAAAAAACAACATTTTTTGTGTTTTATTTTCAGACATGCCATACCAAAATTTGAAAAATGATCATGCTCATCAGATTCAAGAGTTGCACCTGCAACTTAACAGGATGAACGTAAAATCCAGTGACTTGGAAGAGCAGCTGAACTCTGAGAGACATGTGGTGGCCGAAGTAAAAAAAGAACTTGCACAAACCAAGATTGAACTGGAGTCTGCCCTCAGCCTACAGCACAAGCACTTTAAAGAGCTGGAGTCTCTCAGGTAATGCAGTTAATGGTAGATCCAGAAGCACAAGAACTATTAGATGCTTGTCATTAGAAACAAAGAACAAAAGTAAAGAAATAATACATCACTTATACCTATATATCTGCCCATTATCTGAAATAGTAAGTTTTTTTTTTTTTTGTTCTATTTAAAATCTTTTTTTTTCTTTTTACAAAAGTACCTTCACTAATACATGCTCCTAGCAACTTGTGGGGAGCAGCAATGTACTAGTCTGGCCGGCTTTGAAGAATAGTGTACATGTGCACCACCTAAATGATTGCTGCTTTGCATCTGTAGTTATGGTGGAATTCTGGAAAATATAGTGTTGTGGGTAACAAACTTGGCAATTTGCTTGGTCCATTTTTTGTAGTCTGCCAGTCTGGTAATGTTAAATCTAATGTAGCATTGTTCTTGAATGTTGCAGTTTAATATTGACCAACTTAGTAGCTTCTAGTAGATTACACTCTGTTTGGGCATCATCCTGTTACCAGGTACCATTTATGTTCTGATTAACATGCCATATTAATTAACAGACTGGAAATCAAACAGAGGTCAGATGAACTTGATGCAGCCAGCGAAGCTTTAGCAAACGAACAAAAAAAGACTAGAGAATTGCAGTGGGCTCTGGAGAAAGAAAAATCCCAGGTGGAGCGCAGTGAAGAGAGGGGGAAAGAAGAACTTGAGGTAAGAAAAGCATTTCAGCATCTGCAAATAGTACGGTACATGAAGCGGAGTATTATTGTAGTGATTTCATTTCTATTGATCTCCCATGAAAAAAACAGCAGGGCTTCAAATGAAAAATGATTGTCTAAGCCTCAGTAATAGATTTATTGTTAGCGCATGGTGGGGGAGGGTCAGTGTGTGAATAATGCACTATACTGCAGCTCAAAACCAATCACATGGCCTGCTTCTGTTTACACAGGCCAGAGATTTTTGTCGGCAACCATTATTGCAATTTAACTAATGGACATGGTGCCAGTATAAAGTGTATGTATGTATGCAGATGCATATTTTATATCAGCAGGCCCAGACTGGCAATCTGTTGGTTCTGGCAAATGCCAGAGGGGCTGCTGTAAGTTGCCATAGACAGTCACTATATATTGGGCTGGTGAAGGGTTGTTTGGGCTGCTGTGTGGCCGGTTTGGGCATCAGGCGCATAACAGGCAACACTGGCTCATATAAAATAAAACATATTCAACTGTAATTTTGTTTGAATAGGACTTGAAAATGTTGGTTGAGACACAAAATGAGAAGATTATGGAGATCAGCAACCTTTTGGAAAATGAAAAGCAGATGGTGAAAGATCTCCAAGAAAGGATGGCTTCTAGGGAAATGACCTTTGATTCCGAATTGTCACAGGAGAAAAGCAAGGCTTCAGAGCTTCAAGCTTTCCTTGATGAAGAGAGGAATCGGTGTAAAGAGCTGACAAATGCACTAGACTGTAGAACAAAATTACATACACAGCTTCAAAAATGTGAAGGAGGGGAACAGTCTGATTCACACAGCCAGGCTGATGACCTACTGAAAGGCCTGCAGAGTCAGCTGGAAGCTAAGCATCATCGCATTGTTGAGTTGGTGGGAGAAATGGAGTCCTATAAGCTGGAGTGCGTTCAATTGCGACAAAGCATCGAGGAAGAGAAGCAGAATCACAGAAAGCAGATAGAAGCAGAGAGCGACTCTGGAAAAGCTGCTCATGTACAAGCACAGGAGCTTAAGGCCATGGTGGATGACCTCCAGCAGAAGTTAAATGAAAAAACTTTACAGCTACTGAAAGTGAAGGCAGAGGAGAAGCACTTGAAAGAGACAATCCACAGACTGGAAAATAATAATAATCAACAAGTCATCACTGAGCAGAGAAGTGAAAGAAGAGAGCTTGGTGCAAGTACTGTAAGTCATGTCATTATGTTCTCAACAGAACAAACAGATGTTTTTATATTTAAAGGACCAGTAACATCAAAAACTGAAATTCTTTTAAAGTAATAAATATATAATGCAGTGTTGCTCTGCACTGGTAAAACTGCAGTGTTTGCTTCAGAAACACTACTATTGCTTACATAAATAAGCTGTTGTGTAGCCATGGTGGCAGCCATTCAAAGGAGAAAAGGCTCAAGTTACACAGCAGATAAGCTCTGTAGAACATAATGCTATCTGGTATCCATTACTTATCCTGTGCCATAGCCGTTTTTTAAAATTTCCGCTATTGCTACTTGGCAGCTTGTTTATAGGAACTATAGTAGTGTTTCTGAAGCAAACAGATCAGTTTTAACAGCGGAGGGCAACACAACATGATATTTTCTTTACTTTAAAACACTTTCATTTTTTGGTGTTACTGTTCCTTTAATTTTGAAATCTGACATGGGGCTAGACATATTGTCAATTTCCCTGCTGCCCCCAGTCATGTGACTTGTGCTCTGATAAACTTCAGTCACTCTTCACTGCTGCAAGTGTAGCAACAGAACAATAGGAAGATAACTAGATAACAGCTCCCTGGAACAGCACTTAATAGTAATATCCAGGTCCCACTGCAACACATTCGGTTACATTGAGTAGGAGAAACAGCAGCCTGCCAGAAAGCAGTTCCATCCTAAAGTGCTGGCTAAAAATCATGACATAATCCCTTTTGATGATTGGCTGAGCTTTAGATCTCCTTTAAATACTGCTCCCAATAATGTTCAAGTAATTATTACTTCAGTATAGCAAACCACTGATTAATATATCATAATTAGATTTAGGGATGTAAAGTCTGTGGCATCCCTGTGAAAAATCCTGTGAGTTGAGCCTTTTACTTATAAATGTTTTTAGAGTGGAAGGAAAAGCACCACAGACACACCAAGAAGTAATGGGCACCAGCAGATCAAGGAAAAGTCTACCAGTTCGTTGAAACAAGTTCCTTCCATTGCACTGAATGGAGACTATATTGGAGGAGGGGGCCCTTTCAGTGTAGAGACCATCAGGGAAAGGTTGCAGCGGGTGTCTGAGAAGCTGAAACACTTGTCCACCAAAGCCAGCCAAAGGTGAGAGCTGCCCATTTACAGCTGTTTTTCCTTTTGCATCTTCTTTTTATTTTCAAGCCATTGCATGTTTCCCCCCCAATAACTTTATTTCGCATTGCCTGTTGAATTATGTCATTGAAGGATACTGTTTGAGGATGTAGACCATGAAGACTTGACCTGGTCTAAAAGCAGCATTCAGGAGGTTATATTTCAGCTTGGACAAGTAGCAGTTTTGTCACTTGACGGAGAGGTGAGTCCCTACTAATGAGTTTGTGATACAGTAGAGCAAAGGAATCTGTTTTCCTTTTATATACAACATTTGACACTGGAGATGGACCTTTCCCTTTGTCATATGGTGTAATAGTGCACATTGCAGCAATCGGATTCCTCCTTTAGGACCTGCATGAAGTAGTTAACATTGGATTGCCAGCCCTTGTTATTTCCATTTGGATTGATTGTTTTCTGTCTGAACCACAGAATTTTGTTTTCCCACCCGGGATATCCACAAACACACTTACAGAAAAGTTGCTGACACAAAATGCAGAGCTTACAGGATATGTCAGTAGATTGACGGAGGAAAAGAACGATCTCCGGAATGCTTTACTAAGACTTGAGGAAGAGGCCTGTCGCCATCGACTGAGAGGACCGTCAGGTGACAATGTAAGTGCATAACTCTCGGCTACTGTAAACCCAAAGAAGCATCTGCGGTGCCAACTTTTGTTAGCCAAGAATTAACTCATCTGCTGCTTCTTTGGCTTCTGGTGGGCGTGCTGGGAAATCTATTGAAAATCAGGGGGTCAGTCTTAAAGCACTGCAACTGCAAACTTGCAACTTCAGTTTTAGGAGCCTATCAAGCCCTACTGGTTTCTATGTTATATTCACGGCATCAGCACTCAGACAACAGTGGAGTAAGAAAGGGGAAAAAGGAAAAACACGTTAGTATAATATTTTATAATTTGCAGTGAGGTTGTGGGGCACAATGCAGTGCATCTGCCTACAATATGGCTGCAAACAGGAGAATGTGGATGTATGTGCTAACATTCGTAACATAGTGTAAGTAGATACAAAGCATAATTTACAAAGACCCAGGGAGAAGTTTAGGAAGAATATTAGGGTAGGGGCACATGGACAGATTCAGGGAGATTAGTCATGAGGAAACTTCGGGCGACTTCGCAAGTGCCGCGAGCGCCATCCTGCTAGCGATTCTTTATTCATCCTGCTAGCGATTCTTTATTGTAGCTGGAAATCCGTTTGGGGAGGTTGTCACCTCAAAGAAGAGGAGATTTGTCGGCAGGGCGACTAATCTTCCTGAATCTGCCTGTGTAGCCCTACCCTACGGGGCACAAAATTGCAGAGACCGTTGCAACAATTGCAACAATTCTTTAAAGCAGGCAGTGTGCAAAATTAAAATAATATTTTACACATCACATACTGCCTTCCGCTATATTTCACAACCACAAACAAAAACGTTATTTCCAATTATTTAGAAACTCCTCTACCCCCTTTTAGTTTCTTTTTTGTCATGGAGGTGTTGGCCTGTGGAAATTGACATCCCAAAAAAAGGTGTGGGTTAAATGACAGTATTTATTCCCCCACCACCAATTACAAGGAGGTAGTAAGATGTTCTATAAAGCATCAGAGTGCCTTTAATAGTTAATACTCCAAAGCTATATTTTATAAATTCATATATAGCATTAGACTGTATCTGAATGATAACACACTGTCCACAGAAGACACTTCTGCTGAAATAAACTGTAGGAATATTCATATAAAGACATTTCACAGTTCTGTTGTTAAACATACAAAATCCTTTACAGTTTGTCTAACTATGAGTCACCCCCACTCTGGTGTTCTGGGGAGATTGGCTGTGTGTGATGCACATGATAATATCTGACAATGATCCTAATATTTGTTTATTTGCAGTCTTATGGATCCTTATCAGTGGAGAATTCAACTAATATTGATATACTCATTGCCTCCGAGAGAGAGCTGTGGATCCGAGAGAAGCTAAAGCTACAGCAGTCTTTGAAACTGACAGAAGCAGAGTTATCCAAAGTGAAAGCTGAACTGAGGATTGAAACCACACAGAGGGATTTGGGACGGGGATCGGAAAATACTGCCTTAAAAGTAATAATTTGTTTTTTTATATAAATTAATTCTGTGCCTCTGATTATCCCATGTCTCCAGCTAAATCTGGGGGATTTCAGGCACCTTTATTACATAGATGCAAGAGCAGGTAAGGCAGAAGTTCTTCCTAACATTGTTTTCCCTCCATGTATTTTAGAGAGTGTACAGCAAATACCTCCGGGCAGAGAGTTTCAGGAAAGCCCTTGTGTACCAGAAGAAATACCTCCTACTGTTACTCGGTGGATTTCAGGAATGTGAAGATGCCACTTTGGCTCTAATTGCCAGAATGGGTGGGCAGCCCAGCTACACAGACCTAGAAGTCATAACGCACCATACGAGAGCCTTCACGCGCTTCCGCTCTGCTGTTAGAGTGTCCATAGCCATTTCAAGGTGGGTGATACTGAAGCCAGTTTCATCTGTGTGTAACAGCATTATGTATTCCCTGTGAGTAGCTCCTCGGTGGGGGGGGGGGGGGGGGGGGGGGGGTTCAATTTAACATGGGCCACAATATACCCTAGAAGGTTTGTCACTACCCTTATGCCAGTAGGGTTGCCACCTTTTCTGGAAAAAAATACTGGCCTTTCTATATATTTAAATTTTTATCCTATTAATCAACCCACATTTTTACCAGCCAGGTGGCAACCCTATCTACCAGTCAATGGGTAATTCACATATAAGCAGAATGAACAGCAACAATGCAGTAGTTACAGATGGGAAGTGTTCTTAGCAGTGTAAATACGAGGCATGTTTCGGGTCAAGCCCTTTCTCAAATGTATGGAGTGCAAGGTATTATTGGATTGAATACCCTCATCTAAACCAGGAACCTCATCCATTCATCTCTTAAAGTGACAATCATGCCTTACATAGTAAAGTGCACAAATTGATTATTCCAAACATGTATCTTTAGTCCATTGAATCCCAGTCAAGTCCAGTGTGCCCGTGCGATCCATTGTTGTATGTGCCATAAACAAGTCTTTTAAATCCATGACCGGGAAATTGCCACCTCCACCTATACCCAATTTGTTTACTAACAAATAATACGTACTGCCAAAATTATCCTACTTAGGGCTACAAAAACATGTAGGTCAGGTAAGCATTACTATATATATAGAGAGAGAAGAGCAATGGCTCATTAAATGTAGTTCCTGTATCAATAAAAGTTTTATTATTTATTTACTGACACGGCAGGGTTTTCCTTCCCCAGTGGTACAATAAGTACCCTTGGCTGAGTGTACAATTTATTCTCAATTGATTACCAGGGAATACACTATGTTTTCAGTCTCTTGCTGGGATGAAAATATACTGAGACGCAACATGCAGGCTGTAACATGTGAATAATACATCCTAGGTGGATTCACTGGTTGATGCAGCAAACATTTTCTCTTGAACCAACACATAGAAGTATAGAAGAGAAGAGTGTTTATCTCTTCAACATTGTCATAGAACAGAACTGGCAAATAGTATTTCTATTGTATTTTTGCTACTGGTTTCTATATTGTTTTTATTAACAATTTTTTATGTACTATTCTGTTGTTGTTTTGCACAGAATGAAGTTCTTAGTTCGGAGGTGGCAGCGAGCAACTGGCTCTAGTCCAAGCAGTGTAAATAGAAACGTATTTGGGCAAATTACAGGTAGGTGACATATAATTATTTTACTCTGCTTAATGCTATGATTAAGGAGTTCTTTTAATTGTTGTTCTTCAGTTCTTCAGTAACTACTCATACCTGGTACATATGGTTGCCTCCTCACCCCTTTGAAACCAAACATATATGTAATCCACAGCCTGCACGGCTAATTAGTAGGGATGCACCGAATCCACTATTTTGGATTCAGCCAAACCCCTGAATCCTTCGAGAAAGATTCAGCCGAATACAGAATCGAATCCGAAACCCTAATATGCAAATTAGGGGTGGGAAGGGAAAAACATTTTTTACTTCCTTGTTTTGTGACCAAAAGTCATGCAATTTTCCTCCCCGCCTCTAATTTGCATATGCAAATTAGGGTTCGGATTCTGTTTGGCTGGGCAGAACTGAACTGATTTATGTGCAGCCATGCTGCATGCTTCTAAATGAATGCTAAGTAGCCATGCAGGCTGTGGAATACATATATGTTCAGTTTTAAAAGGATGAGGTGGCAACCCTACTGTTACAACTTGGTGTAATGGAGGCTCCTGTATATAACAAACATTCATGAAAAATATACACAGAGACTAAATGTGAACACCAGATTTGTTTGTTAGAGCAATGCACTGCTTCCTTCTGTTCTCAGCCATACTGTGTCCCCCATAAACCATATTCCCCATAAACCATATTCCCCATAAACCATATTCCCCATAAACCATATTCCCCATAAACCATATTCCCCATAAACCATATTCCCAAAAGGAAATGCTCCTCAGTTGTACACATTGTCTCAGAGAGATGCTAGCATTGCTTTTAACATAGAGGGGCTTATTTACAAGCACTGGACTAATTTGCACTTGGGCAGTAACCCATGGAAAAGAATCAGATGATTGCTTTCACTGTTCAACATGCCTGTAAAAAGGCAGTCACTGATTGGTCTCTCTGGGTTACTGCCCAGGTGCATATTTGCCCAGTATTTATCAGTGTTTATAAGTGAACCCCAGTTTCTTTCCACTCTGAATATGCCACAAATGGTTTACTAGTCCATCAATGCATTATATGGGCTGTATAGTCAATGTTACTTTCAAATAGGGATGCACCGAATCCACTATTTTGGATTCGGCCAAACCCCCGAATCCTTCCGGAAAGATTTGTCCGAATACCGAACCGAATCCGAACCCTAATTTGCATATGCAAATTATGGGTGGGAAGGGGAAAACATTTTTTACTTCCTTGTTTTGTGCCAAAAAGTCACGTGATTTAGCTCCCTGGCCCTAATTTGCATATGCAAATTCGGATTCGGTTTGGCCAGGCAGAAGGATTTGGCCGAATCCTGCTGATAAAGGCCGAATCCTGGCCGAATCCCGAACCGAATCCTGGATTCGGTGCATCCCTACTTTCAAATGATCCTATTAAAGAGATTTGGTTTCCTAGTCAGTGGTCTCTGCCAAAGAGCCAGATACCAGATCTGACAAAGATGAAACTTTATTACTTGGAGCCCAGCAACTTTTGGGGACAGGCATTGATTTGTACAGGGAGGGAACTGCATGGTAGAGTCCTGCGCGGGTCCTACTCGGAACTTCGATATGCAACCCGCAGGGTACCGCGGGATTTTGCGGGTACCCGACCCGCTGCAGGACTCTACTGCATGGGGGTGAGCATTGGGTTAAAATGGAGGGTGGTCATATTAATTTTTACTTTAACATTTTTGTATAAAGAATTTCATTTAAAGAATCACCATAGTGTGCTCAACTATTTATATTTAGTGTATCTCAGTAATGTATTTGTCATTTTACAAATGTGTGTAGAAGTTGGTGATTGTTTATTGTCTATTGCTCAAGGAGGGTGTTGATCTCTACCTGTAATTAATATTGGCCAGATTTTGAATGTTACAAAGAAATGATGGTTCAAAAGCAAAACATTCCCCCCATCCTGATACAGGTTCTTTTTCTTTCAGGCAATGAGCTGAGGACAGAATCCCCCTTCCCTCCCAGTGGCAGTTTGGAGCTGTACGGGGAGCAGAGGCACTTGGCATGTCGCTCCAGATCAGAGTTTGATTCCCCACAGTCCACTGTGAATTCCCAACACAGGTATTTAGCGTACTGGTCTGTAAAATGCGCAGCTTTTTAGTTTTATACTGCTGCTATCCTGCACAGCATGCATATCCCCAGGCCTCTGTGCTACACAGAGAAAGTTGAAATGGAACTATCTTTATTTATTTGCATTAAAAGACACGCAGCATATTCCGCCTGACGCTTTTTGGGCGTTTCTGCCCTTTATCATAGGCTTAAAAAACAGTATCTAGAGTGTCCATATAGATATAGGTGCATTTTACAGCGAAGCTCAAATATTCTCACAGAGCACCTAGTAATGGGCATTTGTAATGCATAAATACCTAGTTTCAAAACAACAGAAGAAAACTGTAAAAATTCAGTATGCAAAAGAACCATACATTATAAACAAAATAGTCAAAAAGGCATAAATCAATAATGAATGATCCAAAAATGAAAGAATTTTTTTTCCCTATTAAATAGAAAGTGTTTTCATGTAAAATGAGAAATATCACATCTGGTATTAAGACCATGGGGAGAACGTGTACTCCGGGTGAGGATCCAATATACCTCACGTTAATTTAATGAGCGAAGTGTGTCTCCATCCCTCAAGGGAATTTGTATTCTTTCCATCATTTTCTCTGCTAGATAAAATGGGCTTCATTTGTTTTACAGTGAGGGTTTCTCATACGTAACAAGAACAAATAGCTTCAAATGTCATGTCTCCAGGAGGATAAAGCTTAAAGGGATTCTGTCATGATGTTTATGTTTTTATTTCTAAATTACACTGTTTACACTGCAAATGATTCACTCTACAATATTACATTTCATTCCTGAACCAGCAAGTGTATTTGTTTTTAGTTGTAATGTTGGTGTGTAGGCATCTCAGGTCATTGTGCCTGGTCATGTGATTTCAGAAAGAGCCAGCACTTTAGAATGGAACTGCTTTCTGGCAGGCTGTTGTTTCTCCTTCTCAATGTAACTCAATGTGTCGCAGTGGGACCTGGATTTTACTATTGAGTGCTGTTCTTAGATCTACCAGGCAGCTATCTTTTTACCTTCCCACTGTTTTGTTGTTCAGGTGGCCATACACAGAGAGATCCGCTCATTTGGCGATCTTGCCAAACGAGAGGATCTCTCCCCAATATGCCTTGAGGTGGGTGATATCGGGCTGATCCGATCATGGGCCCTAGGGCCCAACATTCGGATTACAATGGTGGAGATATGGGCGGTCGGATCGTGGGACCGCGATCTGACTGGATATTTAGTCCCAAATGATCAGCATCTGGCCAACTTTCGGCCAGATATCCGATATCGGGAAAGCCTGTCGGTCTGTGGGCAGTTTTATCGGTTCGTGATGCCCACCTTTAGGCTTCTGGGGGGGGGGGTTGATATTACTCCAAGTTGCAGTACAGCAGTAAAGCGTGATTGAAGTTTATCAGAGCACAAGTCACATAACTGAAGGCAGTTGGGAAACTGACCATATGTCTAGCCCCATGTCAGATTTCAAAATTGAATATAAAAAAATCTGTTTGCTCTTTTGATAAATGGGTTTCAGTGCAGAATTCTGCTGGAGCAGCACGATTAACTGATGCTTTTGAAAAAAAAAATTCCCATGACAGTATCCCTTTAACTCGAAACTATCCCTGTGTCCTCCTGAGACAAGAGGAAGATGATACAATTATCTTGAAATGTCTGTCAGCAGTCAGTGTAAGGCTTATGCTTGAAGCCCTTGCAGTGAGTAACTGTGGGCTCTGCATGAAACTGTAGGCTCATTACAATCCTAATTCATAGACAGAAGCCATTGTTGTGTAGAAACAGCAGGGAAGCATAGACGATCATCTACATGATTGATATTAATGCCTCTGTTAGTGTTACACCTTTGCTTTCTAAATATCCTGTAAATAATCCCAGCTACAGCATGAGCCTTGTTTTATTTGCACAGGTATAATGCTGTCTCTGACGCCAGTGCCAGCTCCTATCTCCGGCATTATGACCCTGACAGAGCTTTAACAGACTACATAACCCGCCTAGAAGCACTGCAGAAACGGCTAGGCAGCGTACAAACAGGTAATCCATTCCTATAGGTGCAGGACACCTTTTATTTATTGTTAAAATAAGGTATGGAAACTATTATCTAGAATGTTTGAAACCTGGGGATTTCCAGATTAGTGATCTTTCCGTAATATGGATCACCATGCCTTAAAGGGGTGGTTCACCTTTACGCTAACTTTTAGTAGGTTGTAGAATGACCCATTCTAAACAACTTTATAATTGGACTTCATTGTTTATTTTGTATAGTTTTTTTTAATTATTTGCCTTCTTCTTTTCAAATGAAAACCAATTGCAAATAGTGTCAGAATATTACTCTCTGCATCTTTAATAGATAGGCTGTGCAAAATAAAATATAGTTAGTCAGGGAAAAATGCAAACTATAAAGGCTGGAGTGACTGGATGTCTAATATAATAGCCAGAATCCAACTTCCTGCTTTTCAGCTCTTTAACTTTTTAACTATATTAAAAACATTTTTTATTTTGTACTGCCAATCTATTTACTTTATTTTTATACTGAGCAATTCCTTTAACAAACGTTAACTCAAAGGTGAACAACCCTTTTAAGAAATCTAGGTTGCCTGTGCACCCTATTTATGGGTAGTCAATGCTTTGCACAGTTTATAGTATAATAATAATTAGTAGTTTGGGGGTGGGGGTAGTAGAGCATTTAACGCAGCCCCATGTAAGCCTTACATATCATGCTAGTATGCTCAGATGTAGGTATGGGTGCGGGTCAGCTGGTCAGTAATGACATCACTTCCAGTTTTGTGGCAGCCAGTGGATAAGAGGATGGGCATTTAACAGGTCAGATGCTAAATCAGGTCCAGCAGGTAACAGATGGGTCAGTATGGGTCTAGCTGCTTAGCACTGGCCACTCCTATTGTTCCAAGGTGAAGGGTATAAGGAGTAAATCACCCCATTGTTAGGAGTGTTTCTGTGCACTGCCCTACACTCTAGAACTGTGATTGTGCACAAAAACAGATCTTTTCCTGCTGAATAAATAGAAAAGAGATGTGTGACTGCAGCCTCTGTGCTTTGTTGTTACTAGTGATGCACCAAATCAACTATTTCTGATTCAGCCGAATCCCTGAATCATAATTTGCATATGGAAATTAGATACAGGCGGGGGAGTGAAAAAACCCTCTGCCCACAGCATTCCTTCCTAGTGCTTGATAACCAGTGTGTTCATTCCTACAGGTTCCACCAACACATCACATTACACTACAAGAAGGTAATATCTTTGCAATACTGGAACTGCCTCCTGTAAATCTGCGCTGCTTCTGTGATTCCGTATTGTGCACACGAATGGGACCAACACCAGCCCACAGACACAATCGCACACCATTTCACCCACACCCATCCAGCAGTCTGTATATGCGCATTTTTATTTTGTGTTTCCTTATATATATAAAAAAAAATCAGCCTCTCAATTAAATGTACATTTTGTGGATTTCTAATTTAAACGATTAACTTATACGTATTTATCAAACGGGTGAATGAACTTTTTACGTATTGCGGAACGGGCGGCCTTCCTCGGAGAGGCTGAAGAAAACGCTGTGTCCTCATATCTGCTACTGGCAATTGCGGATTGAACTTATACGTAGAGACCTATTTTTGTAAAGGTAGAAGTTTTGCATTTTATGGGTATTTTGTCAAGGTACTGAAACGAAATAAATTTCATCATTTTAACCCTTTTGAACAATTTTCACTTTTTACAGAATGAAAAGCAAATCTATAAAGTATTCACACGAGCTGAATCTGACCTGTTATCCAGAATGCTTGGGATCTGGCGTTTTCCAGATAATTCTAGTCTACTAGAAAATCATGTAAACATTCAATAAAGCCAATAGGTTCCAATAAGGATTCATTATATCTTAGTTGGGATCAAGTACAAGCTACTGTTTTATTATTACAGAGAAAAAGGAAATTATTCTTACAAATTCTAATTATTTGGTTAAATGGAGTCTATGGGAGATGGCCTTACTGTAATTTGGAGCTTTCTTTATAACGTGTTTTTGGAGAATGGATCCCATTCTTGTATAGGTTGAACCAACTGTGATTTTCCATAGCCGTATAAAAGTAATGATCCAGGGCTACAAAGTTGCTCCCCATCAGTAACGTAACTGGAGGGCCCCCCGCCCCCCTCCGTGTCTGATTCTCATCCCGGAAATCTGCCGCTGCTGCTGGAAAACTGCTGCGGTGGCCACAAATTGACAGAGCATGGGCTGCTGGGAGGCCCTGAGGGGGTGCAGACCCTGGACCAATTGCACCCCCTGCTCCCCATATTGCATCTTGTGACGCCATCTTTCCCTGCCAATTGCAATGCACATGCTAAGAGTGATCTGAGCTGCTTTTGTTAAACTAAGCTTAGGGGTCGGTGAAATTATCTGTGAAATGATCAAAAATTATCAGAGAACAAAGTGAGGTTTTATCAAACTAAATGTTGTCATAGTACACGTGTGGGACCTGTAATCCAGAATGCTTGACCTGGGGCTTTCCGGATAACTGATCTTTCCGTAATTTGGCTCCTCATACCTTAAAGGACAAGTAAAGTGTAAAATAGAATAAGGCTAGAAATGCTGCATTTTGTATACTAAACATAAACATGAACTTACTGCCTAATCAAACAAATGATTTACCACAAGCCTAATCAAACAAATGATTTATGCCAGGGGTGTCCAAACTTTTGGCTTCCCTGGGCCACATTGGAAAAAGAAAAGTTGTCTGGGGCCACACCTGAAATACACAAACACTTTTGATTTGTAAAAGTAAAGAAAATGCACAATAAAGAACTACAATACCAGTTGGATAACCAGATGGAGCTATACACTGGACTATGGGACACCTGGATATTAAATAAAATTATTACTGCTACTAAATGGGCAGGGCCCCCTCTCCTGCCCACTCCTATATCCTTTGCAAGGTGACATTTCCTCCCCAAGCTGGGCCGCATTCATATCCATCCTGGGCCAATTGCCACCCTCAGGCCGCAGGTTGGACCCCCCTGATTTATGCTTTCAAAGTTGGCCTCAGGGGGCTGTCATCTTGTAACTTTGTTATACATCTTTGCATAACCCTGACCCTGCACATGCTCAGTGTGGTCTGTGCTGCTTAGGGATCAAAAAATTAAACCAAAAAAATTAAAGTAATGAAAATATCATGCACTGGTAAAACTGATGTGTTTGCTTCAGAAACACTACTATAGTTCTTATAAACAAGCTGCTGTGTAGCAATGGTGGAAATTGAAAAAATGCTATATGGCACAGGTTAAATAGTGGATAACAGATAACATTATGTTCTACAGAGTTTATCTGCTATCTGCTGTGTAACCTGAGCCTTTTCAACTTTGAATGTCTCCCCCATTGCTACACAGCAGCTTATTTACATAAACAATAGTAGTATTTCTGAAGAAAACACAGTTTTACCAGTGCAGGGCAACACTGCATTATATTTTCATTACTTTAAAACACTTTCATTTTTTGATCTTAATGTTCCTTTAAGTTTTCATTTTGTGGGTACCGTTTTCTGTTAAGGATTTTCCATTAGGATGATCTCCATTTTCACAAAAGTCTGCTCCAAACCAGCTTTGACCACTTGAATAAATGGCCACTCCATGGTATGTGTGTCATTACCACCTTAGCATTGTGATGGGGGGGGGAGGTCTGCTCTTTGTCAGGATACCCCCAGAAATGCTGAAGTGGTGATTCGTAAATGGGTTAAACACTTACAAGTTTGTCATCATCCTGGGACAGTGAGTCAAAAGTAATGAATCCCAGGGCCAGGTTTGGGACACCTCCCATTTTAGACTGTCCCCTCTTATACCCACATATTCCTTTTATGCTTACATCTGGTAGAAAATAGCTCTGACACCTTTCATGCTGAACATCTTTCCAACCCAAGTCATGATCAAATGCATTTAGCACAGTGGACGTGTGAGATATTTTAGATATGTTTATACCAAGACCTATATAGGCATTATATAAACCATTGTCGGACTGGGGGGCCCTGGGCCCAACGGGACTGCTGTTCAGGGCCCCCTACTGTGATTTGCTGTCATTGCATGAAGGTGGCGCTGTGCGTGCATGCGTAAGAATAGAATACCATTATTGGGGGGGGGGCCTGGCTGGTGGGGGCCCATTGGGTTTTTTCCTGGTGTCCTGCCTGGGTCAGTCCGACCCTGATATAAACTAAACATCATTTTGTGGAGTACTGAAACGTATCCCTCCCAGCACTACTAACTAGAGCAGTGGTCCCCAACCAATAGCCACTGCCCGTCAGAAAGATATGTTGCTCAAAGCAGGTGCTTATTTTTGCATTCCAGGCTTGGAGGCAAGTTTTGGTTGTATAAAGATTAGAGCTACTGCAAGACAGAATCTTCTGTAGCCTGCCAGTCCACATAGGGGCTACCAAATAGCCAATCACAGCCCTTATTTGTCACCCTAGAGACATTTTCATGCTTGTGTTCCTTCCCAACTCTTTTTACATCTGAATGTTGCTCATCAGTAAAAATGGTTGGAGACCCCTAAAATATAGTGTGACACTTGCATTGTGGACACATGGGGATTGGGGAATTGTTTTTGTGCGCACTGTATATTTAGTCAGCAGGGGGCAGCATACAAAAAAATCTGTATGTTTATTCCTTTTTACATTTCATATTCTTTTTATAAAATACAGAACATGTACAGTCACGTGATTCCAAGCCCCTCCCCCTTTTAAGATTTTATATTTTTTAAGAAATAAAAACTGTATTCCTCTCAGAAGGTAAAGTCCATATTTTAATTCTTTCTGCGTTTATATCGGATGACCGGGTTGTTAGGTGTGTGAATCATAGTTGTGTAGTTTATCGTAGGGAAGTATCCGTCCACTAGTTCAAATTCGTACAGGCGCAGCATTGTCGACCAAATCGTCTTAATCTGAACGTAAGCGAAGTTCTCCCCGATACAGCGATGTCGACCTGCAGGGAACACAATGGCATCGATGAGACTTAACAGAATCATCACTGGATTTCAATTACCAATACGTTTTGCTTTTTCGGATGGAGAAAACCAGTGGTACTTCACTCAGTTCAGAAGTTGTTGCACTTTCAGCCGCGTTATGATCTGCCCACTAGAGGCGCCGTTTCATTGGAGCTGACTTAGAGCATGACTTTCTGCTCATAGGATAAAAAATGCATTTTTTCAATTGTAGTCACTTAATTTGGAACCCCACATGTTATTTTTAATCACTCATCCCATGCCATTTTGATATATAATGATACAAAAAATGATTGGCTACAGTCCCTTAGAATTAAATGTGTAATATATTATGTATGATAGAGACCTCTAGTGACCAAAACAAGATAAAGCATTACCCTCAAAAAATCTCAATTATTAATAACATGCATTTATATAGAGACCAACATATTTCACAGCGCTGTATATCATGCTATTGATAAAAATAGTTTCTTATATCATATTATAGAACCCCACATGTTTCATGCTTACCCAGAACTTAATCATAGGCAATCCCAAATAGGACACCTCCATCTCTCCCTCTCTGATGGTAGGGTCTATTTGCAAATGTGTATAGAGAGAGAGAAACATGTGTCCTATCTGGGATTGCCTCCCTCCTTTAAAGTTATCCACAACAGCTCTCCATCTTCTGGCCTTGATATTACTTTTCTAAGGGTCAGTGGCACTGCACATGCTCAGTGTATTCTAGGCAGCTCCAGAGAAGCTACAGAACATATTGTAATGGGTTGAGGCTACAGGGCTGAATATTAGTTCTGATGCAGACTGCACGGACTTCTAAGCTGCCATGTACTGCGAGATCTAATTAATTACAACACAGCCTTGTATATTTTTATTGTATAGATTATATATGATATTAAAGGAGAACTAAATCCTAAAAATTAATATGGGTAAAAATGGTATATGTTATATACTGAACTTATTGCACCAGCCTAAAGTTTCAGCTTGTCGATAGCAGCAATGATCCAGGACTTCAAACTTGTCACAGGGGGGTCACCATCTTGGAAAGTGTCTGTGACACTCACATGCTCAGTGGGCTCTGTGCAGCTGTTGAGAAGCTAAGCTTAGGGGTCGTCACTAATTATCCAGCAGAAAATTAGGTTTGTAATATAAGCTGATGCTACAGGGCTGGATGTTAGTTGCACTGGTTTCTGTGCTGCCATGTAGTAATTATCTGTATTAATGACTAATCAGCCTTATACTGTGACTATATTTCTATTCTATGTGTACTGTATATTGTGAGTGGGTCCCTAAGCTCAGTAAGTGACAGCAGCACAGAGCATGTGAATCAGTGAATCAGTAGAAAAGAAGATGGGGAGCTACTGGGGCATCTACTGGGGAGACACAGATCTTTACTGCTAAAGGGCTGTGGTTGCCTTGGGCTGGTACACAAGCACAAAACATCATGTACCACATTTCTACCTACTTCTTTAGTTAAGCTTTAGTTCTCCTTAAAGTGTTGTATTTCTAGCCCAGTTCTCTTTAGAGCTGGCCACCAGGGCATACATAAAATAACAAAGGTCTGTATCGGAGTACTGGGGAGCATATAGTATTCACTTACCCTGGGAGCATACTAGGGCTGCTAATGCAAATGGGCTCCATCTAATTAGCCCAAGTAGTCTTTTCATTTAAACAACTCCCAACAAACAATATCTTGCACTGTCCCCCTCTTACTCTAAAAGACACAATTCATCTTTACATCTGATGCTAGAAAAATATCATTCAAACATTTAGGCCAATACATTGGACAGTTCTATAAACGGTTACCTGCTCCAAAAGGAACATAAGCAAACTTTTCCCCGGCTGCTGGATTATCATGGAGATAACGGTTGGGATTAAACTCTGTGTTTTTGTCCCAAGTGTCCCTGAGGCGGTGATTGACAGTGGGAGACACGCACACCTGATGGCCAGGGGGGATATTGTATCCAGAGATCGACTGCAAAAAGAGTAGGAAAAACACCAGTCAAAATCTGCAATAAGCAAAGTGAATGAAGTCGTTTATTTCTGGATCCATTACAGAATCATCCCTAGATGCTCATTCTATAGCCCAGTACAGTGAAGTCATCCAGGGATTATATGATAAATTAAACATGATGGATTGTTGCCTCTGAAAGGAATAAAACATAAATAAATATGGATTTTCTCTGTGACACAGGTCTGCCGCAGGGTACAGGGCAAAATGTCTTTGACCACACCCATTTTTGCAGCCACACCCCCTAATTACCATGTTCATTTAACAAAACGTGGCAGGTTATGAAAGTCTTAACACATTTCTGTGGTTTTTGTGTGTTTTTACAGATTTTCTAACTAAGGTGCAAATCACAGTCTCCCCAAGAGACCTGCTTATCTTAAATTGTTTCTTTGCTTATCTTAAATGGTTACAAAAGTATCTAAAAGCACCTGCCACATTCTGGGCTCTCTGTCAAAAAGCTAATTATGTTTTAGAAACTCTTTTTTTTTTGGCTGTTCAAAGAGAAAGTCTGGATATTTCAGTAACAGCCAGGGGCTGCAGATTGAGTCGAAATGGGGACTGTCCTGCGACAAACAGAACTGTTGGGAGATATTTAATTTGCTTTAGCAAGGGACCTGTTACAATAAGCCAGTTACCAAAAGTTTCCAGACACTCCATATGTTTTCCTCTGAATCAATAAGTACTGAGTTCCAAACTCTCTAGAAACGTCTCTAGAACCAGCGTCAGCAGAAGGATTCTCTCTCAGGATTAGTAGAGCACCCACACACAAATCTAACATCACCCAGTGCAACATAGACTGGAGTGGTCTGGTTGAAGAATCTGATTGATCGGTGCAAAACTCTGACCTCAACCCAATTGGAGAACCTGTAGAATGAACTGGAATGGGGAGTATGAGCCAGACTTGATCCACAACATCAGCTCTAAACTTCACTATTGTTCTTGTGGCTGAATGGATACAAGTCCTAGCAACTATGTTCTAACATCTTGGAACCGGAAGAGTAAAAGGCTGTTAAGCAGCAAAGGGAGAATCAACGTTATATGATGTCATGCGCATACTATGATAATTTAGTGTATGTT
>CM044441.1:28633013-28671137 GCA_024363595.1 Xenopus borealis
CAACCCAAAAAAAAAAAAAATACAAACTCAAGAACCTTAATAAAGCTGCACCACAATGTCCCACCTGAGCGCTGCTTACCTGAGGGGTTAAGGTCAAGAATAATGAATCCGCAGACATTGTTCAGGAATAGATGAAATGGGTTGGATGTTGGCAGCTCACTGAGGAAGGTGACATTCCCAGCAGGTGATCAGAACGTTGTCCATTACAGATCAGTGGCTGTGAGTGATGAGTAGTGCGAGGCACAAGGTGTATCTCTGTGGTTACCATGTACAACACGTGAGCAGTATCTGAGCTGCAGTGGAAACAAGAAGAGCAAGTCCAAGCAATCTGCAAGGAGTGTTTGATTGTTTAGTGTACGGCTACCAACTCAAACACTGATGCTGGCTAATCTCTTTCAGTGTCCCTCTCTGGTATGCCAGTAAAGCCACGTTATTCAGAACCTGTGCCTAGCAACAGAGCCCAATAAAGGAAAATACTGAGGCTGTTTTCTCATGCCATGGAAACAGAACTTGCTTTTCTTCTGCATGATTGTTAATGAAAGAAGATGTTTCTTTTTGCACTCTGAAGCATGAATGGGTTCCATTTCTTACAGTTTGCTTGGCCTCTGAATGTCTCTATATTCTCTATATTACTTGTAGATAAGGGGCTGCAGAGCTACGACATCCATCTGCAAGTGCCCCCCAGCCAGGGACACAAAGAAATGATCTGTTTGGAATGTCACCATGGACGTTTAGCGGTTGTGGAAACTTAGGGATGCACCAAATACAGGATTTGGTTCAGAATTCAGCCTTTTTCAGCAGGATTCGTCTGAATCTTTATGCCCGGCCGAACTGAATCTGAATCCTTATTTGCATATGCAAATTAGGGGAGAGGAGAAATCATGTGCCTTTATTTCCCACCCCTCATTGCATATTCAGATTTGGCCGAATCTTTCACAAAGGATTCAGCCGAATCAAAGTTAGTGGATTCGGTGCATCCCTAGTTGAAACTGTACACACTTGTATACAGGTATGGGATCCATGATCTGAAAAACTCAGAATTACAGAAAGGCATTCTCCCATAGACTCAAATTTTCTCCAAATAACGCAATTTCTTTTAAAAATTTAAATTCCTTTTCTCTGTAATAATAAAACAGTACTTGTAATTGATCCAAACTAAGATATAATTCATCCTTATTGACGGCATAACCAGCCCATTGGGTATATTTAAAAGCTAAGTAAACTTTTAAAACAAGTGGATGTAAAATTGATGAGAGTGCTATTCTAAGAACATTTACAAGGTACAATCATTATATTTTTTAAAGGAACAGTAACACCAACCAAGTGTTTAAAGTAATAAAAATATAATGCAATGTTGTCCTGCACTGGTAAAACTGGTGTGTTCGCTTCAGAAACACTACTATTGCAGCTCCCTAACACAAGATAACAGCTGCCTGGTAGATCTAAGAACAGCACTCAATAGTAAAACCCATGTTTGAAAAACAACAGCCTGCCAGAAAGCAGTTCCCTCCTAAAGTGCTGGCACAATTCACATGACCAGGGGCAGCTGGGAAATTGACAAAATGTCTAGCTCCGTGTCATATTTCAAAACTGAATATAAAAAAAAATCTGTTTTCTCTTTTGATCAATGGATTTCAGTGCAAAAGTCAACTTGAGCAGCACTATTAACTGATGCGTTTTGAAAAAAACATGTTTTCCCATGACAGCAGGACTGGACTGAGAATCAAAATAGGCCCTGGCATTTCATATACACAGAGGCCCAATCAGCCCACATAGAGGCCCAAACAGTCCCCACCAGCCCACTAAATACTGACTTTCTATGGGACCTTATAGCAGCCCATCTGGCATTTGCCCTAACCCACAGATTGCCAGTCCGGGCCTGCATGACAGTATTCCTTTAAGGTTTCCTTCTCCTTTAACCATTACATGATTTTATAGGTACGAAGATCCAAATTATGGAACAAACCAACTGGAAAACCCCAGGTCCCGAGAATTCTGGATAACAGGTCCCACGCCTGTATAATAGGTAGTTTATGCAGCCTGTTAGTGTACTGGCTCCAAATAATGAGACCAAGAAACATATGTTACTGTGCACAGTTCTGCCTCTATGGTGGTGTTACTACTTGTAAATATGTTATTATAGTAATGCTGAATAAAGTGATTGGATAAAGCTCACACCGCTTGGAATCACCAAACAAACAACAAAATGAATGACGGTATCTTTATTTGTACAAAATATATGACAATTCTACAAATCTCCTTATAAACAGTATTTACATTTTTGTTAAGAAAGAAATGGCAGGTTGATAAACAAATCCGTGTGCATTTGCTATAGAAATGGCCAGGCCCTACATGAGCCCAACTCCCTGTGCCGTAGACCTAATGCCCTGCGTACGTTCCATGGAAATAAGACAAGCTTACAATGCCCCGTTACATTATATAAAGACTAGCTTTTATATATGGAGTCCGTTAACCTGCTGACATACAAGCTTTGGGCTGAATGCTGCATTTGGTACCATAGGTAATGTATCTGTCCCATTATTTATACAGGATAGAGAGATCAGGTGCAGGGATACATTTTATACTATGCTTATACTTATACCTGTGTTGCAGCAATGGGGTGTACTGTAAGCACTGATTACAGGTATCAGACCCGTTATCCAGAAACCCGTTATCCAGAAAGTTGTGAATTACAGAAAAGGCCATCTCCCATAGACTCCATTATAATAAAATAATCCAGATTTTTAAAAATGATTTCCTTGTTCTTTGTCATAATAAATCAGTATCTTGTACTTGATCCAAACTAAGATATAATTAATCCTTATTGGAAGCAAAACCAGCCTATTGGGTTTAACTAATGTTTACAGGATTTTCTAGTAGACTTACGGAAAGTTCCATTATCCGGAAAACCCCAGGTCCCGAGCAGTCTGGGTAACAGGTCCCATACCTGTACTGTGTTGTAAAAATGGGTGCACCGTAAGCACTGAGTACTGTGTTGTAGAAATTGGGTGTATTGTAAGCACTGAGTACTGTGTTGTAGCAATGGGTTGTACTGTAAGCACTGAGTACTGTGTTGTAGCAATGGGTTGTACTGTAAGCACTGAGTACTGTGTTGTAGCAATGGGTTGTACTGTAAGCACTGAGTACTGTGTTGTAGCAATGGGTTGTACTGTAAGCACTGAGTACTGTGTTGTAGCAATGGGTTGTACTGTAAGCACTGAGTACCTAGAATGATTGAGTATTAAAAAAAAACTGTAGCTATTACATCAAAACCCCAAATGTACTACTAACCTGTGCAAATGGGCCGGAGAAAGAAGGGCAGGCATGAGGCTAGTTCATTCACATGGCTTTATCTCACACTACTACAAACCAGCAGCTCATGTGAGTTTGAGAGGAATATGGATATCCTAGCAGTGATTTTCAACCTTGTGCCTCCAGCTGTTAAGGAACTGACAGCCACAGTCAGGCAAATGCATTGTGGGACTTGTAGTTTCTTAACAGCTGGAGGCACAAGGTTGAAAATCAGACCTGTATTGCTAAAACAAAAGTGCAAGGCCATAAAGGGGGTCATTTACGATTACATTCACTTTCAGTATGATGCAGTCAGTGACAGTTTGCAACTGGTTTTCATATTTTGTGGGTTTTGGCTTTTTGTTCAGCAATTCACTTGTCTGAAATTGCATGGCTAGAGAACTAATGGAGGAGGCTGCACGGCTGCAGAACTAATGGAGGAGGCTGCATGGCTGGAGAACTAATGGAGGAGGCTGCACGGCTACAGAACTAATGGAGGAGGCTGCACAGCTACAGAACTAATGGAGGAGGCTCCATGGTTATAGAACTAATGGAGGAGGCTGCATGGCTACCGAACTAATGGAGGAGGCTGCACGGCTACAGAACTAATGGAGGAGGCTGCACGGCTGGAGAACTAATGGAGGAGGCTGCACAGCTACAGAACTAATGGAGGAGGCTGCATGGCTACAGAACTAATGGAGGAGGCTGCATGGTTATAAAACTAATTGAGGAGGCTGCATGGTTATAAAACTAATTGAGGAGGCTGCATGGCTACAGAACTAATGGAGTAGGCTACACGGCTACTGAACCAGTGGAGGAGGCTGCATGACTAGCGAACTAATGGAGGAGGCTGCATGTTTATAGAAAGCAGAATATAAATGTGTTTCTGTGTGTAACAGCATTATATATATATATATATTGTACAAAAGGGAAACCCATTTGAGGAAAATAAAGCTGTATCTATAAGGCACCACTGTGACGGCAAAATGAGCAAGAAATGGAGTATTACCTGGCACAATGTTCAATTAAAATAAATAATTTAGTCAAATTTAAGAGACTGTGCAAAATACAGACCATGACAAAAAATGTAACGCTGCCACTGCAAGTGTGATGGGAATATCAGTGAGATGAGCCAGTCTCTGAGAGGCTACAGATACCAGTGACTCTAGGCAGAGAAGGTGGGTAATGAGAATGGAAAATCCTTGAATCCCTTTAATATTATTTAGCCATAGCCATAACGCTCAGAAACATTCTGATCACTCGGAGTGAACTGGCCACTTAACTTCATCAGTAATTTCACTACAAGGCCGGCCTGTTTGGAGACAGAGAAAGAACTGTCAGTCACACACAGCACAGAGGCATCATGTAAGTACTGTCTAGAGCACAATCCCTACCTGACTGAGACTTCCCCGCTCCATTAAATTGCTATTGCTCAGTATGAATTTCACTAGTAGTAACTCCATAATTGAGTAACAAATCACTGAGAGATTAATATACAGAACCCAAACAAATACTATTGGCTGGGAAAACACAGATTCATATCATAAGTCTGCAGAGCTTCCAGCCACCGGATGTACACACACATAGATATATATATAGATAGATATATATATATATATATATATATATATATATATAGATATATATATGTCATATACAGGGTAACAACCCACATCTTGCCATTTACCTGCTTGGTGTGAACAATGAAACTCATTTTATTTCCAATACTATGAATCTGGAAACAGGTATCGGCATCTCCCAACTGCCACACGAAGCAGCCAAACTTGAGACTGATGAGCAGGGCCTGCAACCACACAAAGGCAAGTGAAGTGTTAGTGCTCTGGGTATCGTGTTATTAAACATCAACATCAAATGGTCTATTCAATATCACTTATTGAAATCCACCAGCTTGGCTTGTAAGGAGACAACTTTAGCACACCGTGGATGGGGTTTTATGGTGGATTTGCAGGGATGGAAACGACTGCAATGTGTGGTGCACTAGAATATTTCTGTGCTGCTTCTATCTTCCTGCTGATACAGGGAATTGTTATCCAGAATGCTCAGGACCTGGGGGTTTCCAGAGAACAGACCTTTCCTTGATTTGGATCTTCATACCTTATGTTTACTAGAAAATCATGTATACATTAAACCCAATAGGCTGGTTTTGCTGCCAGTCAGGATTAATTATATCTTAGTTTGGATCAAGTACAAGATACTCTTTTATTATTACAGAGAAAATGGACATAATTTCTTAAACATTTGGATTATTTGGATATAATGGAGTGTATGGGAGACAGCCTTTCTATAATCTGGAGCTTTCTGGATAATAGGTTTATGGATAACTGATCCCATTAATGTACTCTATTCCTGATTGTAACAGCACTATCAATTATGACCACAAGATGGTGCTGTTATTCTAAAGCCTACAGTATCTCTTTTACATGAAGGAGACAGGAGGGTGATAAACCCTGAATCACTCTGTAGGCCTCCTGCTATATAATATGCTTTGCTAATGGCACCTATACAGTTATATCTCTGGCTGATGTACACTACCTTGTTTAAAATATTTTATTGATTTCTACATAAACAGGAAAAATTAAACTCGACAGCAAATACGCTTATAAAATTCCGACTTTCTTGAAACCAATGGGCTTTTATGTTTCTTTGGATTCACAGCATCCACATGTTTACTTAATGTTTTAGTTCGTTATTTGTATCTACCTTTTTCATTCAACATTATTGATCTATTGATTGAATGATTGATGATCTATTGATGAAAGGCACCGGTATCTGTCACTGCTGAAATTCTTACAGTGAGAGCTTTAAAGGGATACTGTCATGGGAACTTTTTTTTTTTTTTTTCAAAATGCATCAGTTAATAGTGCTGCTCCAGCAGAATTCTGCATTGAAATCCATTTCTCAAAAGAGCAAACTGATTTTTTTTATATTTAATTTTGAAATCTGACATGGGGCTAGACATATTGTCATTTTGTGACATCACCCCTTCCCTCTCTTCCCCCCCCCAGCAGCCTAACAACAGAACAATGGGAAGGTAACCAGATAACAGCTCCCTAACACAAGATAACAGCTGCCTGGTAGATCTAAGAACAACACTCAATAGTAAAACCCATGTCCCACTGTGTACTATTCAGTTACATTGAGAAGGAAAAACATCAGCCTGCCAGAAAGCAGTTCCCTCCTAAAGTGCTGGCACAAGTCACATGACTAGGGGCAGCTGGGAAATTGACAAAATGGCTAGCCCCATGTCAGATTTCAAAACTGAATATAAAAAAAATCTGTTTTCTCTTTTGATCAATGGATTTCAGTGCAAAAGTCAACTTGAGCAGCACTATTAACTGATGTTTTCCCATGACAGCAGGACTGGACTAAGAATCAAAATAGGCCCTGGCATTTCAGGTACACAGAGGCCCAATCAGCCCACATAGAGGCCCAAACAGTCCCCACCAGCCCACTAAATACTGACTTTCTATGGCACCTTATAGCAGCCCATCTGGCATTTGCCCAAAATGTCCAGCCCGATGTCAGATTTCAAAACTGAATATAAAAAAAGAAAATCTGTTTGCTCTTTTGAGAAATGGATTTCAGTGCAGAAGTCTACTATAGCAGCACTATTAACTGATGCATTTTGGAAAAAAAACATTTTCCCATGACAGTAAGTTGCAAGTTCTGGTGATCACAGCAAGGATGGCTGCTGGTATCGGAGATTATCAATAGATATCATGGGATGGGAAGAATAAAGCTCCCCATAGACGCAACGATCTTTCCCTGCCGAACGACTGATCTTAGGGAAGTCCGACCAATCTGTCAAATTATCGTGCGGTTAGTGGGATACAAACGATCGTTCGTCTTACGATTTTTCGTCCGACATTGGTCTGAAGATTGATCGGCCAGGTTAGAAAATCTTTATCGGTCCCCATACAATCTACCTATGTTTGCAGGGCCAAGCAGGCTGCGATCCTTCAGTTTTTGCTGGCAATATCTCCTGAAATTGTCTTTTTAGTTGATGGACACATCAGGCATTTAAACGATCGTTTTGAGACAATCGTGGTCTCACGATAACCATTGGATCTTTCAAAAATCTTTACATCTATGGCCAGCTTTAATGAATAACTATAAATATGCTTTGCTGGAATCTATTACATGCAACATTTTTATCTAATGGCTATTTTCCCTGCAACACTTTAGTTGCCGGTTGGCACTATACTATAGCAACCACACAAACCGGACAACAATCTATGGGCAGGTTAAGTGTTAAAAACATGATATGGCCTGTGATAGAAACCATGTGAAATGATCCCAGGACACAGAAGCAGAGCAATTACACAAGTAGACTTTGTGCCCCCCTGTATGCAGCTGCCTCTTTTTTACCTTGGTTTCTAAATTCAGTAGATGCAATCCCTTGATGTTGACTCCAACGTAGACTCGAATGACTTTGTGGCTGCTGGAACTTCCTTTGGTATAGATCTGTCCGGTGAAGAACGCGGCTCCGTAGGTGGGGATATCCCAGCAGTTCTGAAGGAACATGCGCTGCAGATGGTGCATCTCCTTGCTTATTCCCTCACTCGTACTCAGATTCTGAACAGACACAACAACTTACTGTACACCGAGTACACTTACTTGCTTTATGCCACTTGTTTAACCCCAGGGCTCATGGTAGTGTTTACACTTAAAGCCTAATAAATGCCATGTTTTATATACAGGGGGTCACCATATTGGAAAGTGTCTGACACTCACATGCTCAGTGGGCTCTGAGCAGCTGTTGAGAAGCTAAGCTTAGGGGTCGTCGCTAATTATCCAGCAGAAAATGAGGTTGGCCTGTAATATAAACTGATGCTAAAGGACTGATTATAAAATTCTGATGCTGGTTGCACTGGTTTCTGTGCTGTCATGTACAGTTAGGTCCATAAATATTTGGACAGAGACAACTTTTTTCTAATTTTGGTTCTGTACATAACCACAATGAAACACAAAGATGAATAAAAGTTAATCTATTCACAAAATCGTAGTGCAGATCCTTTGAAGCGTATGATATATACACATATTTGCCCCAGTGATGTATAGAGTGCAGATCATTTGAAGAGTATTATATATACACATATTATATATATAACTTTCATGCAGAATAAATAAAGGAGAATGCACCGGGTTAGAAGGGTGTGGGTTCTCCACTGTTGGGTTAAGCGTTGGGTAAAATCACTACTACCTTGTTCCCAGCAGCATTACACTCATTATAATTAATGCTGGATTAGATGCAGGGGCAGGAATGCCCTAGACCAGTGGTCCTCAAACTTGGCCCTCCAGCTGTTAAGGAACTACAAGTCCCACAATGCAATGATGGAGTCTGACAGCCACAGTCAGGCAAATGCATTGTGGGACTTGTAGTTCCTTAACAGCTGGAGGGCCAAGTTTGAGGACCACTGCCCTAGACAAAGTAGACAACTATTATTTGATATTAATTTGATATTAATAATATAGCTTTTACCATGTAATACATCCCTCCCGATACAAGCAGTAAACCGCCCCAGTAAAACTACTCTACGGAGACTTCTAGATTCCACACAAATGGATAGTGTGATGAATACAGCGCTATGAAATAAGTTGGTGCTATAGAAATACATGTTAATAAGAATAATAATAATAATGAATATGCATTACATACCTTATACTCATGCAGTATCCGATTGGTCCAGTGAGGTGCCTTACTCTTTACTTTGGTGATTGGAACAATGGATTTTAGATTTTCTTCACTGAAAGGGTTAAAATTCCAAGTTAAAGAATGAAGACCAATCAGAGGCCTCTGCTCAGAGAACTCAGCAATATAAGATGCACTCACTTTAAGAAACCCTGTTTGTGCTTCTTGCTCTCATAATTGCCATAGACTATCTGCAGGAGAAGGCTGGCCAATGTGATCAGCTTGGCATCAGGCGCTGGGTAGAAACCTTTTAAAAGGTTGTATCTCGCTTCGTCAAACAGAATGAGTACTGCCAGTGGCTCTTCAATCTTTTTGTCCCAAAAAAAGATACATTAATGGTAATAAATATATATAAATACATAATATAAATACATAATCAATATGCTTTAGACAAAAGAACTCCATCCCCACACCCAGAAACAGATCAAGCCATCAAGCTTTATCAACACACAGCTTGCTAGAATTACATATTCTTATAAGGTGAGGTTCACCTCATGCCTCATTTGCAGTTTTTAAATGATTATATTTATTTATTTAGTTCTACATATCTCAGATGTGGAATTCAGTCTTGTATTTGGTTGCTATGACTAATTCACCTTAGAAGCAAGGCAGCAGCTTGAAACTCAGAATGAAAGTTGAGCTAAACGATAAACTGATGCCTTACAGTCAGTCGGTGACCCCAAAAACCTTGAAAGGTTAATAAATTAAAGGCAATACAAACTAAGTGATGGGTTGTTTGGATTAGGTCCATGATATAGTCAACTGTTAGGGAGAATTTCCCTGTAATCACTACCTGAGAAGGTTATTTCCTCATTCCTCCGTTTTACCATTCAGCTCTTTAGAGAAAAGATTGTGTTACCTTCTTCTCAACATCTAGCGGCAGCTTCACATCCCTCCTTAGGAAGAGCTGCGGGGTCTCCCTTTGGGGATCCAGGTTTGTCAGCTCCGAAACTATATCTGCCCAGTCTCTTATGTGCTGCAAAGGTTTGTGGAAAGGCTTCAACTGGAGACCTTAGAAGCAGGAGAAAATGTTGAGTGAAAACGTAAGTGATTATAGAGAGCTAAAGTATTTTTGCCTTCATACAACTGATGTACATATGGAACAAGAATATAAAAATGTCTTTCCAGATTAGATGCTGCCAAGTTTTATAGGTTTGCTGTGCTAGGATAAACCCATGCAGATGGGACAACCATACTACTGTTTGTTTGTAATGTTTTCAGAGTTTTTTTAGGCTTATTAAAGGGGTTGTTCATCTTTCCATAAATACTTTTATTATGTTATAGAATGGCTAATTCTAAGCAACTTTTCAGTTGATAATCATTATTATTATTTTTTTTTTATATAGTTTTAATTATTTGCCTTTTCTTTTGACTATTTCCAGCTTTCAAATGGGGGTCACCGACCCCATCTAAAAAACAAATTTTCTGTAAGGCTACAAATGTATTGTTATTGCCACTTATTATTCCTCATCTTTCTATTTAGGCCTCTCCTATTCATATCCCTGTCTCTTATGCAAATTGATGCAGGGTTGCTGGGGCAAATTGGTCCATAGCAACCAGATTCCTGACACTGCAAACTGGAGAGCTGCTGAATAAAAAGCTAAATAACTCAAAAACCACAAATAAAAAAATTAAATTGTCTCAGAATATCACTCTCTGTATCTGGGTTGCTGGGATCCAAAATACTCCAGTAACCGTACATTGATTTGAATAAAAGAACGGAATATGAATATAAAGGTAAGTAATAAAAAGTAGCAATAGCAATACATTTGTAGCCTTACAGAGCATTTGTTTTTGGATGGGGTCATTTGACAGCTGGAAAGAGTAAGAAGAAGTCAAATAATGAGAGACAATTGGTCCAGGTCAAGGTCCAGAGAATTAGCCATTATATAACATACTAAGGGGTATATTTATCAAAGAGTGAAGTTCAGAGTGAAGTTCTGCCACTAGGGTGAAATTCCGCCACTCTCCATTAATTTCTATGGGATTTTTAAAGTCGTATTTATCAAAGGGTGAAATTTCACTTTCACCCATTGATGAATACGACTTTCAAAATAGAAATCAATAGAGAGTGGTGGAATTTCACCCTAGTGGCAGAACTTCACTCTTTGATAAATGTACCCCTAAAAGTTAAATTAAAGTTGAACCACCACACTTTATTCAGAAACACCATTACTCTGGCATTTCAGATACCCTTACTGGTGTATCACATAATAGTATAAAGCTCCTTACTGATACTCTCCGAACAGATCCATATAGTAAAGTACTGCTGGGTCTCTTGTGAAAGCCGCATCCCTTCCATAATCTGCTGCACTGTATTGTTGTTCCCGTGCTTCAGTTCCACGGAGCGGTAAGACCCGTCCATTCTATAGATACGCACTTTTTCATACTGATCCAGAGACATGAAAGAAATAATAGTCAGTTAGGGCTCTTACTCACAAGTGTTTTTCCCTGCACTCCCCTGCACTCCCCTGCACTCCATTTTGCTGCGTTCAGCCACAGGGGAGCACAGGAATAGACGCAAACAATTCTTTTCAATGGAGCTGAAAAATGGAAAAATGCAGAGTCATGTTGAGTCTCAACCTGCGTTCAGTGCCTACATGCGCTTGTGTGAGTACAGCCCCATTGAAAAGAACTGCCTGCGTCTATTCCTGCGCTCCCCTGTGGCTGAACGCAGCAACGCAGAGGAGTGCAGGGAAAAACGCTCGTGAGTAAGAGCCCTTGGACAGAAACATGACCAACCCAAGAGTGAAATCCACTCCCACATATTACACATTTATGTCTGTGAAAAGCAATCCTGTGTCTCATTTCTAGAGGTGCAAGAAGCAAAGTTTTGGGTGATTCATGCCCAATGGGATAGCGCGCAAAAAGAACCAATAGTAAAGAACGTACAGGCTTATTTACTGAATCCTTTAGAAGCGTGGCTGTCTCTTCCCACTTGTTCTGCTTATTCTCTTCACAGATGTCTAGTGGAGATCGTCCTTGCTGATCAGAAATATGCTGTTGAGACAGTGAACACAGTGTTAAAGGCCAAAAGCTATAGGGGCACCATCAGCTGAGCTACATTATCAATTCCCCACCAGGCCTAAACTGCAGTGAATCTATTCTGCACTATCATTATCTCAGATATGACCTTCAAACGGTCTAATGCATTGACTGGAAATTCAATATAATGCTCTCTGCAATCGTTTAGCTGAACGACTCGCTGCAGAGATCATTTACACATATGATACAATGGCAAAGCTGTTTGTTTGTTCCTGCATTCTAGGAACACAAATATCACCATATATTCAAATATTCGGACATTATAGTCATACAGTTTCTACAGGACATTATAATTACAGGCATGGGATCCGTTATCCGGAAAACCATTATCCAGAAAGCTCCAAATTACAGAAAGGTTGTCACCCCACAGTTTTAAAAATGATTTCCCTTTTCTCAGTAATAATAAAACAGTTGCTTGTATTTGATTCAAACTGAGATATAATTAATCATAATTGAAGCAAAACCAGCCTATTGGGTTTATTTCAAGAGATACTGTCATGGGAAAAAATGTTTTATTTTTCAAAACGCATCAGTTAATAGTGCTGCTCCAGCAGAACTCAGAAGAGCAAATAGATTTGTTTTATATATATTTAATTTTTAAATCTGACATGGGGCTAGCAATATTGTCAGCTTCCCAGGTGCCCCAAGTCATGTGACTTGTGCTCTGATAAACTTCAGTCACTCTTTATTGCTGTACTGCAACTTGGAGTGATACATCATATCTGAATTACTTTAAAATACTTAAATTTTTTTGGTGTAACTGTTCCTTTAACATTTGCAGAACTTTTGAGATGTAACTATAGCTGGCCATAGATGTAACGATTACGATCTTGAAAAATAGTTCAATTGGATCTTGGAAAAGAGTTGAATTGTCAGATATTCACAGGTAGAAACAATAGAATTCTACCTGTATCTGACGATTCAGCACTAACAATGGCTGATGTTTGGGTGCCTTCAAAGGCACTGATCGACAAACCGAACGATATCCACGTCTTTTTCCGATATTTATCATTTATCTCATTTATTACCAAACACACACTGAATAAAGTATGAAAATTAGTTTTGTACGATATTATTGATGCATCTATGGCCACCTTTATGCAACAATGATTGTGCAAGAGATAAGAAAATGTAGATAAGGCAGAGGAAGGGCAATGGCAGCTGGGGTGTCAGGTTCACCATAATAACCAAACAATGCTATGGGTGTAAATTAATTCGTAGACAAGAATTCCATCAGACAGAGTTCAGGGACCTGTTATCCAGAATTCTTGTGACCTGGGGATTCTGTAAACATTAAATAAACCAATTACAATGAGGATTAAAGGGGTGGTTCACCTTCAAGTTAACTTTTAGAATGTTGTAGAAGGGCCAATTCTAAGAAACTTTTCAATTGGTCTTCATTATTTATTTTTCATAGGTTTTTAATTATTTGCAATTTTCTTCTGATTCTTTGCAGCTTTCAAATGGGGGTCACTGACACCATCTAAAAACAAATGCTCTGTAAGGCTACACATGTATTGCTATTGTTACTTTTTATTACTCATATTTCTATTCAGTCCGTCTCCTATTCATATTCCAGTCTCTTATTCAAATCAATGCAGGGTTGCTAGGGTAATTTGTACCGTAGAAACCAAATTGCTGACACTGCAAACTAGAGAGCTGCTGAATAAAAAGCTAAATAACTCAAAAACCACAAACAATAAAAAATGAAAACCAAATGCAAATTGTCTCAGAATATCACTCTCTACATTATACTAAAAGTTAACTCAAAGGTGAACAAACCCTTTAATTATATCTTAGTTGAGATCAACTACAAGGTACTGTTTTATTATTACAGAAGAAAAAGAAATATGTTTCCATTTCAATCAAATAATTTAAAATTTTGAGACAGGCTTCCCGTAATTTTGGGAATTTCTTGATAAGGGTTTTCCAGATAGTGGATCCTATACCAGTATCCTAGAAATTCGCTAGCTACAGGTTACTATTACAGCGTCCTGCAAATTACCCAGAGGCAACTATTTCAGCATCTACCATATCCCGCTGGATAGAAGCTACAGTTTCGCCATGGCTGGAATACATTCCATATTTTTTTTTAACTATGCGTTTTTATTGAAGTACATTGACACATATTATAGCAGTGGCAATATTCATCGGTTGTGACCATCAGTCTTGTCCAAAGAATTATTGCAACCACTGTACTTTATTTATTCCATATATTATTAACATGTTAAAACACAAACTCACCCGGTCTGTCTCTGGATGGTTGAGGAGGATCTGTACGATTTCAGCATGACCTCCACCAGCAGCAAAATGAAGAGGGGAGCTGAGTTGCCCATTTAACAGGTTAGGGTTGCATTTTCCTTTCTCTAGCAACATGCTTGTTGCTTCTACTTTGCCATACCTGGTACACATAAAGAGAACAACTAAAATCCTGTCACATGAAGTTACCTGGGGTTGCATGAAGAGCTATTAAAGGAATTGTTCAGTATGAAAATAAAATCTGTGTAAATAAAAAATAAAAAAATGTTTCTAATATAGTTAGCTGTGAGTCTTAAAGGAACAGTTCAGTGTAAAACCAAAAACTGCATAAATAGATAGGCTGTGCAAAATAAAAAATGTTTCTAATATAGTTAATTAGCCAAAAATGTACTGTATAAAGGCTGAAGTGACTGATATCTAACAGAACACTACCTCCTGCTTCAGCTCTCTTGGTTTCCACTGATCAGTGACTTGAGGGAGGGCCACATGGGTCATACCTGTTGCTTTTGAATCTGAGCTGAATGCTGAGGATCAATTGCAAAATGAACAGTTATGTCACATGTGTCTTCCCTTCAAGTCACTGACTTGAAGCAGGAAAAGTAGTGTTCTGGCTATTATATTAGACATCCAGTCACTCCAGCCTTTATACATTACATTTTTGGCTAATTGACGATATTAGAAACATTTTTTATTTTGCACAGCCTATCTATTTACCCAGTTTTTGATTTTACACTGAACTGTTCCTTTAAGACTCACAGCATTATGGAAATAATACTGTAAAAGAGACATAAGTACTGGAAGGAGGCCGTTTCCCAGATCACAACAATAACCTGGAAGGGGAAGATATTGGCCAAGCAGTAGTGAAAGGGAACATTTAAAATAGCAGTGTCTGTATTGTTGAAATTAGTCAAAAGGCTGCTTTCTGCCGTTGTTTAGCTAAAAAGAATCTCTCCTTGGTTCAACAATGATGAATTTAGGTGTCAAAAATGCCTTTAATGTCTGTACCCCTACCCACTTTCTTTACTCAAATATCAATAAAAATATATTGCAAAAAATAAAAATGCCTTTAATTTACATGTAGTGATGGATGGGTAGCTATGGAAGCATATCTGTTGAGTATATAGATACAGAGATGTAAAGAACTCACCAGCAAGCATAGTGGATTGGTGCCCACTGGTCATTGTCCAGCTGGTTGACTGAAAAGCCCTCATCCAGGAGCCGACTGAGCAGGGTAGCGTCTCCTTCACAAGCGCTGCGGTGCAGAGGGAAGTCATCCACCCACTGACGCTCTCTTAGGTACAGAACAAGAGAAGTCTTAGTGGAGGGAAACTAGCAACAGAAAACTAAACATGAATATAGCAAGAAATCCTATATGTATATGGATGTTATGTAGGTTCATTAATCATCTCATCACATTTTCCCCTGCTTGCTAACTTAAATCTTAGATCATCTTCTGGTGAGCTGCTGAGAAGTTCTGCTTAGAGGCCATGAAAATAATCAAAAGAAAATGAGTTAAAGCTACAGGGCTGATTATTACATCCTAATGCAGCAAGCACTGGTTTCTGAGCTGCTGTGCAATGTGAATCTCAATGAATTACTACGGTACATAGCCTTTTCTATTTGCTGTATAGTGTCAGTCCCAAAGCTGAGGCAAGTAACACTAGCTTTAAAATCAGCATAAAGCAAGATACTGAGCTACTTGATTCAACTGCTTAAATGCTGTGGTACCTGCTGATAAAGACGCCCAAAACACAGAAATCAGTGGACGGCATTAAGTAGAAAGCATACCAGAAACAAAGACAAGCGTGTAAATAGTGAAAGAAGGGGCAGATTTATCAATGCAGGTGCTAAATTGCAACAGTGCAGTTACACATGGCAACTATTCCAATCTTTGATATCATTTGGTAATTCTGAGTAGTCTGATCAGAACTAATTGCTGATTGGTTGCTACTGGTGATTGCATTGGTGTTATCAGCACCTATGTCAGTAATCTGCTCTTTAGTATTTTATACAGGGGGGGGACATGTGATAATATTTACTCAATAAAGAAAATGTTTGTAGGTATATCTTTAGGAGCTGTATATTTTTTGAACACATGAACAGTACAGGCAGGGGGAATGAGCATTGCAATAAATACATATAAACAACCACAGTCATAAAGATTAGGGATGCACCGAAGGTCGAATCCCCAAATCCCACCCGAAACAAATCCTAATTTGCATATGCAAATTAGGGGAGGGAAATAAAAAGGTGTGAAAAAAATGTGTTTTACTTCCGTGTTTTGTGATTAAAAAGTCCAGTGATTTCCCTTCCCACACCCAATATGCAAATTAGGATTCGGTTTGGCCATGGACAAGGATTCAGCTGAATCCTGCTGAAAAAGGCTGAATCCCAAACTGAATCCTGGATTTGGTGCATCCCTAAAAAAGATTAAGTTCCACCTGATCACAGAGAGAGAGAGGAAGAATGAACATACTTATCTTCCATGACGCTACTCATGCTTCTTTGCCATTTTTCTCTCTTTGGGATCTGTATCTTTGAATAATCAGGTGCTCCAAGTCCAAAGTATGGATTGATCACCACTTTATCAACCTAAACACAGACACCAATCAGAACTCATGCAGACTGCTTATTGCTGTTACACTATACCAAGACTGGATATAAAAAAAATCCATCTTCTTTAATCTAGTACTCCAGATAAACAGATTCATTTACAGGTTTAGGACCTGTTACCCAGAATGCTTGGGACCTGGGCTTTTCTGGATAATGGATCTTTCTGTAATGTGGCTCTTCATACCTTAAATCTACTAGAAAATCATGTAAACATTAAATTAACACAATAGGCTGGTTTTGACCCCAATAAGGATTAATTATATCTTGGTTGGCATCAAGTACAAGATACTGTTTTATTATTACAGAGAAAAAGGAAATGTTGATTATTTGGATAAATGGAGTCTATGGGAGATGTCCATTCCATAATTTGGAGCTTTCCGGATAATGGATCCCATACCTATACATTTAATTGTACTCTGCACATTTCAGGATGCCAGAACTTATTGCAACCGTTATCCTGTGTTGGCTATAAAATGTACGCAAGTTACGCTGTATGTTCAAATAGTATCCAGTCAGTTTGCTCCAACAGTGGTTGCAACCAGTGGAGTCACAAGCCATGTGTCTATCGAGTAACTTTCGTTATGATCAAGGATAGACACAATATGGACTTTTGTGCCAGGGATGCATTTCACTTGTCTAAAGTCTCATTACATATTTGGCTAATTAACTATATTAAAAACATTTTTTTTGCAAAGCCTATCTATTCACCCAGTTTTTATACTGAACAATTCCTTAAAGATCCCTCTAAGGAAGTTGAGTCATTTAGGTGGGTCTTTGAATAGCATTAAAACAGGTGATGTGCTCAGGTCATGACAAGCTCAGCGTCTGCACTGCAAGGAAATATTTATAGAGTTCTGCATCTGAGTTGGGCTGTTAACAGATCAGACTGATTCCCTTGCCATCAGACAGCACTATTACTATAGAGTGGAGTAGACCCCTCCCTTCTACTGGTGTCACCAATCAAGAAACCGGTCTCTATCAAACCCACACCACTGCCTTATTCCCATAGCACGACACTACATAGTATTACCCTGTTGGTATATTGAAGATCTGACCCAAACAGAGGGTTGTAGATACACATATCTGCCTTCTCTAAAGCCATCATTTTGCTTTTTATTTCCAGAGCTGTGTATCCCATGTGCAGGGAGTTCTCAGACTGGGCAGCTTCAGTGGCATAGGCCGGGTTTGTGATGTTGGTCTTTATTCTCTCCAGGGGAGATGGTCTGAAGAGTGCGGAGATAGCGTGAGACTGAGTGTGCTGTTCATCCAGCCACCTGTTGGGAAGAGGGTACCATAAAAAAAATAATTCAATAAGCAAATGTATTTGATACCTCCTCAACGGTAACAGGCAGGAATTGCTGGTTATTCCTTAATGTTACATTCATTTTAGAATTAATTTAAGAGCTAAACATCCCAATATCATGCTAGAGATACTTAACGGGAAACAGTATCTCCAGGGCATTTACCCTGGGTCCTAAGCATCTGAGGGACATCTTTGTGATGCACCAATAATATGAGGGCACTGACTGGCAGTGACATGTAATTCATTGTACAGAATGCAGCAACTCTTACCAGACAAAGGCCTGGATTCAATTCAGTGAGAAAAGTTTATCACTTGAAAACTCAAGGATGAGGTTCAATTTGAGATGCAATTCAATTAAATTCAGGAAAATGTATTGCACTGTTTATCACATGAAAACTCTAAGGCTAAGGCCAGACGGGGAGATTCGGGGGAAATTTGTCGCCTGGCGACTTCTCGCCGCGACTTATCGCCCCCGAACCTCCCCGAATAGCCAGGCACACACATGCACCGGCGTTGCTTGAAAACGCCGGCGCGTGTTTACACGGAGCGGCGCGATTTTTGAAATCGCTCCAAGTTGACTCGCGAGGCAACTTGGAGCGATTTAAAAAATTTCCCCCGAATCTCCCCGTCTGGCCTAGCCCTAAGGGGCAGATTTATCAATGGTCGAATTTCGAATTGAAAAACAATTTAAGTTCGACCATGTGAATAGTATGTGAAGTAAAATCCTTCTAATTCGAATATCGAATTCAAAGGATTTTACCGTAATTCGATTGGTGGAACGATTGAATAGGAAAAATTGTTTTGATTGATCAAATTTTTTTTTATTCAATCAAAAATAATGATACCCAATTCGGTAGCGTTGATCTGGTGAACTAGGTGGTCGAATAAAAATTTAAAGCGGAAGTACTTCAACCATCAAATTGTCGAATATTCGAATAAAATTAAATTCGAATATTCGAATTCGAATATTTGATGGTCGAATTTGCCTAATTTGCATATTCAAAAATTCGAATTTGAATCTATTTGAAATTCGATCAAACTTCGAATTATTCTTGTGAATTTAGTAAATCTGCCCCTAAGTGTATGGGGGAAAAAAATGGAATTGAATTTGGCAAAACTTTTTTTCTCCTTCTTGTTCATGAGTTTTTCACGTGATAAACCATGAGATAACTTTTTCTCACTAAATTGAATCTGGCCCAAAGTCCGCAAAATCACTAGGGATGCACCGAATCCAGGATTCGGCCTTTTTCAGCAGGATTCAGATTCAGACACATCATCATGCCTGGCTGAACGGAATACTAATTTGCATATGTATATGCAAATTAGGGGTGGAAAAGAAAATCATTTTCTCTTCCCATCTCTAATTTGCATAAGCAAATTAAGATTTGGTTCTTTATTAAGCTGAATCTTTCATGAAGATTCCCAAACAGTGGCTTCGGGGGCATCCCTAAAAATCACCATCTTTTGCAGCTCTTTTCCCCAGAATTTTAGCATAATTGTGGCCCCCGCAGAAAGGTATGTCCATCACAGTTGTGCAAAATGCTTCAATATTAACACAATTGCTCAACTCATTTTCAGTGAATTGCATCACTTGTTAAACAGCATTAGAAGGTTATTGTTTTGGTACAACTCTGCTGCAGCTATTGACCCTTGATACAATACACCGTGGAGCTTGTTAGGACCCAAGTACCTTCAATGAATGGTGTCAACATGTGCAACTGCCCATCTCAACTCATCTGCCCTTGTTGTAAACAGGGATGCACCCGATCCACTATTTTGGATTCGGCCGAACCCCTGAATCATTCACAAAAGATTCGGCCAAATGCTAAACCCAATCCTAATTTGCATATACAAATTAGGGATAAGAAGGGGAACCCATTTTTTACTTCCTTGTTTTGTGACAAACAGAGATGCGATTTCCCTCCCTGCCCCTAATTTGCATATGCAAATTTGGTATGGCTGGGTAGAAGGATTCAGCCGCATCCGAATCTGGCAGAATCTCGAACTGAATCCTGGATTCGATGCTTCACTTGTTCTAAATGACTTTAAACTTATTTAGAAAAAATGTTTTACGTTCATAAAATGTTAAATTCAGGTCAAAAACCGATCGCCAGTTACGATGCAGTGGAAACCACACATTTGAAAAAAAAAAAAAAAACATTTCATTATTTTTGTTTTATATAACAACATTTTTACTAAGCACATACAACTTACTTATCCAGAACAATTAGCATCCGTGCTGTGACAGTGGAGAAATGAGTGCTGGATTCACTGCACACCCTCATAATATCCTGGAAACAGTAGAAGACTGGGTTGCCAGGATTGTATGAATTCTTTGCATTCTCTAAAACAGAAGGGAAATAAAAAAAAAGATAAATTTGTAAAGGTTCCAAAGAAGTTTTGTCATTGATTCAATGGCTACAGATCTAACCTGCTGAATGATGCCAAGTATCGCTGTTTGTACAGGTATGGGACCTATTATCCAGAATCCTCGGGACCCAGGAGGTTTGCGGATAACATATCCATAATTCGGATCTTCATAATTTAAGTCAATTAGAAAATCATGTAAACATTAAATAAACCCAATAGGCAGGTTTTGCTTCCAGTAAGGATTAAATATATCTTAGTTGGGATCAGGTACAAGGTGCTGTTTTATTATTACAGAGAAAAAGGAAATCACTTTTTATTTGATTATAATGGAGTTTATGGGAGACCTATCCATAATTTGGAGCTTTCTAGATGACAGGTTTCCGGATCCCATACCTGTATATGAACTAATTCTGACCTACAAATGATCGTATTATGTTTTGTGTTTCTGTACCAGCGCAAGGCAATCACAGCCATTTAGCAGTGAAGATCTGTGTCCCTGTAGCCAATACTTAGGGGCAGATTTACTAAATTCACATGAAGGATTCGAAGTTCGATCGAATTTTCAGAAAGATTCAAACTCAAATTTTCGAAATGATTTTGAAGACCACTTCGACCAGTGAATTTTGAATATTTATTCGAATCAAATGATTCTAACAATTCTAATAAAAATCTTTTTGAATATTCAACTATTTGACACTCAAATAACTTCCCCTTTAAAATTTTATTCGACTGCCTAGTTCGCCAGATTAAAGCTACCGAATTGAGCTTCATTAATTTAGGTCGAATAAAAAAATTGGATCGAATGGATTAAATCGTTCGAATCAAACTATTTTATCGTTCGATTGAATTTTCGCTATTCGATCGTTCGACCAATTGAATAGCGGTAAAATCCTTCGAATTTGATATCCGAAGGATTTTCATTCCCCAACAATTCCCATGGTTTTTTAACCCTCAAATTCGACCCTTAGTAAATCTACCCCTTATTGTTCACATAAATGTTATCACCATCTCAAAATGGCCCACCATTCCATATGACCAATCAAATCTCAGCATTCCATAGGGAAGATCAAATGCAACAAACCATATACCTTGGGGTGTTCAAGAGTATTGAGATTCAATTTTCCATCTGCCATTCCACAGTATTGTAGAACTACTTAGTAAAGCTGGCCATAGACGTAAAAATTACGATCTTTCTTGGAAAAGATATTTCCAAGAAAGATTGTTCATTTCAACACACACGAGTAGAGCTGAATCATCAGATATACAGGTAGAAACAATAGAAGTCTACCTGTATCTGACCGTAACATTCCAAAGCACTGGAGAACTTCTTAGAGGCGTTAATGTTTAGCAAGGAAGCGCGCTCTTTTAAAACATTCTTCTATATTTTAAAGATGTGACATCAAACTTCCCAGGCAACACCAGTTACATAAGATATTAACATTCATGATTCCAGGAATTCAGATTAAAGGGGTTGTTCACCTTTGAATTAACTTTTAGTATAATGTAGAGAGTGATATTCTGAGACAATTTGCAATTGGTTTTCATTTTTTATTGTTTGTGGTTTTTGAGTTATTTAGCTTTTTATTCAGCAGCTCTCTAGTTTGCAGTGTCAGCAATTTGGTTTCTAGGGTACAAATTACCCTAGCAACCCTGCATTGATTTGAATAAGAGACTGGAATATGAATAGGAGATGGACTGAATAGAAAGATAAGTAATAAAAAGTGGCAATAACAATACATGTGTAGCCTTACAGAGCATTTGTTTTTAGATGGTGTCAGTGACCCCCATTTGAAAGCTGCAAAGAAACAGAAGAAAATTGCAAATCATTAAAAAATGATGAAAAATAAATAATGAAGACCAATTGAAAAGTTTCTTAGAATTGGCCCTTCTACAATATACTAAAAGTTAACTTAAAGGTGAACCACCCCTTTAACACTGGATGGCATTAACATAGAAACCAGGGCATTCTTCATCAGAATTGATAAACAATCAGCAATGTAGTTTCTGCTTCTGCGACAGATGTAAACCTCACTTTCTACTTTTGATTATTTCTACCGTGCCACAACTATAGCTTCTCAACATCAGCTGAGAGCACCAGAGCTGTGGTCGGAATCGTGGAGTCAGAAGCAATTTTATCTGGAGTCGAAGTCAGCAAAAATGTACAGACTCCGACTCCTAATAACTTTAAATACAAGCACTGAAAATAATGACATCAAATTTAAAGGGGACCTGTCATCTGAAAAAATGATTCCAAATCCACTTTTATCATGTTAATGAAGCAATAAGAACTTTAATTACACTATATAAATTATTTGGATCTCATTTCCTTTGGTCTGGGAACTCACAATTACAGCAAACAGGCAGGAGCCATTTTGTGGCACTTATATTAAGGCAATTCTTGCATTATGTCAAATCTTGTTTGAGCACCAGAATTGGGGGACCTGGTGTCCATCCCCATGCACTGGTTACACAATTAAATGGTAAAGAGAGAGGGGGATTGTGGGGAGTGTAGTGACATCTAGTAAGTGCTGAATGGAAAGTGAAAGTAATTGTTTGCCCCGCCTCTATGCCTAAGGCATAGAGGAGGGACAGGCAACATTTGATTGACAGCTGAGATTTTTAAACTATGAATGGTTTAATGGAAAAAAAGAATTTGAATTTCATGTTTAATTGGAAAAGGACTTTAATTATACAATTTTTTATGTCTGGGTGACAGGTTCCCCTTTACGAAGGAGGATATGACAGAAGCAATTCCGTTTCTAAGAACAACACTTTGGGGCAAATTTACTATTATTCCCCATAATTAGCTCAACCAAATTCGATATTCGATTAGCATTCGATCGTCGAATGCTAATCGAATACTTTTAGGCTACCTTTTATTCGACCATTCGACGATCGAATACAAATTTATTCGATCAGTCGAATAAATAATTTTTATCATTCAAATAATTTGTACGATTCAAACGATCGAAGACTTTGACCGTTAGAATCTTATTCGATTAGGACTTAGGCTTAGTCCAGACAGGGAGATTCGGGGGCGATCCGTTGCCTAGCGACTTCGATCAGTGAATAAAATAAAAATTTTAAAATATTCGACTGGCTACTTCGCCAGATTGGACCTACCGAATTGCAATAGAAGCCTATGGGAACCCTCCCATAGGCTTCTGAGTCTAAGGCAGTGGTCCTCAAACTTGGCCCTCCAGCTGTTAAGGAACTACAAGTCCCACAATGCATTTGCCTGACTGTGGCTGTCAGACTCCATCATTGCATTGTGGGACTTGTAGTTTCTTAACAGCTGGAGGGCCAAGTTTGAGGACCACTGGTCTAAGGCTTAGTCCAGATGGGGAGATTCGGGGGCGATCCGTTGCCTGGCGACTTCTCGCCGCGACGGATCGCCCCCGAATCTCCCCGAATAGCTAGGCACCGGCATAGCTTGAAAACGCCGGCGCGTGTTCACACGGAGCGAGGCAATTTGGAGCGATTTTAAAAATCGCGCCGCTCCGTGTGAATAAGCGCAGGCGTTTTTAAGCTATGCCGGTGCCTAGCTATTCGGGGAGATTCGGGGGCGATCCGTCGAGGCGAGAAGTCGCCAGGTGACAGATCGTCCCCGAATCTCCCCATCTGGACTAAGCCTTAGACTCAGAAGCCTATGGGAGGGTTCCCATAGGCTTCTATTGCAATTCGGTAGGTCCAATCTGGCGAAGTAGTATTTTATTCACTGATCGATTAATCGAATGATCGAATATTCAATCATTCGAATCTATTCGATCATTCACTATTCGATGATCCAATATGCCTAATTTGCATGTTCGACCAATTGAATAGATCCTACTATCAAATATTCCATCGAATTTGATCAAATTCGATTTTATTCACATGAATACATGTGAATTTAGTAAATCGGCCCCTTTATATAAGTTTGGATTATATTTATTCTACAGTTATATCAAATTTGTGGATGGCTGTGCACTCTCCCACTTAAAAAACATTCACCCTTGCTGGTAAATTCAATTTTAATCAAATTCTACAGCTATATGCCACATTCAATGAATATACAAGTTGTTTAAGGTTTTCCAATTGTTTATGATTTATGTAGTTTTACTTTGTTTTCACATTACCAAAGGATGTGGTTTATATTTTTGAGCTTTGCCAGTGATAAAATGTCTTGTATGTTTTGTATTTTTTTTTTGTTTTATTTTATCTTTCAGTCAACATGGAAAATACCTTAGCACAGGGGTCCCCAACCTTTTTTGCTTCGGGGACCAGGGGTCGGCGGGGGTCGGGAGTGGGTTGGCAGGAAGGGTCGGCATTCAATTCTGTGCACAGGCGTCAAACTGCCCGGCATACATTTTGTCGCACCTTGTAAAGGCTCCGCAGCCCACTCCAGTACTGCCCGCAGCCCGGTGGTTGGGGACCCCTGAATTAGCATATTAAAGTAACAGTAAAATAAAAGCATTTTAAAGCAATTCACATATAAAAGTTAGCATGCTCTGCTAAAAGCTGTGTTTGCTTCAGAAAGACTACTATAGTTTAAAGGGATATTTGTCATGGGAAAATTTTTTTTTTCAAAATGCATCAGTTAATAGTGCTGTTTCAGAATAATTCTGCACTGAAATCCATTTCTCAAAAGAGCAAACAGATTTTTTATATTTCATTTTTAAATCTGACATGGGGCTAAACATTGTCAATTTCCCAGCTGCCCCAAGCCATGTGACTTGTGCTCTTTACTGCTGTACTGCAAGTTTGAGTGATATCACCCCCTCCCTTTCCCCCACCCAGCAGCCTAACAACAAAACAATGAGAAGGTAACAAGATAACAGCTGCCTGGTAGATCTAAGAACAGCACTCAGTTACATTGAGAAGGAAAAACAACAGCCTGCCAGAAAGCATTTGCCTCCTAAAGTCACATGACCAGGGGCAGATGGCTAGCTCCATGTCAGATTTCAAAACTAAATATAAAAAAATCTGTTTGCTCTTTTGAGAAATGGATTTCAGTGTAGCATTCTGCTGGATGAGCACTATTAACTGATGCATTTTTTTTTTTAAAACATGTTTTCCCATGACAGTTTTCCCATGACAGTTTTCCTTTAACTGACCTTTGACAGCAGTAGGTACAAGAAACAGGGTGGCTTCTTTGCCAGTTTTTTCTCCATCAAGTGTAAACTTTTTCATGCGTACAACTCTTTTTCCTACAAGTGAAAAACAAACGGTAAAGCATTAACATTTGTCAGAGCCCTGACACATTTACCCTTGGGATTTTTTTTGGGGGGGGGGGATGAAGTGAATTTCTAACAAGAAGAAATTAACAAAACCCCTATTGCCTCAAGGGTACGATCAATGAGATTACCAAAATAGAAAGATGTTAGTGATCCAGAACAAATGGGTTCAGTTTCTTCTTAAATATGCCATAGCAGCACATACAGTATAGAGGCAGACAAGGACATAGGCTGCAAATAAAACGATCCAGAAGAACTAAATAGAGAGTAGCTTAAAATAAATATACCAGAATAAAGCAGTGCTGGCATTAGCATTTAACTCTTGCTGCAAAGATCTGGTTTAAATGGGTAGCCAATGATAACAGCTATGTTTCTGCTTATCGTGCTCATGTTATCATTTGGGATGTACCAAATCCAGGATTCGGTTCGGTATTCGGCCATTTTCAGTAGGATTCGGCCAAATCCCTGTGCCTGGCCGAACCGAATCCAAATCCTTAAAATCGTGTGACTTTTCATCACAAAACAAAAAAAAAATTTTTTGCCGCACACGCTCTATTTTGCATATGCAAAATAAAGTTCTGATTCTGTTTGGGATTCGGCGAAATCTTTCACAGCAGATTCTGGGGTTTGGCCAAATCCAATATAGTGGATTCCCTAGTTATCATACTCACCTTTAACCCCTTGATTTGAAGGAGATATGAATTTGGTGGACTCTAAAACATAATCCAGTATTTCCTGAGCTGTATCTTTTTCCCCTTGAAGTTTAGTCTCCAACAAAACCTTCTTTCTCTTTTTCTTCTGCCCTTCAACTGGTACCTCGATCATTAAAATCTATGGAGGATGAAATGTTAGATTACCATAGGCCTATAAATATCACATATCATTAGAAGAAAGTTTACCCTCTTCTCTAGTGGGCTTTCTTATATCGATTTTCTCGAGGTTACCTAGCTTTAAATACACTGAATGAAATCCCCAATCAGTTTAAATAAAGAATAATCGATCATGTTAGGTTTTTTGAAGGGCTATTATTTTTACCCTACCTAGAATGCAAGCAGTCTTGCCTCATTACAATACGCATTCAGACACATATAAAACCTCTGTGATTTGATTACATTTGTCTATTAAATATCCTAGCCATTTATGGGTTGTAGAATGAAATATTTCATAAGGCTTAGAAATAGAGTGAACATAGACAGTCACACATTAGTATACAGATATGCTAGGGACCTGGGGTTTTCTAGGGATCTTTCTGAAATTTGGATTTCCATACATTAAGAGGGGTTATTTATCAAAAGTCCAGTTTTAGAGGTTTGTGAAGTTTATTTAGACATTGAATGAACTTGTGACTCAAATGTTTTCTAATATTTGAAAAAACTCGAAAGTGAAAAACTCGAATCAGTGTATTCGGGTGAAAAACTTGAATACTAGAATTGATTGAGTGTTCGGCAAAAAAAAATTGCTTGAATTAATAGAGTTTTCAAGTGAAACCCACCGAAAAAAAACACGAAAATCTTCAAATGGTTCAAGGGACCTCTGCCATTGACTTCTATATGACCTTGACAGGTTTTAGCTGGAGTATTTTTGGATTCAGGATTTGGGATTTCCAGCTTTGGGGTATAATAAATCTTGAAAAGTGTAAGTTTTTTTTAACTGAAAATTCAAGTTATGACTTGAATTTTTTGGTTAAACTACAACCTCACCTTTGATAAATGACTCCCTAAGTCTACTAAGAAAAGATGTAAACATGAAATAAACCCAACAGGCTGGTTTTGCTTCCAATAAGGATTAATTATAATTTAGGTTGGATTAAGTATTGTTCTATTATTACAGAGAAAAAGGAACTATGTTTTAAATTTTTTTAATTACTTGTTTAAAACAAAGTCTATGGGAGATTTCTGGATAACGGATCCCATACCTGTTTATTATTGCTGGGGAATTAATGATTTTATAAGCACTATAGAGTGGAACAAATGTTTATATTAATATGTAGAAGGCAAGGAAAACCCCCTTTGAGATTCTGGCTGAATTTGTGGTCATATTACTGTTCAGGGCAGTGGTTGGATGTGAAGAGCAACAGTGATCAGAGACGGCACAGTTTAGCCCTGGTAGTTCAACGGCTCTACTTAAAAAGTACCGTGTATGATACACACATGCAACGTGGTTAAAAAATCCCCGACTCTGATTTTAAATATGTCATATAATTACCAGAGCCTAGAAAACATCAGAAGCATGAGGGCAGAGGGAATATCCCCAAACCAAATTATGGCATTTTTGGCAGCATATAATTATTCCCATCTGCAACCTAAACATTTCTTCACTTACTTTATGTGCATGAAAATCTGAGCTTCAGTTTCTCATTTCCAGAATACACAAAACATTAATATATGAAATATTTATTGCAATAAAATGAATATATAGGATTCAAAGTGGTGTGAGGCCCATTTACTAGTAAATCAGCAGCTCAAGTCTTGATAAGATAAAAAAGACTTTATTAGGAGGCCTAACGTGTTTCGACATACAAAAGGCACGAAGCACATTAGGCCTTTTGTATGTGCTAATACAGTCTTTTTATCCTATCAAAACTTGAGCTACTGATTTACCAGTAAATGGGCCTCATCCCACTTTGAACCCTGCATATTGAAAAATAGATTGACAACCTGTGGACTAGGGGTTGTCCTGGTGAGGTACCATTTTATAATTCATGTTTTTGTTTTTTCATTTTACTTTGGAGTTATATCTTTTTCATTTCAAGGGCAGAGCCATACACCACTTTTTGCATGTTTCTGAATAAAAATGATCTCTGGTTTAGAAAACTGGACAGAGTTCAGTCTGGCCTGCAACAGAACTTCACTTTATACAATATTTCATGTCTGTGCATGCCCTACAATGAATATCTGGTGTATTCTTACTTCATACAATTTTGCCCGGTACTCCCGAGAATTGAGACTTCCTGCGTTCTTTGGTCTGATCACAGCAACGTAAACATCTTCCGTGTCAGTGGGGCTGCCCATGGTAATGTAGATCCTGCTCAGTATTCCCTACTTGAAAATCAGCAGAGGGCTTGGGCAGGCCTGTACAAATGGAAAAGCAAAAATGTTAGAATGCATTGCAGATATTCTCCCTTTTAGCAGCTACAATTGGCAAGACCATATAAAGATGCCCACAGATGCCAAGTTTCGGTTCTGCCTGTAGATTGTAAGCTCCGCTACAGCAGAGGCAGACAGGAATGAATTAGGGACCTTTTCATCCTTGTGGGCCAACTGATTCCAATCCATCCATAACTATTTTTTAATTTACTAAATTATAATAACAAATGAAGTTGAACATTTGTTTGAGAGTGAATCAAATTGATTCTAAATTTATCTAATTCAGACTGAATTAGAGATGGAGATTTATGGGTATAATTATCAAAGAGTGAAGTTAGAGATCACCGCAGTCCTCTAGAGTGAAATTATGCCACTCTGCATTAATTTTTATCCGATTTTTAAAAGAGTGTTTATCAATGGGTGAAAATCCCATATAAATGAATGGAGAGTGATGGAATTTCACTGTAGAGGACTGTGGAGATCTCTAATTTCACTTTTTCATAAACGTACCACTTAATCTGAGGTTTAAATCAATAGATATCAACATCAAAGGCGAATAAAACTTCATGGCACACTGTCCATAGGCTACTTTGCTTGATATCTCAGACCTCCCACAAGAAAGTCAAAGGTCTGAAATCCCAGAATTCTTTATACAATGCTAAATATTGATTACGACCAAACTGAAAGGATTTGATTAATTTAATCAGATTCTCATCAAAGATTGAATGGCTCGTCATCTGACAGGAAACCTACAGAATTCCCATATGATCTATGACAAGTGTGCAACTAAATATTGTCTGTTATGTTAGTATATATGCTTGATATACACTAGAACCCCCATTTTACGTTTTTCAGGGGACCAGAAAAAATGGTGTAAAATCCAGGTAAATGTAAAATCAGGGAAATGCATAATATATAGGTGTATATATGTATAATGAATAATATATAGGTGGGACCACAAAAAAAATTGTAAAATGAGGGAAAACTTAAAATCAGTTGATGTAAAATTGAGTAGTACCATAGATAGTACCAATAATGGCCTTCCAATACAATATTCTTTTAATTAATGCTAGTTTCCAATCCAAGCCATCACATTACTTACCATAGGCTGTAGATGTGTACCAACTTTGGAGAACGTAGATGTCAAAGTTTGGGGAACAAGGAGATTGGTCTGGATCATACACACCTTTCCTCCAGTCTCCACCACCATTTTTAATCCCAGCCCTCCTATCCATCAACTCTGTTTCTGGACACACAACCTTTGCATATACTGTAATTCAGTTATAGAATGTAGCCTTTATAAAAGAGTACTTTAAAGGAGAAGGAAAACGATGGAGGCATTTTATTGCCAATAGATTAGGTGCAATAGTGCGAGATAGATGTTTTATTTATTTATTCTGTAGAATTTTTACCATACCTGAGTAAGAAGCTCTAGAAGATCTGTTTGTTAAGATAGCAGCTGCAGTATTAGCTTGGTGTGACATCATGTCCTGTCTGAGTCTCATAGCTCTGGGCTCAGATTACAGGAGAAGGGAGGGGGAAGAGGAGCACACTGAGCATGCTCACGCCCGGGACAAGGAGGTTTAAGCTGAAGGCAGGAAGTCTGATACAGAAGCCCAGGTGTACACAATAGAAGTAAAGAAATGCTGTGTTTCTTCTGACAGAGGACTCAGAGCAGCTCTACTTTGAGGGTTTACTGGTGCATTTATATAGACCTTTCTGATAAGGCTTACTTAGTTTTAACCTTTCCTTCTCCTTTAATATTTGTAAAAGGTTGTTGATTTTTTAGCACAATAATGAATGCCTAGATCAGGTCTGATAGCAGATTTTAGCAAACCGTTCTCTAGAGACATGTCCATCTGTTCCATTGCTGCATATGGTTTTATAGTTATTTTAAAACTGTCAATACAGAAAAAGGAATTCTAAAACTGGCATGCGCCACTTATCTGAAGCACTAAAAATAGCTGCCATAAAAGCCTGCATTCGGCATGACAACCAAAAGTTTTATCCTAACATGCTAGTCTGCCTTACTAAAAAAAAATAACATTGGGCTTTAGCCATAAGCTCTTGTTTGTGCTCAAGGGGACTGTGCTTCGTAGCTATAGCGGCCAATGGCTGGGACATGATCTCTCCACTGGCACATACCATTCACACACAGACTCAACACTCAACACTCAATGGAACTGTGCTTCATAGCTATAGCGGCCAATGGCTGGGACATGATCTCTCCACTGGCACATACCATTCACACACAGACTCAACACTTGTGTAAACTAGTCTGTATTCTTGTAACTATATATTGTCATTACAACTTCCTATCCCTGTCAAGTGCATGATGCTATGGCACAGATGAAGAGCAATTTCAAGTATGTTATTATCCTATACACTGGAAGAAGAGATCTCTGGATTGATGGCTGATACGGTTGATACCCTGGGCCATTCAATAAGTGGTTGTAGCTAGGAGGTCCTGGGACAAGAGGTATAAATTGGCAAGAAAGGGGCAACAGGGGGAAGATGATTATAGTACCACTTAGGGGATTAGTTATTAAGGGCTGAGTTGTGTTTTCCATGAAAATTCAAGTCTATTCTTTTTTTTCTTCTCAAAATTCACATTTTTGGGTTAAAAAAGTTTTATTTACATTCATGCCGGCGGGAAGGCAGTTCGGAGAGATCAATTCTCCCAGTGTGTCTCTGCCCTTAAAGTCAATGGGTGATTTTTCCTAAGGCGACTTTTTTCTCCAAATGCATTAAAGTCAATGGGCGTTTTTCTTATCGCATCTTTTTTCTCCAAATGCATTAAAGTAAATGGGTGTTTTTTTATGGCAACCTTTTTCTCCAAATGCATTAAAGTCAATTGGCGTTATTTCTTATTGGTATTTTATTGTGGCAAATTTTCACAATTCGAAAATTCGGAAATCCGTGGCTGGCAATAAATTCGCTCATCACTAGTGGAAAATGAAGGGCTCTTACAGACCATGTTTTTACCTGCGATCTTGTGTTTCGGTTTCATGTGTTCAGCCGCAGGGGAGCGCAGGAGTAGAAGCACTGAATTCTTTTCAATGGGGCTGTACTCACACAGACACATGGGACGCAGCATGTTGCATTTTACCTGTGTTCGGTGCTTACATGTGTCTGTGTGAGTACAGCCCCATTGAAAAGAATTCAGTGCTTCTACTCCTGCGCTCCCCTGCTGCTGAAAGCATGAAATGGGAACGCGGGTAAAAACATTCGTCTGTAAGATCCCTTTAGCCATATACTGTAGTGCATTTGTCAGTTCACAAGTAGCATATCTAATATGCAAAGCAGTGATGCATATTGACATATTAAACATACAGCAATGCACTCATTAAAAACAAAGCAGCATTATTTAAAACAACTTTCATATGTGCATTACTTGGCGCTAAATAAATTATAAAGCTGAAACCAATATACTAATTTGTGGGGCTATTTATAAAACAAAGGCAGAAGGAGTAGAAAAGAAAATGCAGAATCATAGTATATCAATATGCTGGTGCAACCATGGCACATGACAAAATATTTATCAGAGCTGACAATTTTCTTTATAAAGTAACGCTTCCCACAATATTAATTAGAAAGAAATGTGCCATGTTTTGGGAAAATAGTTCTGCATTAAGAACAAGCCTCTTTTGGATCAAGATCATTTCATGATCATGTTCAAAGAAATTTTCCCATGGAAAACAGGTATGGAACCTATTATCCAGAATGCTCGGGAGCAGGGGTTTTCCGGATAACTCAGTAACTTGGATCTTCATTAATTAGTCTGTTCTAAAATCATACAAGGAGAAGTAGGCACTCGACATTGACCAATCTTCAAGGCAGACTTTGTCAAAATATTGATAGTATTTATTACAGCCTTACGCGTTTCATTTCTCCAAGATACTTAATCATAGGCTAAGTTGCCCACAGCATATTTAAAACCAAATGGAACCAATCAGTGTTCAGTATAATTCAGGGTTGTAAACAAGGCAACATGCAACACTGCAATTGGTAGTATTCGACTTGACATCATTGTGTATTTGGACTCCATTTTGTACTCCACATTGAGGTTGTTTCAAAGCAACAAAAACTTTATAAACAAAATAACACATAAACTTATATACAAATTAGAACTAAAGAAAAGATATATTTAAGAAAATAATAACTAGGAATAGACCTGTAATGTCAAACTATGATAAGAGGTCTAGACCCAGTTAGTGTCATGTAAAAGTACATAACTATTTCAATAATACTCTGAGAAGTTTTGTAGACAGATCCACTTCTAAACTCTGCACAAAATTCTTCAAAGATAAATATTAATGTAGTTCTATGTTAGAAATAACATGTTACATCATACTCATTATTTATACCGGACGGAAATCTTGTGTATAGATATCATAATGAGTATGATGTAACATGTTATATAAAAAACAACTGAATAAGTAGGAAATTGTAGGTATTTTCTTACCGCTTGATATTTCCAGCACAGACAGGGAAGGAGGAAGAGAAGCAGAAAGTAGGATACAATAGGAATCCATTGTTCTATCTATAAAACGGCAGTGTATTTTTTAGGGCATATATTTTAACTAACAAAAGTCCTGCCCATACACTTTGTTAATATGTGTTCCATATGCTGATATTCCATTTGTATTCACGGCTGATAGAAATAACTGGTAAACTGATATAGAGCCTGAAAGAGAGTTACGTCAAAATTTCCTGTAACAGGAAAACCTTTCAGCCACTCCTCTAATCTGAGCAAAGCGACCGTCCCATAAAATCCAAATAAAAGTACAGCGGGCCTTGTGTATTGTGCTAACACGCTATAACAAAACATAAATACCAACATTGAATAATGATCATTTGTTTGTAGATGGGTCTAGTGACGCCATTTGAAAGCTGGAAAGAGTCTGCAGAAAAGGGCAATTAACTAAAAACTATAAAAAATGATTCATGAAGACCAATCGAAAAGTTGTTTAGAATTGACTGTTCTATAACATATTAAAAGTTAACTCAAAAGTGAACCACCCAAATAATAAAAACAGGGTCGCCTTGACAAAGCTGGATGCCTCATGGGATACAATGCAAGAGTGAAGGTAAGGGTCCTTACACACGGGCGTTTGTGACCTGCGCAGGTCTAGACGCACCTCATTCTTTTCAATGAGGTTGTACACACGAGATGCGTGTAAGCGACGAAAGCAGGTTCAGACGCAGCATGTTGCGTCTGAACCTGCGTTCGGCGCTTACATGCGTCTCGTGTATACAACCTCATTGAAAAGAATGAAGTGCGTTGCATCTGAACCTGCGTTCGGTGCTTACATGTGTCTCGTGGGTACAACCTCATTGAAAAGAATGAAGTGCGTTGCGTCTGAACCTGCGTTTGGCGCTTACATGCGTCTCGTGTGTACAACCTCATTGAAAAGAATGAAGTGCGTTGCGTCTGAACCTGCGTTCGACGCTTACATGCGTCTCATGTGTACAACCTCATTGAAAAGAATGAAGTGCGTTGCGTCTGAACCTGCGTTCGGCGCTTACATGCGTCTCGTGTGTACAACCTCATTGAAAAGAATGAAGTGCGTTGTGGCTGAACCTGCGTTCGGCGCTTACATGCGTCTCGTGTGTACAACCTCATTGAAAAGAATGAAGTGCGTTGCGGCTGAACCTGCGTTCGGCGCTTACATTCGTCTCGTGTGTACAACCTCATTGAAAAGAATGAAGTGCGTTGCGGCTGAACCTGCGTTCGGCGCTTACATGCGTCTCGTGTGTACAACCTCATTGAAAAGAATGAAGTGCGTCTAGACCTGCGCTCCCCTGCGGCTGAACGAAGCCAAACGGAACGCAGGTCATAAACGCCCATGTGTAAGGGCCCTAAAGCATTTGAGTAACATAAACAGCTTCACTGCAGCATGTACTAATAGCTAATCAAGCTGAGAGAACAGCTGCTGTGTCCAACATACAGGGAAAATTCCTTTATCTTCAGACTAAGAATGGAATACGAAACCTCCTCCCAAAAGAGGATATCCCTTATAGAATGCTGTTTTTTTTTATTGCACAACATGACTGGCTACCAGCCTCACAGACTAAACAACAGTCAGCTGGATGATAAATGAAGATTAAAGGGGATGTAAAGGCAAAAAAATACAATCCCATTTTTACTTTCTTTAAAGGGGAACTCCACACATACACACTGTAATTTTTCTGAAAAGGAAATATAATTTCACACAACTTTTAAATATACAGCAATTAAAAAATATGCAGACTTTTCATGATTTTTAATGGTTTGGAATAGTTCCCTAAAGCTCCCCTGCTGATCTGTCTAACTACTTTGCTGAGCTGGATGACTACTGTTACTTTGTATCAGCAGCTATCTGTTCTCAGCCTGCATCCTCCAAACCCCACAATTCCCTGCACATGTGATTTCAATAAGGAATGGAACATCACAGCGCAATGCATTGTGGGTTATGCAGTTCCAGCATGCTGTAAGTTGTGGAGAAGTTGCTACAATTTGTAACATCAGTGTTTAGTCCCTCCTTCCCAGCCAGGACTTGAAAGAAAAGAGCTGTTAAACAGCTGGATTTCAGCATAAAAAAATGGCATTTATTCTTATTTTGTGAAGAAACAAGTAACTAAGAAACAAGTAACTATGATGGGTATATTAGGGGTTCCTGCGTTATGTTTATCAAATTTTGGTTCAGAAGCCAGAATTCCCCTTTAATGAGAGAGAAATCTATCTCCAATATACATTAATTAAAAAATGTGTACGGTATGCAGTGACATTCCCCCTTCATTTTAAATGCTCTGACTGCAGAGGATAGGAAACTTCAGACTGTCCCGAACTGCTCGGCAGATAAACAATCATACTTTCAAACAGCAGGGGGAGCCCCCGTACTTTACTTCCCAGAACTCGAGCAGCTTTGTTTGTTTCCATATACAGCAGCCAGCAACCTTAGATATTTGTATCAGCAGACCCAGTGCAGTCTGTATATTCTGATTATTCATCAGTCTTGCTATATCTGCTTCTGGCAGATATTATTTGACTTGTGCTGTTTTGATCATTTATGATGACCACTAAGCTGAGCTCATATCACACTGAGCATGTGCACAGTCTTGGTCTTGTAAAGATCTTTAACAAAGTTACAAGATAACAGCCCACTGTGGGCAACTTTGAAAGCATAAATCATTTTGTTTGTTAGTCTTGTGGTGCAGTAAGTTCATGTTTATGTTTACTATACAAAATACAGCATGTCTAGCCTTATTCTATTTTAGACTTTAGTTCCCATTTAATCATAAAGATTAAAAAACCCAAGATAATGGGTCACATATATTCTAGATTCCAAATATGCAGGTAAAAATCCCATGGCTAATACAGGGCCATGAATGTTAGAAGTTCAAATATAGTACAGGCATAGGATTCATTATCCAGAAACCCGTCATCCAGAAAGCTCTGAATTACTGGAAGGTTATCTCCCATAGACTCCATTGTAATAAAATAATTCAAAATTTGAAAACTTATGTATTTTTCTCAGAGATTACAAATCAGTACCTTGTACATGTATGGGAACTGTTATCCAGAATATGTAGAACCTGGGTTTCTTTTCCAAATCATGTAAACATTAAATAAACCCAATAGGCTGGTTTTGCTTCCAGTAAGGAATAATCATATTTTAGTTGGGATCAAGTACAAGCTACTGTTTTATTATTACAGAGAAAAAAATGAAATATTTTTTAAAAATTTGGATTAATTGGATAAAATAGTGTCACAGCCTTTTATGTAATTTAGAGGTTTCTAGATAAGGGGATCTGATATCTGTAATTTATCCCAACTAAGATATAATTAATCTTTGGTGGGAAAACAATCATATTGGGCTTACTCAATGTTTAAATGATTTTTATCAGACTTAAAGGGGTTGTCCACCTCCAAACAACTAGTTGTTTTCAGATAGATCACCAGAAAAATGACTTTTTCCAATTACTTTCTATTTTCTATTTGTAACCGTTTTTCTAATATTGAAGTGCAAAATTAAATTTTTCACCTTCTAAAGCAGCTCTGGTGGGGGGTGGTCGCTGACCCTGTAAACTGTTCTAAATTGATACATTTAATGGATACATTTCTTTTCTTTGTCCCTGCTGAGAAGAATCCCTGGGTTTCATTACAGGCAGCGGTTAGAATTGATACAATAGTTTCTAATATTCCAGAGATGCTGCTGAGAAATGTATCAACAAAATGTTTGAGCCTGAATTACTGAGCTGCCAGACTCAAACACTAGACACGAACATTCAACTTTAGACTTAAATTTTGGAAAAACAAATAATGGAAAGTAATTGAAATAAGTCTTTTTTTCTGGTGAACAACTTGAAAACATCAGAATTGAAAAAAAAAAAGTGTTGGGAATGTGAACAACCCCTTTAAAAGTATGGAGATCCAAATGATGGAAAGACCCAGGTCTGCAGCATTCTGACTAACCCAAATTCCTGATATGCATATTTGTAAAACACAGTAGCATGTTACTGGCTGATAGAGTGGATTATGACAGATGTCATGTAAAATCAATTCGAGCCTATGTGTCCTTCTGCCTTGCAGTGCTAGGGTCCTGAGTTTGATTCCAGCTTGGGAACATTCTACAAGGCGTTTGTATGTTTTCTCTGTATCTGTATGGGTTTCTTATTGGTGCTCCGTTTTCATCCCATACTCCAAAAACATACAGGCAGGTTAAGATAAAATGAACCCTACGACTGTGACCTCCACTAGCACAAGAACTGATGTCAATGATGTAAATTTTCTGCAAAATATGCCAGTGCTATATATAAATAACAGATAATAAAAATAATAATAATTTACAGTGTTTGGTAGACTTGACGGGCAATGCTGTGTTTCTATTAAGAATTAAAGGGGTTGTTCACTTTCCAAACACTTTTTTTCTGTTCAGTTGTTTTTAAATTGTTCCCCAGAAATAAAGATTTTTTTCAATTACTTTCCATTATTTATCTTTTACTGTTTTTCCAAAAATCTAAGTTTAAAGTTGAATGTTGGTGTCTCTGGTGTTTGAGTCTGGCAGCTCAGTAATTCAGGTGCAGACTCTAAACTGATACAATTTCGCAACATTTAATTGATACATTTCTCAGCAGAATCTCTGGAGCATTAGCAACTATTGTATCAATTCTAACAGCTGCCTGTAAGGGTAGGGACAGACAGGGAGATTCGGGGGGATTCTGTCGCCTGGCGTTTTTAGCAGG
>CM044441.1:28673687-28741076 GCA_024363595.1 Xenopus borealis
TTCCAATAAGGATTCATTATATCTTAGTTGGAATCAAGTACAAGCTACTGTTTTATTATTTAAAAGGAAATAATGTTTTAAAAAATCTAGATTATTTTGATAAAATGGAGTCTATGGGAGATGGCCTTTCCTTAATTCAGAACTTTCTGGATAACTGATCCAGATTTGACATTACAGGTTGGATTCTCCTTTAAAGGGGTTGATAACCTTTACATTTAGTATGATGTATTGTAGAGAGTGATATTTTTTTTTTATTTATTTAGCTTTTTTTTTTTTTAAAAGCTCTCCGATTTGCAATTTCAGTGGCCTTGTTTCTAGGGTCCAAATTACCCTAGCAACCATGCATTAATTTGAATAAGAGACTGGTTTTGAATAATTACAGGCCTAAATGGAAAGCTGAGTAATAAAAAGGGTCAATAACAGTACATGTGTTGCCTTACAGAGCATTTGTTTCTTATAAGGGCTTCAGCGACTGCAATGTGAATGCTGGAAAGAGTCAGGAGAGGGCAAATAATTAAAAAAAAAAAGACACTGTAAAAAAAGAAAAAATGAAGGCCAATTAAAAAGTTGTTTACAATAACACAGTCAGTTTAGGTGCAGCACCCCATTAAGTATATAGTATGTATGTATATTTTTATTTATATAGCGCTCCTTGAGGGCAAAGCACTGTACAGCAACAATAATTTAGTAGTAACAAACAAGGGATCACTGCATTAATCAGTAACAATAAGTGCATTATTATAAATACAGTTTGCATAAATATAAAATATAATTACACATTGTTGAGGAGACAAGATGATGGAGGACCCTACCCCTTGGGGCTTACAGTCTAAATGTATAGTGAATATATGTAAAGATTTGATACACAAGGGGTCATTGAAATGCTTAGGGACTTAAGATAGCCATACACGGGCAGATAAAGTTGCCAATATTGGTCATTTAGACCAATTCTGACAGCTTATCTGCACGTGTATGGGGGCTTTCGAGGAGTCTTCCCGACCGATGTCTGGACACGATATCGATCGGGAAGGTCGGATTTTCTTCCGAACAACCTGTCGGAAGTCCATTGCGCCTCTCGTAATCAGATTACCCCAATATAGCCCTGCCAGTTAGTGGCATATCGGGGAAAGATCCGCTCGTTTGGGGATGTCGCCACATCCCCAAATGAGCGGATCTTTGCATCTATGGCCAGCTTAAAGTTGGAGCCCAGTCTAGTGAAGCCAAGGCTTGACAGGCTCATAAGGGCCCGAAATGTTGCCTTGAGGCACTTTAAGTAAAGATTCACTATTCAAAGCACGGGAGTGCTGCTGTTTCTTGTTGAACTGAGTCTAGTGAAGCACTGAAGCCTGAGGCACTGGAAGCTTAGCCAACAGTCCATATGGCACCAGTGTAGTATCACTCAAACTAATAAGCCCACCTCCTACACACCCTTCTACTGAATTCTACACTCACACTCCAAACCCAGTGACACAGGGAATGCATTCTGAAAGGCTGGGGTCTATGAAGCTTCCGCCTCCCCTACATAAGCCACGTACAAATGAATGCCTGCTTCCATAAAAACACTATACATACCCGGCGATTATATAACAATGCCTGAGGCAGGGGCGCCTAATAAGACAAATGACAGGACACTTACCCTCCAGCCAGGCAATTCCAGTGCAGCCCAATGTGTATATTATCTTCCTCACTCACGGTATGGGCGGGGCATCCGGAGTTGGGCGGAGCTTTGCCTGCCGGGCAGTCTGTACACACACGCTAGACAGTGCCAGAGACCAGTGCAGTTTTCCTTTCCTTCCCTTTCGCTCTTCGGGAGGAGGGAACTCAGCAGGTTTCCGGGTCGCTCTAATGGTTCCGGGTAGCGAAGGAGGGAGGGGGGGGGAGCTTGGGCTAAGGCTGTTTTGTTTGGCTTCTTTGAGTGTGTGAGAAAGAGAGACGGAGTGCTGCTGGGATGCTGTCCTGCTCGCTGTTTGCTGGGAGAGACAGGGAAATGAGGGATCATACGGAGAGCATTTAAGGCTGGAGCTTGAGTCTGGCTGCCCTTCATCTTGCTGCTGCTGCCGCCGCCTTATACTGTACCACTCTGCTGCTCCCACAGACAAGATGCTGCCTGCGGACCTGGGCTGCCTACATGCACCGATCTGACAGTGAGTGTCCCCTCTATCCTGCTACTTTACTCCTGAGCCCTGCTGGACTACAGCTCCCAGCATCCCCCGCAGCTACAGCTTGTCATGTCATACTGGGAGTTGTAGTCCAGGAAACTAAGAGAGAGCCACAGGTTGGTCATCACCACAACTTTATGCTTTGTTTGAATTGTCAACTCATTGAACTAAGTGCTTATTAATGTGCCCCGCACATATTTAAATATATATATAGAGAGAGAGAAAGAGAGAGGGAGATTGTTTTACTCATCTGATGCTTCGTTATTCATGACACTTATGTAAACTGATTGGACATTTATGCAGTTGGCAACCTGGATTGCTACAAATATCTACCACCATTCACACAATGCCAATGTGCCCCTCTGCTGCACCCTGTGCCCTCCTGCTGTATCCCTTGCTCTATCCTGTGCACCCTGTGCCCTCCTGTTGTACCCCTTATTGTACCCCCATGAACCCTGCTGTACCCTTTATTGTACCCTGTGCCCTCCTGTTGTACCCTGTGCCATCCTACTGTACCCCTTATTGTACGGCATGCCCTCCTGCTGTTCCCCTTATTGTAACCTGTGCCCTCCTACTGTACCCCTTGTACCCCATGCCCTCCTACTGTACCCCTTATTGTACCCCATGCCCTCCTACTGTACCCCTTATTGTACCCCGTGCCCTCCTGCTGTACCACTTATTGTACCCCGTGCCCTCCGACTGTACCCCTTATTGTACCCCGTGCCCTCCGACTGTACCCCTTATTGTACCCCATGCCCTCCTACTGTACCCCTTATTGTACCCAGTGCCCCCCTGCTGTACCCCATGCCCCCCGCTAACCCTTACTGTATCCTGTGCCCCCCTGCTGTACCCCTCTGCTTGTCCATGTTTTCAAGTAAATGTGCCCACGCTTAAGGCAAAATTCCTGAATGATGGATGGTAAAAAGAATTGGCAAATGGTGGCATAATGATGCCCCTTTGCACCTATAATTATATGAGCCATTGCATTTGTCAGTCCACGCTGAGAATGTTTATCAGAGTGTGTCACTAGGGAGAGAAGCTGTGTAATGGTATGTTTACAGCATCTACGTCTGGATCTCTCCCTAGGGGTTCTGCCCTGTGCCATTGTCTGGGAGCAGCTGGATCACGGCTTTGCATTTGTGTAGACTGTGTACTCTGTGTGTAGCCACTGGGTTCACTTCTTATCATAGGGATTGACTAGGCTTTACTCATCCCTTGTTGCTGTTTAAATTAAGATGTTCTATAGGGATCAACATGATCAATATCATGGTCTCTAACTATCATCTGCATTAATCTTTCATACCCTCAGCATTGTGTAAAATCTATTTCATCAATGTATTTATTTTGTGTTCCAAACAAAGGCATGCAGGATGCTGGGTTACTTTCACTTAGTTGCCTGCTGTACATTTCATATTCTATTTCTTTTTGTAAGACTATAATTGTGTATTGTGGATGTGAACATAAAGTCTGTGCACATTTGTTCTGTTCCAGTGTTGTGTTACAGTGTATTAAGAACAAAGCCCAGTGTTATGCAGAGACTGAAAAAGGGCTGTTTGTGCTTTAATGAAAGAGGGATTCAATGGCAGTCCCATCATAATCCACCGTTTATGCCTGATTTGTATTTCTAATTTGGTTATTCAAATGCTCCATTAGCTTTGAAAGGGATATGGAACAGAGGAGATTTTTATAAAGCGAAACAACTTTGTAAAAAAAGGAAAACCCTACTTAATACATTACTTATTCATTCTTGTTTTTACATTCACAAAAAAAGTTCCCAACTGAGGAGTTGGGTTAATAAATGCAACAAATGGGACCATGTGAAGGATAAACCAGTTTTTTTTCTTTTTGTCCGCTTTTATATTCTAGCAGCAATGTACCAGCCCCACCCAAAACTGTCAGTCTGTTCAGTATTCTCTGCCTTATATGTTGTCTGATGGATTAGTATGTACAGGTGCTTCTTTTGTGTGCCTGAGAGATCCAGTTTCACACCGTGACCTTAGCAATCAAGCTATCAACACTGTGCTTTGGTTACGTCGCTTACTGGATAGTGTACACGTTTTACAAGTACTGGCTGGAAATTCTGTTGCTGGGTGCAAACTGAAATGATAGGTCTCTGCTCACAATAAGGGCTAGAGCAGACGGGGAGATTCGGGGGCATTTTGTCGCCTGGCGACTTGTAGCCCCCGAACCTCCCCGAATAGCCAGGTCCTGAGGCGCACCGGCGTTAATTGAAAACGCCTGCGCCTATTCACACGCAGCGGCGCGATTTGTGGAATCGCTCCAAATTGACTCGCGAGTCAATTTGGAGCGATTCCACTAATCGCGCCGCTGCGTGTGAATAGGCGCAGGCGTTTTCAAGTAACGCCGGTGCGCCTCAGGACCTGGCTATTCGGGGAGGTTCGGGGGCTACAAGTCGCGGCTACAAGTCGCCAGGCGACAAAATGCCCCCGAATCTCCCCGTCTGCTCTAGCCCTAAGAGATGGAAAACGCCAACCTCTGTACACACACACACACACACACACATATATACACACACACACACACACACACACACACACACACACACACACACACACACACACACACACACACACACACACACACACACACACACACACACACACACACACACACACACACACACCACACACACACACACACACCTTTATTCCACATCTGGAATAAACTTTTTTTTCACGTTGAGTTATTGGAAAGAGCTGTGAGTGCTTTCTTATATTGGATTGTATTATTATTGGTGAGCACCCAGCTGTGATATTTGGAATGGAGAGTGCCGTTGGAACTGTAATCATCCTTTTGCTCTGTAATAATAAAACAGCACCTTGTACTTCATCCAAACTGAGATTTGATTAATCCTTATTGGAACCAAAATCTGCCTATTGGGTTTATTTTAAGTTGACTTGATTTTCTAATAGACTTAAGGTATGAAGATCCAAATGATTGAAAGATCCCTTATCCAACAAACCCCATGCCCCAAGCATTCTGGATGACAGGTCCCATACCTGTAAAATCATTGGTGTACAGGTATGGGAATCTCAGAATTACAGAAAGGCTGTCTCCCGTAGATTCTATTGTATCCACATTTTTTAAAATGATTAATTTTTTTTCTGTGTAATAATAAAACAGTAGCTTGTATTTGATCCAAACTAAGATATAATTAATCCTTTTTGGAAGAAAAACAATCTTATTGTTTGTTTTTTTTTATTGTTTATATAGTTTTCAGTAGACTTAAAGGACCAGTAACATCAAAAAATTTAATTGTTTTAAAGTAATAAAAATATAATGCTGTCCTGCACTGGTGAAACTACAGTGTTTGCTTCAGAAGCACTACTATTGTTTATATAAATAAGCTGCTGTGTAGCCATGGGGGCAGCCATTCAAAGGAGAAAAGGCTCACAGCAGATAGCAGATAAGCTCTGTAAAACATAATGTTATCTGTTATCCATTACTTATCCTGTGCCATATAGCCGTTTTCAGTTTCCACCATTGCTACTTAGCAGCTTGTGTATATGAACTATAGTAGTCTTTCTGAAGCAAACACGTCAGTTGTAACAGTGCAAGGCAACACTACATGATATTTTCTTTACTTTAAAACACTTAATTTTTTTTGGTGTTACTGTTCCTTTAAGGTCTAAAATTCCAAATTACGGAAACATCTGTTATCCAGAAAATCCCAAGTCCCCAGCATTCTGGGTAACAGGTCCCATACCTGTAATAGTTACTGTGCACTAACTACAAAAACATCTCTGACACCAAATAAACTATAACCCCAAATTCCAACGTATTTGACCTTTAGGCTGGGCTTCTATGATAATAGTGGATAACAAATTAATATTTTCCAAAGCCGCCACTGTTTTTGGAGGGAAGCTCCACAATTTGGGAATCCCAGATTTATGGCAAAATTACTGCAGGGCTAAAGTCTGCAACAGCTCTACATGATGAGCATAGTTAAAAATGAAAATACATTGTAATTGTAAATATTTTTGGAAGACATTTTGTGATTTGCTTTATTTTATTTTTTTAATGTTTTTATTATATTTCTTGATACATTAATGACTGTATGCCTTACAAAGGTATCTTCGGAGGTTAAAATGCAGTTGTCCTATTTAATAGTAGGGATGCAGTAGATCCACAGTTTTAGTATTTGGCCAAATTAGGTTTCTAGATGACTAAAGGTGGCCATACACGGGCAGATAAAAGCTGCCGACAGACTGTGTCGGCAGCTTATCTGCCCGTGTGGGGGGCCCTCCGACGGTCTTTCCCGATCGATATCTGGCCGAAAGTCGGCCAGATGTCGATCGGGCAGGATTAAAAATCCCGTCGGATCACGGCCGCATCTGTTTGTTGATGCGGTCCCGCGATCCGACCGCCCGTACTGATCCGATCGTTGGGCCCTAGGGCCCACGATCGGATCAGCCCGATATCGCCCACCTCAAGGTGGTCATATCGGGGGGGGGGATCCGCTTGTTTGGCAACATCGCCAAACGAGCGGATCTCTACGTGTATGGCCACCTTGAGAAAACCTCCCAAAATTTAGTCTGGATGAAGACTAGCAACCAGATAGTTGAGGGTGTCTGCCTTTAAATTGTATGGTCTGGTGTTTTATTATGACAACAGCCAGTCTGCTGGGGTTTTATGTTTGCCTGGTTTCCACTTTTTATCTATGGTCCAGAAGAACATATTGTTAGGTAATTGGCATCTGACACCCTGATTTTTGTAGAATATAAGCTCCACTGCATCTAATGTCCACTTCTGTTAATTATGGTGTATATATTCAAGCTGTATTACTAGAAATGTCTGTACCATAATGCATTTTCTAACAATATATTTGAACATATCTGCACACAGTCAAGTCTACAAACAAATAACTTTTTTCTTTCTTGTTTTTTAATATTTGCAGGTTTAATGCTCGAAACACATACGTTACATATGTTTTTTTTTTACAGATATATATGGCCACAAGTCCCTGGACGCTTACTTGTCCAACAGTTCATTTCAAAACCAAGGGTATAAATAAGAATTTGTCCCTCTTTGCTGCATTAACAGCCTCTGCTTTTTTTTTTGGGGAAGCCTTTCCTCTTTTGGTGGAGTTACTTCCATTGAGCCACACAAGCATTTATACAATATGGCTCTGATGATGGCTGAACAGACCTGGTTCAAAATTGGTATTTTAGTTCACCCCACAGATGATCATTTGGGTTGAGTTGAGGGCTCGGTCCAGGCTAGTCAAGTTCTTCTACTCCCATCTTGGCAAACCAATTCAATATAGACCTTGCCTTGTCCACAGGAGCTTTTATTATAACAGGAAAGAACCTTCCTCAAACTGTCACCACAAAGTCAGAAGCCCAGCATTACTAATCATATTGTACTGGTCATTGTTTTTACTGGAACTAGGAGACCTAGGGCAAACCATGAAAAACACCCCCAGACCATTATTCTTCCTCCACAAAAACTACAGTTGGCTTTATTCATTCAGGCAGGTAAAATGTCCTTTTCAGATGCGAACCCAGAATTATCCTTTTTCCAGAGTCCAGTAGTGTTGATTAAAATATATATGGTTGATGGGTGGCAAAAGATCCAATGCTGTTGTTTTCAATGACTCCCCACTGAGTTTTCCAGCAACAGAGATGCACTTATGGAAGGTGTTATGGGATAATTCTTGCCTAAATGAGACATTTGATCAAATAGTGGACCACATTGGCCAAAAAGGGTTTGTGATGGTGTAGGGGTTATCTACCTGTATGTCTCCAGTTGTTGATCTACAAATCCCATCCAGCTAAATCAGGGTTCCAAAATGTGTGTTTCGATTTTCACTTGTTCAGTACCGCAAAGCCCATTAAAGTCATGATGGTTTCAGGGACCGTAGACGGAATAAACCAAGAAGGAGCGGCTGTAAAAAAAAAAAAAAAAAAAAAACTCTGCTTGGGAGTGAAGTGTTATAGTTAAGGCTGCTTTCTAAGTAAATAATTTTCGTTTTCAGTTTTCAGTTGTGATTATGTCCAGTAAAGTAAACTATTTGCTCAGTTGCAGGTGATTGTTCAACTCTCAGCTCCCTGGAAAGTTTGTGAATAGAATAACTGCACTGTGTACCAACTATTTATGAAATATCAAATTTTGTCCTGCACATATTTTGCCCAAGTCTAGTGCTTCTAAAGCCAAACACTAAAATATTCTCTAACAACAGGTGAAGATTTGCCTGGTTTGTATTTTCTGGAGGAGGTATGATGGGTTAATTGTGCCAGTTGCATAGATTATTCAAAGCTGTTGGCCCACTACATAATTCCAAATGGTCATCCACTGATTGGCGTTTTGGTTTTAAGCAGTACAGCTATGGGAACCCTGGGAAACCCGTTATCCAGAAAGCTCCGAAATATGGAAAAGCCATCTCCCATAGACTCCATTGTATCCAAATAATCCAAATTTTTAAAGATGATTTCCCTTTTCTCTATAATAAAACAGTGCCTTGTACTTGATCCCAACTAAGATATAATTAATCCATATTGGAAGCAAATCCAGGCTATTGGCTTTATTTAATGTTTATGTGATTTTGTAGTCGACTTAATTTATGAAGATCCAAATTACAGTAGGTTCTTTTATCTGGAAAAACCCCACATCCAGAAGTTTCTGGATAACAGGTCCAATACCTGTACTATTAAAATCGGATAAAGCATGGGCTGTAATTTACTTAACTGACTAATCTGACTAATGTGTGCATGGCCAACAGTAGTCCTTTTCAGAGAAGAAATGTATACAGCTGTTACAATATATTATTGAGATAGGTAAGGAGTCCATGTGAAAAGTAATGACCCTGCTATAACTACTTGTCCAGTATACCTTTCAGGACTATCCCTTTGGATAAAGGTATGGGACCTGGTATCCAGAATGCTTGGGACCTGTGGTTTTCCAAATAATGGATCATTCCATGATTTGGATCTTCATACCTTCACATGTCTACTAGAAAATCAAGTAAACCTTAAATAAACCCAATAGGCTGGTTTTACTTCCAATAAGGATGTTTAATAATTAGTTGGGATCAAATACAAGGTACTGTTTTATTATTACAGAGAAAAAGGAAATCCATTCATAAAAATTTGGATTATTTGGGTAAAATAGAGTCTATGGGAGAAGGCCTTTCTGTAATTCGTAGCTTTCTGTATACCAAGTCTCCTGATAAGGGATCCCATACCTGAACAGTCCTTTCTTGCTTTTACAGCCGTTGGTTATAACTCCGTCACCAACTTAGCAACTACTGAGGGCTGCATTAAAGGACCAGTAACAGTATTTTTTTTTTAAATTTGTTTCTTTTTAATGAAATAAAACACCAACACAGTTTAAACTTTACATTTGCAAAGCTTTTATTAATAAATTACTTACGGATTCTCTGCATGCGCTCCTCTTCTGAAACAGCGACAGGTAGGGTTGCCACCTGGCCTGTATTTTACCAGCTTGGCCGGTATTTTTGATGGTTGATCCCAATGTTATTAATAGGAAAAAAAGATAAATATATAGGAAGGCCGGTATTTTTTTCAAGAAAAGGTGGCAACCACGATCCATCGTTCGTCGCTCAATTTCTCCTTCCTGGCTATCTCATATAGAAGGCGCCCAGTCGCTGTTTCAGAAGAGGAGCGCATGCAGAGAATCGGTAAGTAATTTCTTAATGAAAGCTTTGTGAATTTAAAGTTTAAACTGTGTTGGTGTTTTTATTTTATTAAGAAGAAACTCATTTTTTTAAAAACAATTACAGTTACTGGTCTTTTTAAATGCAGATTTACTAAATTAAAGGGTAACTCTTCTGGAGTCAACAGTAACTGTAAGTTCCATGTCAATTTTTAAAGCTATGAATTGTATCATATCGTGTGTATAATATAGATTGCGAGACTGCTTTTTTGATGGATTTCCAAGTGCAATCACCACTTTCAGAAGGGATCGTGTGACAGAAAGATAGCAAGTTCGAATTAAACCGATTAAGATTTTACAAGAACGATGGATTGTGAATACTGTTTACCTGCCCACAAACCAGAACTAAGTAGCCAAAATCTTAATCCACATTAATCCATTTCAGAATTATAAGGCAATTGCATTCCTTCCTGATCTAATTCAAGAAAAAAAAAGTTATTTTGGGTGTTACAAGCTTAGACTCTCACGCAGATAGAAGAAAACTCCATGTCTCAGGAAAAAAAAGCAACATCTTTTTGTGCCAAGTTCTAAAAAGGAAGATTCCAAAGCATGTGACTTGATGTTCTAAGTCCCCTGGTGAATGGTGAATCATCCCGAGCTTGACTCTCTTTGTACAACATGATTGATTATCTGACTGATAGCCTGGCACCATCTGCATTGGTCAGGGCACAGCATGGCATGTGATTGATCTCCAGGTATGGACGTCTGCTTTTAACTAACAGAATAACATTCCTGTAAATGAATAGCAACGAGAACACTGTATTCCTGCCTGTTTGTACCTTCTCGTTTACAGATGTAAGTGCTCTCTTCTCTAACTACAGTTTCAGTGTGTCCTGCTCTTGGCTGCAGATCTGCTTTAAAGGGACTGCAACATCCAGAAATCATTATTCTTTATGAAATCATACCCCTCAACACTATACAGAGATTATACATTGTTCACATGAGTAAATTACATAAATATTTATTTGTGATGTATACTTACTGATCTGCATTTGTAAAAATTTTTCATGTAAGCATGATATAGCTTGACACCGAGTACAGGTATGGGACCTGTTATCCAGAATGTTCGGGACCTGGGGTTTTCCCCATTCCATAATCTGGACCGTCATACCTTAAAACTACTAGAAAATCATATAAATAAACCCAATAGGCTGGTTTTGCTTCCAATAAGGATTAATTATATCTTGGTTGGGATCAAGTATAATATACTGTTTTATTATTACAGAGGAAAAGGTAATCATTTTTATAATGGAGTCTATGGAGACATCCTTTCTGTAATTCAGAACTTTCTGGATAACGTATTCCATACCTGTACCAGTTTCTTAAATATGTAAGTATGTTATGGAATTTTCTTCAAGAGTCTTTAAAGAACAAGTAAACCATTTTTTTTTCTATCTGTAAATTTGCTCTAAACAGCCCCCCAGATTAATGTACCTTAGTCCCTGCTGCAAGTCTGCTCTGGTTTCTGTGTTATCAGCAGCTTGTTTCCCCTTCTTCCTGGTGCAGAGTGAAGCCCAGCCCCTTAGTTTACTGAGCTGACCTTATCTCTTGGACTAGTCCTGGAGATCATTTGCATAATGTGACAGAGCAGAGACCAGTGTGTGCAGCACCTTTTGCTGGGGGAAACTAGCTTACTAATGCACACAGTGGCTCCCTCTTCCTCTCTATTGTGTAACAGCAGCAAATGGACTGCTCAGTAAACTAAGGGGCGGGGCTTCACTTTGCACCAGGAAGAAGAGGAAACAAGCTGCTGATAACACAGAAACCAGAGCAGACTTGCAGCAGGGACTAAGGTACATTAATCTGGGGGGCTGTTTAGAGCAAATTTACAGAAAGAAAAATAAAAACATTTACTTTTCCTTTAACAAAAAAAGTCCAACAACCACAGGTGAATGGGCGGGTACATTGGTACAAGGGCAAATGCAGTTGAGTGTAATTGTTGCCTCAGGTTTACAAAAAAAGAGAAAGAGAAAAAAGGACCCATATCGTTGCACCGTCCCATCTGGGGGTGCAACGATATGGGTCCTTTTTTCTCTTTCTCTTTTTTTGTAAACCTGATTAAGTCTTAAGACTGACCCTGCACACCATCGGGATAGTGTCTCTCATTAACGGAAGGTGCTTTTCCCCTCCCCCCTTTCTTAATTGTTGCCTCAGATTGCACTTTAAACAAGACACTCTTCTTATGACCATTTTTTATGCATCATTGCAAATCAGCCCATATGGTCTTCATTTTTACCGTGACCGAAAACGAATGCTACTGAAAAGAGTCCTCTAACCAAAAAACTAGGAAGGGGTGGGGGTTTGCATGAAATAAATTATAATTCTAAACAATTTACCAATATATGTTTTAAATGGTTTCCAAAATGATTTGCAAATGTAAATGCAGTCGAAATCCATTTTTTGTTTATTATTTTGGGTTCTCTGGGGCTTACATTGTAACAGGGGTCAGGTTTCCTCTAGGTCTGTTAATCGGCTTGCTTCCAACTTTGTTTCAAAAGTCAGAGGTGCAATTCACTAAAACGCGAATTGTCTAACGCTAGTGCTAATTCGCCATGTGACGTCAATTCGCAACTTCGCCGATTCACTAACAGTGTCCCTGGCGAAAATTCGCTAGTGAAGGACATCGACTTGCACAACTTTGCACGCCAGGCGAAGTTGCGCACTGACAAAGGGACGTATGAACATTTTTGTGAACGTTACCTCTTATGCTAGACTTTACTTCGCCAGGTTAGACCTGGCAAAGTTCAATACAATAGATAGGAGTTTAAAAAACGCTGGCGTCTTTTACCTTTTGTTGGGTGAATTTTTTTTTTAGGGTTACCTTCCTTCGCCCCTACATTTCCTAACATATGGCAACTCAACTATACAGGAGGCACATGTTTAAGGCAATAGAACAACTTTATTTTATTTATTAAAGGTTTCCTGGGCTTGTGTAGTGGAATGTAGTGGCTGTAACAAATACTTCTATTATACGCTTAAGTTCCCGCCGTATGCAAATTAGGCATCACTAGTGTAAATGCACTTTGCCTGGCGAAGTAACGGTAGCGCTACTTCACTACCGTTCTCCGCACTGAACGCAAATTCGCATCTTAGTGAATTTGCATAGTGCTGGTGAAAATGTGCCTGGCGAAGTGCGGCCAACATCGGTGAAGGCAACCCTAGCGCATTTTCACGCTTTAGTGAATTTGCCCCAGAGAGTACTGCAGAGAATATAAACTGTCAGACATATAGGGGCTAATTCACTAAAGAGCAAAGCGTTTAACGCTAGTGCTTTTTCGCCCAGCGTGACGTCATTTTGCAACTTTGCCAATTTACTAACAGTGTCCCTGGTGAAAATTCGCTAGCGAAGTAGATTTGCACAACTTCGCACCCTTACGCCAGGCGAAGTTGCACACTGACGAAGGGACGTAACTACACTAATTCACTAAGATGCCCATTTTACTGAACGTTACCTCTTGGGCTAGACTTTACTTCACCAGGTCAAACATGCCGAAGTTCAATACAGTAGATAGGAGTTTGAAAAAATATACATTTAACTTTCCGCCGTATGCAAATTAGGCATCGCTAGCGTAAATGCACTTTGCCTGATGAAGTAACGGTAGCGCACATTCACTACTGTTCGCCTCCCTGAGAGCAACTTCGCATTTTAGTGAATTTGAGTTTCGCTGGCGAAGCTACGCCTGGCGAAGTGCGGCGAACGTTGGCGAGGCCAACGCTAGTGCATTTTCGGCACTTAGTGAATTTGCCCCATAGTGGGTTATTGAAGGTCGAATTATAGAGTTTTTTTATACAGGTATGGGATCTTCATACCTTGATTCTACCAAAATAAGATTGAAACATTTATTAAACTCAGTAGGAACCTTTTGTTTCCAATAAATATTACTTAAAGCTTCGTTCAGATGAAGTACAAGGTACTGTTCTATTATTACAACGAAACTGAAATCATTTTCCTAAATTTGAATTATTTAGAGAAAATTATGTCTCGGGAGGGGGGGGGGGCGGCCATCAGGCTTCTGGATGACTGATCCCATACCTGTACCTCGAATGACCTCAAAACTGTGAATGGAAAGTGAATGGAAAAAACTCGAATCGGCAAGTTTGGGGGTTAACAACCAGAAATCTTGAATTGATCAAGTTTTAGTGCGAAACCCTCCAGAAAAAAAAGCATGAAAGCTATTAAGGTTTTAGATGGTGTATTTTCAGATTTGAGCTATTTCCAATTTCGGGGCATAATAAATCTTGAGAAAGTCAAAGTTTTTGTAAAACAAAAAACCCTGAATGAAAAACTCAATTCTTAATAAATCTGCCCTATAGTGGTTTTAACAATTGTATATTTGAAATTTTTGATCAATATTGGAAAACTATTTTTTATAATGACACTCTTATGCTATTTTTTGTTGAAGGAATCCTTTAAAGGATAAATCAACCCTTTTATTAAATACCCCTACCTGCCTTCACTAAATAGACCCTCCTTCCCTCCAACCCCCTCTGCGCTAAAATCCCTCCCCCTCCCATGTCAATATCCCAGTTGCCCCTGGTCATGTGACTTGTGCCAGCACTTTAGGAGGGAACTGCTTTCTGGCAGGCTGCTTAATGTAACTGAATGGAATGCAGTGGGACATGGGTTTTTACTATTGAGTGTTGTTCTTAGATCTACCAGGCAGCTGTTATCTTGTGTTAAGGAGCTGTTATCTGGTTACCTTCCCATTGTTCTGTTGTTAGGCTGCTGGGGGAGGGAGGGGTGATATCACTCCAACTTGCAGTATAGCAGTAAAGAGTGATTGAAGTTTATCAGAGCACAAGTCACATGACTTGGGGCAGCTAGGAAATTTACTATGTCTAGCCCCATGTCAGATTTCAAAATTAAATATAAAAAAATCTGTTTGCTGTTTTGAGAAATGGATTTCAATGTGGAATTCTGCTGGAGCAGCACTATTAACTGATCCCTTTAATAAAAGGGTTGAATTCTCCTTTAAATTCTTGAGTTTTGTAAAGAACTGAGACTTGCCTTTGTCTGCTGCTGACATTCTTGTAAAGGTCAGTGAGTGAGTGACTGAGCTGCCTTGTACAGGGTACGTCTCACAGAATAAATACTCTCAGGCTGTATGCTAGGTTATGAGAACTGGCCACTGTGATTTCTCTCAATAACATCTCTGGTTGCCATGGTTACATGTGTGGCAGGTTTGGGTCCCAATTGCAAAAGCCATAAAAAGAAAATCTCCCTCCAGAGATACTGCGATAACTTGGAATGTTATAAGGGCTTATCTATGCAAAGGTGGGAGAAACTGTAAATTTTTTTTATTTTTTTAAGTTTTATCATGGGTTAGATGGGGTATTCTAATTGTATCATTAGTAATAATAATAAAACATTAATAATAATCATAAATATTAGTCATTCTTTTCATGAGGGACTTGAAGTGTATTTTTTGGCCTGCCAGTATTCCAGTGAAGGATGTAAAATAATATCTGGCTTGGGTCATTGCAGTGGTCTGATTAGTTTCATATGTTTGGCAAGAAGCATCTTCAGTAATATGGCTGTTATATTTCCATCAAGATGAGATATCCTATTCATATATATGTGTGAGATCCGTTTCCTTGGACACCCATTATCCAGAAAGTTCCGAATTAAGGCAAGGTCGTCTCCCATAAACTGTATTATAGCCAAATAATCCACATTTTTAAACATTATGAAATATTTCCCTTTTCTCTGTAACAATAACACAGTAGCTTGTACTTGATCCAATCTAAGATATAATGAACCCTTATTCAAGGCAAAACAATCCCACTGGGTTTAATTCCCATTTAAATCTTAATTTGGAAGGATTACAGTATGAAGATGTAAATGTAAATATCCATTATCCAGAATTCCCCGGGTCCTGAGCATTCTGGATAACACTTCCCATACTTTATACGGGTAATCGATCCGTTTACTTGGAGACCCATTATCCAGAAAGTTCAGAATTATAGGAAGGCTGTCTCCCATAGACTCCATTTAGATAATTCTTAATTTTAAAAAATGATTTCTCTTTTCTCTGTAATCATACGATAGAACCTTGTACTTTTAGCCAAACTAAGATATAATCCTTATTGAAGGGAAAACAACCCCACTCGTTTTAATTCCTGTTTAAATCTCATTTGGAAGGGTTATGGTATGAAGATCTAAATTACGGTATCCATAACACCCCAGATCCAGAGTGTTCTGGATAACCGGTTATCTGTTTACTTGGAGACCCATTATCCAGAAAGTTCGGAATGATGGTAAGCTTCATTAATCCATATTGATGGCAAACCAATCTTACTAGGTTTATTTAATGTTTAAATTAATTTAAGGTATTGTCACCCAAAGTATGGAAGCATTCCTTATCTAGAACTCCCCAGTTCCAGTCTGGATAACAGACATTCTGGATAACAGATCCCATACCTGTATATGTATTAAATGAAGCAGCATAGTGTGTAGCTTCTAGTATAATAGCTTCTAGGAAATATCCTTCACTTAAACGGAAAGCCTGTAATTGTCTTCCACCTTCTAATAGTATTTAGATTAGAATAATTTTCTCTATTTATTTCCCCTGTGAGTGTACGCTTTTATTAATCCCGTTATATAGTGCAAATTCATTTAACACCCCATGCTTGCACATATTCAGCAAATTTGCACCTGCGGGCCCCTCTGAACAAGCTGTGGTTATTGAACAACATGAACCCTAAAGGATTGTTTTGCCACTATTATTACAAAGAAAATAATTAAAAAGCAAAAATCTGAATTATTTGCACTCAATGAGAAGGCCAAATATTAGGCGGGGGCCGAGTGATTATAATTGCTTACCTGAAACCCCAGAACAGTGCTCCTGTTAGCAGAAAACTGCACCATCTCAGGGTACTTCTGTGCTAGCACAGCATTTTGATCTTCTTTCTTTGCAACAGGTGCACATGTGTAGTAGGGTGAAGCAGAGCTTTAAGCAAAAAAAGTAGTTTCTACACTACTGTACATGCAACAGCACAAGGCCATTAAAGAATAAAGAAGATGATCAATCAGTGTTGTTTTACAGAAGTACCCATGTCTGGTCGAATTTTCTGCTAACATGAGCACAGGCCTGGGGCATCGGGAAAGTATTTATAAGCACTGGGGATGTCTAATGGCAAACATCAGTGATTTTAACTTTCCTTCTTTAACCATAACGGTAGGCGCAGACGGACAGATTCGGGGAGGTTTAGTTGCTTGACGACTGTTGCCCGGCTGAAGAGGCGATTAATCTCCCCGAACTGCCTTCTTCCTGCCTTCCGTCTGCTAAAATGAAGGATCGCCTGCGCTAATGCACTGGCGGCAATTTGATTTCCAAAGTTTCCTCATGAGGCAGGAAGAAGGCAGTTTGGTGAGATTGTTGCCTGGCAGAAGAGGCGATTAGTCGACAGGCAACTAAATCTGCCCATCTGCCCCTACCCTAAGGGTGGAGACACACAGGCAGATTTTAGGAGATTTAGTGGCCTGGCGACTAATCGCCAGTCGTTCTGGAAACTTTGGACGATTTTAGAAAACAAAGCTCTTAGTGCAGGCGACTTTTCATTACAGAGGCAGCGAAGACACGCAAAGGCAGTTCGGGGAGATTGTCGCCCAGAAGAACCGGCGATTAGTCGCCAGGTGACTAAATCTCCCCAAATCTGCCCATTTGTCTCCACCCTTTGGGTGAGGGCACACTGGACATTTTGGGGGGATTGAGTCGCCTGGCGACTAATCGCCTCAACTTTGCGGCAACCAATCTCCCCGAATGCCTTTCCTCACTCTGCGCCTGGCTTAGATTGAAAATCGACAGCGCTAATCACACGCAACGATTCGTTTTCGATATTGTCCTATAATACACAAAAGCCATGGATATTCTGTATATTATGTCCTTATAAATGGTGAGTACTGATGTCATCCGTTATAAATGGTGATTAGTGATGTCATTTTCGTCACTTGACTCACTAAAACTTTATAATCAATAAAGTACCCCATGTTGCAAAATATGAGGATATTAGAAGTTACCTTGGAGTTCCATGACCTTCGGCCTCGTGTTTTAACATGGAACTCCTCGTTAACTTATAATATCCTTATAATTTACAAGAGGGGGTACTTTATTCACTCTATAATGGCACTCTCCCTCTATCATTCTTCCTGTCTTTAATATCTAGATCTTGAGAGCTTTTGAAGTAGGCAGTAGAAAACTGACCTGCTTTCTTTCTGATCCTGGTTTTACCAGCTTTACCACCAAAATTGTTGTTGCAGGACTGACAAAAAACACTTCTCCCTGATCTCTCAGCAGCTTTTCACACCATCAATCAGCTCTACATTCTCTGGGCTTTCACCTTCATGGAACCATAAGCACCTTCTTTACTTCCTTTCTGTTACTTCCTTTCAGTGTGGGTAACTCTTTAGCTCTTTTTATTTTATTACTTTTTTTGCAGCTTCCAATAACACTTTACACCGAGGATGCTCAGTTTAATCATTTCATTTTACCTGAACCCAAAACTCTTTAAAGGAGTTGTTCACCTTCCAAACCCTTTCAATTGAGTTGTTTTCAGATTGTTTTCCAAAAATGAATACCTTTTTCAATTGCTTTACATTTGTTATTTTTTACCGTTTTTCCAAAATCTGGTTTTCGAGTCTGGCACCTCAGTAATTTGGTGCAGATTCTAAACTGTTGTATCAATTCTAACAGCTGCCTATATTGAAACCCAGAAATTCTGCTCAGCAGGGACAAAGATAAGAAATGTATCAACTAAATGTATCAATTTAGAGTGTCTCTGACCGCCCCCCCCCACTAGAGCAGCTTGAGAGGTACAACCCCTTTAAAGAAGTACTAAGCCGCCCTTTAGCCAGAAGTCCCCAATGACACCCCTCCCTGCCTCCCCCCTGCACAGTGATACTCCTGAATTGTGTCCCCTCTAGAAATGCTGACCGCACATGACCGAGTCAGCGCAGCGGAGCTCATGGGGGCCATTTTCAGCGATTGAGTATTCTTCGTCATATTGGCACATTCACGGTTGGAGCAATCGTCCGGGTTGTTACAACTTAAGGTGTGCAGAAATTAATGAAGGGAAGGAAGAAGTCCCTAAGAATACTGAAGTTCCGGAAGATGGCGCCCGTTCACTCCATTGCGCTGGTTCTGCATGTGCGGTCACTATTGCTAGAGGGGACACATTTCACGGGTAACAATGTGTAGGGGGAGGCAGTGGAAGGGGGCCTGTGGGGACTTTTGGATAAAGGGGGGTTTAGTTCTCCTTTACTCTGCTTCCTTCCTGTTAACTATTGTGTGTGTCAGAGATAGAAATTGTTCCTGTGCTGTACAAAAATCAGATAAAGATAAATCATTTCAGAGCTTTTTCCACCTTTAATGTGACCTATAAACTGTACCACTCTATTGAAAAAATAGGTGTCCGCATACACCTGCCATCATTTAAAGTACCTATGATTAACCCCAAATAAAGTTCAGCTGCTCTAGTTGGTCTTTCCTGACATTTTTTTAGTCGCATCCCACAGCAAAATCCATGGTCCACAGAGAGCTTCCAGAGGGATCTCATTGTTAAAATATATCAGTCAGGAAAAGGTACAAAAGAATTTCCAGGGTATTCGATTTACCATGGAACACAGTGAAGACAGTCATCATCAAGTGGAGAAAAAAGGGACAACAGTGACATAACCAACAACTGGACATCCCTCCAAAATTGATGAAAAGACGAGAAGAAAACTGGTCAGGGAGGCTACCAAGAGGCCTACAGCAACATTAAAGGAGCTGCAGTGTGGTACATGTGACAATAATCTCCCGTATTCTTCATATGTCTGGGCTATGGGGTAGAGTGGCAAGACGGAAGCCTTTTTTTACGAAGAAAAACATCCAAGCCAGGCTACATTTTGCAAAAACACATCTGAAGTTTCCCAAAAACATGTGGGAAAAGGTGTTATGGTCTGATGAAACCAAGGTTGAACTTTTTTGCCATAATTCCAAAAAATATGTTTGGTGCAAAAACAATACTGCACATCACCAAAAGAACACCATACCCACAGTGAAGCATGGTGGCAGCATCATGCTTTGGGGCTGTTTTTCTTCAGCTGGAACTGGGGCCTTAGTTAAAGGGGTTGTTCACCTTTGAGATAACTTTTAGTATGATGTAGAGAGTGATATTCTGAGACAATTTGCAATTGGTTTTCACTTTTTATTAATTGTGGTTTTTGAGATATTTAGCTTTTTATTCAGAAGCTATTTAATTTGCATTTTAAGCAATCTGGTAACTAGGGCCAAAATTACCCTAGCAACCATGCATTGATTTGAATAAGAGATTGGAATATGAATATGAGAGAGTCTGAATAGAAGGATCAGCAATAAAATATAGCAATAACTATACATTTGTACCCATACAGAGCCTTTGTTTTTTTAGAAGGGGACAGCGACGCCCATTTGAAAGCTGCAAAGAACCAGATGAAAAAGACAAATTACTATAAAACTATAAAAAATAAATAATGAAAACCAATTGAAAAGTTGCTTAGAATTGATTGTTCTATAACATAATAAAAGTTACCCTAAAGGTGAACCACCCCTTTAAGGTAGAGGGTATTATGAACAGTTCCAAATACCAGTCAGTATTGGCACTTTCAGGCTTCTGCTAGAAAGCTGAACATGAGGAGGAACTTCATCTTTCGGCATGACAACGACCCAAAGCATACATCCAAATCAACAAAGGAATGGCTTCACCGGAAGAAGATTAAAGTTTTGGAATGGCCCAGCCAGAGCCCAGACCTGAATCCAATTGAAAATCGGTGGGGTGATCTGAAGAGGACTGTGCACAGGAGATGCCCTCGCGAACTGACAGATTTGGAATGTTTCTGCAAAGAGTGGGCAAATCTTGCAAAGTCAAAATGTGCCATGCTGATAGACTCGTACCCAAAAAGACTGAGTGCTGTAATAAAATCAAAAGGTGCTTCAACAAAGTATTAGTTTAAGGGTGCGCACACTTATGCAACCACATTATTTTAGTTTTTTTGTTTTCTTCCCTCCACCTCAAAGATTTCAGTTTGTTTTTCAATTGAGTGGTACAGTTTATAGGTCACATTAAAGGTGGAAAAAGTTCTGAAATGATTTTTCTTTGTCTGATTTTTGTACAGCACAGGAACCTGACATTTTACCAGGGGGTGTGTAGACTTTTTATCTCTACTGTGTGTGTGTGTGTGTGTGTGTGTATATGTGTGTGTGTATATCTAAAATAAGACAGTTGGTTCCACAAGATACTATAATATACTATATATAGCGTTTATTTATTTGCCTACCCCTTCATAGATTCTCACCTCTCCAACCCATTACTTTTGCTGCTCCAAGCACTTACACTTCATCAGCCATTTTATTCTCTGGCATGCCAATCTCTGCCATGACTTCCATTACTATTCAGGGAAATGTTAAACTGACATTCAAAATCAGTCAGTATAAGACTTCAATCAGGCTGCACCTCTTCTATGGAATTCCCTCCCTGAGCGGGAAGCATGCCCTCATTATAAAATATGTAATTCCTGCATAAATGAGCTACACGTGGTTTCTAAACTGAGGATATACTTCAATGAATATACTTTTAATTATATATAATTATATATTTAATCACTGATGTTGTAATACTATATTTACACACACTGGGCACATGACGTATCACTTTAAATTGTTTTTAGTGCAGCTGTTTAACTCTTTATTCTTTTAAATGGACAACATACGGCCCATTTTGTATTTTGCAAACAAAACAAGTATACATGCATGTCTGGGACTTGTTAACTTGAAAACATAAAACCGCAATTAAATCAGAATCCCCTTGACATAGGACTTGGTATCCGAAACACACCAACTTGTCTGCCTTACAAGCCTGAGTGTTGTTGTTTAATTTAGTTTTTTTGGGGACACTGTGTTTGGTATGTACTCAATTATATGTTTTACTTACTTTGTAATTGTACATTGTTGTAATTAAATGCTTTATTAAACCATTTATTTGCATACATGCATGTATGTACTAATGATGTGGTGTGTAGAGTAACGTTTGTAGCTTTAAGTTCAAAACATAAACCTTGATAAAAGCCACAGACATACTACCTTTTGCGTACAATATATCTATAAATATACTATATCATTTTCATTGCAGTCTATAGGGTTATTTAATGCTGCAGTCGTGGTCGAGCAAAAATAGATGCAGTGATGTGCGGGGCAGCTCAAAGCGAGTGGGACCTGCGGGTCTGGGCCAATACAAGTGTGCCTGTTGATTCTTTGGAACCCAAAGTGGCCTGCCTATATACATACCATATGCCCTAGTATTCCATTGTGATTCTGCTCTGATAGACATTAGTCATCATTTCATGGGAATTCTTGGAAATGGCATTTTTTTTTGTCATTCTGACAGATGAACATGGTTATCAGGTCATGGTGGGTATGACCTCTCCAGGCATTTGATGTTTGGGAATCAGTTTCTTTGTTTCTTTTAGCATATTGGTCTACAAGTATGCAGTATACTTTGCAGTCTAGTGCTACAGTGTCAACAGGGTTGGGCAGAAGAGGCATGTGCCTAAGGCGCAATGGTGGAAGCTTGCCAGATAGGGATATGCAGGCTGGCTCAGTGGGTTCAGGGCAACTCCTACACAAAATCTCTGAGTTACTGGTGAGTCCAGTCAAAGCTTTCCTGCCCACCAATCAATTTCAGCTTCCGGCACGGTAATTTATATACTTTTGGTCCCCCCCGCCCCTTTTGTGATGTCACTATGGAATGGGCGTGGGTCTATAAATAGAGAACAGCAGCGGACACGGCCGGTTGCAAATTGGGAGGGGTCAGGTTAGGATTGGGTGCAGGTCGAGAAGTTCTAAACCTGCACATCACTAGCGCCAGGCACCATACCTCTTCTGCTGTCTTGCCCCTAGATCAGACCCTTGTTTCACCACCTGCAGCAGCAATCCCTGTTTCTTGCACTGGTGTGCTCTTCTGCGCATAAGCAAGTGGTTTGACTTGTGCACTTGCCCACGCATGTGCACACACACCTAGGCATGCATGCGCATCAGGAGCAATGTAGTCGGCCAGGTTGCCTTGAGCGCACTTGATTGTCAAGTAGTCCAGTCATGGGCAAGATACTTAGAAAGTGCAGGAGCAGGGCTTAGCTGTCAATGAATGTGAGCACTGTAGAGGATATTGCGGCTCAAGAGTATTCTTACTGGATTAACTATTAACACACAGGGATACCCCATTTATGAATGTTCTATTAGAGCTAAACTTGATGTTGATGGCATTCTACAAGTCGGATGTAGTCGCACGGGTTAAAATATAATGAGACTGATACAAAAATCTGATGGGTAAACTACATGGAAAATTTTCCATCCAGCACCACATGACTGATGGGAACTGTGCATACTGCATCTTCAGCCGACAAGATCCATTTTAAATCCATTAGATGTCAGATGTAGATACAAACAGAATTCCAAAAAGGAAAGTTGCTGACCGTACCTCAAAGAGAAGAGGGGGAGACAAAAAAACAAAAATGCAAATATGGTGTAGTATTTCAAAATAGGTGGATTACACCCAGTGTGTAGATTAATTAGAACACTATCAGTGTGCTTTTTTAACATCCCATTAGTGTTTTTATGTGAAACACATTAAGTAAAATAGAGAATATGTTCAGTCTCCACCACCATCAAACAGTGTGTAAAGATCTAAAAGCGATAATCAAATGTTGTCTGAGAAATACCCACATGAATTAGGGTCTGTCTCTGATTATACTCACAGACGTTTTAACTAATGTGCAGCATTGAAATGAATCTCAATTTCTTCCGTTAACTTCTTGATCTGGATAAATAGCAATAAAAGCAGCATGTGCGGAAAAAGATATCTTAAATATCCATGAGGAAGCCGGTGAACGGCGAAACGCGTCGGAAGTGACCCTGCGGATTTCGGTGACGGACCAGTGCACGGAGCTACACAAAGAGGTGACAAACTTGCGGAGAGAGACTGTTCGCGCAGAGGATCCCGGAGAACATTGTACTAGTACCACGACCTCAACAGCGAAACCGCATGTATAGCCGTGCAGGGACTCCAACCTAATCTTTTACGTGATTTTAAAGAAGCCTTTTTGTAAGTGCAATATTTTCATTAAAACGCTTTTAAGATATCTTTTTCCGCACTTGCTGCTTTTATTGCTATTTATCCAGATCAAGAAGTTAACGGAAGAAATTGAGATTCATTTCAATGCTGCACACTAGTTAAAACGTCTGTGAGTATAATCAGAGACAGACCCTAATTCATGTGGGTATTTCTCAGACAACATTTGATTATTGCTTTTAGATCTTTACACACTGTTTGATGGTGGTGGAAACTGAACATATTCTCTATTTTACTTAATGTGTTTCACATAAAAACACTAATGGGACGTTAAAAAAGCACACTGATGGTGTTCTAATTAATCTACACACTGGGTGTAATCCACCTATTTGGAAATACTACACCATATTTGCATTTTTGTTTTTTTGTCTCCCCCTTTTCTCTTTGAGGTACGGTCAGCAACATTCCTTTTTGGAATTCTGTTTGAACATTTTCTGGGGGAAGGAGAGAACCCTGGTTGCTACTGTTTTTGGAAGACAAGAGTGTTACACTGTGGTTTGAACCTAATTTTTGTATTTAGATGTAGATACATGAACATACTACATTGTCTGACTTTATGCGATCCGACTTTCCCTTGTAGCTATATGTGGATTTTTGTAGGGTCCTACAAATCTCATGCTGTTGGGTTGTGTTCCATGCAGGATCATATAAAATCTGACCTACAAAATCTCCTGTGTAGTTTTACCCTTGGGCAACAAGAAACCCATGTCTGATGACCAGTAGAATGAGCACATTGAGTAAGACTGGTATGGTCGGTTAATAGAATATTGGATCAGAGCACAAAGTGTACATTAACTGGGAGTAAAGCATTGAAAAAGTCGCACATCATACTGCATGTGCAGAAAACCTAATAGCAAGCTAGTCTAAGCAGCTTTCCAATGGTCTCTAATTACAAACCTTCAGTGGTTTAAAGATTATCTGTAAATAGGTATCTCTATTTGTACTTATTGGTTCTGACTACTGAAACAATATAGAAAACGCAAAAAAGAAACATGCAAGGCATTTTTGGAAATTCTACCTTGCCTGGAAGAGAGCTGCTTTAATCTAAATTTCTTGAATCCATCAGAACCAGCAGTTCAGAAAAGGATGGATGAATACTGCTTCCAACTGAAATTACATTTTCAAATAGCTTTAATTATAATACACGAGCCATCAATATCTGGTAAATTCTATCCTTATAAACGGTACTTAGGGATGTCATATCATTTATTAGATGCCCTTCCGAGGCTCACTTTATACAACATCCCAGACTCTACCTTACTCTAAGACATAACAGGACTAAACTCGCAGTTTTACTTATTGGAACAATGTTTGGTCAGGTACCAACTTCGCTCAATACATTGTTGTAGCAGCCATTCACATAAGTTACTCAGCAAAATCTGGCAGCAAATAACTGTTATTCCCTGTCTGACCTGCAAGTGGTTCTTTCTGGAATAGAGGTGCAGAACTACCGGGGGTGTGGTGGCGCAAGCCCACTTTGAAAATGTGTCCAGAGGAGTGGTGGGGGGGCCTGGGAACCATTTGTTCCATTACTGCTGGAATATCTAGGACAGCAAATGACCTTCTAACTGGCCCAGTAACTGGTCTGTGGCTTCCCCCTAAGGGTTATGATACATGGGGAGATTAGGTGCCCCCCCCCCCCCAAAATTAATCTCCTCTAGCATTGTTTCTTTGCGAACCTCCACTCGGATACATACGTGGTATGAATGTAGAGGAGATTCATTGTGGGGGGGGGGGGGGGGGGGGGGGGGGACTGATCTGCTTTTGTATCATTGCCTTAAGGGGACAAGACCCTTTTTGGGAACTAAAGTGCTAAATTCACCAGTAATGAGGAATGATGTCCCTATAAGTTCTCAGCTCCCATATTAAATAAAAACTAAATACAGCCTTTATCTGATGAGCAAACTGACTGTTTACGGCTACACCTGGTAGGAGTTGTTTAATCAATATCCACAATTTAAAGCAAAATAACGAATTACATAAATAATGTTGGACCAATTCTATTGAAATGTTGTGCCAAGCAATCAGATGATTCTTAAAGACTGTGCTTCCTGTCAGGGCACCATTCCCAGATCATGTACAAATATGGCTGCACAAATCACAGCTCCAGCTAATGTTGCCAAAAAAATCTGCTAAGTAATGCTGTTCTGTAACAGCGCTGTGCATAACACTTGCACTTAAATATAGGCCTGTGACTCGCAAGGCAATTGTCTTTATCACAGGAGTGTTGGCTGTATTTAAATATAAGGAAAACACAATCTGGGGGTCTTGGATTTGCAATTCAGCCAATTATTTTATTTATTTATTTTTTAGTAGTTCTGGGGTATACACAATCATCAGCGTTCTAAATATCCACTACATCTCAAATTGATGCACTAGACAAAGGAAATATTGGACTACAGGTATGGGATCCCTTATCTGGAAACCGGTTGTCCTGAAAGTTTTGAATTAGGGAAAGGCTGTGTCCCACAGTATACATTTTATCCAAATAATCCAGATTTGTATAAAAGATTTCCTTTTTCTCTGTAATAATAAAACAGTTCCTTGTACTTGATCCAAACTAAGATACAATTAATGCTTATTGGAAGAAAAAACAGCCTATTGGGTTTATTTAATGTTTACATGATTTTCTATTAGACTTAAGGGATGAAGATCCAAATTACAGAAAGTTCCCTTATCTGGAAAACGTCCGGTCCCATATTTGTAGTTTCTGTTGTGTCCTTGGAAGCAACCGTTTAAAGGAAAGATTCAGTGTAAAAATAAAAACTGGATAAATAGATAAATGTTTAAAAAAAATTAAAAATGTTATAAATATAGTTATTCAGCCACAAATGTTGTCTATAAAGGCTGGAGTGAGTGGATTTCTAACATAACAGAACACTACTTCCTGCTTTTCAGCTCTCTAACTTAGTTATTGACTTGAAGGGGGGCCACATGGGACATAACTGTTTAGTGAGTTTGCAATTGATCCTCAGCATTCAGCTCAGATTCAAAAGCAAACATTTATGACCCATGTGGCCCCATGTCAAGTAACTGATTGGTTACTGCCTGGTAACCAATCAATGGAAACCAAGAGAGCTGCAAAGCAGGAAGTAGTGTTCTGGCTTCACTCCAGACTTTATACATTACATTTTTTGCTAACTAACTATAATAGAAACATTTGTATTTTACACAGCCTATTTACCCAGTTTTAATTGTTATAATGAACAATCCCTTTAAGCATCAGGTTTCATCAAAGATCAGCTACTGACAGTACAGGTAGGGGATCCGTTCTCCAAAAAACTCATTATCCAGAAAGCTCCAAATACGGAAAGTTTGTCTCCCGTGGACTCCATTTTATCCAAATAATCCAAATTTTTAAATTTCTCTGTAGTAATAAAATGGTACCTTGTACTTGATCCAGACTGTGATATAATTAATCCTTATTGGACGCAACATGTTTACATGATTTTCTAGTAGACTTAAGTTATGAAGATCCAAATTATTGAAAGATCTGTTATCCGGAAAACCCCAGGTCCCAAGAATTCTGGATAACAGTTCACATACATGTGGTAGAATCTTAAGAAATAAAGCTAATTTTGACTAGTAACTGCACTATATTTTTTTGAGGATGGGGATGTTTTTAACTGGGAAAATCTTGAGGGAACCCAAAACCTGCATTTACTTTTTACATTTTTTTAATACTTTATATTGTTAATCCTGTTGGATAGTTTAACACAAAATTAAACAACCTATAGGGCCCTTGTCTTAAGTTTTAATAAAATGTACTTGATTGTTGATAGTAGTCTTCACTTTTTTTTGTCTTTTAACAGAGAAAAGTAAAACAAGAAATATACAGAATGTTCATTGTGTGAGGCTGATAAAGTAAATAACCTCATAACCCATGTCACAGACTTAGTGATTATTTTGAAATGCTCAGAAAGACCAGAAATCCAGGCATGTTGAATGCTGAGATTATTTTTACAGTAATGTCGAGAATGTAAAGTCTGAACACAGACGTCATCTGGGAGAATGCAACAGGAAATTCTTTTTTTTTTTTTCACTGACAAAGAAATATGAGCATCATAAAACGTAAAATATAATAAAAAGCTTCATTGAATCAGCATTCTGAGAAAACCAGTTTCATCGCAGAAGATTTATTTAACGGCACTTCCAGTCAGTTGCAATAGATTTCAAATGAAAACTCCCGGTTCAGTTTAAGGGCTCTGGGTTTTTAGATGTTTTTCCAAAGGCAAGCATGATCTGAATTATGGGAAGCCAGACTTCTATGGATTCCATTTTAGTAAAATAATTAATATTTTAATAATGAGTTTCTTTTTCTCTGTAATAATAAAACGTTACCTTACGCTTGATCCCTATTAAAATATACAGTAATTAATCTTGTTAGAGGTAAAACAATACTGTTGTGTTTAATTCATGTTTTCATGTATTTTGGAGAGCCAAATTACCAAATTTTCTGGAACATCCCAGGTCCTGAGCATTCTGGATAACAGGTCCCATAACTGTATATGTTGGAAAGAATATTACCTTGCGATCCATTTAGTATTCAAGTTATCCCAGATGTGCTTACTATTTGTTAGTTACACCACAGATTCTTTATCACCTCCTATGAGTGCCATTAATAAAGTGGTAGGAAGCAGCTGAAATCCCTTGGAAAATCTCTAATCTTACATGGTTGGGTAGGACATTCCAGAGTGCCACATTCACCCCCCTCTTCCACACAGCAGTATTGGAGTTGGAGATATATATTGGATAGTGGCAACAGAAATACAATAGGTTTGTGCAGTTAGTTAGTTGTTGCAAGGAATGTAAGAGTTGGTTTGGATTGGATTGCAGGATTCAATATACAGTTGTGCTCATAAGTTTACATACCCAGGCAGAATTTATGTTTCTTAACCATTTTTCAGAGAATATGAATGATAACACAAAAACTTTCTTTCACTCATGGTTAGTGGTTGGCTGAAGCCATTTATTGTCAAACAACTGTGTTTACTCTTTTTAAATCATAATCACTACACAAACTACCCAAATAACCTGATCAAAAATTTACATACCCCAGTTTTTAATACCGTGTATTGCCCCCTTTAACATCAACAACAGCTTAAAGTCTTTTGTGGTAGTTGTGGATGAGGCTCTTTATCTTCTCAAATGGTAAAGTTGCCCATTCCTGGCAAAAAGCTTCCAGTTCCCATAAATTCTTTAGCTGTCTTGCATGAACTGCACATTTGAGTCGACCCAGATTGGCTCAGTGATATTAAGGTCAGGAGACTTGAGATGGCCACTCCAGAACCTTCACTTTATTTTGCTGTAGCCAATGACAGGTCAACCTGGCCTTGTGTTTTGGATCATTGTCATGTTGGAATGTGGTATTTAAGAAAAACTTAAATGGAAAAAACTTTGATCAGGGAGTTTGGGGGTTAACAACCCGAAAACACTAGTTGATCTAGTTTTCATCAGGTAAAAAAAAATTATAATTGAGTTTTTGAATAAAGGTGGCCATACACGTAGAGATCCACTCTTTTGGCGATGTCACTGAACAAGCAGATCTGTCCCCAATATGCCCACATTGAAGTGGCCGATATTAGGCTGATCCGATCGTGGACCCTAGGCGGGACTGCATCAACGAAGAGATGTATCCTCGATCCAACTGTATTTTTAACCCTACCCGATCGGCATCTAGGTGACTTTCGGTCAGCTATCAATTGGGGAAGCCAGTTGGAGGGCCCACACATAGGTCAATAAGCTGTTGTTTCAGTCAGTCGGCTGCTTTTATGGGCCTTTGTATGGGGGCCTTTAAACCCATAGAGACAGCCTTGACCATCATTAAGTTCAATGGACCTCTGCCATTGACTCCTACATTACCGCGACAGGTTTTAGCTGTGTTTTTGGATTCAAGCTATTTCCAGCTTTGGGGTATAATAAATCTTTGAAAAATTTGAGTTTTGTTTTAAAAACCTCAAAAGATTTTTTTTATTACCAGAAAAATCTTTGACCAAAAATGTAATTCAAAAACTGGAATTGTTCATGACACCCACATCTTGACCCTTAATAAATCTGAATATTGCACCTCAACTATAAGTTATAGTGGTAGTGATGTGTTCACAATCAAACCTATTTTAATTAGTTTTTACCCTGTATCCAGGATGCAGTGTTGTATAGAGCCTTGGGCAGGATGCATTATTCATTCAAATAGTGGGAATTTTCAGTAAGGAGCAGATTATAATGTCTCTGCTGATGGATTTATCTTGCATGAACTGTCCCTCTGGCTTTCTGCTTGAACCTATGGCTTGAATTGACTTCAGTTCCCATGGTGACCCAGCAGTTAAGGATCATAGCTCATTTATCTCTGGGAGGGAATTACTGTAAAATGACCATTGCATAAAAGAAATGTCAGCAGGCTGCACATGTTTGAATATGATAGTGTCCTGTCTGGAATGATACAAATGTTACATTGTGAGTGTGAGTGCTGTAGGCAAGACATGTCTGAGCTGTGCCACTCCATCTCCTGAACCCAAAAATACCACCACAGCTGGGGCTTGTAGGATGCTGACAGTTACTGGAGGAGTTACTTTTGTACATTCCCACGGCAGATATTAAAGGGATACTATCATGGAAAAACAAGTTTTTTTTTGTTTTTTTAACTCATCCGTCAATAGTGCTGCACTGAAATCCAATTCTTAAAAGATCAAACAGATTTTTTTATATTTAATTTTGAAATCTGACATGGGGCTAGACATATTGTCAGTTTCCCAGTTGTCCCCCATCATGTGAGTTGTGCTGTGATAAACTTCACGCTTTACTGCTGTTCTGCAAGTTGGAGTGAAATAATCCATTTGCATAGTTTTTTAATGATTTGCAATTTTCTTCTGTTTCTTTGCAGCTTTCAAATGGGGGTCACTGACACCATGTAAAAACAAATGCTCTGTAAGGCTACACATGTATTTTTATTGTCACTTTTTATTACTTATCATTCTATTCAGTCCATCTCCTATTCATATTCCAGTCTCTTCTTCAAATCAATGCAGGGTTGCTAGGGTAATTTGGACCCTAGAAGCCAAATTGCTGACACTGCAAACTAGAGAGCTGCTGAATAAAAAGCTAAGTAACTATAAAACCACAAACAATAAAAAATGAAAACCAATTGCAAATTGTCTCAGAATATCACTCTCTACATTATACTAAAAGTTAACTCAAAGGTGAACAACCCCTTTAAAATCATGACAGAATCCCTTTAAAGAACATTGCCAATAAGCATTCAGTCCTCATGAACTACACTTAGGTCAGATTTATTGCTTTTAGGGCCCAAGGATCGGATCAGAACGTAGCAGATATGGGCAGTTGGATCCTGGGACCGCATCAACAAACAGATGTGGCCGCGATCTGACGGGATTGTTAGTCCCGTACAATCGACAAATTGGCCGACCCGTCGAATGGCCCCATACATGGGCCAATAAGCCAGGGCCAGCCAAGGGGTAGACAGAGTAGGCATGTGCCTAGCGCCAGGCACACATTTTCTCTGCCTCTCCTACCCCCTAGGCCGGTTCGCTGCTCTTGCCAGCGTGTGCAGTTCGTTCCTTTTTGCGGCACATACACGCTGACGTTTTTCGCATGCGCTTATTGTTGGTTGCCTAGGGCAGCCTGTCGGCAGCTTTTATCGGCCCGTGTATGGCCACCTTAGTTCCTCAGCAAAGTCAGGTCAGCTACCTTGTCTTACATTTTATCAACAGTCTTAGCCATGATGGCAGAGAATAGAAAGGGACAGACTTTCAATAGCAATACATATACAAATTAAAAAAAACAAAACAGAAAATGTGAAATGAATGTATAATGCAAAGTTGCATAGAATAATGTTTTCTTTTATTAGGCAAATTTTTATTTTGGAGTTGACTTGCCCTTTAAAATAAGGTAAATTACTTTTTGGGTTGCCAGATTAATTCCCAAAAGTGATATGGGTTGCAAAGAAAAGGTAAAAGGATGTCCATTAACACCATACACAGGTCACTCCTGACTCAAATACAGGAGTCCCCAACCAATGGGCTGTGGGCAGTCCTGGAGTGGGCCATGGAGCCTAGCCTGCAATTAACAAGGTGTACCAGGATTGGACCACGACCCCTTGGAGCCCCCACCTCCGGCCCTTGAAATTTTTTTTGACTCGACACCAAACCAAAAAAGGTTGGGGACCCCTGCTCTAATAGACACAAGCCTGTGTATGGTGAGCTTCAAAATAAAGAAGAGCTGAAACTGTAACACATTCAAAAGATCATTTAAAGGTTAACTTCCCCTATTCTAATTTCTATATTAGCAAGTCACCAAATAAAGTGCTTTTATTTCTCGTTTTAATTTTGCTTTCTATCTAGCATCAGCTGCAACTTCAATAACATTTGAATTACATGTTGCATTTTTATCAGTCGAATCCTGAAATCATATCCGTACAGATAAAAACTACAAGAAAATATTTCCTCTTTAAATCACTTGGAATGGATGTACAAAGTACAAGCGCCGTACCCATGCCAGATGGAGAAGAGTGCAGATTAATTTATTCCCATAGAAATACCCGGCAATTTGCAGAGGACGGAAGATAAGAAGTGAGGTCAGTTGTGCCACTGGTTTGCTACAGAGAAGTATTTAGGTTAGTTATGTGGGTTAATTATTTCCTCCAATCCTTTATATGCATAAGAGAGGGAATGCACTCCCCACTACGGAACATAAGGAACAAACAATACCATATTGCTTATTGCAGCTGTTATTATTCTTTATATAGGGTCACCATGTTCCGCAGCACTTTACAGAGATTATTCATCATTCGCATAAGTCCCTGCCCTGGGCCCAAGTACTTAATACCCTGTACCTATGTGCTTCCAAAAAAAAAAAAACTGGTTGTGCCGCAACTCCCAGCGTAGACATCTCTCCATTGACTGCAGGGACTCTGGTTAGACATGCTAAAACTTATAGCTAATAAAAGAACAGCAGCAATGTACATTGCTTGACAGAGCTCTGCTTTAAATAACCGCTCTGACACTTCCCACCCAAAAATAGCAGCTGATATTTTGAAATGAGTAGGTAGCCGCAATGATAAGCAAGCCCCATCAACGTCTGCTCTGCAAGATCTGATATAAATAAATGTGAATTCCCTGCTTAAATTTCCAGCCTGCAGCAATGACGCAGGTTCTTTTAAAGGAGAACTAAACCCTAAAGATAGCTAAAAATGCCATATTTTATATACTGAATTTATTGCACCAGCCTAAAGTTTCAGCTTGGCAATAGCAGCAATGATCCAGGACCTTCAATGACGGTCAGTTTTACTTAGAATTACACTCTCTTCATGATGCAAATAATAAAAACTAAATGTTTCTGGGTGTATTCCCCTCTAATGCTAATTATCATTTGACAAACATTGCAAGGTTTGATTAATAAATGTGAAATGTTATATCATTTATTTCTTGCCCGGCAGAACATAGATAGATCAAACATTCAGTGGTTTTACAGTGGTAATAAGGGTGTGGTAGAGTTCTACAAAAGCCTTAATTTAGCCTTGGTCGGTACCTTATGATCTTAGGTTTTCAGCGCAGTCCTTTCTTAATTTCTTCTTGCAAAATCACTATCTTCTGAAGGACTTTTTAATGGGGCGGGCCACCTTTAAAGGAGAACCAAACCCTTAAAGAAAACCTAAACCATAAAAATGAAGATTTTGAGTCACTGTTTTTTTCTATTCAGATGTGTGTTGCACTTGTCTTTTTCCAAATACATTATTTTTCCTTGGGATGAGCTTGTGCAAAAAAAGGTAATAATGGACAAAAACTCCAATCGTAATCAGAGACCCCACTGAACCTCTGTTGGCACTGTGCTCATCACCTTGTCACTATTTTATTAGCCTGGCCAATAGAAATGTTACTTGCTGGCTTGTGTTATTTATAAGAAAGAAAGTAGACAAAGCCAGGAGTTTTTTCAACTTTCTAGATACTTGCCTTACAGTTCATACAGTCCTGCTTTGGTTTATAGGGGAAAAAAATGCTCTGTTGCCCTGATTCCGGAAACCTTTTTTTGCAGGTCTGGACTGGGATTCAAAAGTGGCCATGGCATTTCAAGTACACAGAGGCTTAAACAGCCCCTGTCAGCTCACTAAATATTGTGGCATCTTACAGCAATCCGTCTAGCATGTCAGAATCCACAGATTGCCAGTCCAGACTTCCTCTTAACTTATTAGTCAGCCATGTTTATTTCATTGCACAAGTGGGGGGGTTGAATGGTTAGGATGGACCATGGAGCATGGTTTGGCCACAACAGGAGCATGGCCAAAAATAACACAGACTGATATTGGGGCAGCTTTACGTCCCTTTGGTATAAATCTCTCTGATCTTTTTATACAGTTCATTACAATCCTTAATGATGGTCTGTATATGTGTAACTTCAAAAACATTGATTTGGCTGATCAATATCTTGTGTGATCAAAGTTGGTTTGGCAACTAATCTGAAAAAAGTCCCAGTTTGGCATAGGGTGATATAGTGATTCAGAACTGCCCTGGCTCATACTTCCAGCTATTGATCTTGCCCAAACGGAATAACCTGCAGATGATTGGTTGGATGATGGCTGCTATCGGGGGTACAGGGGGGTATGCTGAGGTAGAATCGGACCCAAGAAATGTGAAAGTGTGATTTTCAAGTCACAGAGTAGGGTTTGTGGATGGGCACACAAAAATAGAAACAAAGGTACACTCCATTCAAAGCTTCTGCAAAAACTCCAAGGTTTCCTTTTATTTAAAGGGCTCCTATTGCAAAAAAAAGTTACCCCCAACCAAAGTTGTGGGCTGATCCTGCATTCTGGTTGGGCATAACATTACTTTAAAAAAAAAAAAAAACCCTGCCGGCCCTAGAAAACTCGCACGGGGAGGGAGCTCCTGGTGCAGGCCGCCATGACAGTGGAAGCACATGCGCATTAAGAAAAGCGGCCCCGAAATTGTGGCTGCTTTTCACTATGCACATGCAGTGAGATCCCAGTGCTGGGATCGCATCTTAAAGGAATTCTGCAGTGTAAAAGTTAAAACTGGGTAAATATATGTGCAAAATAAAGAAATGTCTCTAATATAGTTAGGTAGCCAAAAATGTAACGTATAAAGGCTGGATGTCTAACATAATAGCCAGAACACTACTTCCTGCTTTGCAGCTCACTTGGTTTCCACCAGAGACTTCAGGGGGGGCATAATTGTTGCTTTTGAATCTGAGCTGAATACGGAGGATCAATTGCAAACTTACTTAACATTTATGTCCCATGTGCCCCCCCTTCAAGTCACTGACTAACTCAGGATTTAGAGAGCTGAAGAATAGGAAGTAGTGTTCTGTTATGTTAGACATCCAGTCACTCCAGCCTTTATATGTTACATTTTTGGCTAACTAATTATATTAGATACATTTTTGTTTTGTTTTGTGCAGCCTATCTATTTACCCAGTTTTTATTTTACACTTAACTGTTCCTTTAAATAAAAGCAAAGCTTTGAACGGAGTATGCCTTTGTTTCTATTTTTGTGTGTATAATACAGAAGCTCATGATTGCAGCAGAACTAACATTGACCACCTCCTATCGGAAAACATACTCTCTTTTTCTATACAAAAAGGCAGATAGAAGTTTGCATTGGGTTTGTGGATGGGGCGCGGCTATATCATGGCCAGGGTTTTAGCATGGAGGATGGCTTTGACAGTGTGCACAAAAGTGCAGGGGGCATTTGTATTATTGGGCCCTGTAATTACTGATGGTGGCCCTTGGTTGAATAAGGGCATTCTGGCTGTCTATTAATGTAGCTAAATTTCAATAAAAAGAATTCCTTTTGTCACAATTGTGACTGCGTTTGACCAACTTCGATGTGTGTGTGTTCCACAAAATAGGACCAATATTATTCTTCTAACCAGTTTGAGAAGAACACGTGAATACATGGAGATTTTGCCCCTTTATCTCTTTTTGGGACGTACATCTATCTAATATGTGTGGCATGACATTGGGTGCCAGGGTTCTCCACTGCTGGTTGTGGCCGTGTGCCAAGCTCCATGGAAAGGAATGCACAGTGCCGAGAATTCCAGTCTAATCATGTGAAAATGAAGGCAGCGGAAGACACACAAGTTTCTGGAGCCTTGGCTTTAGAAGCAAGTTCTGTGGCAGTTTTTGAACATACTTCAAGCACATAACCTTTAAATTCTGTACACAGATTTCATCTTGTGTGCGTCTCTGTATGAAATCCAATCACTTTAGTTTTATTGAAGCCTTCAATGCAAACAGACCTTATAGGAATGTATCTAAGGATTTAGCCTGTTTTTATAGTCGGCAAACCAAGGCTGTAATTACAGGGAGACAATGAATATTTATATTGAATATGTGGCCATGGGTAAGGAGTGGCATACTGCAGGCATTACGCAAATTGATTTTAAAGAGATACTGTCATGGGAAAAAATGTTTTTTTCAAAACGCATCAGTTTCTCAAAAGAGATTTTTTTCTCAAAACAGATTTTTTTTTTTATATATTTCATTTTGAAATCTGACATGGGACTAGACATATTGTCAGTTTCCCAGCTGCCCCACCAGTCATGTAACTTGTGCTCTGATAAACTTCAGTCACGCTTTACTGCTGTACTGCAAGTTGGAGTGATATCAACCCCCCTTCCTTTCCCCCCTCCAGCAGTAGTTCTGTGCACCCGCCCGCCCGAACCCAAATTCCAGGTTCCTTTTTTAGACCCCGTGCCAACCTGCCCTGCCGATGACATCACAAAAGGGGCAGGGTGAGCAGGCACACATTTATAAAAAGTGAACCCAGAAGTCAGAAGCCAGCAGTTGTAAGGCCACCACCCAGAAGATGGGGTGCGAGGTTGACACGAACCCGCCCAGGTATTGGCCTGCACATCACTACCCAGCAGCCTAACAACAGAACAATGGAAAGGTAACCAAATAAACGCTCTCTAACACAAGATAACAGCTGCCTGGTAGATCTAAGAACAGGGGCAAATTCAGTAAAAGCGCAAAGTGTCTAAAGCTAGCGCTTATTCGCCAGCGTGACGTAATTTCGCAACTTTGCCAATTTACTAATAGTGGCGCTGGCGAAAAGTCGCTATCGAAGTAGATAGACTAGCACAACTTTGCACCCTTACACCAGGCAAAGTTGTGCACTGACGAAGGGACGTGACTACGCTAATTCACTAAGATGACCATTTTACTGAATGTTACCTCTTGCGCTAAACTTTACTTCGTTCAATACAATAGAGTTTGAAAAAAAAAAACTTGAAATTTTTTCGAAGTTCCCAAAAAAAAAATTGGCGTCTTTTACTTTTTTAGGGTGGTAGTCTGAAAAATAGCGTAATTTTTTGGGGGGTTACCCTCCTTCCCCCCCCCCCCCTACTTTTCCTAACATATGGCAACACAACTATACAGGGGGCACATGTAGGGCAATAGGACAACTTTATTTTATTTATTAAAGGTTTCCTGGGCTTGTGTAGTGGAATGTAGTGGCTGTAACATATACTTCTATTATATGTATAACTTCATGCCGTATGAAAATTAGGCATCAGTAACAGTGGTGCAACTTCGCTACCGTTCGCCTCCCTGAACACAACTTCGGATTTTAGTTAATTAGCAAAGTGCGGTCACTAGCACATTTTCGCCGCTTAGTGAATTTGCCCCTAGTCTGTTATTTCATTTTTTTGAGTGTAGCATATGGCAACTGGTTCTGTACCACCTGTTACTGTGCCATGGCTTAGTAATGCCAGTGATCTTTATTAGAGGATCCCTGCTTTTCAGGCAGCATTGTCTGTCTGTATGTGTGTGTGTGTGTGTGTGATGATCTGCGGGAGCTTGCCAGAAATGACTTGTTAGGCTGCTGTTGCCACTGGCATCTGGCAGGGTGAAGCATTAATAAGCTGGCAGCATGAGTGTCACTCTTATTAAGGTTTTTTTGGGTCCCCTTATTGATAGAGTGTATGCAAATTAGGGATGCACCGAATCCAGGATTCGGTTCGGGATTCGGCCTTTATCAGCAGGATTCGGATTCGGCCGAATCCTTCTGCCTGGCCGAACCGAATCCTAATTTGCATATGCAAATTAGGGCCAGGGAGCTAAATCACGTGACTTTTTGGCACAAAACAAGGAAGTAAAAAATGTTTTCCCCTTCCCACCCATAATTTGCATATGCAAATTAGGGTTCGGATTCGGTTCGGTATTCGGCCAAATCTTTCGGGAAGGATTCGGGGGTTCGGCCGAATCCAAAATAGTGGATTCTGTGCATCCCTAATGCAAATGCTTTGCCCAGAGTACATGCTAAAGCCTTCATTATTTAAATGTATGTTGTGATGTGCTTGGAAATAAATTGACTCCACTGCTTGGAAACCTGCACAGAATTTGCTTTCACACTTTCCCTTTATGTTGTGTATACTGCTTCCCTAGTGAAAATATAGCTAGCTATTTTATAGCTTTCCCATTATTTTGATGTGAACTCCTGCGATTGATTCGAATTGATAGATTTGAATTTTTGAGTTTTTTTTTTTTAGAGCCAAAACTGTCAAATTCAACTAGGGAACGGTTAAAATTCAATTCAAGTTTTTTTAAAGATTAGAATTAGATTCTCGAAATTTATTATACGCTGGACCTTTAAGAACTCGAATTCAACTATTCAACGCCTAAAACCTGCTGAATTGCTGTTTTAGTCAATGGGAAATGTCCTGGGATCAATTCGGAGTTGTTTGCAGCCTTTCTGACGTTCAAGTTTTTTTTCTGAGAAAAAACTTGAATCGAGTTTTTAAAACTCAAATCAATTTCGATTCCAGTTTTTCGGGTCGATCCAACTCACCCGAGTTTTAGAAATTCGATTTTTAAAATAAATTTAGAGTTTATGGGAGTTTTTAAACTAGAAATTCAACCTTTGATAAATGTGCCTCCATGTTTACACCTATTCCCTTTTTAGGGTTAGACCACACAGGAAGATTTCAGGGAGATTAGTCACCTGCTGACTAATCGCCACTTCTTTGGGGCAACTAATCTCCCTGAATTGCTTGTCCATGTCTCACCCTCTCTAAACTGTAAGTCGTCTTCGCCTATTCTCACGCGGCAATGCGTTTTTCTAAGTCGCATGAAATTGCCTCGTGAGGCAGTTTCGAGCGACTTGGAAAAACGCATTGCCGCGTTTGCAGGCACGAGACATGGGCCAGCAATTCAGGGAGATTAGTCGCCCCAAAGGAGCGGCAATTAGTCGGCAGGCGACTAATCTTGAAATCGTACCCGTGTGGTCTAGGATTAGATCCACTATTTTGTTATATTACAGTCTGATAACATGGGAAGATGGGCTTTGGATTCGATCCTTGCCCGACAGGGTTTTCCATCAGGCCAAACTGATATCTGATATTTGAATCTCGATCTGGTTACCTCTAGCTATGTAAAGCTATTTTTTATTATTTATTAATTGTTATTGAATCCTAGATTATTTTCAGTGGCATAAATGAACTAATGTTGCCCTTCTGTTTTGTTTTTTATTGCTGCCAGATACAGAAGTGCCAGCTGATGATTAGTAAGACCAGTGGCAATCATGTGTCCATCATGTCTTGCGTGTTTGTGCAAGAGTAAATGAGCTTTCACACTTTGTCTGAGTACTGGGACTTGCTGCCACTCTCTAGTGCTGCCTAATGATCAGCTAATGATTAGTCGCATAACGATCAAAGTCCTTTTCAGAGCAAGACCGGTGCTTGTCCTAATTCTTGGAATGACAGATGGGGCTGGCACAGAACCACAGCTTATTTGTGATTCCAGGAACAGGGCACTCATTCAGTGACTGACAAAGGGATTGCATGATGGATAAGCAGAGGGTTGGACTGTTTAGGTGATGGTTGAAACAGCATAGAATCTGAGCCCCTGGGCTTAAGGCTGGGGACAGACTGGGAGATTCGGGGAAATTCTGTTGCCTGGCGTTTAATAGCAGGCGGCAATCTCCCCGAACTTCCTTCTCCCTGTCCGTCGCTAGTTTAAATGACAAAGCACCAGCGCTGTGCACACGCAGCACGGCGATTTCCGGAATCGCCCGAAGTTACTGAAACTTACTGTTACTGCTATTAAACGCCAGGCGACAGAATCTCCCCGAATCTCCCTGTCTGTCCCCAGCCTAAAAGGTCAAAGTCCTTTGTATAGAAATGATGTTCCAGTCTGTCCAACCTGTGCTCTTTCAGCAGTTTTTGAATGGCACACTCCTATCCCCTCTTGCTTTTATGTCTACCAAGCTGGAAGTTGCAGTTTGACACTAGTGATTTAAAGGGGTTGTACACCTTCCAAACACTTTTTTCAGTTCAGTTGTTCTCAGATTGTTTACAAAAAATAAAGACTATATTCAATTACTTTCAATTTTTTATTTTTTACTGTTTTTCCAAACTTTAAATTTAAATTTGAATATCCCTGTGTTTCAATCTGGCAGCTCAGTAATTCAGGTGCAGACTCTAAAATGTTTTGCAAAATTTAGTTGATACATTTTGCAGCAGCATCTCTGGAATATCAGCAACTAATGTATCAATTACTCATCTTTCTTTTCAGGCCTCTCCTATTCATAGTCTAGTCTTCTATTCATATCAATACATGGTTGCTAGGGGACATTGGATCCTAGAAACCAGATTGCTGAAATTGCAAACAGGAGATCTGCTAAAAAAAAGCTGAATAATTAAAACAAACCCAAATAAAAAATTGAAAATGACTGCAGGTTGTCTCAGAATATCACTTTCTACATTATACTAAAAGTTAACTCAAAGGTGAACACCCCTTTTAAAGGATATTTTTTTTATTATATAGATTAAAGGACCATTATAATAAAAACATTTAGATGCCAGACCTTCAAAGGAATTTGCTGACATTGTTATGAATTTTTTTTATCTACCTACATCTTAAGGCCCCAATACACAGGCCGATAAAAGCTGCTGACAGACCGAGTCAGCAGCTTATTGGCCCTTGTGTGGGGCCATCCGATGGGCTTCCCCGATCAATATCTGGCCAAAAAGTAAAAAAAACCTAGTCGGATTGCGGGCGTATCTGTGCGTGTATGGGGTCCCGCGATCCGTCCGCCCGTATTGCCTCCATTCTGATCCCATCGTTGGGCCCTAGAGCCCACGATCGGATCAGCCTGATATCACCCACCTCAAGGTGAGCATATCGGGGAGAGATCTTCTCGTTTTAATTTAATACAATAAGCTCTTCCCTAAGATGCTAGTCGCTGGGCAATGCTTTTTCACCCTTATGGAAAGAACAAAGAATATTTTAAGCAGCCAAACTGATAAACCATTCTCGCTCTTATTTTAATCTGAAAGAATGTGAGATTTGTGATGGATTTCTTTATACATTTTCACTGTAAGGTGGCTTTGATCAGTTTTCCATGTACTTTTTCCAAGTTACTGATCTATGAAATAACATTACTGCTCTCTTGTTGCAGCAGGGAGGATTTTACACATGACAGGACATTGTTTTTTTTCCTTATTGGAGTCTGTTCTAATATTCAAACTACAAAAGCCAGTGTTATTTTTGTTGATGGCTAAGTTATCGGGTCTAGTAAAATATTTCCTCATATGTTGGTGTTTTTCAGTGTGCAGAATGCTGTGGCGGAGCCAGGTTGAAAGCTGAAAGCAGAAAACGGAGAGAGAGCAGCGAGGCTCTGTTATTGGTTCATCATGGGAAATGCCACTACCAAGTTCCGCAAGGCGTTGATAAATGGGGATGAGAACCTGTCCTACCAAATATATGAGAACAACCCTCAACTGAAAGAGTCTTTGGACCCAAACACATCCTATGGGGAAACCTACCAGCATAACACCCCATTGCACTATGCTTCACGGTTTGGCATGTATCAGCTCATAAGGTGAGCCCTTCCTTATTTTATATGCAATGTATTAGGAATATTAGCTGCGGGACATAGATACATTATGGGCTGAGCACATTCTCAGTTTTTGAAGGGCCAACATTTTACCCAAGTCTATAGTAACACAGAAACACTCGCTATTGGTATACTGTGGTGAATTTAAAATCAATAGCCCCCCCAGCAAACTATGACTCGTTAGACAGTTGTTTCTGTTACACTTAAGTTTACTTCCAATGGAAAGAGGTTTCCTTTTCTATAAAGGTAATGGAGCTGTTATCCAGAATGCTGGGGACCTGGGGTTTTCTGGATTATTCTGTAATTTGGATCTTCATATCTTAAACCTATTAAAAACAATTTAAACTTTAAATAAACCCTATAGTCTTGTTTTGTCTCCAATAAGGATTCAATATATCTTAAGGCCCCCCATACACGTGCCGATAAAAGCTGCTGACTGACTCAGCAGCTTATTGGCCAGTGTGTGGGGCCATCTGTGCATGTATGCGGTCCCGCAATCCGACCGCCCGTTGCGGATGTGTTATGATCCGATCGTGACCCCCATTTGAAAGCTGGAGTGAGTCGGAAGACTCAATTGTTTAAAAAAAAAAAATAATATATATAAGATGGAATGGTTTCTCAGAATTGACCTTTCTAACCTACTACAAGTTAACTTTATGGTGAACCACCTCTGAAACTGGAAAATAAGAGCCCACTTCAACAATGTCAGGTGATGGAATGATGTGGGAGTCACTGTCTTCTTTACAGAACAAAAATCCAAATTTTCATTATCCAATTCTGATCTCAACAACACAAGTTTGTGGAAGCATGCCATGACTCAAGCAATGGAGATTTATGAGCACCTCCAATAAAGTATTGATGCTCACCAGACTGGAAGATGGTTACAAAATGATTTCTAAAGGGTTTGGTCTCACTCAGTTCGATGTCAGGCAGATTGTGTACAAATCGAGGCAATTCAACACAAGTGTTACTTTCCCCAGCAGTGGTCAACTAACAGAGATCACACCAAGAGCAACGTGTGTAATAACTTCAAAGAAACCCAAGGATCTAAGGCATGTGCATTGGAGAATGTCAGTGTAGCTGACTCTACCATCAGGAGAACATTGAGCAGCAATGGTGTGCGTGGCAGGACTGCAATAAGGAAGTCACTACATAAAAAACAAAAAAAGTTGCTACTTGAATGGCTTGTGTACGGATGACAACAAAATAGAACTTTTTGGCTTGAATGAATATCTTTATGTTTGGTAAAAGTCAAATGCTGAATTCCAGCATAAGAACCTCATTCCATCCATGAAACCTGGTGGTGAGGCCAGTGTCATGGTTTGGGCCTGCTTTTCTGATGTGAAATATTTCATTTAGGATATTGCTGCCTAAAGGGAGCACACAATTTAGGTTTACGTACTTCTGCCGCATACAAACACAATACTAGATTCTATAAATAAACCAAGAAGCATTGCTGTTTATGATTGAAGTTGTTTAATTGGGTTCTCATTATCAAGTTGTAAGACTCATCTCTCCCCGATATGCCCACCTTGAGGTGGATGATACCGAACTGATCGTGGGCCCAATCAATGATCTTATCATAATGAATACTGGCGGTTGGATCGCGGGACCTCATCGCCGCGATCCGACTGGATTTTCAGCCCTGCCCAATCAACAACTGGCCAGATATGACTTTTGGCCGGATACCGATTGGGGAAGCCCTTCAGAGGGCCCCATACAAGGGCCAATAAACTGCCGACAGCCCTCCGTGTATGGCCACCTTTTAGATTTATATTTATTTAGAAATATTTAAAATTAAATCACTGGTGACCAAACAACCAATTGGTCCCTGCATTTCATTTTCAATTGTTCTATGATGCAATTTAGATTTCTGAATCAAAGTGATCTGTTGCACTACGCTGTAGCAGTACTACTCATGGGAAAAGAACTACGGACTCTCGGTTTGATATTTGCTGTTTGATGACATGCTGCCCCTAAGGTTTTACCAAAGCTTTAAAAAAAAGTGAGTTTGAAGGCACATTTGTCAAGACATACAGCACCTGAAAACAACTGTGGAAGGTATCTTCAGATAGCCTGTGGACCTTTGATACGGCATCTTTTGATGCATATAACTGTTATTCGCTTGGAAGGCTGCTAGAATTTATAGACAGCAAGTTTTATAAAGGCGGAAGCCAGTTAAATCTTTTGTTAACATTTCTCTGGCTCCTTAAAAGCCGTTAGCTCAAGAGCCAACACTACTATACCAGAATTGTATGTTATTAATTTCTTCTGGTGCATAGCTGTTGCCTTGCTCTGCTGTAATAGAGACAGGAATTTACTGTTGTTCACATTTATATTAACTTTAAGTATGTTATAGAGAGTGATATCCTGAGAACAATTTGCAATTGGTTTTAATTTCTTGTGATTTTTTTTAATTATTTAGCTTTTTATTCAGCAGCTCTCCAGTTTGCATTTTCAGTCATCTGGTTGCTAAGGTCCGCATTACCCAAGCAACCATGCATTGATTTGGGTGATCAATATGGAATATGAAAAGGAGAGGGTCTGAACAGAAAAATGAGTAATAAAAAGTAGCAACAGCAATACATTTGTCGCCTTGCAGAGCATCTGTTTTTTTAGATGGGGCCAGTGACCCCCATTTGAATGCTGGAAAGGGTCAGAAGAAGGCAAACAATTAAAAAACTAGAAAAAATAAACAATAGACCAACTGAAAAGTTGCTTAGAATTGGCCATTCTATATATTAGTAAAAGTTAACTAAAAGTTGAACCACATCTTTAACTGTCCTCCAAGATTACCAAAAGCTCTCCCTGTAGCCCTAAGGCTTAGTCCAGACGGGGAGATTCGGGGGTGATCCGTCGCCTGGCGACTTCTCGCCGCGACGGATCGCCCCCGAATAGCTAGGCACCGGCGAGGCTTAAAAACGCCGGCACGTGTCCACACGGAGCGGCGCAATTTTTAAAATCGCTCCAAATTGCCTGGCGAGGCAAATAATATATCCTATACACGTAACTATTACAATAAACATTTCTATGTACCTAAAGCACGATCTGTCTTATCTGTGTTATCTGTCTTATTTCTTCTGCAAGCAATTACTTGCCTGAGCTTGTTAGATACTGACAGTAAATAAAATTGGGGTTCTCTGCTTTATATAGTGGGCCAGCCAAGCTGCTTCGCTTGTATGGCCCTCTACAAAATCTTCACCTAAATGATTGGATAAAATTAGATTGATGTGCAAACATGGCTCATAATTCTCCCCATCCTATCTATAAGTTGCACTAAACAGCCGTATTATGTCTTGGCACTGCAATGGGAAGACAGTTGTATGTTTCAGCCTCCAACAATGCATTGATCTTACCGTTTCATTCCAATTGTGATTGGTTTAGTATGACGGGACATTTCTGGCTTATTCCTAAATTCATATAATTCATCTCATGATTACAGAGGCAACCTGCATGGACTCTGAAATCATTTTTATGCCAGTATACTTTTGGTTCCTTGCAGTACAGATATGGGACCTGTATTCCAGAATGCTCAGGACCTGGGGTATTCCAGATAACGAATCTTTCTGTAATTTGGATCTTCCTACAATAATTCTACCAAAATAAGATTGAAACATGAATGAAACCCAGTAGCGTTTGCTATCAATAAGGATTAATTGTATCTTAGTTTGGATCAAGTACAAGGTGTTGTTTTATAATTACAGAGTTAAAGGAAATAATTAAAACATTTGGATAAATATGGGAGATGGTCTTTCAGTAATTCAGAGCTTTCTGAATAACTGGTTTGCAGATAACTGATCCTATACTTGTAACAGTCTAACACAGTATGTAGAAGTTTAAGGCATGTGATGAATAGGGTAGAGTAGGGGTGTGTCAGGTCCCCAGCAAGGGCTCAAGCTTATGATTAATGATCCGATTATGATCGGATATTTGACCATTCGATGATCAAAGGACTTTAACTTTAAAATTTTATTCGACTGCCTACTTCGCCAGATTGAACCTACCGAATTGCAATAGAAACCCATGGGAATCCCCCCATAGGCTTTTTTTTTTCAAACACCTGCTCGAATACCATTCGTACGATCGAGCGCCTCGATCGTTCGTATCGTACAAATTTTTCGAGCGATCAAAGGAAATTTTACGATTTTTCCGTGAAATCGAACGATTGGTATTCAATCGTACAATTATATAGAGAAATCGAATATCGATGTAAAAGATAGCCTAAAACTATTCGATTAGCATTCGATAGTCGAATGCTTATCGAATTTCCACGGAATTCAAGGGATTTTTAGGGAATAATAGTAAATCCGCCCCTAAGTATCAGACAGACACAAAACACGAATGGCTTGAGATGATTGTTTAATAAAAAAGTTTCTATTTCTGAAAAAATATTTTTTGGTCTGATCTGCATGTGGTTTCCAGTGTGCCCTAAACCTTCCATTTCTTTTTCTCAAGCGAGGGCCCGCCAGTAGGTCTTTCTTAGAATAATTCTTACCCTGCTTTGCTTGTGTATGTTCCTTAGTTGTGACTGGTTCCATTGAACCCTTTGAGATAGGAGCATAATACAGGCATGGGACATGTTATCCAGAATGCTCGGGACCTGGGGTTTTCTGGATAACAAATCTTTCCTTAATTTAGATCTTCATACCTTAAGTCTACTAGAAAATCATGCAAATATTTAATGAACCCAATAGGCTGGTTTATCTTCCACTAAGGATTAATTATATCTTAGTTTGGATCAAGTACAAGGTACTGTTTTATTATTACAGAGAAAAAGGCAATCCTTTTTACAAATTTGGATAAAATGGAGTCTATGGGAGACGACCTTTCCGGGAAAACGGATCCCATACCTTTACAACTTTGGTCAACTGGGTGCAATTTATAGATTAATCTTACCTTTGTGTCAATTGTGATTTATTGACTTTCACTTCGGGGTAAAGGTGAATGATCCACTAGAATTGGTGTGGGGACACACAACATACATAAAGTATGTTATTCCACTGTAGCATAGTGGAGCCATGAAGTGGTTACCTTTGTTTTCCACAAAATGACTATATTATTTCTTTCTGTCATTCCAAGGTATTACAAACAATTTTTATAGACTTTCAGATCCCACTCCTACCAGTTTCGACCATATCTAGGGTGTTTTCAACTGATATCCGTAGCTTTTTGATCACAACCCCTTAGTAGTGGTATTCTGTATTTGAAAATGTAAGGTTTTTTGTTTTTCACAAACTCTTCGTATGCCATGCTTAATTTTTAGGGATGCACCGAATGCAATATTCAGTTCACTATTTGGACAGAATTCAGCGTTTTTCAGAAGGAAACCTCATTCCTGGCTAAACTGAAGCCTTAAAATCAGGTGAATTTTTGTCACACAAGCAAGGAAGGAAAAAAAGAACCGCAGTGAGTGGTTCTCTTTCACCCTTCCCGCTTAGGGTTGCCACCTTTTCTTAAAAAAAATTCCGGCCTTCCACTGTATTTGGCTTTTTTTCCTATTAATAACATTGGGATCAGCCATCAAAAATACCGGTCAGGCCGGTAAAAACCCGGCCAGGTGGCAACCCTATTCCCGCCCCTATTTTGAATATGCAAATTAGGGTTCAGCTTCAGCCTATTATTTGGCCAAAACTTTCACAAAGGATCAGGTTTCAGCCGAATTGCAAAATGAATAAGGATGCACAGAATCCACTATTTTATGTGTAGGAATGTGTTGTCCCAGTCAGAATCCATCTGAATGGAGGCCTGATATGTCACTACCCAAAACCCCTCCGTTCATAGCTATGCCCAAATCCCATCCTTTTCCCAGACTAGCACTGCTCATCTTTCCCCCATTCTGCCTTAAAAGAACAGTTCAGGGTAAAAATAAAAACTAGGTAAATAGATAGGTGGTGCAAAATAAAAAAATATTTCTAATATAGTTAGTTAGGCAAAAATGTAATGTATAAAGGCTGGAGTGACTGGATGTGTAACATAACAGAATACAACACAACTTCCTGCTTTTCAGCTCCTTAAATCTGAGTTAGTCAGCGACTTGAAGGGGGGCCACATGGGACATAACTGTTCAGTGAGTTTGCAATTGATCCTCAGCATTCAGCTCAGATTCAAAAGCAACAGTTATGACCAATGTGTCCCTCCCTCTAGTCACTTATTGGTTAATGCATGGTATCCAGGGTAACCAGTCAGTGTAAACAAAAGAGAGCTAAAAAGCAAGAAGCAGTGTTCTGTTCTGTTAGGTTAGACTTAGTCACTTCAGCCTTTATACATTACATTTTTGCCTAACTAACTATATTGAAAACATTTTTTATTTTGCACAGCCTATCTATTTACCCAGTTTTTACTTTTATACTGAACAATTCCTTTAATGCAATGACGTTAGATCTTTGAATGTCCAGCATCAATCACAGGGCTCATTAGCTCATTCTGCATTACATTGCAAGTATTATTTCCTACTTAGATTATTTAGTTGCTTCCTTATTCAATTAAATGGCTTCTGCTTCTCTGAGAACCCAAGTAAAACCCATGTGCTCTGATCCGTAGAATTAATTTAACTCTTGCAGTGTATATTGCAATATTCATAAGGTGGATGCCGGTTCAACGTTGCGTACGTATTGAGACAAATGCCTTTAACAGCCACCCTCCCAGATTCAGCATTGTAAATGAAAGGGGTTCATTATAGTACAATTGCGTGTTTCAATCACATAATGACTTGTAGCTGGATAATTCTTCAAAACTGTCATTATGTGACTAAAGTGCAGTTCATTTGAAAGTAAACTGGATTTTCAAGAGGCTCCATAAATGTATCATTGTCATTAATTTATAAAGCTCCATCTAGATAATCAGTGCTGCAGAAAGATGTAATTCTGATACAAGAGCTTAGAGGCTAAGTAATCCAGGGTACAGTGGAAGCGGAAAGCGTTCATAACTATACTGAAATAGAGGGGGAGAGCAGCTTGTTGAGTATATCCAGGGTGGAGAGGAAAAAGGCTATTATTTAAAGGATTCGTTCAGCGTTTGGTTATTATGAGTGTGGCCAGCAGTAGTGCAAAAATGTCCACAGGCTGCCAACATAGCAGTATAGTAATCTAGGTTGATAAAAGATACTCATTACTCCATTCAACTTTTTTTGTCTAAATGTCTAACTGCTAGTTGATCCAGAGGAAGGCAAGAAAAACCTCCAATGGAAGGAACTGTAACACCAACAAATGAAATGTTTTCAAGCAATTTATTGTAGCGTTGCCCTGCACTGGTAAAACTGCTTTGTTTGCTTCAGAAACACTACTATAGTTTTATATAAACAAGCTGCTGTGTAGCAATGTGGGCAGCCATTCAAGGCACAGGTTACATAGCAGATAACAGATGCACTCTGCAGAATCCCATTGTCTTACAGAGCCTGTTATCTGATAAGTAGCCTGTGCCTTTTCTTCTTTTGAATGACTGGCCCATGGTTACACAGCAGCTTGTATATATAAACTATAGTAGTCTTCCTTAGGCAAACACATCAGTTGTACCAGTGCAGAGCAACAGTACATTATATTCAAATTACTTTAAAACACTTTTATTTTTTGGTATAACTGTTCCTTTAAGGCTAAATTAACTTTGAGTATTAACCTTGATTTACTGGGATAATTTGCATTTGGTCATTTTCAGCACCTTTCTGGTTGTCAGGATCAAATGTACCCTATCGACCAGGCCATCTTGGAAAGTGTCAGTGACACTCGCATGCTCAGTGGGCTCTGAGCAGCTGTTGAGAAGCTAAGCTTAGGGGTCGTCACTAATTATCCAGCAGAAAATTAGGTTGGCCTGTAATACAAGCTGATGCTACAGGGCTGATTATTAAATTCTGAGCTACCATGTAGTAATTATCTGTATTAATGAATATTCAGCCTTATATTGTGACATTTCTATTCTATGTGTACTGTATATTGTGAGTGGGTCCCTAAGCTCAGTAAGTGACAGCAGCACAGAGCATGTGAATCAGTGAATCAGCAGAAAAGAAGATGGGGAGCTACTGGGGCATCTACTGGGGAGACACAGATCTTTACTGCTAAATTGTTGTGGTTGCCATTGGCTGGTATAGAAGCAAAAAAACATAATGTACAACATTTCTAGCTATTTAGTTCTTCTTTAAATGAGAGACTGAAAGATGAATAGAAAAAGCCTGAATGGAAAAAGTGCAGTAAAAAGTACAAATAACAGTAAAATTGTAGCCTTACAGGATCAATGAACAACAGTTCTATACTGGTTAACTAAATTAAAGGAGAACAAAACCCCTACCCTACATAGACTCCCCCCAGCTTAACTGCTACCCTTGGTATATGCCCCTAACTCTTTACTTACCCCTCGGTGCAGATTCAGCACATCGGAGTTCACGGGCACCATCTTCTTCTCTTCAGTAATCTTCAAGTCTGCTTCTGGCTGTTCGGAAATTTCCATCACTTTTGGTGCATGCGCAGTTGTCGCAAACTGGAAAACTGCTCCAACTGTGCATGTGCCAATACACTGCTCTCTTCCTGAAGATTACCGAAAAGAAGAAGATGGCGCCTGTGAACTCTGATGCCTGATTCTATACTGAGGGGTAAGTAAAGAGTTAGGGGCAATTACCAAGGGTAACGGCGAGGGGGGGGCTATGTAGGGTAGGGATTTTTATAATTAAAGGAGAACTAAAGCTTAACTAACAAAGTAAGCTAGAAATGTTGTATGTAGTTATGTTTAGGGCTTCTGTACCAGCCCAAGGCAACCAAAGCCCTTAAGTAGGGAAGATTATTGTATTCTACAAATTCACTGTACTGCTGTCAGTTATTGAGCTTAGGGATCGATGCACAATATACTGAATATATATAATAAAAATGTCACAATAAAAGAATGCTTAGTCATTGATACAAATAATTACTACATGGCAGCACAGAAACCAGTGCAACTAACATCAGGATATAATAATCAGCCCTGTAGCATCAGCTTATACGGCAGACTAACCTCATTTTCTGCTTTTTAATTAGTGACGACCCCTAAGCTTAGCTTCTCAACAGCTGCTCAGAGCCCACTGAGCATGTGAGTGTCATGGACACTTTCCAAGATGGTGACCCCCTGTGACAAGTTTGAAGTCCTAGATCTTTGCTGCGATTGACAAGCAGAAACTTTAGGCTGGCGCAATAAGTTAATTATATAATAAATGGCATTTTTGGCCATATTCATTTGTATGGTTTAGTTTTCCTTTAAAGGAAAACTATACCCCGAAAATGAATTTTTGAGCAACAAATCAAGTGACATATTAAAGAATCTTACCAACCTGGTATATATATTTAAGTAAATATTGCCCTTTTACATCTCTTGCCTTGAACCACCATTTCGTGATGGTCTGTGTGCTGCCTCAGAGATCACCTGACCAGAAATATTTCAACTCTAACTGTAACAGGAAGAAGTGTGGAAGCCAAAAACACACCTCTGTCTGTTAATTGGCTCGTGTGACCTAACTTTATAGTTTGTTTGGTATGTTTGTGTGCACCGTTGGATCCTAGGATCCCAGGTTGTCCTTATTTTTTAAAATGTCAATTTTCTATTTATGATTACCCAATGGCACATGCTACTAAAAAAGTGTATTATTATGAAAATGGTTTATTTACATGAAGCAGTGTTTTACATATGAGTTGTTTTATGCAATATCTGTTTATAGAGACCTACATTGATCGGGGGGTATAGTTTTCCTTTAAGGGTTTGGTTCTCCTATAAAGGTGGCCCGTCCCATTGAACAGTCCTTCGGAAATTGGTGATTTTGCTAGAAGAAATGAAGAAAGAAAGGACTGCACTGAAAAGCTAAAATCATAATGTATGGTCCAAGGCTAAATTAAGGCTTTTGTAGAACTCTACCACACCCTTATTACCACTGTAAAACCACTGAATGTTTGATCTATCTATGTTCTGCCGGGCAAGAAATAAATGATATAACATTCCACATTTATTAATCAAATCCTTGCAATGTCTGTCAAATGATAATTAGCATTAGAGGGGAATGATTATTTGCATCATGAAGAAAGTGTAAATGTGATTGCTACTGAAAACAGTGCATGTCTGGATGTTTAAATGTTCTGTTCTTATATGGTTCTATGGAAATAACACACAGCACAAATCCTTTTTGTCATACAACACAGTGCCCCCGAGTGGGTAAAATTTAAATTCAAATGATACAATTGACATGCCAGTCATTCCCCTTAAAGGGATACTGTCATGGGAAAACATGTTTTTTTTCAAAATGCATCAGTTAATAGTGCTCCTCCAGTAGACTTCTGCACTGAAATCCGTTTCTCAAAACAGATTTTTTAATATTCAGTTTTGAAATCTGACATGTGGCTAGACATTTTGTCAATTTCCCAGCTGCCCCTGGTCATGTGACTTGTGCCAGAACTTTAGGAGGGAACTGCTTTTTGGCAGGCTCTTGTTTTTCCTTCTCAATGGAACTGAATGGAACTCAGTGGAACATGGGTTTTTACTATTGAGTGCTGTTCTTAGATCTACCAGGCAGCTGTTATCTTGTGTTATCTGGTTACCTTCCCATTGTTCTGTTGTTACGCTGCTGGGCGGGGGAGGGAGGGAAGATATCACTCGAACTTGCAATATAGCAGTAAAGAGTGATTGGAGTTTATCATAGCACAAATCACATGACTTGGGGCAGCTGGGAAATTAACTATGGCTAGCCCCATGTCAGATTTCAAAATGAATTAAAAAAAATCTGTTTGCTCTTTTGAGAAATGGATTTCAGTGCAAAATTCTGCTGGAGAAGCGCTATTAACTGAGGCATTTTGAAAAAAAAAAATTTCCCCATGACAGTATCCCTTTAAAGAATTTGTGAAGCTGACTAATTGGCACTGTTTTTACACTTGAATATACATGAAATGACAGCTTTAAAGGGTAAATTTTAGTGTGCTATATAATGTTCAATCGCTAGCAACTTTGCTTTTTGTCTTAATTATTATTTTGCAGTCTGTCTCTTTCCAGCTTTCAATTGTGTGTGGGGGGGGGTCACTGACCCTCTCAACCAAAAAACTATTACTCTGTGATGCTACAATGTTATTGTTGCCGTAAACCGAACAACCATATAGCTGCTGAAATACCAAAATTGCGAGCTTCTAAGCAAACACTATTTATTAAGGATCGATTTGAGCTTTCCATGAAAATCTGATTTTATCACATTTTCTGTATTAAAAAAATAGAATTTTTCAAGTTTTTAAAAAAAAACAAAACCTTTTTTGAGATTTATTATTTACCAACCTTGCAAATAGATTGAATCTGAAAATACACCATCTAAGGGCAGAGACATGTTGTGATTTGGGGAGTTTTGTCGTCTGGCGACAAATCCCTTCTTTGGGGAGACTGATCTCCCTTCACGCCGGCTAGAATGAAAACTGAATTTTTGCGCCAAATGTGACATCATCGCGCCTGTAAAGGAAAGCCGGCACCGCTACCTACATGGTGACCATGGGTGCCGCCATTTTGGGAGCAGCACCAACTTCATGATGAGTTTTTTTTGGAGGGTTTAACCCAAAAACTCTATCAATTTGAGTTATTTGAGTTTTTTTCCCTGCGGAAAACTCGATCAATTCAAGTTTCCCGGTTTTGCAACTTAAACTAATATATACTATTATATACTATATATATATATATATAGTTTTTGTTATTTGAGTTTTTTCCTTAAATAAATAAGATATATAAGAAGAGTTGTGAGTTCATTGGCGGTATAAAAAAAAAACCCTCAACATTGTACCTTTGGCAAATAACTGAAAATAACTGAAAAACAAAAAAATTGTGATCAACTCACAGTTAGGTAGGTTAAAGAAAAAAAAAGTTGAAAGGTTGAACTTGAAGGACTTTTTCAACCTCCTTTTTTTCAACCTCCTTTCAACCTAACTTACTATATTACTAAATTGTACTAAAAGTTAATTTAAATGTAAACTACCCATTTTATAAATACAAAAAAACAATATATACATTTGCATGGCACCTGCACTTCAGTAGACATGTTTTGGTTGAACCCCTGGTTTTGGAAAACGATCAACTGCACTGAAAAATCTTATGAGCAAAATGAGTTTTCTGTGTCTTCTTACACCTATAGTTATTGATGGGCATGATATAAGTCTGTATGCTGTGCAGCTTTGACATGATGATAGTGACTAGTGCTGTGCATGAAGAGTCTGGGAGCTACTTGAGCTCTGTTGGATGTTAGACACACACACTGTAATCAGCTGTGGCAGCTCATCCACTATCTCATCTGCTCATCACATATCAACTTCCAACTAATCTGTGTCCATTACAAGATATTACATAAGCAGGACCTTCATAATCCGCCATAACCAGAGCACAAACAACACACATTTGCTTTGCCCTTCCCTTGAGTATAAATATTAATATATATATATACACACACAAAATTTTCCACGCTTTTACCCCCCTCGCTAATTTGCATATGCAAATTAGGGTTCCGATTAGGCCGAATGTTACACACAGGAAATCATTTTTAAAAATGTGGATTATTTCATTATAATGGAGTCTATGGGATATGGCGTTTCCATAATTCTGAATAACTGGTTTCCATATATATATATATATATATATATAGTGCCCGCACATCTGTCCTATGCAATGTCGGAGGTGCTGGATCAACGTTGTGTTGCATATAGAAATGAAGGATCCGCACCTCCTTGCTTATAGTGCTCAATCGGTGTTTATTGTTGAACTTACATCCAACGTTTCGATCCCTCCCGGGGATATGTATATGTATACATATATTAAAATTTCTGTTTTTTTTTTTTTTTTATTAATGGAAAATTGTTTGTATTTGTAACTGCAGAGCATTTCTGTCTATGAAGGATGGTAACCCCAACAAGCGCAACCTACACAACGAGAGCTCTATGCACATGTTATGTATGGGATCTCACCTCATGATATCAGATGGTGCCGTCGACCACCGATTTCCCCGGCTTGTGGATGATGATCACAGGAGGTCTGAATGTTTGAGGGTGATTCTAGAATGGAAAGGTGCAAAACTTGACCGTGGGGAATATGAGAGAGCTGCACTTGATGCCACGGACAATAAAAAAAACACCCCCTTGCACTATGCTGCTGCCTCAGGGATGAAAACTTGTGTAGAGGTAAAGAAATGCAAAAAATGCAACGTAAACCCTTATGCATACTTTGACAAAATGGAGATATTTGTGCTGTGTACTTGTTATACGTGAAAGAGCCTATGGCCTAAATCTTTTACACATAAAGTTTACTTAAAGGCTGCGTAAAGTGATATTCACTGAGGGGTGCCAATGGGTTAGGCCTAGAGAATATAACTGCTAAACTTAGACAACAGGCTGACACTCCTGTCCACTGAAAAGTGCACTGGCCCTGGGAAATGTACATTATCTGATGCCCCAGAGATCTTCTGTGGTGTCCTAGATAGTGTGCATGCACAGTAGAGTTTCAACTTTCTCACTTTTAATCTACTGTGTGTGTCCCAGGATTAGGGCTAGTCCACACGGCAAGATTCAGGGAGATTTGTCGCCTGGCGACTAATTGCCACATCTTTGAGGCGACTAATCTCCCTCAATTGCTTGCAGTGTGGACTAGCCCTTAAAGGGATACTGTCATGTGAAAAAATTTATGTTTTCAAAACTGATCAGTTACTAGTGCTACTCCAGTAGAAATCCATTATTCAAAATAGCAAAGAGATTTTTAGATTTAATTTTGACATCTGATATGGGGCTAGATATATTGTAAGTTTCCCAGCTGCCCACAGTCATGTGACTTGTGCTCTAATAAACTTCAGTTAATCTTTAATATTGTACTGCAAGTTGGAGTGATATCACCCTCCATCCCCAGTTGGATTGATATCACCCCCCTTCCCTCCCCCCTCCCCCAGTTGGAGTGATATCACCCCCCCTTTCCCCACAACCCCATTAGCCTAACAACAGAACAATGGGAAGGTAACCAGATAACAGCTCCCTAACACAAGATAACAGCTGCCTGGTAGATCTAAGAACAGCACTTAATAGTAAAATCCAGGTCCCACTGAGACACGTTCAGTTACATTGTGTAGGAGAAACAACAATCTGCCAGAAAGCAGTTCATCCTAAAGTGCTGGCTCTTTATGAAAGCACATGACCAGGCAAAATTACCTGAGATAGCTGCCTACACACCAATATTACAACTAAAAAAAATACATTTACTGGTTCAGTAATTAAATTTTATATGGTGAATTATTTGTAAACAGTGTAATTTAGAAATAAAAAATACATCATAAAAATCATGACAAAATCCCATTAATGAATGTTGTGCCACAGGCTTTTGGCAATTTTAGCAGACAGGAGTGCTGGCCCATGGCCCATCACAAGATATGTGATTATATTTAGGGATGCACCAAATTCACTATTTGGGATTCAACCACATCACCAAATCCTTCATGAAAGATTTGGCCTAATTTCAAACCAAATTGTATTTGCATATGCATACTTGTGACAGAATGTAAAAAGTGGACAAAAACTAACACAATTTCCCTCCCTGACCCTAATTTGCATATGCCAAATCCGAATCCTGCTGGAAAAGGCAGAATCCTGGATTTGGTGCATCCCTAATTATATTATACCATTGATTATCATTTTACTTTGATCTGAACTATTCCTAGATATTGACCTCCGTCAAAGCCAAAACTGAAAACTTTGCAAATCACATCCTCACAGTAGATTGGGAAACAAAGCAAGTACGAATAATATTCATGAAATCAATATAAAATATACATAAGTTAAAATTGTCATGACCATGGCTGTCAGCGGGACTAGAGTCCTGCCAGCCCAAAGTCAGCTCTTTCAGGACACTCACACATTGGACCAACAGTTAACAGGGTTTCTTCTACATCATATCTTTGCAGCTGTTAGTAAAAAGTGGTAGTGACTTGTTTGCTGAAAATGAAAATAAAGATACCCCCTGCGACTGCGCTGAGAAACAGCATCACAAAGAGCTTGCCCTCAAATTGGAATCCCAGATGGTTTTCTCCCGTGATCCCGAGGCTGACGATATTGAAGCAGAATATGCTGCATTAGACAAGCGTGAGGTAAGCCTGAGCTATTCTCGCCTTAATTCTATGTCATAAATATATGTAGAGATCCCTTACAGCAACTTTTTTTGGACAAAACTGTATATATCAAGGGTAAAATTTTAGGTTTAGGGTGACAGCTGGGCTATTTGCATTGTACTTGCCTACACACTTTACTGTATAAATAGGGCAGTTTGTTTAGAACTCCTCCCAGCAGCCAATCTTGCACTTAGGTCATTATCAGGTGCTTCTCAGTGGATTGATAAATATTTTTATCAGCTCTTATGACATTCTTCAGCATCAGGAAGTGAAACCAGTTTCATATTCTTGTTTCAAGGGGTTGTTCACCTTCCAAACACTTTTTTTCTGTTCAGTTGTTTTCAATTTGTTCCCCAGAAATAAAAAAAAATTTTCAATTACTTTCCATTTTTATCTTTTACTGTTTTTCCAAACTCTAAGTTTTAAGTTGAATGTTGGTGTCTCTGGTGTTTGAGTCTGGCAGCTCAGTAATTCAGGTGCAGACTCTAAACTGATACAATTTTGCAACATTTAATTGATACATTTCACAACAACATCTCTGGAGTATTAGCAAATATTGTATCAATTCTAACAGCTGCCTGTAATGAAACCCAGAGATTCTGCTCAGCAGGGACAAAGATAAGAAATGTATCCATTAAATGTGTCAGTTTAGAACAGTTGGGGTTTTAATGCCCGAAATAAAATAATCCAGAAAGTTCTTAATTAAAAGAATGGGCAAGAGGAATGCTCAGCAGAAGCTCTATTCATTCAGCTTCTGTAATAAAGGGCAGTAGACTGCACCATCAAAGGCAGCTTGTTAAGCTGTAACAGAAGAAGAGTAGTCAGCACTTCGAATCTCACTTTTTATACTAGTGGTGCACATTCTGCAATGGCCACTTTCCATTGGCAATACTGTATAGTAGAAACTTTTTAAAATGGCACCAATGAATTTTTTTATATTTAAAAAGCCTTTATTAATGCTTTCTTGGGCATCACGTCGACGTTTCAGGCCATGCGGCCTTTTATTAAGCTGGCCATAGATGCAAAGATCCGCTCGTTTGGCGACATTGCCAAACGAGCGGGTCTTTCCCAGCTATGCCAATAACTGCAGGGCTATATCAGGGGTAATCTGAACTATCGGATTACTACAAGGGCAACAGCTATCGGCAGCTTTATTTGCTCGTGTAAAGCCACCTTTAGAATTGATACAATAGTTGCATTTACAGTATATTTCACGGGTACTGCTGAGAAATGGACCAACTAAATGTTGCAAAGTTGTAACAGTTCCAAGTCTGCACCTGAATTACTGAGCTGCCAGACTCAAACACCAGAGACAAGGACATTAAACTTAGATTTTGGGAAAACGGTAAAAAATAAATTATGGAAAGTAATTGAAAAAAGTCTTTATTTCTGGGGAACAATTGAACTGAAAAAAAGTGTTTGGCATGTGAACAACCCCTTTAAGTTCACTCTATGGGGCAGATTCACTAAAGGGCGAAGGGACTAACGCTAGCGAAAATTCACCAGCATGACGTCATTTCGTTACTTTGCCTATTTACTAATGAGCGCAGGCACCTCCTTACTAGCAAAGGAGAGGTACACTAGCGTTGCATCGCACACTAACGCCAGGCAAATTTTCGCGCTGGCGAAAGAGCAATACTACGCCGATTCACTAAGATGTGAATATTACTGAACATTACCTCTTGTGCCAACATGGTTCCCCATGACAGTATCCCTTTAAGCAGGGGTCCCCAACCACTAGACGCCGACCCTGCTAACCCCCTCCCGACCCTGCTAACCCCCTCCCAACCCCCTGCCTCGACACCTTTCACTGAAGCAAAAAATGTTGGGGACCCCTGCCTTTAAGCATGGCTTCATTTAGGGTAACAGGTGCCCTTTAAGAGATCAGAGAAAATGGTAGTATTGATCCATACCTTTAGTGTGAGGGGGATTGCATGGTAACCACTACAACTATCTAGAGTTATATGCAGTTATGAAGTTAGAGTATTAATGAAGTGCAACTAAGATGCTTCTATTAATTTTGCCATTGACACTGCACTGCTGACAGTGGCTAGACATGTTTGCCTTGAGCCCTTATTTTTAATATTGGTTTGAAGTTTTAAATTGGCCAGCTTTAAGCCATCTCACCCTTTATAGGAATGTGGATTTTGTTACTCACTCTCATTTCACAATCTCGCTCACAGGCAGAAACCAGGGACCCTATACTGCACCAAAGCTTGAAACCCTGAAGCAAGTGTGCCATACTAGTAAACCCCAGAAATAATAATTACTATTATAGGTGCATGGAACTGCTTTTAATACCTCCCAGCTGTCCTGTTTTTCACGGGATAGTCCCGATTTTGACATCTCAGCCTACAGTCCTGGGTTTGTTTCTTTCTCTTTGATCTCTTGCACTGAAAAAGATACACAGTTTCTAATTTAATTGGCTCTTGGCAGACAACCCAGAATAGATGCTTATACACTTTTGTAACAGTTTAAGATGTGCGTTAAGTTCTCCCAAGAGACCTCCTTATCTTAAAGGGCAATTTACCTTCATTAGCAAAGCTGTAATAACACAAACTTTCATAATCTACCACATTTTGTAAAATGAACATGGTTATTAGGATGTGTGGCCACAAAATGGGCGTGGTCAAAGATTTTGCCGCACTACGCACGGGAAATCTTTTTTTCCCCCTCTTTCTGTTTCCAAAATGTTGGGAGGTATGCTTTGTTTGCTTGCTTCAATAAACATATTAGCAAATGAACACAACCAAAATTTGCTAGCCTTTAGATCACCCTGGCACTTTTGTTGTCTGCATTGTAATTGTCTTTTACAATGAAGTGTCATAATCAATGCTGTTTATTACCAGACGGAAGCAGGAAACTAGAAATGTGACCTAATTCCTGATAATGGCTGCTAAATTTTTCAATTAAAGGGAACCATGAATATGCAGTTTGCTGGCTGTCATGTACCTACCTGATCCAGAACACAATAAGCTGATTAAGCAAACGTGATCTGTACATGCACCGCAACATTACAGCTACTTTCCTCTGCATTGTTAATGACATTCATTTTATGCTGGGAGCATTTTCCGCCCTGAGAATTTTTTTTTTTACTCTCGCTGAGTTTTATCCTTAATTATCTTTCCCTCAACTGAGCCAATGATCTCATATCCAGTCTCTAGAAACTGCAACGAAAACACCAAATTGGCGACTGCTAAGGGCTGATCTAGACATCTAGAAATTAATATTGATGATGATGATGATGATGATGATATTACTAAATTAATTCTTTGGTACCTGGAAAAAATCAGAAGTGTCTAGTCCATTTGTCTATAGCATTTGAATGATGTTGTATAATAATTGTAGTAGTACATAGTTACATAATTAAAGAGGTTGTACACAGCTGAGTTAACTTTTAGTATGATTTAGGGCTCTTCCACACGAGCGTCTGTAGCTGCACTCCCCTGCATTCCAGTTTTATGCATTCAGCTACAGGGGAGCGCAGCAATAGACGCCTTTTTCAATGGGGCTGTACTCACACAGACGCATGTAGGCGCCGAACGGAGGAAAAATGCAGCATGTTGCGTCTCAACCAGCCCCACTGAAAAACAATTGAAGGCATCTACTGCTGCGCTCCCCTGCGACTGAACACATAAAACCGGAACGCAGGGGAGCGCAGCTTCAGACACTCATGTGGAAGAGCCCTTAAAGATTGATATTTTGATTTGTGGTTTTTGCGTCATTTAGCTTTTCATCAAAATTAGCAGTAACAATACATTTGTAGCTTTACAGAGCATTTGTTCTCTATGGGGTCAGTATGCAAAATAAACAAATTAGCTTAGAATTGGCCATTATATATATATATATATATATATATATATATATATATATATATATATATATATATATGTTTAAGCTTTAAAAAAGCACTGCAAAAGTGCTGAAGTCAATAATATCTCAATATTATCTCGTTCTCTCTCTCTCTCTCTCTCTCAAGCCATATGAAGGATTGAGACCCCAAGACTTGCGGCGTCTGAAGGACATGTTAATTGTAGAGACGGCAGATATGCTTCAGGCTCCTCTCTTCACAGCAGAGGCTTTGCTCCGAGCCCATGGTAATTTTGAAGAGCTATTTTTGTGTTTTCAAGGATAATTTAATATATAAAGGTGACTTTTGTAAAAAAAGAAAAAAGATGATCAAGGCTCTTGCAGGAACACCTGTAATCCATTACCGTGTCTCCCCCCTACTGTTGTACACTTATTAGTTATCAAAATCCATAAAAATAGGTGACAGGCCAATTTATAAAAAAACGATTGCAGCATATGTTTGCTCTCAGGAAGCCATTTACTGTATATGTAAAAAAGCGAATAATCAAGTGCTGTTTATGCTGAGAGAAGAAGGTTAATAACGTAGCAACATGATGTATGTGGCTGAAGAGTTTTTGATTATCTACAAGAGTAGCAAAACCTACAGATGCAGCCATGGTATGCTGCACCATGTTCAGTCAATGCTTATTCCAGTTGCTTCAGTTAAGGTGCCTGGTAAAAAAAAAAAAAAAGCACCGGCCCAAGTTGTCTGGTAAGTGATTATAATCACTGGAGATGGGGGGAGGCTAGCATTTGGCATACCTGCCGCCAGTGATTTAAACTTTCTCCTTTAAAGGGGTAGTTCAGCCTGAGGCGATTGGTGTTTTTTTTTAATTATTTAGCTTTTTGTTCAGCAGCTTTCAAGCTTGGACTGTTAGCAGTGACCTGGATGCTAGGGTACAGTTTACTCAAGCATTCAAGCTGTTAAATGAGAGATAGGAATATGGTTAAAGACGAAATAAGCCCCCCTAGTAAGAACGGCTCCCCTTAGCTGACTTCCATCACCTCCTTCACCTCTCCCTCCCTGCACTGTGTATTAGACACTAAGGTGCCCCTGAAAAAAAACCAGACCCTAAAATACAAAGCTACAACCCTAAAATGCAAAGAGTTCCTCAGCTCCATCTTCTGCCCATTCACATTCTTCAACAAGTTTTAAGGTGGCCATAGACGCAGAGATCTGCTTGTTTGGCGATGTCGCTAAACGAACAGATCTCTCCCCAATATGTCCACATTGAAGGGGGCGATATCGGGCTGATACGATCGTGGGCTCTAGGGCCCAACAATCGTATCATAATGCATCCAAAACAGGTGGTCGGATCGCAGCACCACATACACTCGCAGATGCGGCTGCAATTCGATAGAGATCTGGCAGACTTTCGGCTAGATATCGATCGGGGAAGCCCTTCGGATGGCCCCACACACCGGCCGATAAGCTGCCGACTTGGTCTGTCGTGTATGGGGGCCTTAAGAGAGCAGTCACATTTGAAGCTGATTCCTGACTTTGCCCAACTGCCCGTGCTCCCTCAGGCTTGGTTTCAGTGAAGAGACCAGAATAGAATCTGAATGGGCTGAAGATGGAGCCACAGTTTAGGCTCAGATTATTTTGAGGTTCAACGTCTAATACATGGTGAGGGGGTAATGAAAGGCAGTTAAGTTGTTACTGGGAGGTTTAAGAGAGAGAATAGAAACCCAATTAACATTAAATTAACATTAATATTTTAACTTTACAGAGCAATAGTCTTTTGGCAGCCTTGAAGAGGCTAAAGAGAAAGGCAAATAATTCAGAAACCATAAGAAATAAAAATGAAAACTAACCAAAAAAATTCTAATAAAAGCTCATCCTATAACATACTAAAAGGCAAACTAGCCCTTTAAGAGCTAAATTTCCATTTTTTTATTGGAATTATATCTCTTCTAGTGTGGGGAGCCTTATATTACTATTAATTATTTTGCAGTTGAGATAAACCTGTGCTTATATTTAAAGGCATACTTGTGTTAAAGTAAGATTTTAAAAATGTATTTATTCATTAATTTTACCCCTGAGGCTTAGGCCATAGGCGACTTTTGATGCCTTTTCGTTTCCAAGTGTCAGAGCAGTAGACAATGTGAATGGTACATGGCTGCCTTCCAGAGCTACAGGGATGAGTCAGCTCTGCTAATGGAGGCTGCTCTTCAGATGTTGCCTTAGAGATACTGCTGTAACCCAGTAACACTATTGCTTCCTTGTCACCTTCAATGCTTCTGGAAAGTGCTAATCATTAGTGAAGGAATGTATTGTGCCGTCTGAAGCCACCTTCATTAAGGGATTGTGCCTCAGAAACGAAATGCGTCGAGGGGATAATTGTTTTCCTGCTGTAGAACATGAAGAAGCTGTTGTTTCACAGGAATTGCTTCCAAAGTAAACGCTGTACTGATCAGTCTGAAATTTAGAAAGTATATGTAAGTTGTGAAATTTAGGGTGTCCTGTTATTTTGAAGGACGGCTAGTTTCAAAAACTAAAATTCATAAAGTGGCTTTGCTTTCCCTGAACCAAGCTGCTTCTCCCAAAATACTCCGCAACCAAAACACTCTGCCAGCTCTGTTTTTCCAGGGCCCAACTCACACAGCAGTGATTGAGTATTTTCATATTCTACTCAAAAAGACACACACACACGAAAAACATGCATGCGAACACATGCACATGCTCATACACACTGGAACATATACAGTATATAACCCTACACACACAAACAAAACATTTACCATGTATAGTGCAAGAGTATTTTTGTGCTGTAAAAAGAAATGTAAGGGCTGCACATTTCTCTTTCAACTCCAAAGGCTATTTTTGATGAATAATCTCCAAATTGACTCAAATCAGCAGGATTACCAAAATCTGCTAGTTTTAAGGTGCATCTCCCAACTATTTCCTCCTGGTTTTTAATTAAAACACGGGTTATTTGGCAAAAAACAAATTGTGACTGTGATACCAACCACCTGAATCATCTTAAAGGACAGGGAAAGTCTAAAATAGAATAAGACTAGAAATGCTATATTTTTTATACTAAACATAAATTTACTGCACCACAAGTGTAATCCAACAAGTGATTTATGCTTTCAAAGTTGGGCACAGGGGGCTGTCATCTTGTAACTTTGTTAAACATCTTTGCAAGACCAAGACTGTGCACATGCTCAGTGTGATCTGGGCTAAGCTTAGGGATCATCATAAATTATCAAAACTGCACAAGTCAAATAATATCTGCCAGAAGCCGATACAGCAAGACTGATTAATAATCAGAATATACAGACTGCACTGGGTCCTGTGTTGTCATGTAATCTAATGTGGATTTTATAGTTTTTGTATTGTTTAATACATACTTTCTCCAACTCTGCAGAACCAGTGGCTGCAGCAAATTAATCCTCCAAATAGAATCCCAGTTTATCTGTTTAAATCTCCAGCTCTATGATCTGTGTCCCTGCAGCTGGAGTTGGAAACATTAAAGGGGATGTAAAGGCAGAAATAAAATCCAATACAAATCTCTACACAGTCGCCGACTGCAAGCTTCTGGAGTTCTGCATCGCTGGGAAGTATGATTTCCCTGCCCATCAGTTAGGGACCATCTGACAATTCCTATAAACTGCAGTAAATGAAGGGAGAATTTCATTGAATACAGTCAGGTTTCTTATAAAAACTATATGCATTTTTTAATTAAAGTATATTGGAGATAGATTTCTTTCCGCCAACCGACCCATCGGAGCCCATTGCTCCTCGTTGTAATCTGATCCTTGAGCCCTAGGGCCAAATGTTCAGATTAACCTGATTTAGCCCTGCTGTTAGTGGGCATATTGGGGAAAGATCCGCTTGCTTGGCGATGTCGCCAAACAAGCAGATCTTATGGTGTATGGCCAGCTTTAGACCTGGGACCAAACCCCTTGGAACCCACTTGAGTCACAATATAGCAGTATCGGAGGCGGGAGAGGTGTGTACGTCCAGAAGATGATGGGTAAATTGTTCAACCCCACCCCTCCCCAGATGACGGTAGTGCAGGGGCATGAAACATGAAAACAAGGGGGTGAATACTTTTTATAGGCATTGTACATTATATTTTGATATTGTAATTTGAGCCTTGTACACTACTCAGCATTGCACATTATATGCATGCAGTTATAGTATTTTGTTGTTATTATTATTAACATGTATTTTTGGAGCGCCAACATATATCACAGCGCTGTAAAATAAATGTCTTTATACAATGAAATCTCGCAAATTACATTCATAGAACATACAGAGTTACATACATAATGACCAGTAATGGTACAAAAGGTGAGCAAGGCCCTGTGCAAAAGAGCTTACAATAAGACAGCACTGAATTGACCATACTGAACATTATTGAAGAAGGTCACATTCACAGCTGGCCTTCATTTCGCCTGGCTAGAGGTGTTGCTATATTTGTAGTTGGGGTTGCCACCTGGCCGGTTATTTTACAGGCCTGGCCAGTTATTTTACAGGCCTGGCCGGTATTTTTGATGGTTGATCCCAATTTTATTAATTGGGGGGAAAAAACAAATGTATAGAAAGTCCGGTATTTTTTTCAAACAAAAAGGTGGCAACCCTATTTGTAGTGCATTCCATGCTATGCACAACCCTGTCTGATCAGTGCATATTTGCCCTTAAAGTACTCCCTTGATATACTGCCTGGCAGGGGTAGATCACTATATATTAGGTAGTATTATTATCAGACATTTCACTTGTTTTCTAGCCTTGTTTCTTTGCACGTTTGACAAGAGAACAGATCTTGACCCTAAAACAGAAGAGGCTATAATGCGAGCTATAATTAGACCACTGAGAAGGTTTGCCTCTAGAATGTTCATACAGTCTACTATCATTTTTTTGTTCCTCAAGAGAAAAACCTGGCGCTGTTGATGATTTATTATACTTCCGTAAAACTAGTCCATAGCAACAAAATTTGACAGCAGATGAAAATCGTTTGGCTCACTTAGACAAAAGAAAACTAATTAGTCCCCCAAAATAGTATCAATTATGTTAGCAATAATACTTTGTGCATGAAAAGAATGTCATTTGCATTTTTATGCTTTTTCATTGAAAGAAGTAACCTTTGCAGCTGCACAATACCCCTTCATTTGTTGGAGGTTCTTTAAATGAATGACATCTAGTCTGAGAATTTTAGGAAAGCTGTTTTGTTCCTTATATATGTGTGCATGTTTAGGGTGATAGAGTAGTGGGGGAAAAATGTTTTGTATGCAACTGAACAATTTCTGTTGATACACAAACTGATATGGAAAACCAAGAATAGAGACAATTATTTGCTTCAAATGACTTTTGGGATAAGAGAAATTGCACTGGCAATACCCATAATTTCTTCCTTTTGTTTTTACTTCTTCTCTAACTTCAATCTAAAAATAAATGGGAAAAAAAAGTTAATAAAAAAAAAATTCTGCAACTTTTTATTTATTTATTTTAATCTTGCACCAGAAAGGTGACATTCAAGATAACTTTCAGTTTATACTACCTACTCCCTAGAATCTACAGCGCAGTTGTGGGAGGCAAAGTTATATCATCTGATCTTGTTAAAATCCCTTCAGTGAGCTCCACCTTAACTGTAAGCTTGAGACCTCGAGAAAGGGAGGTGGTTTGGTTATAGACGGGCTATTATCACCTCCCTTTAAACTAACACTGTTATTCCATGGTGTGTAGGAGAGGTCGGTATGCAGGAAATCATAATCATAACCCATTTGTGACAGAAGAAGTAAAGGAGCTATGTTTTTGTTTTTAATTAAGGTACGGTATCCATTATCCAGAAACCCATTATCCAGAAAGTTCCGAATTCGGAAAAGGCCATCTCCCCTAGATCCCATGATAATCAAATTGTCAAAATTTTTAAAAATGTTTTTCTCTAATAATAAAACAGTATTTTGTACTTGATCCCAACTAAGATTTAATGAATCCGTATTGGAAGTAAACCATCTCATTGGGTTTATTTAATGTTTATATGATTTTCTATTCAAATTACGGAAAGACTCGTTATCCAGAAAGCCCCGTTATCCAGAAAGCCCCAGGTCCCGAACATTCTGGATAATAGGTCCCATACCTGTACAAATTAATTTAACTGTTTGTGGCTTATCCTAAAAATTGGGTCAATATTGCTCCTTAAATGTAATAAATGCTAAACGGTTGCCAGTGGTCTAGTAACCCATGGCAACCAATCAACCTGCTTATTGAGTGTTAAGTAGGATTGCCACATTTTGGTCACAGAATGCCCAAGCAGGGGGCATGGTGGGTTGACATCAGAGGCGGAGCTGATGACATTGGCACGGACGGACTGGACTGGACTTGTACCATCAAATGGAAAGTTACTGATTTGGCAGCCAGTGACTGCTGAAATCCAGACAGGCAGTTTTGAATGTGACAACATCTGTAGGAACTCTAGTGCTGAGAGTTTCTAGAACTAGTATTTGCACCTGAGATTACACTGCATTGTAGACTTACAGAAAAAAATATTCTGCAGTTACCCTGGCTTTTCAAGGTTATATTGTGCTATATATATATATATATATATATATATATATATAT
>CM044441.1:28761946-28776828 GCA_024363595.1 Xenopus borealis
GTTGGACTTTCAAGGGGGGGGGGCTTCAACTATGGACATAATGCAGCTTTATGGGAGACTAGAATCCTTGCTCTGTAGAGCTCACAGTCTTAACTTTAGTTGGTGCTTATTTCTCAGGCTTGCACTGTGACTTTCTCAGGGTCACAGCGGATTCAGGAATTGAGGCTCGGCTGGCAGCCCAGAATGTTACTGCTGAACTAAACATAGTACATTTAATGTAATGGAAAGTAAAGCTTAGATTACTGAAGCACAAGATGCACAGAGCTACACTTACTGTTTACAGAGAAGGGCATGTGTTTCTTGGTATTGTGTTAAATTCAGCCAAACTGTCATATCTTAACAGAGCAGTAACACCAGAAAATGACAGTGTTTTAAAGTAATGAAAATATCATGTAGTGTTGCCCTGCACTGGTAAAACCGATCTGTTTGCTTCAGACAACACTACTATAGTTCATAAACATAAGCTGCTTTGTAGCAATGGTGGAAATTGAAAAAAAGGCTATATGGCACATTTTAAATAGTGGATAACACATCACACCTTTATGTTCTACAGATCTGCTATCTGCTGTGTAACTTGAGCCTTTTCTCCTTTGAATTGCTGCCCCATTGCTACACAGCAGCTTATTTATATAAACAATAGTAGTGTTTCTAAAGCAAACACAGCAGTTTTACCAGTGCAGGGCAATGCTGCATTATATAATTATTACTTTAAAGGGAAACTGTCATGGGAAAACATGTTTTGTTTTTTTTTAAAGCATCAGATAATAGTGCTGCTCTAGTAGACTTCTGCACTCAGGGGCGCTCTGCCAAGGAGGCGAGTTGAGGCACTCGCCTCAGGCGGCAGCGCCCCCCTAGTTACCAGGGGCGGCAAAAATGCTGCTCCTGGAAACTAAGAGCCAAATTTCCGGGTTTCAACCTGGAAATTCGGCTTTTCTAGTGCAGAGCACGCCGTGGACCCCCCTACCCCTATCCGGTGCTCACTTTTAAACGCCGTGGGGAAAGGGGGGGACAGCAAAATCAAGGCCACCTCAGTCGGCGATGCAAGCAGGATCGCCCCTGTCTGCACTGAAATCCATTTCTCAAAACAGTAAACAGATTTTTTTATATTCAGTTTTGAAATCTGACATGGAGCTAGCCATTTTGTCAATTTCCCAGCTGCTCCAGTCATGTGACTTGTGCCAGCACTTTAGGAGGGAACTACTGTGTGGCAGGCTGTTGTTTTTCCTTCTCAATGTAACTGAATAGTATGCAGTGGGACATGGGTTTTACTATTGATTTCTGTTCTTAGATCTACCAGGGAGCTGTTATCTTGTGTTAGGGAGCTGTTATCTGGTTACCTTCCCATTGTTCTTGTTAGGCTGCTGGGTTGGGGTAAAGGAGGGGGTGATATCACTCCAACTTGCAGTACAGCAGTAAAGAGTGATTGAAGTTTATCAGAGCACAAGTCACATGACTTGGGGCAGCTGGGAAAAAAGTCTGTTTGCTCTTTTGTGAAATGGATTTCAGTGCAGAATTCTTCTGGCACAGCACTATTAGCTGATGCATTTTTAAAAAAAAAAATTTTCCCATGACAGGATCCCTTTAAAACACTTTAAGTTTTTGATGTTACTGTTCCTTTAAGGGATAGGCCAAAAGAACATATTGGCTGTAATAATCTGCCCATCACATTAGTTGCATATGTGTCGGCATACACCAAACAACTAATGTTGTATATGCTGCGTTAAATAATACATTTATAAAACTGGAAAGTATTCTTACAAATGTATAGCCAAGACTTTAATACTGGTGTAAAAGAGGCGTTAGTGTGAAAAAAAGCCATAGAAAAAAACATGTTGCAATATTAGTGTAAAGCATGGGTACCTCATCCTAAATGTGCAGAGAGAACCATGCCCAGAGCTCTATGCCTTTTGACCCCAAAACTCTATATTTTGGTCCATAAAGTAAAGATGATGTGTAGGCTGTAAAACTAAGAAAGCTGATGAGCTGCTATTATGTGCACTGCATGAAAACGCTTGGCAAGCTGGTAATATGAGCTGTGAAACGCATAAGTGTTGAACACTCTGTTATCCTTGTAGGTAGATTGGTCGGTGGTATCCCCCAAAGTCTTAATCTCTTGCTTCTTCAGCTTTTGGTCTTCACAAAATAGGATTGTGAAGTTGGGTGTATGTGCCATGTAGCACTACATGTACATACACCACTGTACATTTTCATAATACATTAGTATTACAGGACAAATAATGCAATATACAGTCATATGAAAAAAATGTGGGAACCCCTCTTAATTCTTTGGAGTTTTGTTTATCATTGGCTGAGCTTGCAAAGTGGCAACTTCTTTTTTATATATAACATGACTTGTGGAAACAGTAGTATTTCAGCAGTGACATGAAGTTTATTGGATTAACAGAAATTGTGCATCATAACACAATTAGACAGGTGCATACATTTGAGCACCCCAACAGAGATATTACATCTTTGTTGAGCCTTAATCGTGCAAATGTAACAGCCTCTAGATGCCTCCTATATTTTTGATGAGTGTCTGGATTCTGGATGGTGGGATTTTTGACCATTCATTCATACAAAATCTCTCCATTTAAATTGATGGCTGCCGAGCATTGACAGCCTGCTTCAAATAATCCCATAGATTTTCCATGATATTCAAGACTGTGATGGCCATTCCAGAATATTGTACCTCTCCCTCTGTATAAATGCCTTTGTAGATTTCCACGTGTGTTTAGGGTCATTGTCTTGTTGGAATATCCAACCCCTGTGTAACTTCAACTTTGTGACTGATGCTTGAACATTATCCTGAAGAATTTGTTGATATTGGGTTGAATTCATCCGACCCTTGACTTTAACAAGGGCCCCAGTCCCTGAACTAACCACACAGCCTCACAGCATGATGGAACCTCCAACAAATTTTACAGTAGGTAGCAGGTGTGTTTCTTGGAATGTGGTGTTCTTCTTCCTCTATGTAAAGCACTTTTTATGACCAAATAACGTAATTTTTGTCTCATCAGACCAAAGCACTTTGTTCCAAAATGACTGTGGCTTGTCTAAATGAGCTTTTGCATACAACAAACGACTCTGTTTGTGCTGTGCGTGCAGAAAGGGTTTCTTTCTCATCACCCTGCCATCCAGATGTTCTTTGTGCAAATTGAGCTGAATTATAGAATGATGTACAGATACACCATCTCACAATCCTCTACAAATGCCACTGCTTTTCTTGACCTGCCAGACCTGGGTTTTACAGCAACTGTGCCTGTGGCCTTCCATTTTCAGATTACAGTTGAAACTGACCTCTGAGATAGCTTTTTGTAGCATTCCCCTAAACCTTGATTCTGAACAATCTTTGTTTTCAGATCTTTTGAGAGTTGCTTTGAGGATCCCATTCTGTCATTCTTCAGAGGAAAGTCAAACAGAAGCACAGCTTGCAATTGGCCACCTTAAATACCTTTTCTCATGATTGGACACACTTGCCTATGAAGTTTAGGGCTTAACAAGCTAATCCAACCCATTTAGTGTTGCCAGTGATCGCTATTGAGCAGTTACATGTATTCAAATTAACAAAATTACAAATTTTTGCACAGCCAGTTTTTCACATTTGATTCAATTTCAACTGAATACTGTAGCACTAAAAATCTTTGTTCAGAAAACACCCCATTTCTAAGATGTTTCTGGGAAATGAACAACATTTTCTTTTTTGTTGAAAGTGGAGTAATTAATTATGCAGGCTAAGACGGGTTCCCAAACTTTTTCATATGACTGTATATAGATGGTTAGATACATGAAATGGTTACAAGACAAAAAAGGTAGGTGGTCGCCACTGCCCAAGGAGCTTGCAATCTAAGTGTGTGTTTTTGTTTTACAGGGAATGCCTGGGTGAGGCACATGAACCCTGTGACTGTGAAACATGGAAAAACTGGCTGCAGAAGGTTTCAGAAATGAAACCAGAGGAACGTAAGTTTATACTAACATGATGCCGGGATATGTTGGTAAAATCCAATTCCTTTGTACCATTGCCATGTCATGGATGCTTTTACTTAAATAGAAAAAAAACAACTAAGAAAGACTCTGATAGGTCGGGGAAAAAAACGTTATTTAAACAACTGGTGAAATTCTTTTGTAAATAATCTATATTATCTAAAATTGACAAAAATAAAAACACATCTTTTTAAAAGGAAAAAAAGTCTTAATGAGTAAAAGGCAAGAACGGGATCAAGGAGTTTCAGCTTTGTATTAATAGGCTCTTAGATCCCATTGTAAATAAATTGTGGAATCCCCAGTCCTCTAAATGTATGCAACTCCTTTATTCTTTGGTTCTGTTTTATCTACTATTGGTACACCCCAGCGTCATTCACCCCAGGATCGTATGATCAAGTATGGTAAAAATGATGTAAACAATAAATACACCCAATAGGATTGTTTTGGTGCCAATATGGATCCATATAGTACTGTTTAATTATTACAGGTATGGGACCTGTTATCCAGCATCGTCGGGACCTGGTGCTTTCTGGATAACAGGTCTTTTCTGTCATTTGGATCTTCACACCTTAAGACTACTAGAAAATCATGTAAACCCTAAATAAACCCAATAGGCTGGTTTTACTTCCAATTAAGATTCATTATATCTTAGTTCAAGTACAAGCTACTGTTTTATTATTACACAGAAAGAGGAAATCATTTTTAAAATGTTGGATTATTTGATTATAGTGGAGTCTATGGGAGACAATTCTGTAATTCGAAACTTTCTGGATAACGGGTTTCCAGATAATGGATGCCCTACCTGTACAGAGAAAAAGGAAATCCTTTTTAAAAATTTAAATTATTTGCTTAAAATGGAGTCTATTGGAGACGGCCTTTCTATAATTTGGAGCTTTCTGGAAAACCAGCTGCCAAATAAGGGATCCCATATCTGTACTCTGTCTCTTGTTACACTCCAGCCCCACTGTCACATTGGGGTTTTCCAGATCTTTCCGTAATTTGGGTCTGCATACTTTATGTTCACTAATAAAGGCTTTTTGCAAGAATCGAGTCTTTAGACGGTAATTTAAAAGAACCAGTAAATAAAATCATGCTTAACCTGCCCATGTGAATGATCTCGTTAAGAGTCTGTTTCTTTTCCAATAACATCCAGTTGTGGGAGTCGGTGAGGCTTTTGAAGATGCTGCCAACTGCTTGTGGCTGCTAACAAACTCCAAATCGTGCGCCAACTGCAAGTCTCCTATACAGAAGAATGAAGGCTGTAACCACATGCAGTGTGCCAAGGTGAGGGGGAATTACAGATTAAAGGTGCATTATTTGGAGCACATTTGGCCTACGTTCTCCAGATGTTGCTTAAAGGGGGTTGAGTTAACTTTTAGTATGATGTAGTGGGTGATATTCTGAGACAATTTGCAATTGGTTTTAAGTTTTTATCATTTGTGTTTTTTTTTTAGTTGTTTGGCGTTTTATTCAGAAGCTGAGATGAGTAATAAAAAGTAGCAATAACAATAAATATATAGCATATGTTTTTAGGTGGGGTCAATGGCCCTCCATTTGAAATACAGAAAGAGTCAGAAGGCAAAGGCAAATAATTAAAAGAAAACTATAAAAAATTTATAATGAAGACCCATTAAAAATTTGCTTAGAATTGGCAATTCTATAACATACTAAACATTAAAGGAAAACTATACCCCCAAAATGAATATTCAAGCAACAGATCAAATTAAGTGTCATATTAGAGAATCTTACCAAACTAGTATATATATTTAAGTAAATATTGCCCTTTCACCATTTGGTAATGGTCTATTAGTGCAGCAGCCATGCACGGATATAGCTGCAAAGCCTGCAACCAGGATCAAACCCTTTGACCACGAATAATTCCTACATGCATGGTAAAGAAATTAGAATAGAATTGAGAAAATGTTGATCACTGGAAGTAGGTCGATAAGAAGGGAGACTTGCATGACATTTTGCAGAGGACTCTTGAGCTGCACCTAGGGTTGCCACCTATCAAAAAAATTTCCACCGGCCGTGGTGGGGACGGGAAGAATGGGGGGGTGCCATGATGGTAAAGAGGCCAGAGCCACGACGCAAGATTGGCCAGATCCCAGAAAAAAGGGTAAGTTTTGAGTAGATTGGGGGCAAGCCACGTGCTTTTGATAGGGTTATTACAGATTTACCGGCAGCTACATTGCTGGTAAATATGTAATACCAGCCCTGACCTTGGCAGGTGTTTTGCCGGCTAGGCCTGTAAAATACCGGGTAGGTGGCAACCCTAGCTACACCCCATAAGGAGGGATTCTTAATGGCCCTATGTGACTTGTGCTTACCCAACCAGATTTCCCTGGCAGAGCTGCTCAGGGAAGATATGTGCAGGCAGGAGTGCAGCTATCACACGTTTGGTAATAACACATACATACAGTATATAAGGGATATATATTCATGTAATAATTCATAAGAATTACACACACAATTCATCTCTCCTTCTGATTCAGTTACTCTTTGTCACGTGTCTGTAATGAAATTATAACAAGGATGCCTCTGGCAACAAGCTGGACATCCGTCCATCCTACTAATACGAAATCATATGTTGTACTTTATAGTGTAAATATGATTTCTGCTGGATCTGTTTGGAGGAATGGAAAAAGCACAGCTCTTCCACTGGAGGCTATTACCGTTGCACTCGTTATGAGGTCATCAATCAAGTGGAGGAACAATCAAAAGAAATGACAGTCGAGGTAACGATTGCCTCTAAAGCAAGATCATTTCTGATCCAGGATAGGAAATTGCTTTGTTTAGTTAGTACACGGGTGCCTATGAGAAAGTTTTTTGCCATTTTTATGGCAATATATGTGGTTCTCATTGTTCTATCCCGACAATTCAGTTCTTTCCCAGGGCTTTTTAATGTTACCTGTTTTGATGGTATCCATACATTTTATTCAGAAGGACAGGGAAACCACAGGTAAAAGTGGGCAGATTGCATATTCCCTGATATTTGCTTTTGTCATGTCTGGGGAAATAGCCTTTAGCTTACATTTAAAAAGCTGTTACCCAAAGCCAAAACTGTGCAGAAAACAATAAAGAGCAACATAGTAGCAATTACTTGGCTGGCTGCTTCCACATTGCCACCAGTCTTAAAATATATTGTATATTTGAGGAAAAGAGAAATATCTGCTGTCTTTAATAGAAAGCTGTGTATTTTTCTGAGTGTAAGCACCTAGCCAGTTGATCTCAAACAAACAGTGTAAATATCTGAAATTTCTAGCAGAAGTGCCTCATTCATTGAACCATGTTTCCCTCCATTAATCTTATTGTCCTCTCTTTTATATTCTTCTGTCTTCCCTTTTCTCCCCTCCTTCATGCTCCATCTTTTGTCTACTTTCTGTTCTGCTCTTTAAAGGGGATGTAAAGGCAAAAAAATTAAATCCCATTCTTACTTTCTTTAATGAAAAAGAAATCTATCTCCAATATACTTTAATTAAAATGTCTACTGTTTTTATAACAAACCTGACTGTATGCAGTGAAATTCCCCCTTCGTTTTACTTGCTCTGACAGCTGCAGATAGGAAATGTCAGACGGTCCCTAACTGCTCTTCAGGGAAACAATCATACTTTCAAACTGTAGGGGGGAGCCCCCCAACTTACTTCCCAGAACTCATGCAGCTTTGTTTGTTTCCCTGTAGATCAGCCAGAGACTGTGTAAAGATTTGTATCCACAGACCCAGTGCAGTCTGTATATTCTGATTATTAATCAGTCTTGCTGTATTGGCTTCTAAGACAGATATTATTTGACATGTGCTGTTTTGATCATTTATGACTTTTCCTAAGGTTAATCTCCCAACTGAAGCCCAGACCACACTGAGCACATGCGTAGTCTTGGTATTGCAAAAAGATGACAGCCCCCTGTGCCAACTTTGAAAATATAAATAATTTGTCTTATTAGGCTTTTGGTGCAGTAAGTTCATGTTTATATTTAGTTTACAAAATACAGCATTTCTAACATTATTCTATTTTAGACTTTAGTTTCCCTTTAATTTGTTGTTGCGGTTCTTTTTTTACATCTAAACTGGATTTACGATTTACCCCATTTTCCTTCTTTTGCACATCTCGTAGTTCCCTTCTAATGGTTCATATTTTGTATTTGCGAAGAAAATCATGAAATTCCCCAGAAGCAATTCCCCAGAGCTATAGCACTTCACTGTTCGTTCTGTTCTAATAAATATCCTATTACTGGTTAACTCCCTTTATAACAAGTTGCCCTTTGATTGTTATGTGGTGTTGGCTATGCACTACATGTAAACTTTTCATTTAGACTACTACAGTGTGTTTCCTTTCTGCTGTTACGCAGCTTCACAATATCCTAGGTGTTTATCTTGAAAATCATGGGGCTAGACATATTATCAATTTCCCAACTGCCCCGAGTCATATGACTTGTGCTCTGATAAAATTCAATCACTCTTAACTGCAAGTTGGAGTGATATCACCCCCTCCGTTTTCCCCCCCAGCAGCCTAACAACAGAACAATGGGATGGTAACCAGATAACAGCTCCTTAACACAAGATAACAGCTGCCTGGTAGATCTAATAACAGCACTCAATAGTAAAAACCCATGTCCCACCGTGACTCCTTCAGTTACATTGAGAAAGAAAAACAACAGCCTGCCACAAAGCAGTTCCCTTCTAAAGTGCTGGCACAAGTCACATGACCAGGGGCAGCTGGGAAATTGACAAAATGTCTAGCCCCATGTCAGATTTCAAAACTGAATATAAAAAAATTGTTTGCTCTTTTGAGGAATGGATTTCAGTGCAGAATTCTGCTGGAGCAGCACAATTAACTGATGTGTTTTGAAAAAAACATGTTTTCCCATGACAGTATCCCTTTAAAGAGGCATTTAGAATAAAGGCACATAGAACCCGGCCTCGTCTGCCCTCCACAGTGAAGAGAATCCAATGAACTCCCATCATTTTTGTTGTATTGACAGGCTCTCCTTCACACTGTGTGCAGATAAAATGAGTGGTTTAATTGCAAAAACACAAAATGTTGTATATTTGCGACAGTGTCCACTACTTGTGTCTACTCACAGGCCAGAAACGATGTATGGCTGGGAATGTTTTGGCTTCTGTGCACCAGTAGAGCAAACACAGGCAGACAAGAGAGCAACTGAGGCACAGTTCTGTATACCTTTAGCCTTAAAGGGACAGTAGACACCCCTTCAACATTAGCATGAATAGGGCTTGTGCTGAACATATTTTTTGCCTAGTGTTTTAATAAAGAAATATCGGTGGTTTCTGTTATTTCAGGCACTAAACAAGAATAGGAAGCCCATTTTTACTTCCTATGACTAATGGTAGAAAAAATAATAGACAATGTAATTTCAACATATGTCCTGTTTAATGTGGTCATTTTCAGCAAAGGTGTTTTTAGGTCTATACTGTACCTTTAAGCTGGCCATAGATGAAAAGATCTACTCATTTGGCAAGGTCACCAAACAAGCGGCTCTTTCACTGATATGTCAACCTTCAATTGGACAATAGATTGATACAATAGGTCCAAATGATTGGATCACACTGGGTAGGGATACAATCTGTCGGGGTGAGGGCCGCATCAGTGAGCTAATGCAGTCCTTGCGCTGCTCTTTGCTCAATATGGCCACCATGCAGTGGTATCTATTGGATTAATCTGAATGGCTGGCCAAATGATTGGAGGACCCTGTGTAGACCATTGGGAGTGACCACATCAACTATTCAACAGGATCTTCGTTCCAACTGAAAATTTTAAACTTGTCTGCCAAATTATTGGTGAGGGCATGGCATACATACTGTCTGTCCCTCATGAATACAGTGCTGGTGAATACAGGCAGCTCTGTATCATCAGGGCAATCACAGAAATGGAACAATTAAAGCTACAAGGAAGGCATTGTGCAAATATATGGCAGTTATTCACTTTTTTGCACTTTGCACACTGCCTTTCCTGAAGTAAACAACCCCTTTAAATTATACTGATTTATATTATAACATTTTATCTTTTTCCCCTGTCAGGCAGAAAAGAAACACAAGAGATTTCAGGAGCTGGACAGATTTATGCACTACTACACACGGTTCAAGAACCATGAACACAGTTATCAGGTAACTAAATTCCCTGCATGGTGCATATTTGAGGCTGTGCACATGAGTGAGAAAGAGATGAGGCATGCACAGTTCTCAAGTGCCGATTACCAAAAATGCTTTATTTTTTGCAAAAGGGACTTGTAGGAAAGATTAATAACCCCTTAAAACTTCAAAGTGTTTATAAGGTATTGGTTGGTTTCGTAGAACAAAACAAAGGAGTCTGTACTTTATAACACTCACATGCTAGGGCCAATGCTATCAGGAGCCAAGTAACCTGCCTGGGTGTTATAACTGGTAGTCTGGTATCTCTATGGTATTGTGATGCTTTTCTCTGGATCTTTTTTTAGCTTGAGCAGCGTCTTTTAAAAACAGCCAAAGAAAAGATGGAGCAGCTGAGCAGAGCTCTTAGCGAAAGTAAGTGTTCCCTGTATTAGTCATTATATTTTCGGAGTGTAATGGTCATAAATGCTTTCAAGCCTAAATGGATCAGCAAAAATTATAGGAAGCAATTCATCTGTATTTTAATTTTTCCTTTGTACTGGGAAGCAGAAATGGCGTACGCCACTCAACTGCGAACTCTGTATATTTTGGGTTGATTAAAGACACTGACGAGATGTTTCTTTGGCCAGTAGATTGTAACAGAGTTTTATTAAACACAGTGCTATATATTTTCAAGTAAGGAGTAGCGCAAATTGCTGTTTGCTTTGTGTTGCAGCAGAGGGAACATGCCCAGATACCATGTTTATTGAAGATGCAGTACAAGAACTACTGAAGACAAGGCGCATTCTCAAGTGCTCTTACCCATACGGATTCTTCTTGGAACCCAAAAGCACAAAAAAGGAAATATTCGAATTAATGCAGGTGACCTGGAAAATGATTGATAATTCTCTATTGGTGATGCAAGATATTAATGTATTACATTTCCAAAGAGCTTTTTGACTAATTTTTTCTCCCTTTGTCTGAATAAGCCCATGTAGATTCTAATCCGTCACAATGTGAATATATCTCATTATCCTATATGCCTCAACAGACTGACTTAGAAATGGTCACAGAGGATCTTGCCCAGAAGGTAAACAGGCCTTACCTGCGCACTCCTCGCCATAAGATCATTCGGGCAGCCTGCCTTGTGCAGCAGAAGAGACAGGAGTTTTTGGCTTCTGTGGCTCGAGGTGTGGCTCCTGCTGATTCCCCGGAGGCTCCAAGACGCAGGTAAGGAAAAATAAGTTCTAATGGATACCAGACAAGGTTATGATTACAATGGACACATACAGTAGTTAAACATTGCCATATTTTGAAATATTAGAATTCATTATCTGTTGCTTTACTTTTATATCATTAACTTGCTTAACTCTAAAGGGCAGGGTATTAACAAGGGTTGAGCCAGAGCCTGATCCCAGGATCCTGCATAAATATGTCCCAGCATCGTACCTCTTACTATTCATTACTATGTTCATAAATATATTGAATTGCACACCTTTTTAGAGAGATACAAAAAAAACCCTGCAAATATTCATAAATTTTTTTTATGATGTGCTAAAACGATTGATTGGGTAGGGTATTAACAAGAGTTGATCCACAGCCTGATCCTAGGATCCTGCATAAATATGTCCCAGCATCGTACCTCCTACTATTCATTACTATGTTCATAAATATATTGAATTGCACACCTTTTGAGAGAGATACTAAAAAAACCTGCAAATATTCATACATTTTTTATGATGAGCTAAAATGATTGATTGGGTGGATTTAAGGGTGTCAGGTGAAAGTTATAATATTGAGATGCAGTCAGTGTCGGACTGGGACACCAGGGGCCCACCCAAAAACCTTAGACCAGGGGCCCACCATAAAACCTTAGACCAGGGGCCCACTCTCAGTACTAATATTCTTCATCTCCTCAATCAACCTCTATTCTCCTAGTTTGTTTTCTTTACATACTATAATCAATTATTCCATCTATTTAGCCTTTTTGTTCTCATAGAAATAGGGAATGGCCAAGAAAATGGGCAAAAGTTTAGCAGCATGAGGGCCCACTGACACCTTGGCCCACTGGGAGTTTTCCTGGTATTCTGGTGGGTCAGTCCGACACTGGAAGCAGTTAACTACAGAATTTTGAGATTGATAAACCACAGCGGAAGCAATGTCGCTCATTGCCTGCTGAATGTCTGATTTTGTCTGTCTGTCTGCCAACTTTCAGCAATGCATAGATCAAAGAGTGCATTCTATAGTGCTGGAAATCAGTTTCCATAAAGATGACACTGTAGATTTTATGATCTACAGTAAATTGATTTTTGTATGTTACAAACAGGGGGTGTATTTTATCGCCCTGTAAATGGTAATGCCACTAACATGTCATATGTTTTATTTTAGTTTTGCTGGTGGAACATGGGACTGGGAGTATTTAGGATTTGCATCCCCTGAGGTAAGATACTATTATTATTATTTAATTTATAAAGCACTGACATATGCTGCAGCACCTTATAGAGATCATTCACATCTGTCACTGCCCCAGTAGAGCTTACAGTCTAAAAAGCCTATCACATTCACAAACATTTTGGTCAACCTGTTCAAGAGCTAATTAACCTGCCTGTATGTTTCTGGAGTGTGGAAGAATATTGCAATGCAAGAATTGTGGCTGGGCAACATGCCGCCCCTTAAAATCCTGTCACCCTCAGCCCGGGCCTAGGTGGCCTTTCCACAAATCCGGGCCTGAGGGTGGTATGTTATCTCCCACACTTAATAATAAATGGAAACGTGCAGTTAACATCATCTGTGCAAAATAATCTATGCCGAAAAGATTTCCTACACACAGGAAAAATTCTGATGTATGCTCCCTTCATTGTGTGCAGGAATATGCAGAATTCCAGTACCGGAGACGGCACAGACAGCGACGCAGAGGAGATATGCACAGTGTGAGGAGCAATACCCCAGATCCTGATGATCGCTCCGAGAACTTATTAGGTACATTACAAGTCTATGTATATAATGGTTAGAACAAATAAGTGGTTCATAGAAAGGTAAATGTGCAATACAGTGTGTACATGTATATATATATGCAATATGGGAATGTTATCCCTTATCCATAAACAAATTATCCTGAAAGCTCTCAATTATGGGAAAGCAATCTCCCATTTCTCAATGTTAAGCAGATAATTCTGCCTCTACTTGATGGTAACTAAGCTGCATGAATCATGTTGGTGCTGTATTTGGTTTATTTAATGCTTAAACGAGAACTAAACCCTAAACATGCCATGTTCTATACACTGAACTTATTGCACCGGCCTTATGTTTCAGCTTCTCAATAGCAGCAATGATCCAGGGCTTCAAACTTGACACAGAGGGTCACCATCTTGGAAAGTGTCTGTGACACTCACATGCTCAGTGGGCTCTGAGCAGCTGTTGAGAAGCTAAGCTTAGGGGTCGTCACTAATTATCAAGCAGAAAATTAGGTTGGATTGTAATATAAGATGATGCTACTGCCTTATACTGGGACATTTTTATTCTAGGGGTAATGTATATTGTGAGTGGGTCCCTAAGCTCAGTAAGTGACAGCAGCACAGAGCATGTGAATCAGTGAATCAGCAGAAAAGAAGATGGGGAGCTACTGGGGCATCTACTGGGGAGACACAGATCTTTACTGCTAAAGGGTTGTGGTTCCCTTGGGCTGGTACACATGCACAAACCATCATGTACAACATTTCTAGCTACTTCTTTAGTTTCACTTTCCTTGTCCTTTAAATGATTTTCATCAGACTTTAGATTTGATGAATGAAGTTACAGAAAGATCCCTTATCTAGAAAACACCAAATCCCACACCTTCTCTGCAAAGATGGTGGATATCCTCCTACACAGGAGTAAATTGTACAGTGCAGAATAATAGCATGTGAATGTTCAATGTGAAGGTTCAATGCTCTGCACTGTACTGTAGTGTGAGATTATAGTCACTGTACAAATACTAAATGGGCAAATGGAAGGGAAGCCTTGGTGCATATAAATGTTATATTCCCACTACATACATTAAATTGGATGTATGCCTCAATTTGCGAGTTGACAGAGATGCCCCACTAAAATAAACTGCATGTTACTCAGTAAAGTATCTTCAAGCATTCTAACGTGTATTTGTATTAACAGACAACCAAGAAGCTGGTGGTAGCCGACGGCACGGAACCTCTATGGTAAGTTCAACTTTCAGGTCACCTCTCTATGGCAAAATAAGCAGCCTCTCTCCAACTCCTTTCCATAAGTGTATATGGCTAGGCTTGTATCCACTCAGTGACTAATTGAGCAGCCCCTATTTTTATAACCATATCCCCAAGTCTGCCTTCCATTATTGTTTATGCATAGCTCTCTCCTCTGCCTGACTATACTAACAGATATCCTCTCTGAATATATTAATAGCCATTCTCTCTCACTGACTTCATTCACAGCACTCCTTTCTATGCCTATATATCTCTCCATGACTCCACTCCAGGCTACCCTGAATATTCCTCGACAACCTCATTTGCCAATAACTTAACACTAAGCACTCCTCTCCATTGCTAAATGTATAGTGCTTCTCTTTTAACATATTATTAACATGTATTTCTATAGCGCCAACTTGTTGCGTAGCGCTGTACATATAGCCCTTCACCTTAAATATATGCCAAATTCTGTTCTATGGCTATATTCCCAGAGTATACAATCCATGAGTGTAGGTTTTTTTGTTCCTTTCTGTGGCAATTACTCTCTTATTTACAATAAAAATGTGGACTTTCTTCTAAAGTTATTCCTTTTCTAAATACCCATCTGCTTCCCTACC
>CM044441.1:28791531-28811686 GCA_024363595.1 Xenopus borealis
GTGGGATAGCAGGTATAGTAGGGAGAGATGGTGCCTATAGTAACAGTGGGCTAATAGTCTTTGAGAAGGGAGTGTGGCTGTGGGATAGCAGGTATAGTAGGGAGAGATGGAGCCTATAGTAACAGTGGGATAATAGTCTCTGGGAAGGGACTGTGACTGTGGGATAGCAGGTATAGTAGGGAGAGATGGAGCCTATAGTAACAGTAGGGATAGTATCTAGGAAGGGAGTGTGGCTGTCTGATAGCAGGTGTAGTAGGGAGAGATGGAGCCTATAGTAACCATGCGATAATAGTCTCTGGGAAGGGAGTGTGGTTGTAGGATAACAGGTATAGTAGGGAGAGATGGTGCCTATAGTAACAATGGGATAATAACATCTGTGAAGGAACTGTGGGATAGCAGCTATAGTAGGAAGAGATGGTGCCTATAGTAACAGTGGGATAATAGTCTCTGGGGAAGGAGTGTGGCTGTGGGATAGCAGGTATAGTAGGGAGAGATGGTGCCTATAGTAACAGTGGGGATAGTATCTAGAAGGGACTGTGACTGTGGAATAGCAGGTATAGTATGGAGAGATGGTGCCTATAGTAACATGGGTACAACAGTCTCTGGGAAGGGACTGGCTGTGGCATAGCAAGTATAGAAGTTATATACTATTTATAACTATATGGTATAACTATTAATTACTATACATTTATAACTATTTATTTGGCATGAGATGTGATGGTGCCTGCACAGGAATCTGTTTGATATCACCTTAACTTTGTGAGTGTGTCTTGCCCAAGAATAAAGGAGAGAGGGACATTATTAATTTGCCAAAATAAAAAATACTGTGTGTATACTCTGCATGTAAATGTTTACTGGTTAAAATTCCATTCATAAATCAATGTGGAGACCTTGTTGCATTTGCTCAGGGAGCTTGGTAGGAGTGAGAGAAAGGGAAACCTTTGATCCTTGGGTTAAAGGTAATAAGATTGTGTATGTGTTAATAAGTGACAGCTGCAGAAAAGCACACAAGAACACAGCTTGTGGCCATAACTTGCACAAGATATCACACAACCTCTCCTACAGCATTAAAAAAATCAGTTACTGTAGACTTAAGGTGGCCATAGACGCACAGATAATATCGTACGAAACTAATTTTCGTACGATATTTGGTGCGTGTATGGTGGGAAATGAGCCGACCGATATCGTCAGAGGATTAAGATATCGGTCGGCTGGTTGATCGGACTGGACGGAAAATTTTGATCGGATGCCTTTGAAAGCTCCCTGAACATCGGCCATTGTTAGTGCTGAATCGTCAGATACAATTAGAATTCTATTGTTTCTACCTGTATATTTGACGATTCAGTTCTACACGTGTGTGTTGAAATGAACGATCTTTCTCAGAAAGATCTTTTCCGAGAAAGATCGTAATTGTTACGTCTATGGCCAGCTTTAAAGGGGTTCTTCACCTTCCATACACTTTTTTCAGTTCAATTGTTTTCAGATTGTTCCCCAGAAATAGACTTTTTTCAATTACTTTCCATTTTTTACTTAAGCTTAAATTCAAATGTGCCTGTCTCTGGTGTTTGAATCTGGCAGTTCAGTAATTCAGGAGCAGATTCTGAACTGTTAAAATGTTAAAAAAAGTGTGACTATTGTATTCATTTTAACAGCTGCCTTTAAAGGAGTATTCAGCCTGTAAGTGAAAACCCCCTCCCCCCCGGGCAAATACCCCTAACTTGTTATTTACCCCTCCTTCCAGGTCCTGTCCAGCAGAGTTCGCAGGCGCCATCTTGTCTTGTTCGCTCTTCATCCTGTACTGACCGGCGGTTTCGGATGCATGCGCAGTACAAGGAATGTGCCGGTGCGGAGCTGCTGCGCATGTGCTGAAAGTCACAAACTTTCTGAACATTTTTTTCTGAAAGTTTGTGACTTTCGGGTGCATACCCAGTTGGAGGAATCTGCCGGTACGGAGCTACTGTGTATGTGCCGAAGGAGGGTTTTATTAACTTACAGGTTGAATTCTCCTTTAGGGTAGGGGCAGACGGGGAGATTTAGTCACCTGGAGACTAATCGCCTCGTCTGCCGATCCTGTCTTCTTCCTGCCTTCCGTCTGCTAAAATGAAGAATTGCCTGCTAATTCACCCGCAGCGCTTCAGTGTCCGAAGTCGCCCGACATTTCCTCTTGAGCAAGTGCATTAGAGCAGGTGATAATTCATTTTAGCAGACGGAAGGCAGGAAGAAGGCAGTTCAGGGAGATTGTTGATCGGCAGAAGAGGTGATTAGTTGCCACGAGACTAAATCTCCCCGTCTGCCCCTACCCTTAGGGCAAGGCCACACGGGAAGATTTCAGGGAGATTTGTCGCCTGGTGTCTAATCGGCGCGACCAATCTCCCTGAATGGCTTGCTCGTATCTTGTACCCGCTAGCAATAAAGTCGCCTGCACCTATTCACAAGCGGCGACGCAATTTTCAAAGTCGCTCGAGGCAATTTCGAGCGACTTTGAAAAACATGTTGCCGCGTGTGAATAGACGCCGGCGACTTTAGCGCTAGAGGGTGCAAGATACGAGCAAGCCATTCAAGGTGATTAGTCGCCTCAAAGACGTGGCGTTTTGTCGCCAGGCGACTAATCTCGAATCTTCTCGTCTGGACGAGCCCTTAATGAAACTCAGAGTTTCTGCTCAGCAGGAACAAAGATAAGAAATTTATCAACTAAATGTGTCAATTTAGATCTGTTTACAGGGTCAGTGACACCCCCCCCCCCGAACTGCTTTAGAAGGTGAAAAATGAAACTTTACACTTCAATATTAGAACAACGGTCACAAATAGAAAGTAATTAGAAAAAGTCTTTATTTCTGGTGAACTATCTGAAAGCTGAAAAAGTTTTAAAAAGTTAAAAAGTAAAAATACTTTTAGGAGCATTTATTACCCTGGTTTCCAGCTCCCAATGATCTAATGAATTTGAAGTACTCTTTTCTGAAGATATTTGGCAATGATGATATTCGTACTGAATGAAAAAAACTTTTTCTGTTGGGCACAGCTTTTACAGAGCTATGTGCTTTTCAGGGATATACAATGAATATATCATAACTTTTTATCTTTAGAATCATGCAGTGGAGGCGTCCTGGAGTGAGCAGATGCGGGTGTATCTTTGCTGGATGGAGTGTCGCAGTAGCACTTGCTCGGCTTCAAATGTGGCTGAACTGAACCGACAGTTTGCTGAGAAGCTTGGATTTTCAGATGGGCAGCAGGTATGAATATGCATCTGTTTGTATGAGTTATGTTCTATAATAAATGAATGGATAATCGGTAAAGTTTAAATGGAAGGCATATACCATCCAGAATATCGGTAACCAGCAAGGGCACATGTTTTAGGGCAGTTGCCATGTTTGAACTGTTACATGTGAAGACATTATCGCAGACTTCCTCTCCCTTTTTTTTTTTTAATTTCTTCCCCGTCCACAAGAATATATGCAATCTTTTAATGAGATGATATGCTTGTAAAATAATATTGTCCTTCTGTCCAGGTCTTCCTCAAGCAGTGCACTAATGTTATTTCTTGTATGGAGGTCACAGTCGAGCCCTTGTCTGCTGATGACTGGGACATACTGGTAAGATACATTTTCATTTTTATCAAAGATATATTTTACAATTTACTGCATACACACAGTTGTGTACATCCCATAGCGTTTACATTTTTGTGTTTTGTATTTGTTCACCAGTTGCCTAAGGAGACCTCATTGCATGCTCTCGGTTGTATATGTAGTGTTTAATCTTTCCATGCTCTTCGTGATATACGCTTCCAGTGAATTGCTACCGTACACATGCATACATGCAGTTCAGTTTGACTGCCTAGGGTAGATGTTATAGGAAGTATAGATAATTCACGAATCAAGATGTTAAAGGAGAACTAAACCCTAAAAATCACTGGTTAAAAATGCCATGTTTTATATACTGAATTTATTGCTCCAGCCTAAAGTTTCAGCTTGTCAATAGCAGCAATGATCCAGGACTTGTCACAGGGTGGTCACTATCTTGGAAAGTGTCTGTGACACTCACATGCTCAGTGGGCTCTGAGCTGCTGTTGAGAAGCTAATCTTAGGGGTCGTCACTAATTATCCAGCAGAAAATGAGGTTTGACTGTAATATAAGTTGATGCTACAGGGCTGATTATTAAATTCTGATGCTAGTTGCACTGGTTTCTGTGCTGCCATGTAGTAATTATCTGTATTAATGACTAATCAGACTTATACTATGACATTTCTATTCTATGTGTACTGTATATTGTGAGTGGGTCCCTAAGCTCAGTAAGTGACAGCAGCACAGAGCATGTGAATCAGTGAATCAGCAGAAAAGAAGATGGGGAGCTACTGGGGCATCTACTGGGGAGACACAGATCTTTACTGCTAAAGGGCTGTGGTTGCTTTGGGTTGGTACACAAGCACAAAACATAATGTACAACGTTTCTAGCTATTTCTTTAGTTAAGCTTTAGTTCTCCTTTAGGCTACTTCTTTAGTTAGGCTTCAGTTCTCCGTAAATTTTTTAATATAGCATATGAAGCACCAGCAGTACAGGGATATTAATATTGCACCATTGGCATTCCCTGGTATGACTGCTGTTTGACATGCCTTATTAAATAGATTAATACATATACAGTTGTGCTGATAAGTTTACATACCCTGGTAGAATTTATGATTTCCTAACCATTTTGCAGAGAATCCACAACTACCACAGAAGACTTCAAGCTGTCATTGATGTTAAAGGGGGCAATACACGGTATTAAGAACTGGGGTGTGTAAATTTGTGATCAGGGTCATTTGGGTAGTTTGTGTAGTGATTATGATTTAAAAAGAATAAACACAGTTGTTTGACAATAAATGGCTTCAGCCAACCACTAACCATGAGTGAAAGAAAAGTTTTTGTGTTATCATTCATATTCTCTGAAAAAATGGTTAAGAAATCATAAATTCTGTCAGGGTATGTAAACTTATGAGCACAACTGTATATATGTAGGAGGTGTGTTTTTGAGAAGGAGTCTTCTGCTAAATCCATCAAGTGTTAATTTGCACCACAATTATACCAGTAACTTGCACTAAAATGTCTTAAGGTATCTATGAAAAGACAATTTTTTTTTTCAGGAACTTCATGCTTCTGCCCTTGAATCCCGTCTGTTGGATCAAATTCGAATAGTTTATCCTAAGGCTATATTCCCTGTATGGGTTGACCAGCATACTTGCATTTACCTTCAGATTGGTAAGTGCTTCTGTGGCAGTGAAAAAGCTTAGATATACATACTTCCATAGTAAGAGGATGAAAAATTGCTTCTGGAAGCCGAGCACATTATGTCTTTGGGCATCAGAAATGTCTCCACAATGGAAGCAAGTAGAAATCTCTAATACTTAAACATTGCTTTTCAATTTGTAAGTTTATCATGCATTTCCTAATGTTTATACATTTTATCCTGCATGATTAATGCTCGTCTTATTTCTTAATACTATGGCATTGTTAATACTGGACTTAGTAACATTTTACTTACGTGCACAATTTGTTTTGCATTGCTATAGTAATAATACATGAAAGAGTGTGTTGCACTGCTGTGCTTGCTTCATGGCTAGCCCATGGTGACATCATTTTGATTTGTGTTTGTTATATTCAGGTGCGCTGAAACCACTGTCTAGTTATGGCAGACTGGAACCACTTACAGAACTTATAGTTGCTCCTAAACTACGAGACGTAGAGGCTGTTTCCTCAGCATTTCTACCACCAGCACCTGAGGATTTGGATGTGAAATCCTGCCATGTAAAAAGTGATTACAAGCAAAGCGAAAGTACAGATAGTCAAAGGCAATCAAGTGAAGGAGAAAGTGAAAGTATTGAGCCAGATCATTCAGAAGGTTTATCCAGTAGCAAAAGTATATGGGACACAGTAGGAAACTTTCTTTTACGATCTCTGGGGAGGAAACCAACTCTTTCTTCAAGCAGCAGTGAAACGGAACTTACTGAGAAGACTTTGGTTAAGAAAGTTGAGTTGGAAGCTGTTTTTAGGGTATCCAATCACATTCCTCACATTGTTAAAAGCAGCCAGGAATATACGGACAATGTGAATGATAACTGTGTTCATGTTTTCTCATGGTACCCTGAGCCTCCTGGTTTAGTAAATGATATTGTAGTAACATTTGGAACAATTCAGGAACTTTTATCCCCAAAAAGAAGAAAGGAAGGTACCAGAAAAAACACAGAGCCATCAGGAAAAAAAACAGACGGTGTTGCTCTGGGAAGTCCAAAACAGAGGAATGCTGACAACAAAGTACCCAGTGCAACAGTGAAGATAGTATGGCATGGCTTTGATGATCTCAAAGATGTCATTGAGTATGATACTAGAAATGGAAACACGCACGTTGGAAAAGTCTGGGTCTGTGTCAAATATGCTTTACAGTTACCTCTACATCACAAAATATGTCATTTTATCTGCTAACTCTAACTTTGCACTTAGGCCTGTTTACAATATACACAGTAACACAGTTTGGTTTGTTCAGGTAATGGGAATGACAATATTATAATTATCAACACATATTTTTCAAATGCCAACATTTACCACAGTGCTGCACGTTAAAGGTCTATAAATTGACAGATTGCATACAAAAACGACCAATACAAAACTTACCTTGCCCAAATTTGTTATCCTCTAAATATATGAACAGTGAAATATAGATTTGTTGAGCTGTATTCCCAAGCATTACAGACACCTCCCAGTAATACTTTACTTTAAATGCAGGGGTTGCTAAATGCTGGGTCGGGATCCAAAAATCCTCTTTACTTACTTTCAATCAAATGCTGGGTTAAGGAGCTGACTCACGTGTAAACTGTCTCCTCCCAAAAATGTAAGCACTTCCTTACAGTATCTGTCCTCTCAGTAAGGAGAATAATCATGGCCAGTGCAGCTGAATAAAACCCACCTCTGACAGTTGGAAGAGCATAGAGTAGACCACTGCTTCCCAACTTTGTGTATTGGGAAGGGGGTTACAGCATGAAAAGTGGTCTGTTATAGTGACATTTGGGGATAATATCTATTTACAACTTAGATACATTTGAAAGTCGAGGTAGAAGTTTAATTGGTGTTATGGACACCACCTTGTTGTCCTTGATATTGTTGGTTGTGGTACTGGTACAGCATTATTTTCATCTATAACCTTGTTATGAGGTAAAGGACCCTAAACAAAAGGGGACTTTTATCATAGTTTAATTGCATAGACTGAATACAGGTAGATGTTTCAGATAGTTAATCAACATAAAAAACTACGATCTGTCTCTCGGATTATAATATTTGGTGTTATGATGTATTGGTGTTTTTGATTATCAGGTCCCATCTCGGTTGAGAAAGAAGCTGAATATTAATATGTCCTCAGCTGTAAGAATACATTCACATGATTCCATTCTCAGACTCCCGGCATCACTCACACTACAGCCAGCAGAGACTTTGGTGAGCGGATGGCACAGTTCACTGTAGTTTAATTCTTAACATTAAACCTATTTGTATTATGTTTTATGCTTGAATATTATTGTGTGTTTATCATTATTTAATGTTTACATGATTTTCTAGTAGTCTTGAGGTATGAAGATCCAAATTACGGAAATACCCGTTATACGGCAAGCCCCAGATCCTGATGATTCTGGATAATAGGTCCCAAACCTGTATAACAATATGCCCCAAGTGTCATTGCCTATGATTATTTTAATGTACCTCTTCTTAAGGGTGTGGAGCAGAAGAATTGCAAAGACAAATTTGGGTCATACAGAATTAGATTTTTAGATACACTGGTCATTGCCTTGACTTTGATAATCATCTGTTCATTATACAATCAGCAAGATTTAGCCTTTAAAAACATTACAATTTAAAATGTACATAGAGTAGAACAAGCTTTGGCAGTTAAGAGGAAAAGGCCCTTTACCTCATTTAATTTTGGATTTTAGCTAGTGTGGGCGTATAGACAAATTATTTGGTAATTTTCCAGTACACTAGATTGAGATATAGCTTGACGTGCTTCAGCAGTTTCCAGAGTCAAACTAGTGATGTTTGTCTCTTTTTATTTTTTTCTTCTTCAAGGATAGAACCATACATAAGGAGGATATCAAATCTGCATTCAGTACTTGGTTGCAGTCTTCTAGTACTTTAATGATGCCTTGGATTGCAAGGGAAACGGGTTATATACAGATTTCTCTAAAAGATAGTAAGTACTCATTAAACTGCATTCCTAATACATGACTGGAATCTTTGTATGTATTTAACCAGAATGTGTTGTTTCTAGTTGTTTTCTGAGACTGGTTTTCAAGTTCTTGGTACCTTTGGTGCATTTTTTAATGCAGTGGTCTAGTTCAGGCCCGGACTGGCAATCTGTGGGTTAGGGCAAATGCCAGAAGGGCTGCTATAAGGTGCCATAGAAAGTCAGTATTTAGTGGGCTGGTGGGGGCTGTTTGGGCCTCTATGTGGGCTGATTGGGCCTCTATATACCTGAAATGCCAGGGCCTATTTTAATTCTCAGTCTGGACCTTGTCTAGTTACTTATAAAATAGTACATTTGCTACATTATAGTAAAAACATGCCATGCTTTCATGTCTAAACCAACTGAACCAGTTTAGTAATCTTGAATGCAATTCACCATTTACCAAAGCAGAAGGAATGAGTGGAGCAATGTTTTAAATATTACTGAGCAAGTCGTTCTGATTTAGACTTGTCATTACTAGATATGCATGCTGGCGGCCATACTGTACAAATGCCACTAATGGACACTTATGGCCCACAGGTCTCCTGTTGAATAGTCCTAACTATTAATTATGTTTATTGGTTAAATCAGTTTCTTATTTTTTTCATGTTGCCTTTGTATTTTTTTAATGATTCTATTTTCCCACAGAGGTATCAGAATTCTTCATTGTTATGGATAAACCAGACTTGCAATCAAGCCAAGATGATTTTTATATGTTATGCCCAAGCATTTTGGAGAAAACTAAAATTCATGTAAATATCAAGTAATGGCAGGTACTTGTAGCATTTTGCTGTGTGTGAAAGAAACCATTGTATAAAGGATGCCCTCTAATGCAGTGCTGTAAAATAATCTTCGATTAAAACCGCTTGTAATGATAAACTGTCTATTAAGTAAATACATTGAATCTGTTGCATATACAATGCCTTGTGTTAAAAATGTTTTCTGCCTGTTATTTTAAACCAGGGGTGTCCAAACTTGGCCCTCCAGCTGTTAAGGAACTACAAGTCCCACAATGCATTTGCCTGACTGTGGCTGTCAGACTCCTTCATTGCATTGTGGGACTTGTAGTTCCTTAACATCTGGAGGGCCAAGTTTGGACACCCCTGTTTTAAACTCTGCCATGTTTAGTCTGTCGACTAATCGTCTCTTCGTCTTTGTGGCAATCCCCCGAACTGCCTTCCCGTGCCATACCGCTGGCTTGAATGTAAAGTCACTAGCGGTATGGCACTCGCGTTGCTTCATTTTCCAAAGTTGCCCGCAGTTGCCTCCCGAGGAAACTTCAGAAAACTGAGTGCAGCAGGTGCCATACTGCTAGCGACTTTACATTCAAGCCGGCGGTATGGCACAGGAAGGCAGTTGGGTAGATTGTAGCCCAGATGAAGAGGCGGTTAGTCACCAAGCTACTAAATCTCCCAGGATCTGCCTGTAGTTTTGCCACCTGGCCAGTATTTTACTGGCCTGACCGGTATTTTTGATGGTTGATCCCAATGTTATTAATAGGAAGAAAAGATAAATATATAGGAAGGCCAGTATTTTTTTCAAGAAAAGGTGGCAACCCTATCTGCCTGTGTGTCACTACTTTTAAAGGGATCCTGTAATGGGAAAAACATTTTTTTCAAAACGTATCAGTTAATAGTGCTGTTCCAGTAGACTTCTGCATTGAAATCCATTTCTCAAAAGAGCAAACAGATTTTTTTATATTTCATTTTGACATCTGACATGGGGCTAGACATATTGTCAATTTCCCAGCTTCCCCAAGTCATGTGACTTGTGCTCTGATAAACTTCAATCAGTCTTTACTGCTGTACTGCAAGTTGGAGTGAAATCACCCCCTCCCTTTCCCCCACCCAGCAGCCTAACAAAAGAACAATGGGAAGTTAAACAGATAACAGCTCCCTAAAACAAGATAACCGCTGCCTGGTAGATCTAAGAACAACACTCAGTAGTAAAAACCCATGTCCCACTGTGTACTATTCAGTTACACTGAGAAAGAAAAACAACAGCCTGCCAGAAAGCAGTTCCCTCCTGAAGTGCTGGCACAAGTCACATGACTGGGGCAGCTGGGAAATTGACAAAATGGCTACCCATGTCAGATTTCAAAACTGAATATAAAAAAATCTGTTTGCTCTTTTGAGAAATGGATTTCAGTGCAGAAGTCTATTGGAGCAGCACTATTATCTGATGCATTTAAAAAAAAAAAACATGTTTTCCCATGACAGTTTCCCTTTAAGGTTATCATGAGACCATCCCCAGGTATTAGCATGCTGTGCACACAGTGCTTTTTCTTCAGAAAAGCTAGCAAAGGCAGTGAAGGGAGGGTGAGTTGCCAAAAAAGGAGTAACTTGAAGGCTTGCTTTGTCCTTTGAGGGAATGGCACACGAGGAAATATCTAGCTTGGCAGTTGCAGTAAGCAGTCCTTCCGTTAGCTTTAGTGTTAACTGTTGGGACCCTACAAGTGCAGCTTTGGGTCAGGCAATTATTACTCTGAAACTCTCACTGCCATCTTCTTCTGGTTTAGAGTTCAAGGAGACATGAGGCAGCAGAAAATGAAGCAATCCATGTTGAATACTGTTAGGAGAAAATATTCCAAACCCTGTCATAATGCCTTTTGTTTTTCACAGGTGAATTGTGAGCTGGCACCCACAGAAGAACCTCACACATGCCTACATACAGATCAAAATTCTCTTTACTTGAAACTGCAAAATTTAGGGTATGTAAACCCAAAAAATAGGAATTGCTACTAAAATAATTTACCAGTTATAAAATAAATAGGGCAAATGAGCCAAAATCCTTTAGTCTTTCCAAAATAATGCCTAATTAATGCCTAATTTTACATTTCTGTTACAGAGGGGTGAGTATACTGGGGAAGTCATGCTATGATCACATCGTTTGTTGTCTCATGGGAAGTCCACTCTCCAGACAGCTGGCTGCATCTGCTTCTGGACTTCGAAGTGGAGGAGTTCTTCTTTTTGGACCAAAGGGAAGTGGAAAATCAACTCTAGCAAAAGCCTTATTGAAAGAAGCATCTGAGAAACTGGAATCACATATAGAAGAAATTGATTGTAAACTGTTGAAAGGTATCATAAAAGTATTTGATATGTTTGATTTAATAGATCAATAAAATATATTCGCCTATTGCCTGTGTTACAGTTTGTGTCAAGTTGTCAAAAAGGTAGTGTATAGAAAGTTTCCACAGGGCACAGGATTGGAGATATTACTGAATCCATATGTATGTAAATATTGTCTACTATGACTCTATTTTAGGTAAAACCTTTGAAAATATCCTTCAAACACTAGAAGAAGCCTTTGAAGAAGCAGCCTGGAGGCAGCCCTCAATTATACTTTTAGATGACCTGGATCAGATTGCCGGTGCTGTTTCTACACCAGAAATGGAGCAGAGTCCTGAAGCATCTCAAAGCAAACAGCTTGCATATGGTAATCCAGTAATTGCCTGTAGAACCTAACTATGAAATATATATGCTGTATATATGAAATACATATATACAGCGTGTCATTTTGCAGTTGTCAGTTTAGTTAGCAAACAAAAAGTTAATAGATTAAAAAATGTAATTTCTAGTTTCTGTCTGCAGGAGGATTTATGTGCAGAGATGGGAAGGTAACTAGATAACAGCTCCCTAGTAGACAGCACTCAATAGTAAAAATCCAGGTCTCACTGTGACTCTTTCAGTTACATTGAGTAGGAGAACAATAGTCTGCTTGAAAGAAGTTCCACAGTGCTGCATTGGCTGTTTCTGAAAGGACATGACCAAGCAAAGTGACCTGAGATGGTGCCTACACACCAATATTACAACTAAAAAATACACTTGTCGGGTTAGGAATTAAATTTAGCATGGAGTGAATTATTTGCAGTGTAAAAAGTGTAATTTAGAAAAAAACTACATCATAAAAATCATGACAGAATCCCTTTAAAATATATATCTGAGACACCATTAAATTCCATAATATTTACTTGTGTGCATCTCTGGACCATTCCTTCTGAAAGTTCATAGATTTCTCCCTGAAATTAGGTTTAATTTGAAGTTTGGGTTAACAATAATGCTCAGAACCCACAGCCAGATTGGTCTCTTGGGGAGGGGAGTGTTACTCGAAATTATTTTTCGCAGTAGCTGATGGCTGGAACATTCCTTCAGAAAGTACATAGATTTTTCCATGAAATTAGGGTTAATTTGAAGTTTGAGTCAACAATAATACTCGGAAACCCCAGCCCGATTAGCCTCTTGGGGAGGGGGAGTGTTACTCGAAATAATTTTTCGCAGTAGCTGATGGCCTCTGGTAAATAGCAACAGTGTCAAACTAATACTAAGAAGTTTTGTATCAGGACACTTACTGACTAGGAGGCATCGTTTTTGGACAGTGGGTTCAGGGAAAATATTCTTTATAGCCTCCTATCATATTAATTTGTGATATTTAGATTTACCTACATTTATCTCTAACCTTTTATAATGTCATCTTATTTTAGTTTTGAAAGACATAATGAAGAAACTCATTTCCATGGACACTCTGGTTTCTGTAATAGCTACATGTCAGTCTGAACGTTCTCTGAATCCTGTGCTAATTTCTGAGCAAGGAACGCATCTTTTCCAGTGTGTTAAAGCCATCCCACCACCAACACAGGTAACTGTAGGGTGCATAAAATCCATCTCACCACCAACTCCCTAATTAGGATGCTTCTATCCCACCACTAATTTGGATGACTTATAGGTGCCTTACCCACTCACCGCCAATTCCAGTAACTATTGCATGTGCTAAATCCACCCCACCATCAACGATAGGGTCTGTAAAAAACTACTTTGGGCATGTTAAATCCATTCAGGTAAGAACATTCCAGGGTGCTATACATCCAGTCTGTTAATGCCATTTCTCAATTCAAATAACCCAATCATCTGTTTATTTGTTTATATTAACAGAAATAGAAATGGTGTGAGCTGCAGAAACAAAAAGAACAGTGAATGAGAGGGCTTTTTTTTCTGGTATATTTCAGGAAGAGAGATCTGAAATTTTACGCTGTGTATTAGAGAACAGGCTAAGTACTGATGCTGCTAGTTACAGAGACCTTGACTTCCAGTATCTTGCAAGAGAAACAGAGGGCTTTGTAGCAAGAGACTTTACCATGCTTGTTGAACGTGCCATAGAGTCTAGTGTGTCAACCAGACGGATTTTCAGGAAACAAGGTAACACATTTTTCTTGTAGTTCCAGCTTTTTGAATATTACTATGTCTTAAGCACATTAGCGCTTTGAAGATCTTATTGAACTCTGTACACGCCTCCATTGGCTCAGTCAGCTTTTATTATAGGGGAGGAAGGTTTTAAAAATGGACTGAATATGTGTATGCTACTGTGATGTGAAAGTCTAACATGTTATCTCTTTTCAGTTCTGGGCATTTTTGTATCTGTATAATAGATGATGTAAGAATGCCAAATGTTGTGAAGGAAAAGTAGCAATCTACAGTGTCTTTGTTTTCTAGATTTGGTTTTGTCAATGACTGACTTCCAAAAAGCTCTTAAAGGTTTTACTCCATTGTCCTTAAGAAATGCTCAGCTGCATAAACCAAAGAAGCAGGGCTGGAACATGGTGGGAGGTTTACATGATGTTCGCCAGGTTCTTAAGGACACCATTGAGTTACCAGCCAAGGTACTGGCTTTATGTTGTTGCAAAAACATGATGTATTCCAGGGTTCTAGTGACTCCCTAATGACACCAAAGAATAAGCAAAGTGAATGTGATACTTTTTTTAGTACACACTGATAGACTTTAAAGAAAGTCTGCTGGGTTGATTTATCTCATACAGAGTAAAGCTGACTAATCATGGTCCCTTTAAACCAAGTTGTCAATAAATTTAGCTTTTGCCTTTTTCACCTTGCCCCATTACTATTTTTTTTTAATGTAATTGAAGCTCATTGAGATCCATGATTCAAGCTTTTGAGCCCAAAGAGATTTTTGTTTTTGAATCCCGTTGACATGAGAGAAATATCTGTGCATCCCAATCTGACCAGGTCATAATCCGTATTTGTGTTCAACATACAGCATTAACATTTTCAATGATTGGTATTCCATTTTTGCATATTACCATGAATCATGGATCTCAATGGGCTTCAATTTGTGGCAGTGTCTTACCAGACCCAGTCAACATCAATATTTTGGAAATAATGCTGATTTAAGATTTTTCTGTCAACCACAGAAGGGTAATTGCTAAGGTTTGTCAGCTGGGGAGCACTGTGTATTTGTTCTGCAGGGCTGTGCAAACTTTGGGATTGATCATGTCAAGCACAGAAGTGATGGACTTTGATCTACAGGACAGTATCCTAACAAAACTGGGATAAAACATAGAGTTGTCACTTGTGCCATTACAATATGTAGTAATACACTTTTTTCCTTGAGAAAGTAATATTTCGGCAAATGATCTTGTTTACTATTTACCAAACGTTCTGAGAGGCTTCCAGCTATGCTATGACATTCAGCTTTTGGGTTAAAGGAACAGTTCAGTGTAAAAAATAAAACTGGGTAAATAGGCAGTGCAAAATAAAAAAAAAGGTTTCTAATATAGTTTGTTAGGCAAAACTGTAATGTATAAAGGCTGGAGTTAGTGGATGTCTAACAGAACAGAACACTACTACTTTTCAGCTCTCTATCTCTTGAGTTAGTCAGCAAATTGAAGGGGGGCCACATGGGACATAACTGTTCAGTGAGTTTGCAATTGATCCTCAGCATTCAGCTCAGATTCAAAAGCAACAGTTATGACCAATGTGGCCCTCCCTCAATTCACTGATTGGATACTGCCTGGTAACCAATCGGTGGAAACCAAGAGAGCTGAAAAGCAGGAAGTGGTGTTCTGACTATTATGTATAGGTTTGGACACTCATTGCAATTTAAAGGTATGCATCTGAATTTTTTGCAATTACTCTATTGACCCCCAAGCGAGGGAGGGGTTTTTTGGATTAGCACCCTGCAAAGACAAGTGTTTTTTCTTTGGGATTGGGTTGAGCACTCCATTTTCGTGCAGCTGACTATTATGTTAGACATCCGGTCACTCCATCCTTTATACATTACATTTTTGGCTAACTAACTATATTAGAAACATGTTTTAATTTGCACAGCTTGTCTATTTACCCAGTTTTTATTTTTACACTGAACTGTTCCTTTAAAGTGACTTTGTAATATTTGTTTGATATAACCCAGTTTTGGTTTTTCATTTATGTGTTGACTGAAACCTGTTTTATGCAAATACCTTGGCTCAATGTCCCTTAGCTGAAAAAATGTTTGTTCACGCAGGCCTGACATGATTTTTTTGTAAAATTAAATCTATTATCTTGTGTCCCAGTATCCTGAGCTATTTGCAAACCTTCCCATACGCCACAGATCTGGAGTGTTACTGTACGGTGCACCTGGCACAGGGAAGACGCTGCTGGCTGGTGTTATTGCACATGAAAGTAGGATGAATTTCATCAGTATTAAGGTAATTTATTCTCCTAATCATCCCTCATGACAGGAAACATATCCAGCAGCATTGCTTCTAGGTTTAGGAGATTGGAGGATATGATCTGTTAACTTAGAACAGAGATCTTCCAGATTTTTGGCTCCCCAATGCAATCAAACATTTGGCTAGGCCACACCTCGCACATGAAGAGGTTATAGAAATATCACACAAATTTCATAATATTTGTGCTTTTGCGATGGCCATGAGAGTAAATAACCCTAAAGCTTACTTTACCCCCAATGCCACTGGTTTTGTGCATTTAAGGGATCCTGTCATGGGGAAAAAAAAATTTCAAAATGCATCAGTTAATAGCGCTGTTCCAGAAGAATTCTGCACTGAAATCCATTTCTCAAAAGAGCAAACAGATTTTTTTTATATTTCATTTTGAAATCTGACATGGGGCTAGATATATTGTCAATTTCCCAGCTGCCCCAAGTCATGTGACTTGTGCTCTGATAAACTTCAATCACTCTTTACTGCTGTACTGCAAGTTGGAGTCATGTCACCCCCTCCCTTTCCCCCACCCAGCAGCCTAACAAAAGAACAATGGGAAGGTAACCAGATAACAGCTCCCTAACACAAGATAACAGCTGCCTGGTAGATCTAAGAACAGCACTCGATAGTAAAACCCATGTCCCACTATGTACTATTCAGTTACATTGAGAAGGAAAAACAACAGCCTGCCAGAAAGCAGTTCCCTCCTAAAGTACTGGCACAAGTCACATGACCAGGGGCAGCTGGGAAATTGACAAAATGTCTAGCCCCATGTCAGATTTCAAAACTGAATATAAAAAAATCTGTTTGCTCTTTTGAGAAATGGATTTCAGTGAAGAAGTCTACTGGAGCAGCACTATTAACTGATGCGTAAAAAAAACATGTTTTCCCATGACCGTTTCCCTTTAAGGAAGCCAGTCTCACAGCTTAGGTTTCGCTGGTCTTATGGAATGCTACAATACAACTGAGACTACTATAAAGGATGTTATCTCAGACTCTGAATTCTTTATTGCATTTTCTCTGGCATTCGTCTGTGGGACACAGGGACAATGGGGTTTTAGCATCTTATCAGTAGGAGGCAAGACACAAGAAGAATAAAATGAGTGGAAGCCCCTCCCCCTCCTGCTATACCCCCACTAACTGTAGGAGTGAGTCAGTTTTAATCAACAACATAATAACATAACTCATTACAATATAATTCTACCATTGCAGAAAAACAATCCCTCGCCCTCCTCCTATACCCCCATTAACTGTAGTAGTGAGCCAGTTTTTCTAGTATCCTTCAAGGACAAGCCTGCTCCACGCCGGCTGGATTACTTCGGCCTTATGGCACCAGGTGCTATCCTTGAGGGCTCCGGGCAGGAGTACCACGTTTTTAGGCTCCCCCCCCCATGTGGGACTGCTACGCTGGGGCTAAATAAGTCTCCATTGGAACAAGCCATAAAGACTTACAGACAGTCTGTGCAGTTCGAGCAAAATTGTTGAAAAAGCAGCACGGGACAAGCAGCACCTAAGAGCTTCTCCCATTATGTGGGTATTTCCAGCTGTTCTATCTGGAATTATTCCTATTGCCCGCAACCACTTATGGTTTTTTCACTGCCTCACCGTTAGCTGCCTCAGAGCCGTACTGTGCCCTTAAGGGTTTGGCGCCATTTTCCTTCCAGTCCAATATGAGATCTAAAATTGCTCAACACATTCATCCGCCATTCAAGATGGAATCACTAGGTTCAGTAATTGCAGCAATGTCTCTAAACGAGTTCCTGGCATCTCTCAACATCAAGGATGCTTAGTTATACATTCCCATCTTCCCTCCCCATCAGAGATACCTCCCCATCAACACTACCAATTCCTGGCACTCCCATGTGGTCTGACGTCAGAACCAAGGGTGTTTACTAAAGTGATGGCTTCAGCGGCAGCTTTGCTCACATCTTCTTATAGAAGTTTTGTCTGCAGAGGAAACACTCAAAAGTCTGGCTCAGTTGAGGGACACTCTGTCCAAATGAGGATGGACCATCAACATATCAAAATCCAATTTGATACCCAAACAGAGCTTAACCTTCCTGGGCATGATATTCGATACCAGGAAGCAAAGAGAATTCATACCTCCAAGCTAGATATCTTCCATACAATCGCTAGTACACATTCTGTCTCAGTGGAACTGACATGAATTGTCACAACAAATCCACATTCAATCCACCACCAAGAAGTCTCTGTTGTGGTGACTTCAGACACCTCACCTGAACAGGGGCAGACTGATAGTGGAACCACAATGGCAGATTCTTACCACGGATGCCAGCCTCAAGGGAAGGGGAGCAGTACTACACATTCCAACAGCTCAAGGTGTCTGGTCATTGACAGAGTCTCGACTTCCTATAAACATTCTGGAGATTCGGGCAGTAAGACTGGCTCTACAACACTGTCAATCTCAACAGCTGGGAGCTGCAATCTGCATACAGTCAGACAATTCAACGACGGTGGCTTACCTAAACCACCAAGGAGGCACAAAAAGCAGACAAGCACTCAAGGAAACTGGTCTGATTTTCTCTTGGGCAGTGCGCCACAACATGACAATATCAGCAATATACATTCCAGGCATAGACAACTGGGAAGCAGATTCACCTGAAACTGTATCCAGGAGAATGGTCTCTTCTTCAGGACATATTCCAAGATATCATGGACAGATGGGGAAAACCGGAAATAGATCTCATGGCTTCAAGGTCAAACCACAAGGTCTCACAGTTTTGTGCCCCCAATCGAGACCCTCTAGCACTAGCAGTGGATGCCATGACAGTCCCCTGGCGGTTCAGTCTAGCTTATGTATTTCCTCCATTACCTCTCCTTGCCAGGGTAATCAGAATCAAAAGAAAACAATGCAGAGTAATACTCCTAGCACCCTGGTGGCCCCGGCGAACTTGGTTCTCGTGTGCAGGGCTGAACCATGGACATTGCCTCTACGTCCAGATCTACTGTCATAGGGGCCAGTGTATCATCTCAACATCAGGATGCTCAGTTTGACAGCATGGCTGTTGAATTCCTACTGCTTAGTCATTAGGGTCTGTCCTCCAGAGTAGTTCATACAATGATTGCTGCCAGAAAACCAGTTTCAGCAAAGTCATATTACAGGGTCTGGAAATGCTTCAGGGGCTGGTGTCAAACTAATAATCATCCTTTTGACACATAATTCATTACACAAGTTCTATAATTTTTACAAGCTGGCTTAGAAAAAGGACTCTCACTGGGTTCTCTAAAGTCACAAGTCTCGGCTTTATTTATTCTTTACCAGCAAAGACTGGCACTTAATGGAGATATCCACACTTTTCTTGAAGGAGTTAAACAAATCAATCCTCCGTTCAGGAATCTACTTCCCCAATGGGATCTGAATCTAGTGCTATCTGCTCTTCAGAGCCCTCCTTTTGAACCACTAGCATCTATAACTATGGAATGGCTATCTTGGAAAGTGGCCTTCCTCCACTATTGCCTCAGCATGCAAAGTGTCTGAATTAGGAGCTCTGTCATGCCAGCCGCCCTTCTTAGTCTTTCACCCAGACCGGGCAGTGCTTCATACCACGCCTTCATTCGTGCCAAAGGTGAACTCCAAAATTTCACATTAACCAAGACATCACAATTCCTTCCTTCTGAACCCTAAGGAAGTCTTATTGCACTCTCTGGATTCAGTCAGAGCACTCAAGTTCTATTGGAACCGTTCCAAAGAATTTCGACAATCCCCTTCGCTTTTTATTCTTCACTCGGGTAGCAAAAAAGGCTCCCCAGCTTCCAAAACCACCATTTCCCAATGGATATGAGAGGCCATTCGCAGAGCCTTTGTGGCAAAAGGGAAAAATCCTCCTACACGCTTAATGGCTCACTCAACCAGGAGTATTGGTACCTCCTGGGCCTTTCGGAGCTAAGCTTCAGTCAAGCAAGTTTGTAGGGCAGCAACTTGGTCTTCCCTACATCCATTTACAAAATTTTACCTGGCCTCAGTTCCTCCTTCCCAGTAGTTTGGGGGACAGCTTTGGTACGTCCCCATTGTCTTTGTGCTCCACAGACGAATGCCAGAGAAAAGGAGATTTTGTGTACTCACCGTTAAATCCTTTTAACGGCCCGGAAGAGGCCAGTCAGGTTGTTTTTCTGCAATGGTAGAATTATATTGTAATTAGTTATGTTATTCTGTTGTTGATTAAAACTGACTCACTCCTACAGTTAGTGGGGGTATAGCAGGAGGGGGAGGGGCCTCCACTCATTTTATTCTTCTCGTGTCCTGCCTCCTACTGATAGATGCTAAAACCCCATTGTCCCTGTGTCCCACAGACTGCTACAGAGAAAAGGGTTTAATGGTGAATACACAAAATCTCCTTTTCATACTAACATGCAGTACATACATGCAAGAAACGAACATGCAGTACATACATGCAAGAAACGAACA
>CM044441.1:28820830-28848700 GCA_024363595.1 Xenopus borealis
GTGCTTTTGAGAAATTGATTTCAATGCATAATTCTACTGGAGCAGCACTATTAACTGATGTATTTTGAGAAAAAATAATTCCCATGACAGTATCCCTTTATGGGACTAGCATGTCTAATGCAGTGTAGCAAATTATTAACAAATATGTTGTTAAATTTGGTGTATTTTTAAATGTAACCGGAACCATGGTAGGGTAAAAATGTGTATTGCTGGCAACCTCTTGCAGAAAGGTGACCTTGAAAAATCACCTTATCAATATGTACAGATGTATAGGAACAGATGTAACAGCTCTCTTCCTTCAATTGTCTTTACAGACTTCCCAGAGCTTATCTGGAAGCAATTCCATAACACATGAGTTTACTGGCCCGTCTGTAGGAGAATTAGTGCCTTCACAAGCTCTAGTGTTTATAAGCAGCTCACCAGAAGATCACCAACAACACAGTCAGGAACAATATCAGAAACTAGATGATGAGATCAGTGTACCCAAGGCCAACTGCATGAATGTGGTATAATGTTCCATATACTTCTGTTCCGTTCCCTAGCAACATCTATCTTTAAATGCTTCTGGGCTTTGCAGTATAGATGTCTATAGAAGAGTCCTTTCAGTTATTTTTTTTAGACCTTCGATTTATCTGTTACCCAACGTTTGTCTGCTCTGCTCTGTAAAACCCATCGCAAAATATATGAAGTTGCATGTTCTGGCTAATAAATTCTAATCATTCTAAATTATGAAATGCAGTAAGGGGGCAGTTAAAGCGGGTTGTTCTTTTAAATTAACTATTAGTATGACAAAAAGAGGGATATTCTGAGACAATTTGCAATTGGTCTTCATATTTTATTTGAGTTACTTAGTTTTTTATTCAGCAGCTCTCCAGTTTGCAATTTCAGCAATCTTGTTGCTAGGGTCAAAATTACCATAGCAACCATGCATTGAGACAGGAATATGAATAGGGGAGAGCCTGAATAGAAAGTGGAGTAATACAAAGTAGCAATAACAATGAATTTGTATCTTTACAGAACCGAGGTCAGTGACCCCCCCCCCCCATTTAAATGCTGAATTTCAGAAGAAAAAGGCAAATAATCCAAAAACTATATAAAAAAAGAAAAAATGAAGACCAATTGAAAAGTTTCTTAGAAATAACCATTGTATAACATAATAAAAGTTAACTTAAAGGTGAAGCACTCCATTAATTATGGGGCAGATTTACTATTGGTCAATTTGAGGGTGAATTTACCCTCGAATTCGACCAATCGAATTGAAATCCTTTAAATTCGACTATAGAATTTGATCGATAAAATTGTTCGAATGATTTTAACCATTCGATTGAATCTTTTATTCGATCTAAAATTATTTAAACCAATTCGGTAGGTTGAAACTGGTGAACTAGGCAGTCCAATAAAAATTTAAAGGGCAAGTTATTCCACTGTCGAATATTCAAATTCAAATTATTTGAATCATTCGATTTGATCGAATTATCAAAATTCAATGGTCGAAGTGGTCTTCAAAAACAGTAGAAAATTCGAATTCTAATCTTTTTTGAAAATTCGATCGAATTTCGAATCCTTCATGGGAATCTGATAAATCTGCCCCTGTGTGTATAGAGCATTCATCCTTGCGTAAGAACTGCATTATAATTGGCCTTTTTGATACCTATAGACATATATATATATATATAGAAGGAACCTCATCATGAGCTGAACAGGAAAGTATCACTGTATATTTAAAGGAAGATGAAAATAAATGCTACAATACAAGAAATTATTTCAATGAGGGATCAACCTTTATCTGCTGTGAACAGTTAATTTTCACATGATTTTTAAAGAGCAGCAGCAGCATATTAATATATAGAGACGTTTATAAAGTGATTTCCTGTGGAATTTATGCACAACTGACAGTAAGTATTGCAATGTGGCAAACAGCAATTCCTTCACCCTACAGAAATACAGTAATGGTTTAGCATTTCACCATTTTAATTTACTATCTGCAGGTACAATGCTTTATTTCTCTTGGACTTTCTGCTGGCAGCATTCACTGAATATTATATTCTCTCTTTGATTCTCCAGGTCTATGATTGTCACAGCCAAAGGGAGTCCAAGAAGAGTCTTCTGATAAAACAACATCACCTCATGAATGCGCTTGCCAGCACAAGGCCATCTGTTAGCCAAGAGGACTGGAAGTGTTTTACCCACCTGTAAGGCAAAAGCTGCATTCTTCTATATTGGCCACTTGCTTTATAATGATTAGGCCGTGGCTTATTCTCCTGTGGGCTGATCTCTGTATTACAGACACTCTCTGCCTCATGCTGTGGGATTTGTCTTGTGAACAGGAAGTTCAGCACAAGAATTATGATTTAATATAATATGCGGTTATAGCGCTACTTTGTTACATTGTATATCTGTGCCGTCCTGACCTTTTTATGTGTGACTGATACTGTGTATGTATTGCTCTGTCTCTATATACCCATGACATTTTACTGTCCATCAGGCAAACATCTGCTCACAATGTATCCGTGTATGGCCAGATAATGTTTTATAGGGGTTGTTCACCTTCCAAACACTTTTTTTTTTTTTTACTTTAGTTGTTTTCAGATTGTTCCCTAGAAATAATGACTTTTTTCAATTACTTTCCATTATTATTTTTTTTCACTGTTTTTCCTAAATCTAAGTTTAAAGTTGAATGTTGGTGTCTCTGGTGTTTGAGTCTGGCAGCTCAGTAATTCAGGTGCAGACTCTAAACTGATACAATTTTGCAACATTTAGTTGATTCCCCCCCCCCCATAGCTGCTTTAGAAGGTTAAAATTTTGACTTTACACTTCAATATTAGAGAAAATAGAAACTAGTGAACTATCTGAAATCAACTGAATTGAAAAAAAAGTGTTGGAAGGTGAACAACTGCTTTAAAGGACAAGGAAAGTGTAAAATAGAATAATGCTAGAAATGCTGTGTTTTGTATACTAAACATAAACATGAACTTACTGCACCACAAGCCTAATCAAACAAATGATTTATGCTTTCAAAGTTGGCCACAGGGGGCTGTCATCTTGTAACTTTGTTATACATCTTTGCAAGACCAAGACATACACATTCTCAGTGTGGTTTGGGCTTCTTAGGGATCATCATAAAATAATATCTGCCAGATACAGCAAGACTGATTAATAATCAGAATATACAGACTGCACTGGGTCCTGTGTTGTCATGTAATCTAATGTGGATTTTATAGTTTTTGTATTGTTTAATACAAAAAAGAACCTTGATTGATTCTAATAGAGTGAGAGAGAACATATATATATATATATCTCTATCTATACCTCCAAAAATATATATATATTGGACATGGAGGAGCACTCACCCAACAAAAACCACAGCTTGCCTGGGTGCAGGTAAAATGTGTACAGAATACATTATATATATATATATATATATATATATATATATTCTCTCTCGCTTTATTAGAATCAATCAAGGTCCTTTTTTTCTTCTCTCGGACTAACCAGTTTATTATATCAAGTGATTGTAGGATATGGGATCTAGATGAAGACACAATAGTGTGTAGCTAGACTGCCATGCTAAATGAACAACCTGATCAATTGAAATAATAATTTTCCTGAATTCACTTTTGTTTTTTCTAGTTATGAAAATTTTCAAAACCCAAAGCAATCGAACAAGGAAACTTGGAGAAGTGGACAAAAAGTGACCCTTGCTTAGCAACCATTCTGCCGACTCCTGCAAATTGTATCTGATCAACGCAACTAATAGGGTTATCTGTAATTAATAAATGATTTATTTTTTATAGCGTGCTTTGTGCTTTTATTTGTAACCTCAATGAACACTTATTAGTGCCTGCAAGTATAAAGCAAGGTTACATTTCTGTTATTTTGCAGAGGGAATGTGATTGTCAAATAACATTGTAAAGAACCTGGAGGAAGCAGACAAAGGAAACCACATGGAAATTGATGAACAGCACTATATAAGCAAGAGAAATTTAAAAAGCCTTTATTATAATGACATGGCTTTGACCTCAGACAAACTGTAATCTTCCAGGCCACCATTGGCCTTTTTTGAAGCTGAGGAAACCATATAGAGCAACACAATACAGCATTGCCCAGAATGACAATCTGGGTGTTCTGGCTAATGCCAGAGTGACTGCCATGGACAGTGGCTATTGGGCTGGTGAGGGGCTGTTTGGTTTTCTGTGTACTTGAAATGTCGGGGGCCTATTTTGAATTCCAGTGCGGAAAATGCCTTAGGCATAGAGGAGGTTCCTCCACAGATCCAAGATAGACGAACAACTGCTTCTAAAAGGCCTCCTGATTGCCCCCCGGGACCAAGGGGTGACCAAAATACCTCCTCAGACGAGGAAGGTCAGGTCCTCTCAGACTGTGAATCTGAACAGGAGGTTGAGCCGGACCCCGACACTCCAAGAACACAGGCGGAATTGGAAGGGTTAATACAAGCCGTTCTCAAGACACTAAACATTGACGAGACAGCCTCTACTACTGTGGAAGCGGGGAAAAATATTTACAAAAGACTTCTTATGTCTTCCCAGCATATGAGCAATTAGATGAGATAATAAAATCTCAATGGAAAACCCCGGACCACAGGTTACAAGTGTCAAAACGCTTCACCCAGGCATACCCGTTTCCACAAGAATGCATTGAATTGTGGTCTTCCCCCCCCTACAGTCGATCCACCAGTTTCCAGACTATCTAAGAACACTACCATTCCTATAGCAGATGCGGCATCCTTAAAGGACCCAATAGATAAGAGACTAGAAGGTTTTTGCAAGACTATGTTTACAACGGCAGGAACGGCCCTTAGACCTATGTTTGCCATTGCATGGGTAGCCAAGGCAATGGAAGTCTGGGTGGAACAGTTGGCTCAGTTACTAGGCTCAGAAGATCCAACTACAGATCTACTTCTCTCCCAAATAGCAGATGCCACAGCCTACATGGGCGACGCGGCACTAGATGCAGCCAAGCTGGTGACCAAGAATTCGGCACAATCAGTAGCGGCCCGACGTTTTTTGTGGCTAAAGAACTGGCCGGCTGACTTTACATCCAAAAAGTCCTTAGTAAGTATTCCCTTTCAGGGAAAACAACTATTTGGAACGGAGCTAGACAAAATTATTTCTCAGGCTACGGGAGGCAAGAGCACACTCCTACCACAAAGCAGACCCAAGAAGGTTCCTTTTAAGAGACTACCCTTTTTTCGACCCTTTCGGCAGGGACAAAGAACGAAGTCACAAACGGAAAAATCAAACAACTTTTCGACAAAGATACCACAACAAGAGGGAATCTACTTGGAACTCTTCAAAGGGATCCTCCAAGCCCTCCCAAGACAAGGCCAATTCAGCCTGAAGATGTGCCCACCCCTGGAGGGATCCCCCTAGGTGGACGTTTAGGGGCCTTCCGGGAGGTGTGGCAGAGACAAGTCAGAGACCAGTGGGTCGTGAACATAGTATCGGAAGGATATTTAATCGACTGGTCTCAACCTCCCCCAAACAGATTTTTCAAATCCCGGGTTCCGCTAAGAAGCCACAAAAGAGAGGCATTCCTAAGGGTCATACACAATCTAAAAGACTCAGGAGTCATACACCCAGTTCCACAAGCACAATACGGAAAGGGATTTTACTCAAACCTATTCATCGTTCCCAAGAAGGACGGTTCATACCGACCAGTACTAGACCTAAAGATACTCAACAGTTTTGTCAAGACATACCATTTCAAGATGGAGTTGATACAATCCGTCCTAACGTCCATGGAAAAACAAGAACTGATGTCGGTAATAGATATAAAGGACGCTTATCTCCACTTACCAATTCACCCATATCATCACAGGTTCCTGAGATTCTATGCGGCAGGAAAACACTGGCAGTTTGTGGCCCTTCCCTTCGGACTATCCTCGGCACCCCGGGTCTTCACAAAGATCATGGCAGCGGCACTATCAGGATTCCGACTAAGGGGAATCACAGTAATCCCTTACTTCGACGATCTTCTAGTAAAAGCTCCTTCCTTAGAGATGGCAAACTATTGAACAACTCAGGTCTTACACTCTCTGACTCAGTTGGGATGGCTCATCAACTACAAAAAGTCCACTCTACTCCCTACCCAAAGAATAGAATACCTTGGAGTCATTATCGACTCCGAAACAGAGGAAGTGTTTCTGCCAGAGGAAAAGGTAAAAATTCTTCAGAGACTAATTCAAAACCTCAGAACAACCCACAGAATCCCCCTGCGACAGGCCATGCAGGTGCTGGGTACAATGGTGGAGTCATTTCCAGCAGTTCCTTATGCGCAACTCCACACCAGACTCCTACAACAAATGATTCTGCGGCATCAAAGAAGAGACCGCCAGAACCTAGACAGAGACGTTACGATACCAGAACAGGTCAAGCTTTCCCTAGATTGGTGACTAAAACCCCACCGGCTGACACAACCACCATTGGACGATACTGACAACATTTGCCAGTCTACGGGGATGGGGAGGAGTCCTAGACCAAGAGACGGTACAAGGATTTTGGGATAAAACAGAAAAACTCCTTCCTATCAATCTCCTAGAACTCAGAGCATTCAGATTTTCCCTACAACACTGGACAGACCGGCTACGGGGTCATGCAGTGAGAATACAGTCTGACAATGTGACAGCAGTTGCCTACATAAATCATCAGGGAGGAACGAGAAGCAGGATGGCCTTAGAAGAGGCAAGGTATATTCTGACATGGGCAGAAAAATATGTTCCAGCTATTTCAGCAGTATACCTACCAGGGATAGACAACTGGAAGGCGGACTACCTAAGCAGGGAAATAGATCAGGGCGAGTGAAGCCTGCACCCCGAAGTTTTTCAGCTGATTGTAAAAAGATGGGGGCTGCCAGAGGTGGACCTGATGGCATCCCGCTTCAACAACAAGGTACCGAAATTCGTAGCCAGAAGCGTTGACCCGCAAGCTTGGGCAGTAGACGCTCTAGTACTTCAGTGGACATTCTCACTAGCCTACATCTTTCCTCCACTAGCTCTCTTACTGAGAGTAATCAAAAAGATCAAGAGAGAAAAGACTCAAACAATCCTGGTGGCCCCCTATTGGCCCAGGAGACCCTGGTTTGCGGAGATAGTAGAGCTAGCAACAGACATACCACAACACCTGCCCCTCAGAGAAGATCTACTTACACAGGGGCCAATTGCCCACCAGAATTCACATCGTTGGGCTTTAACGGCGTGGCTCTTGAGACCCTAGTGCTAGAAGCTTCGGGGGCTCCAAAAGAAGCGATTCTCACCATGCTACGAGCTCAAAAACCAGTCTCCGCTAAAATATACCACAGAGTCTGGAAGACCTTTATATCTTGGTGTGAATCAAGAGGAACAGATCCCAGAGAGGCAGAGGACAGAACCATTCTATCCTTCTTGCAGCAAGGCCTCTCAAACGGATTAGCTCTAAGCTCCCTAAAGGTCCAGGTATCAGCACTCTCCATTCTTTTACAGAGGAAGATTGCGGCTGGAGAAAACATCAAAACATTCTTGCAGGGAGCGACCAGATTGGTACCCCCCTACAAGTATCCAGTCCCACCTTGGGACCTAAACTTAGTGCTCTCAACCCTTCAGGAGGAGCCCTTTGAACCATTGGAAGACATTCCTCTTCTAACACTTACGGAAAAAGTGGTTTTTCTTTTGGCAATTAATAATCAGCCCGCAGAGTATCAGAGATAGCAGCATTGTCATGCAAATCCCCATTCACGGTTTTTCATTGTGATAAGGTGGTTTAAGGCCAACACCAGAATTTTTACCGAAGGTCGTATCGGAATTTCATCTAAATCAGGATATAGTAGTTCCATCATTCTGCCCGGAACCTAAGAATTCACAAGAGAGACGGCTAAACAAGCTAGATGTGGTTCGAGCATTGAAAGCCTATCTAAAAGCGACAAAAAAGATTCGAAAGACAGATTCGCTTTTCATCCTACCAGACGGTCACAAAAAAGGAACGAAGGCCGCTAAATCAACCATAGCTAAATGGATTCGTTCGGTTATCATCGATGTGGTTGAAGAAGACGCCCTTCAACATACTAGCACACTCTACTCGGGCAGTCAGTACTTCCTGGGCTGTTCGCCACCAAGCGTCGGCTGACCAGGTCTGTCGAGCCGCGACTTGGTCCTCTCCACACACCTTCACTCGCTTCTACAGGCTGCACACACAAGCTTCGGCTGAAGCCAGTTTCGGGAGGAAGGTGTTACAAACAATTTTAAAATGAATATATATATTGGGGAAAGAGAGTCCCACCCTCAGGGGTTGCTTTGGGACATCCCCATGGTGCCTGCGTCCCCCAATATAGGTGAGAGAAAGGAAGATTTTTGTACTTACCGTTAAATCCTTTTCCCACATTGGGGGACACAGGCCTTCCCTCCCTGTTTGGTTTAGAGTTATCTCCCCGTTGGGAGTTGTTCAAATGTTTTAAGGTTAATTGGGTGGGAGACTCCTTCTCTGTTTTGGGTCATGTTTAGTTGCTCCTTCTTCGGTCAGAAACTGGAGAGAGTAGGAGGAGGCGGGGGATATAGCCCACAGCAGGAGGAGGAGTCAGCTGTGTGCGAATTTATGCTCTGGTCGGCGAACGGTAACGTATTTACATTTTTCAGACTATCACCCACAATGTTAAAACACACCACAGCGTAAGGTGCGAAGTTGCGCGTCTATCTACTTCACTAGCGTAAATTCACCAGAGGCGGTCCGTGGGGCACATCTGCAGTAGCGCAATTCCACGCACACAGGGACTGGACGCAGAGATACTTGAACTTTACATTAAGCCCGTTAAATTAACGGGCGCTAGAACATATGTAGTCAAACATTTATAAAAACAGAATTGTTGTAGGCGAATTTTCGCCTGCGCTACGCAAATTCACTAACGTGCTAAATTACGCTCTGGTCGGCGAACGGTAACGTATTTACGTTTTTCAGACTATCACCCACAATGGTAAAACACACCACAGCGTAAGGGTGCGAAGTTGCGCGTCTATCTACTTTGCTAGCATAATTTATAACTCCATGGGAATTGAACACTAAAAGCACTGGTCAGAGGCATTTACCTTATGCACTTCACCACAGGCTTCCATTGTGTCTATTCTAAGTACTGGTACTGATAGCATTAGCAAGTGATTGGCGACCTCTAGTGGCGAAAACTGGTAAATTCAGTCAGTGCGGCATTCCATGGCCACAGGGACTGGACGCAGAGACACTTAAACTTTATTATATAGGATTACCCCCTGTTGTAAAATGTGACTATACTATAAGTCACAAAGGCACTTGCCTTCAGAGTTGTGCTTTTATACAGTCATGGAACACCTCAGTGACTTTTTATATATTTTACAATAGGGGGTACATTATTCACTCTATGAAGCACCACTAGGTTCCTGCTGGAGAGAGAATGCCATCTGCTTGGGTTTCTCCAGCAAAACTAACTTGTCACCACTCTTCATTACCAGCCATAGGTCACCATTACACAATTTACACCACCATTATTATCTTTATGTACATTGTTTTGTGCTTACTGCAAAACTCCATGAGGTCATCTATACAATGGGTAAGGGGACTTATTCCTTTTTACACATTATTTACCAATGGCCACAGTTAAACCAGTCCCACAGGCTAAGTTGTTTTTGTAAAAAGGTGTCAATTATGGACCCTGCACCAAAGTGGCTACACCAATTGGAAAATGGAGTGTGGAATCTGCCAAAAAAAAAAAAGGAATATAAGCAGCTGCTATTTCCCAGCTATCAGCTGGAGTGATGGGAAAAGGGAAGATTGTGTCATACTTACCGTGATCTTCCTTTCCTTGGTGAACTCCATGTCAGTACTCATCGGGATAGCCCCTCCCCCATGCTCCCATCAGAAGGACCCTCCCCAAACCTTTAAAAGGCCAACCACACCCACTTACCGGCATCTTTGTAACAAGCTTCTCAAATTACAGGGAAAAAAAGGGAGGGTCGTACTGACATGGAGTTCGCCGAAACCCCTGCACATGGTGAATTCAGCAAGCTGAAATACTTACTCTCCTACTCACCAGAAAACATCTGTCCATTGTATGTCTAGTTTCAGTGCAGAATGCAAGGCACCTGTAAGAAACACTTGGTAGGAGTAAGAACCCGACAGACATATTGTAGGTATGACCCATTTATAATAATGTAACTAGCGCAGGGCCTACACTGCACAATGAGGCATCCGAGGCATGTACCATAAACCTCTACATATCGGGATGCCTAGCATTCAGAAATGTCTTAGCAGAAAACCGATCCTAAAGGAACAGGGCCAAGGGCACTTGGGTTAGAATTCCTTAAACTGTCTAAGGTGCTGTGCAGAGGGAGACTCAACTAACAGTGAAACCACTGGTACCCATCCATTTATCCAGAAGGACAAAAAAGACGCCGGTAAGTGGGTGTGGTTGGCCTTTTAAAGGTTTGGGGAGGGTCCTTCTGATGGGAGCATGGGGGAGGGGCTATCCCGATGAGTATTGACATGGAGTTCGACAAGGGAAAGAAAAATACTACAACACCTACCTTAGAAATAAAGAGAAGCAGGCCACAATATGGGGTTTGAAGTCTGGATTTACATGCAACATAACCTCCATTCTGAAAGTTTTGTAATAACATAATAATACATTGTCTGAGGCAAAGTATTGCTTCCTCTTGTATATTCAGTAACAAAGACCATTGTGCGCTGGAAATGTATAGTACAAGGTATTTATTTACACTGAACACCTTTAAAATTATAAAATAAAAAATACCCCACCGTCCTATATGATTTTGGAATCAATTCATGTTGGGCCTGTGGTATCAGACGCCAAATCACTAAAACTAGTTCAAACCGCTGGTTTAAAATTGCCTTTTTTTTTTTTTCTTCTATCTGCCCTTCCTCTCCGGTGTTCTTCTCCCATACTTGTACTGCTCCTACAGATGCATGTCCTTCTAGGAGAAAGAACTACAGACAAAAAGTCAGCTATTTTAATAACTAAATTCTACGGTGCTTGTTTACCATAGAAAGCAGGAGGAATGTCGGCACAGCAGGCAAGGAAGGGAACCTGTCCATCTTGGAGGAACCATCTGGATTGGTCTTGGATATTATTACTCTAACTGCATTAGATGGAAGTTGACATTTCTCAGACGTTTAACAGCTAAAAAAAAAAAACTATACAGAGCACTTCAGTTCTCCATTTTACAGGCAAAGCCGAGTGCAAGTGCTGATTGGTTGTTAGACTATGTCTGTGCCCCCAAACGTTTCCTCTAAAGGCAACAAACTCTCACTGTTTAATTCCTTCTTCAACATCAAAGTTTGTTTGGAGATCAAAATCAACTACACGTGAGAAATGCTGGGCTGGACGACACAGTCTTTGAATCAGTGGTTGGCCATTGTTTCCTTGATACTGATGGCTGGACTGGGGCCAATGTGAGTCCAAATAAATCCCTTCTCAGGCCTGGTAGGAATGGTAGGGAAAGGGGAAGAGCGAGACTTGAAGTATTCTGAGGGAGCATGGCACACAAATTCTAAGCACTCCATCTTCCTGGGGAGATCTTCATCTGGCCCTTTAAGAAAAATGCAAAAGAAACCTTTATAGAATGGACTAAAACAGGCACCACAATGCAATCAAGGAGAGTCATTTCTCCCACAGAGATCTATTTAAAGCTACAAATAAAAAAAAAAGAATAAAAATAAAATTAAAAACTCAATCCAAGCCGTTTTCTCCAAAAAAAACTTGAAGGTCAGAGAGGCTGAAAACATTACCAAATTGATCCATGGACCTCTCCCATTTACTTATACAGCAATTTGGCAGGTTTTAGGTGGCGAATAGTTGAATTTGAGTTCTTAAAGGGCCAGAGTATGATAAATCTTAAATAACAAAATTTGAATTTTTTTAAAAACTCAAATCGAACTTGGATAACTCCCTAGTCTAATTTAACAGTTTTGGCCATAAAAAAAAACTTGAATTTAAAATTCAACCCTTGATCAATCTGCCCCTGAGTGGTGCACCTATTGATGGAGGGGAAACCCTGGAGCTACTCTACCTCCCAGCCATGTTGTAGTTCTAGGGTTCCTTTTATGTCCAGCACAGTAATGATGTGCGGTTTGGGTTCTTTTCCCTACTCTAACCTGCCCTACCATAGCCCACATCCGGCTTCCTTTTATACACCTGCACCGCCCCACCAATGTCACAAAAGGGGAGAGCAGGTGTGCAGCTATAAAGTCAAAATCTGGCATTTGAAGGTGGCCCGCCACCCGTGAAGAGGAATACAAGGTTGGCCCAAACCTGTTGGACTCTCGGGTAAACCCATGGGTCTCACAGGGCCAGCCTGCACATCACTACAGCGCAGCTTGTGGCTAAATAAAAACAGGTGCAGTGCACTTCACACCAAACACTGGAATTGTGGGAAACTCATGGTGAGTGTGCTCGAAATCGCACCTTTCTAACGAAAATTCCACCTATTGCCAATATTTAAGATGAATTATTTTAGCTGTGATGGCTTGAATTGTTTTGGAAACCCTTCTCTGCCAAAAAAAACAAAGAAAGAAAGAAAAAGATGTATTACAAAGCACATTTTATCTAATGCAGGGGAGTAGGAGAGTCCCTGCAGAGAAGGCAACAGAGCATTGATCACGGTCCAGAATGCATTGCGATTCACACACAAATCTACAGCATCAATGGAAAGTCAGTTTCCAGTTCCCTGGCTTCTACCTTGGCAAATAAAAGGAGCAGAGAATGACTACCAACCTATAATGTATGTGGAAGGATCAAAGCCGTCTTTTGGACTGGACAGTGTAGGAATGAGCCAGGTCAGGGCGGCACTCTTCTCACAGTACTGATCCTGTATGAAACCTCTCACTTGGGCATAGTATGTTTTACCATCTTCCTCATCCACAACAGAAACCACATCTCCAATCTGATAGTAGAGGCCCTGCAGCGACCCAAACATAGTCGTTACATACTGCACTCATTTATACATATGCTCTGGCACAGAAAAAAAAAAAGTCTGACATTTTTCTCATTAGTACTTCTGAACTCTGTCTGTTAGGCTTAGTCCAGACGGGGAGATTCGTGGGCGATCCGTCGCCTGGCGACTTCTCGCCGCGACGGATCGCCCCCAAATCTCCCCGAATAGCTAGGCACCGGCAAGGCTTAAAAGCGCCGGCACGTGTTCACATGGCGCTTTTAAGCCTCGCCGGTGTGGACACTCCGTGTGGACACGCGCCGGCGCTTTTAAGCCTCGCCGGTGCCTAGCTATTCGGGGAGATTCGGGGGCGATCCGTCGCGGCGAGAAGTCGCCAGGCGATGGATCGCCCCCGAATCTCCCCGTCTGGACTAGCCCTTACAGTTTAAAAAGAAGGGACAAAACAATGTAATGTATTCCATGGTATTTCATACTAAGAAGGCACCAATTTCAGACGTATTTCCTGGCAATAAAATGCATTTAGAATTGGGTTGGGTTCCATGAATTATAAGTTTTCAGTAAAAATACCTGGACTAAAAAGCCCATAATTGCATAGTGCAGGGGGCACTAAATTCCATTGTCTGGGACATGCAGAGTTTTTTATGCCAGTATAAATGTGCAGACCCCATGCTTGAATGTTTTCAGGTGTAAATAGCAAGATCTGTGCAGTGCATTTGATACAAGAAATAAAGGGATATTGTCCTTAGTTTATACCTTATGGAAGATGGACTCTGATGTTACAATGGTGGATACAGCTTCCGGTGCCTTGATTGGCTAAACAAAAAATATAAAAAAGTTGAATGAATTAATGAATTGGAGGGGTGAAACACCTAAAAAAAAAACACCTTTAATATTTGAGATTTTTTATACCCCCAATCCTGTAAATAGCTCAAATCTGAAAATACTCCATCTAAAGTCAAGGTCATTTAGGAGTCAATGGCAGAGGTCCCTTGAACTATTTGAGGAAGTTAACAGCATGCTCACGCCTGGGGCAAGGAAGTTTAAGCTGAAAACAGGAAGTCTAATACAGAAGCCCATGTGACACAATAGAAGGAAAGAAATGCTGTGTTTCTTTGTACAGAGGACTCAGAGCAGCATTACTTTGAGGGTTTACTGGTGTATTTATATAGACCTTTCTGATAAGGCTTACTTAGTTTTAACCTTTCCTTCTCCTTTAAACAGCTACAAAACATCCAATTTCAAAAAGGCTGCCAATTGCCCCACCCAAACATAATCACTTCTTATTTAGCTGGAGAAGTATTGCTGCACAACTCTGCTGCACCTTATCACACACACACTTTTCTAGATCAAGGAATCAACATAAAAAACAAAGACAAATGGCTGCAGAGAGAGTGACTTATTACTCTTACGTTTTTCAGCTTAAATATGTGCCTTCTGCCCTTTCCTTTAGTAGAAACCTTCTTTTCAGCAGCCGGCGTAGCTTTGTACTTTGTGTTCCTAAGTCGGGCTGATCTGCGGTGGATTTCCTGTTTCGACTGAAAAACAACATAACATTAAAATGAATACTATCACTATACAGGTATGGGCCTGGATATCCAGAATGCTCGGGACCTGGAGCTTTCCAGATAACAGATCTTTCCGTTATTTGGATCATCATACCTTAAGTCTACAGGAAAATCATGTAAATATTAAATAAACCCAATAGGCTGGTTTTGTCTCCAATAAGGATGAACTATAGCTTAGCTTGGATCACGTACACAGTACTGCTTTATTATTACAGAGAAAGGGAAATCATTTTAAAAAATCTGGATTATTCCTTCCAGGAATCTGAAGCTTTCTGGATAACAGGTTTCCGAATAATGGATCCCATACCTGTACTACATGCCTTTTAAAGGAGAATCCAAAAAAAAAAACCATGCAACCCCCAACCCTAATCAGACGCCCCGCCCTCTTCCCCCCCAGGGTGCAGACTAAGGGATTGCAGTTCCGGATCTTATTGTTTTCTTCCGGTGCTTCTGTGATTTCTGTCCATTTCGGCACATGTGCAGTTGTCGCAAACCAGTAAATTGCTCCAACTGTATATGTGCAACTTCGCCAGTCTCAGTCTCAGTTTACTGAAGACCTGGAAGATGGCTGCTGTGAACTGAGATCCCTGAATCTGCAACGAGGGGTAAGTAAAAAGTTAGGGGCATTTCCCGGGGGGGGGGATATGTTATAGAATGGACGTTTCTAAGCAACATTTTAAAGGAAAACTATACCCCCAAACAATGTAGGTCTCTATAAAAAGATATTGCATAAAACAACTCATATGTAAAACCCTGCTTCATGTAAATAAACCATTTTCATAATAATATACTTTTTTAGTAGCATGTTCCATTGGGTAATCGTAAATAGAAATTCGTCATTTTAAAAAATAAGGACAGCCTCCTGGGATCCTAGGATTCAACGGTGCACACAAACATACCAAACAAACTATAAAGTTAGGTCACATGAGCCAATTAACAGACAGAGTTGTGTCTTTTGCTTCCACACTTCTTCCTGGTACAATTAGGGCCCTTACACACGAGTGTTTTGTGACCTGCATTCCGTTTGGCTGCGTTCAGCCGCAGGGGAGGTTGAACCCAAAACAAATGTAAATTATCTCAGAATATCACTCTCTACATCATACTAAAAGTTAATTTAAAGATGTGAACACAATTTTAAATGAGTTAAAACATTTTTGGTATCAGCATCTATTTAAGGATAACAAAAACAAATCCAAGAGGCTGGCAACAATGAAACATTAGAGTGGCACCAATACCTGTTTAGTGTTTCCACCATTACTCTGCTGGGAGGTGGAAGTACTTGCAAAGTTTGTGCCAGTGTAAGAGCTGCTACCACTTGTACTGCTGCTACTGTTGTTATTGTTGTTCCCACCTCCGGCAGCAGTAGTGCTCTTGCCGCTGCAGTTATTACACAGGATCTCGCCTTGACTTCCTTTCTTCCACATAGAGGACGTGTTTGTTTTGCACAGGCTGCATGTTGGCTTTAATCCCAGCGGCATCTGTATGACAACAGAGAAGGACAGACGCCATTACACAGCTGATCTTGTGCTTAGAAAAGCAAACAACATGACAAAGGCCAGTAATATCTCAGTATAACATGATAAAACAGGACAGTGTCTTAAAAAGGTGGACACCTAAATATCATTACACAGGATAAACTAGAAAACGGTTTTACCAACCCTGATATAGTTCTGCGGTGGCTTTTCATTTGCCAGTTATCTGTAAGAGACGAAAAACCAAGTTATTTTACACATCTAGAAAACACACCTGCTTTTAAAGGGGTAGTTCCCTTTACATTGACTTCAGTATTATTTGATTGGACTTCATTTTTATTAGCTGTTGAATTATTTGCCTAGCTTTATTTGCTATAGCTCTGCAAGGCTACAAATGTATTGTTACTGTGTATTCCTTATCTTTATATATATAAGCCCTCTCCTATGTAGATTCCAGTCTTTCATTCCAACGACTGCCTTGTTGCTATGGTGAATTGAATCCTAGCAATCCTAGACGGCTGCAGAAATTTCAAACTGGAGAAGCGCTGAGCAAAAAGTTTAATGGTTTGAAAACCAAAATAAAAAAGAGTATACATAATATCTCTTAGGAAGAATATCACTGCCAAAAGGTGGCCATACATGGAGAGATCCACTCGTTTGGTGATTTGCCAAACGAGCAGATCTCTCCTCGATATACCCACCTTGGTGGGCAAATTTGGCCGATCCGATCATGGGTCCTACAACCGGATCAGAACAAAGTGTTAATGGGCAGTTAGATTGCGGGACCTCATCAACAAACAGATGTGGCTGCAATCCAATGGGGTTTTTAGTTTTGTCTTTCGGCCAGATATCAATCTGGGACGCCTGTCGGAAGACCCCACACACGGCCAAAAAGCTGCCGACTGTCTGTCGAAAGCTTTTATTGGTCCATGTATGGCCACCTTAAAAGTCAAATGGCTGAAATAGGACCTGAATTAGGGATACAAACATATTTTAAACACATAGTAGATTAACAAAATGACACAGACACTCAACGTTGACCACAAAATGATGTCGTCATATCAAGTGAGAGAGGGCTGAAGTTTACCGTAATCTATGGTGGAGGTAAACATATGTGCTGGACATTTTAGAAATGTACTATTTAAACAAATATTGTTTTTCACCTAAATACAAACACCATCACATATCAGAGGGCTGAGCATTCTACATTTCAAATAAAAGACTATACCCCATTTTCCAGCCATACTGTTTGAACTCACCACACCCTACGTTTTTTATTCAGTTTTTCTCTTTTCCCGACTCCCTCATTCCATATCTTTTCAGTGTATGAATCTCACATGCTCTAACCCCTTTCACTTCTACGTAGGGCCTGGCCGGTATTTTTGATGGTTGATCCCAATGTTATTAATAGGAAAAAAAAAGAAATATATAGGAAGGCCAGTATTTTTTTTCAAGAAAAGGTGGCCTACTTCTACGTCACATTTCAGTTCAATGTATTCCTGTAAAAAATGTCAAATTCTTACAAATCCCCTACTCTCCAAACACCCATTGACTATTGCATTATTTATTATTCTTCACTTTTCTCCCATTCTACTTTTAGTTTGTCTCCCTTTTCCCCCAATGTATCTTCTGCTCTCCCTTTCCTTGTGCTACTCCTTTCCCTTTAGCTCTGGCATCTCCTTGTTTACATGAAATCCTGCATTCCTTTATCCCCTGCTGCTCTCCATTTTCCTTCCATTCTTGTGTATTTCTTCTAATACAGGGGCACATGCTGCTACAGGGGGAAGATTAGTCGGCAATTCGCCTCTTCTTCGGGCGACTAATCTCCCCCAAAAGCCTTCCCGCCAGCTAGAATGTAAATCGCCAGTGGGAAGGCACTTGGATGACTTCAGCTTTTTGAAGTCACCCAAAATTTCATCATGAGGCAACTTCAGAAAATGCATTTAGGGGAGCTGAATCAGTGTGTCCCATAGGCTTGCAGTAATGAAAGAGCTGATCAGAGGACACTCAGGGGACAATAGGGAGGCAGCTTCCCAGTAGTAGAGCTCCTGCAGCCAGCCAGTAGTCCCAGCTCATGGCACTATTATTGCAGGCGGGAGGCTCATGAGACCAGTGGAATTGCTGCAGTCAGAACACAGAGGCTGATAGGAGACACGTGTAGGCGCCAATAGCCAATCAATGCTCTTATCTGAAATATTCTTTAGCATTATGTAGATCTTCCTGCTCCCCCAGCCATCACTATCATTTAGACATTGTTATGTGTTATCCAAAGCGCTCACATTTGCCCTTCCTTTACTATCCTTTTGTATTTCATTCCCTTCCTACTCACTTCTGCCTCTATTTTTCTTTGACATGTTCCCCTTTTATCATATCGGAACACTGTGCATTTTCTAACAGCGCTGCCGTAAAGGAACACAAGGAAGGGGAATAGACCATCAGCTTGGGAGGGGGGGGACTGAGGAAGCGCATAAAGCTGAGTAAAGGTGGCGGTGGGCCATATTCGAATCACTGCGGGACTACATACCGCCCGAGAGTCACGATTTCCTTCACATATGCCACAGTGCAGTATCGCTGTTTAAATATCCCGCAACACCGATTTAACGTGTAGCTCTTTCAATGAAGACGCCCACCTAAATGTCGTCATAAATCTCATCTCGCGAGAATGTGACGACACGACCACTTATAGGCGCCGTGACGCTGGCGATAGTTTGAGAAGTAGATTTGTGTGAAAGTGAAATGATATTTCGCTTCTTGGCCTTTTGGCTACGATCAAGTGAATTGTCGGTCCCTTCTGATTAAACGGGGGGAAAAAACTTGATCCTCTGGCGGTGGGGGTGGTCTACTTGGGACCTAGGCCTTTCTGATGTCTATGGTACTGGGGGGGAACGGGAAGGGAGGGGGCTCAGGGGGGGCATAGTGCCCCCCTTTATTTTTAGCACTTCGGTGCACTCATTTCTTAGCACTTATTTTTTTGCACGTGTGTTGGTCTCGTTTGCCCAAGACTTTTACACAGGCTATGGTGGCACAAAAGAGTACTTTGGGCTCTTCTGCCAGGCCAATGTTTTTGTGCCCCAGGTAGGGTTGCCACCTTTCTTTGAAAAAATACCGGCCTTCCTATACATGTTTTTTTCATATTAATAACATTGGGATCGGCCATAAAAAAAAAACAAAACGGTCATTCCAGTAAAAAAATGTCCAGGTGGCAACCCTAGCCCCAGGTGAAGCTTTGGTGAACCCCGGGTAAAGGGGCTTTCCCTACAGATGAGGCGAAGGATAGCCTAGAGTCCCTAGGCCCCCCCTCCCCCGTTTGTGCCCGGGGATGACGTAGGGTTGCCACCTTTTCTTCAGAAAAATATATTTACCTTTTTTTCCTATTAATAACATTGGGATCAACCACCAGTAAAATACCAGCCAGGTGGCAACCCTATAAAGACAAGGCCCACCCTAGCTCTGGCAAAGGTGGGCCCAATGACCCCCCGGACAATGTAGGTCTCTAGAAAAAGATATTGCATAAAACAACTCATATGTAGAAGTAGAACCCTGCTTCATTTAAATAAACCATTTTCATAATATACTTTTTTAGTAGCATGTTCCAGATTTTGGGCTCTGTACCCCAGTCTCCCATCCCTTTTAAGCATTCTCACATTTTTCGGTTGACTTTCCTCAATTTCAGGGCAAAAATCTGCTTGCCAACAAAATGTCTAGAGGTTGAGCTGTTTCACCATTAGGGCCTCATGGGACCCCTCTACCTCCTGAGCGCCCCCCTCTGTTACACCCCTTTCCGATTTCGCTTCATGGAAAAATGTGCAAATTAGTGAAAATGGAAAAAGGAGTATTTTCACACCTATTTTTTTTTTTTTTACTGCAAGTATTGTGCTTATTTTTGGGCTTCTTTTGAAGTTCCTCTTGGCTAGTTTTGGCCTGGTTTTGTGGCTAACTTTGGCTGGTTATGAAAGTTACACCTGACAACCCTGCCCCTGTTGTGCCATTAACAGAGCGGGACAAATAGACACACAGATCTATCAACTGTACAGTACAAATACACTGGCTGAGGAGACAACATGTAAATCCCAAATAGACCAACAGTACAGTGTAAAAAACCAACATTTGTGCATTGCATTAATCCCACCTGTGCCGCGTGTTTGGCAATGCCAGCCAACCAACAATTTGCTTACTGAAGAATACAAAAGAAAAAAGGCATTAAAGCATTTGATGATCTATTCTGAAATGTAAATTGTCTATGCTATGTCTGAAATAAATTTCTATGCAGAAGTGAAGGCAGATTTATACATTAAGTCACAATATAAATAATGTGGTATTGACAATAAAATATCAAGTTGGGGGGAGACTGGTTACTCTTCTTGTACATTACTCTATGGAGACAAACTGATGGTCTGCCTCTCCCTGGCAAAATATCACTATAATATAGACTGCCAATTGATTTCTTATTAGAGGCAGCCTAACCCTAAGCTTGTTCAACCCTTATTACACATGAGCTGACCAGCCTATAGGTCAACAGCAGGACCTGCCTGATATTATGTTATGCCAACTCTGAGACTCAGTTTATAGTATAGGGTTTATCTACAGAGGTCATTTTTAACCAGCAATAAAACTTTTTTTAAAAATACAGAAAATCCACTCCATTTTCAATTTAGATTCATGGTTTGCTTTCATAAAACTGGATACATTTTCCTAATTCTGGTAACGAAACTCTGTATAGCGTAAGCTTCAATATGAAGCCATTAAATATTTCACAGAATACAACACAAAAAACCCCAGCTTTTTACATACTAACAGTGTGAGTATAGCAAGGCTAGTGAGCATGGCGTGTGTGCATTATACAATGTGTAAGCAACACAAAGCATGTGGGTTAGCTCGACCTTTAAAGGAAAAGTAAATGTTTTTCTTTTTCTTTCTGTAAATTTGCTCTAAACAGCCCCCCAGATTAATGTACCTTAGTCCCTGCTGCAAGTCTGCTCTGGTTTCTGTGTTATCAGCAGCTTGTTTCACCTTCTTCCTGGTGCAGAGTGAAGCCCAGCCCCTTAGTTTACTGAGCTGTCCATTTGCTGCTGTTCCACAATAGAGAGGAAGAGGGAGCCAGTGTTTCATTAGTAAGCTAGTTTCCCCAAGCAAAAGGTGCTACACACACTGCTCTCTGCTATGTCATAGTATGCAAATGATGATCTGGACTAGTCCAAGATATAAGGTCAGCTCAGAAAGCTAAGGGGCATGGCTTCACTCTGCACCAGGAAGAAGGTGAAACAAGCTGCTGATAACACAGAAACCAGAGCAGACTTGCAGCAGGGACTAAGGTACATTAATTTGAGGGGCTGTTTAGAGCAAATTTAGAGATAGAAAAAAAAAACGTTTACTTGTTCTTTAACTAAAGAGAAATCCCAGAAGGCAGGAATACATTCTTCCTTTTGGATACTTTTCATGTAGCCACCATGAAGTCTGGGGGCTGTTACTTTATGCTCCAAGTTACCCTAGCAACAATGCATTGATTTGAGTAGGAAAGGTATCTGAATAATAAGAGGAGTAATAAAAAAAAAAAAACAGCAATAACAATGTATTTGCAGTCATTTTGAAAGCTGGAGAGAGTCAGGAGAACAAGGCAATTAAACTAAATAAAAAAAATGAATACCAGTTGTAAAAGTTGCTTAGAACTGGCCATTCTGTAACATAGTAAAAGTTAACTGAAGAGCAAAGCATCAATATGGGATTACCTTGGGCAGGTACAGATATGGGACGTGTCATCTGGAATGCTCGGGACCTGGGGCTTTCCGGATGACAGATCTTTCCATAATTTGGATCTTCACACCTTAAGTCTACTAGAAAATCATGTAAACATGAAATAAACCCAATAGGCAGGTTTTACCTCCAATAAGGATTAACTATATCTTAGTTTGGATCAAGAAAAAAGTACTGTTTTATTATTACACAGAAAAAGGAAACAAATATTGGATTATTTGGGTAAAATGGAGTCTATGGAAGACAGCCTTTCCGTAATTCTGAGATTTTAGATAACAGGTTCCCAGATAACAGATCCCATACACATACATACAAACTCTACTCTGCTTCCTGCTTGGTCTCTGATAAAACACACAATGACCGCAGGCACTTGCACACTGCTACGACTCCGGAAAAAAAATCCTGGTGCAACTCAACGCAATGTGGCCTCTCATGAATGTGTACAATATGTATCGTCTATGGAAAAGGGGTCCGAAACGTTGCCTTTTTTTTGGATATATATGGGCTTAATAAATCACAGACATCACTAAGATTACATTGGTGTGCTTCTGGATTTTTCATTACATGGACATTTGACCCTGTGCAAGGGAAGGGCCTTCCAGTTTAAAGCACCCAGCACCGACAATTGGTGAGTTATAATCAGGTGTAGCACTCCACTATCGTATGATCATCTATGGAAAAGCTGATGAATCATATATTGAAAGTATACTGGGGCTGATTTAGTTCTATCCCCTTTCTCTATTCTAATTTAAAATACCATATGAGTTGTTGGAATATCTTTCAGAGAAATTATGCGATTATTGCTGCTCCAGTCCGTACATGTAGGCGACAGTTATTATTCCTCAAACAGTCCTTAAAAAGAACTTCTAATTCACCCATGAGCACGTCAGTCTTATAAATAATCCAATGAAGGTATATGCTTCAGTTTGGCTGTGTGTGTGTTTACAGTCTGAAATTTGTCATTGCACATACTGAGTTCAGTTAGATTTCACATCAAAAACAAGTGTCTGAATCTGAGCATGAGGTCACTGCTACCTTCTTCTTTTTGCTGTGTTTCTTGTGCTTCTTTTTCTTGTTGGCTTTATGCTAGAGAGAGAAAGAAAACTGATATAGAATCACTGCCTACATGGCTTGCTCACGTGCCTTGCTGGAATTGGGGAGGGATGCACAGGGATGGCATGGTTGTTAATAATATTAATAATAATATTAATAATAATGAATGGTAATGAATTAGCCCTGCAGCATGAGGATAGGTGCAGGTAAAACTGAAGCAACAGGTTATAGTGAAGGATATGAAGGGATAAATTTCACCTCTCACATCTGGATTCATGTAAGAGACAAGCAACTTACTGTTTTTTCTTCGCTGCTTTTTTTCTTTTTCCAATATACCTTGAAAAGGAAAAATATTGTGCTGGTAAGCATACAAACACACACAGTAATTTTACCTTTACTTCACCTTTAGGGGTCGCCAAATGAGCAGATCTCTCCCCGATATGCCCACCTTGAGGTTATCGGGCCAATCGGTTTGTGGGCCCTAGGGCTCAACGATTGGATCATAATGGAGGCCATATGGACGGTCGGATCGCGGGAGCGCAGGATTTTTAGTCCCGCCCGATTGAAAGATATCGATCGGTAAAGCCCACTGGAGGGCCCCATACACGGGCCAATAAGCTGCTGACTTGGTCTTTCGGCAGCTTTTATTGGCCTGTGTATGGCCACCTTTACTTGAAGGGTTTTTTCTTGCCACCTTTCCACAGGCTTATGTACTCCATTGTTACAGATGACCCAGTATCATTAAATGTGATCAGCAAATCCTGCCATCTACAGAAGCATCAATGGCCTAGGATGAGTATATCACCTTGTCTTTGTCGCGCTCAGCTTTGGATTTCTTCTTCTTCACACTGTCCTGTAATGGTAGTTAGGAACATGTAACTAAGCTTGTTAAAAGCAATTCAACTACCTTGGAAAATAGAAAACTTGAAACATAAGTATATTGGTAGCAACTGTATAAAACAGGTTTTTATAGAACTTCTATCAATTAAAAAAACTGGTTTTAATTATTTCTGTTTTGTTCTGCCTCTTTACTTTTGGACCTTTATTGACCCTTCCAGCTGTGGGTATGATACAATAAGGGAATTGTAGTTTATCATCAGACTAGCTTTGTAACATATGTAGTAGTACTCACTTGTTACATCAGGACCACTAAACATAAATATTATCTAATAATCACAATTATGTATACTCCCTTCTCTTATATAGCACACTGGAAAAAGTTGGCATGTTAGAACTAAGTTAATACCTTGCTTTCTGAGCCTGAAATACTGTCAGACAATTTACGGGAATACTTTTTCTTCTTCTTTCTTTTTGTTTGCTTTTTCTTGCTCTGTTTACAAAAATAGTAAAGAAATAAGTCAACTCATATTCTTTTAATTTCAATGTCAAAAGTTATACATTGCAGTTGCTTCCCCTGAGATACGACACTATTGAAAGAATTTGGGGAAATGATCAAGATACAACACACTTTCCTTTATGGCACGCACTCCCACGGAACCTCCGGACTCAGGTGAGGTCAAATATAAAAAGCTTTTATTTCCACATGAAAAGCCCTAACGCGTTTCGTGTGTTGCCACACGTAATCATAGGTACCTATGATTGCGTGTGGCAACACACGAAACGCGTTAGGGCTTTTCATGTGGAAATAAAAGCTTTTTATATTTGACCTCACCTGAGTCCGGAGGTTCCGTGGGAGTGCGTGCCATAAAGGAAAGTGTGTTGTGGATTGATCTCCCCTAGCTACGGGTTCGGGGCGCAGCACCCGGACCACGGACGGAAAGCGGTGAGTGCCTTGGATGTACTTTAAAGCATTAATTGTCAAGTCTTGAGTTCAAGCGAGGGGTTCGGGGCAGAAGCACCCGAGCCAGCGGAGATTCCGGGTGAGCATATTAGAATAAGGGGACGGAGCCCCAGAGCAAAATAGTAAAAAATCTCGACCCGGAACCGTTAAGTTTGTTTAAAGTTGGGAGCTGGTAGCACCTGTTCATTTTTTGTGAGAATTGAAATGATCAAGATGTCCAATAGTAATGGAATACTCACAGGCCGACATCTATAAACAGTCTACGGCTACTAACGGAAATAAAAGAAAATTCTCACCTCGTTGTCGGATTCATCCGAACTGCTGTGAGAATCAGAAGATGATGATGTCAGTTGGGGATTTGCAGTGCAATATTGATCGTCATCTCACAGGCACCCAGTCTCTTGGCTCTCAGATCATAGCAGGCTTGTTATCTCTAATCACAAGGCTAAATCATTCTCTGGTTTAGGAATTGGGCCATGTTCTGACATCAGACAATACAAGCAAAAGGGAGGAACAGTCTCAGTATTATTCATAAAGAAGCAAAGTCAATGATATGGTACACACACACACACACATATGGGATCTGTTATCTGGAAACCTGTTATCCAGAAAGCTCCGAATTACGGAATGGCTGTCTCCATTAGACTCAAATACAATCACATAATCCAAATTTTAAAAAAATTATTTCCTTTTTCTCTGTAATAATAAAACAGTACCCTGCACTTCTTCCCAACTAAGATATAATTAATCCTTATTGGAAGAAAAACCATCTTACTGGGTTTATTTATTGTTTACATGATATTCTAGTAAAAAAAAAATATTTTCTCTAGTTTTAAACAGTTTTTTTCCTGGGCCCCTGTAAAATCTGTCCCAAACATTAGGTACTATGTACCGCTGATATCCTTAATGGAATTATAACTCTGAGGAAGTACGTGGTTACGAAACGCGTTAGACCTTGGAAGCTGTATGCATTTTTTAATCAAATGTTGAAATAAAAAAAGTTTTTTACTGGATGAAAAAGAAGGCAATCCGTGACCTTATTTGTGGAGTGCGCCGCAACATACAGAACTTGCCCTGTAAAATCTGGGTTCTAATGTAGATAAACATAATAGAAAAATTTAATAACCTCATTCATCTTTTCCTCAAATTCGGCCAGCGCCCGAGAGCCTTTCTTTTTCTTTTCCAATTGTTCTTTAACTTGTTCCCTAGAAAACAAATTCGTTTATAAAGCTTACCAGTTTTTGGCACTTCTCATACATTTAAAGGACTACAATAATAAATAAATATACGTATCCAGTTTAGAGGGGAAATTCACCTTCATACAACTATATCCAACACAATTCTATGAGCCACAATACAGAATAATGGATCCTTGTTGAAATATTTCTTCTACCTTATCACTGGCCAGGAATGATGAAATACAGGAAAATATACTGTAGCTGTTGAATGATTATGAACAGGATGTTTAATCTAGGCAATGAATGATATGAGTTTAATTTATAATTAATGTTACAACGCAATGGATATAGTATTGCTTATTTTAAATATCAATGGTGTTCTAGTGCTTGGGAATATACAAGACCAACGAATACGACAATGTTTATGCAGTAAGTATGGCGGTGCGCCCACTCCCCTATAATCTCTTGCTGGAAGAGCCTCTGCTATTTAAAGGGGAACTCCGGCTTCCAAACCAAAATTTGATAAAGAGGCCCACATAACACGGAAATCCCTAATATACCAATCACAGATGCCGGTGTCTTCAAAAAGTTTTACCGTTCTCTTTCTAAATCGTTTGAAATCCTGGCAGGGGACTTAACAATGATGTTACAAATTGTAACAACACCTCCACAGCTTACAGACAACATGCAGGAACTACAATAAAGTAGTCAGACAGATCAGCAGGAGAACAGGGGGCTAGGCTTAGAGAACCATTAAAAATCATGAAAAGTCTGCATATTTTTTAATTGATGTATATTGCAAAGTTGCTTCAAATTATGTTTGCTTTTCCAAAAGGGTAAGTTTTGTTTACCCCTTTAAAAAAAAAAAAAGTCAGGGGTAGTTAGTGGGGAACAGAGTGCTGCACAACTGAAGTAATTCAGGGGTGGATTTCCAGAATTAAAGAGAGTAGCAAGATAGAAATATAATATCCAGAAACCAGTTATCAAGAAAGCTCTGAATTACAGAATGGTGTCTCCCATAGACTCAACTTTATCCAAATAATTCAATTTTTAAAAAAAAAATGATTTTCTTTTTCTCTGTAATAATAAAACAGCACGTTGTATATGATCCAAACTAAGATATAATTAGTCCTTATTGGAAGCAAAACCAGCCTATTGGGTTTATTTAATGTTTACATGATTTTCTACTAGGCTTAAGACATGGATCCAAATTAGAGAAAGACCCATTATAGAAAACCCCAGATCCCAGGAATTCTGGATAATAGGTCCCATACCTGTATACATTTCACTATTAAGCTAATAGTAAGGAAAATAAAGGGATTGGTTAGCTATACAGTAGCTACTCTGCCCACCACAATACAGCTTCACAGTTTGAACTTTTATATACAGATATCCCTTTGCTTTCATATGGGGGGAGGTCAAGCCTTTGAACTAAGAAAGTACAACAGATTATATTACAGGTGCTAAACTCTATATTAAAAAAAAACATAACCTGCACCTTGCAGACTGCAACATTTTTTTTTAATTAGTACATAAAAAAGCCACATAGTTATGACCATTTTGTACAAAAGAATTTCATCTGCTTCAAAATAGATTCTTACAGGTCTACAAACTCAAACTAAATGTGACAACTTGGCCTGCTAAAATAATCCTGAATAGTGGGACCTCCAGATGATGTGGGACCCTTGGCTCGAGCCATGGCTATAGGGTTCATGTATGGCTAGAAAGTAAACAAAATATATTTAAGACTAACTCATTTTGTACAGGTATGGGATCTGTTATCCAGGAGCCCATTATTCAGAAAGGCTGCCAAATAATCCATCAGGTCCCCTGATTTGTACCTGTGCCAACAGGAGCCAAACCTCCATCATATCGCCCCCAACGTCTGTGTAACTGTGCCAGCAATCACCATATTGCCCCAAGTTCCAGAGCCAGCAGCAGTCAATACCTCATATTGCCACCAATCTGTACCTCTGCTAGCAGCAGCCACAAAATCCATCATATTAAAGGCCATGCAAATCCCAAGAGCCCCCCACAAGCCCAGCCAACCAACAGTCCATCAAGCTTAACCAACCAAGAGTCCCCCAAGCCCAACCAACCAAGAGTCCCCCAAGCCCAGCCAACCAGA
>CM044441.1:28849045-28862922 GCA_024363595.1 Xenopus borealis
CCAAAGAGTCTCCCAAGCCCAGCCAACCAAGAGTCCCCCAAGCCCAGCCAACCAAGAGTCCCCCAACCCCAGCCAACCAAGAGTCCCTCAAGCACAGCCAACCAAGAGTCCTTCAAGCACAGCCAACCAAGAGTCCCCCAAGCCCAGCCAACCATGAGTAAACCAAGCCCAGCCAATCAAGGGTTCTGGAGCAGTTGGACTGTTCCAATGGGCTGAAGGTGGCACAATCCTTCAATAGACTGGAACTCTGTTCTCAGTTGTAATCAAGGCAATAGAAGGACCTCACTGCCCTCTGTACAGTCTCATCAACTCTTTCCCCACTCCATGAGCAATTTTAGAGCAATCCTACGTGATGCGACAAAACGCCCGCATCAAGTTGCAATGATGGAAATAAAGTAAGGGATAGACATGTTGGATGATTGCGCAGCATGTCAGATGATGCAGTCGTGTCGTGTCAGATGATTGCTGCGACTTCATCCGACATTCCCATTACTTACCTTATTTACGTCGCTCTGACTTGACTTCAGCGTTTTGTTGAAGTGAGAAGAATCGTGCTGAAATCTCTTGTGGAGTTCAGCCCTTAGGGAATCCAAGTTTGAATGGGTTTATTTAAGTAGGCTTCCCAATGGTCCTTTTAGGGAGTAATTGCCAAAAATGAACATATAACTGCATACCCTCTACCACTGAACTTGCTTAGGAGAGTGCCACGTAATGTGCCCATTGTACCTGCTTTAAAGGAACAGTGACACCAAAAAAAGTGTAGCAAAGTAATAAAAATATATTGTAATGCTGCCCTGTACTGGTAAAAGCTGTGTTTGGCTACACAGCAGAGAACAGCTAAGCCCTGTCCAATAAAATGGTGTTTTATCTGTGATGGCATGCACTTGTTTATATAAACTATAGTAGTTTTTCTGAAGCACACACACAACTTTTACCAGTGTAGAGCAACCATACATTATATTGATACACTTTCAATTTTTGGGGGTACCGTTTCTTTGAGACTGCCTCTAAATATGATAGCATGATGAGCAACAAGTATGCATGTGCCACACGCAGACTTCATACAAGGAATCCTATACATATACTATGCATAAAAACAATACATTTTAAATAAATGTAAAGTGCAAAAAATGTGTATTTTCTTTTTTTATAAGGAACATGCATGCCAATGTTTATTTTTTCCAAGAACGTCCCCTTTAACTCTACATAGCTGCACACTGGCACTTGTTGTACTTGCTATACACGGTCACAGACTTAAACGGATTGTTCACCTTTTAGTAAGATATAGAGTGTGATATTCTGAGACAATTTGCAATAGTTTTTTATGTTTTATTGGCAGTTAGCTTTTTATTCAACAGCTCTTCAGTTTCAGCAATCTGGTTGCTAGGGTGCAAGATAGCCTAGCAACCATGCACTTGAAAAAGAGACTGGAATATGAATAGGAGAGGCCTGAATAGACAGATTAGTTATAAAAAAAGAAGCAGTAATAATATTTGTAGCCTTACAGAACATTTGTTTTTTTTTATGGGGTCAGTGACCCCCATTTAAAAGCTAGAAACTGTCATTCATGGGCTGGTAACTAGGGTTGCCACCTTTTCCTGTGGCTGAATCCAGACAGGGGGCGGGCCCATGATGTTGGTGGGCGGCCCATGACATCATGGGGCGGAGCTATGACGATGTGCTCGCCGATCGCTGTGTCAATCAAGCTAATCCCGCCTGGTTTTCCTTATTTGGAAAACCAGGCAGGAAGTATTGACCCGGGCAGCCCTTCAAAATACCAGGCTGTCCGGGTCAAAACCGGACAGGTGGCAACCCTACTGTCTACAGTCGCTTATTGGCCAGTGTATGTGGCCCAGTGACAGGATTCCCTGACTAATATCTGGCTTTAAAAAAAATGTCTATTGTGCAGGTTTAAATATAACGTCGGATCAAGGACTGCATCAGTTTGTTGGTGTGGTTCTTGCTCTGTTTCCGCATTCTCCGTGTTGTGATCTGACTGTTGAGCCCTAGGTGGGCATATTGGGGCAAGATCTGCTCGTTTGGCAACCTCTTCAAATTAGCAAATGTGCACATGTATGGCTAGTTGGCTACCATTACACACTGGGTTGCTTGAGTCCACCCAAATGCTCCACCAGACTAACACGAGGATCCACACAATGCACATGGCTGAGCCGGATATGCAGAGTTGTGCAGAGAGGATGGTGGCCCTCGTGCCTAGCCATGTCCAATGCTCTCAGGGCTACTAGAATAATACACACTGAAAGTGAGTCCCAGATCAGCTTTACGTGCAAATCTTATACGAAGCATCTCTTATCTGAATGTCTGCTTGCATTTCTTTTCATTATTCCCCCACTCCCATTGGTCCTTGCACAACATCACGCCCCCACTCCCATTGGTCCTTGCACAACATCACTCCCCCACTCCCATTGGTCCTTGCTCAACATCACTCCCCCCTTCCCATTGGTCCTTGCTCAACATCACTCCCCCACTCCCATTGGTCCTTGCACAACATCACTCCCTCCCATTGGTCCTTGCACAACATCATGCCCCCACTCCCATTGGTCCTTGCACAACATTGTTCCCCTGGTGCAGTATTGTGCTACTGTGCAGATAGTTGCTACAACTCCTTATGCCCATTTCCAAATAGCTTTTAATTTCTGGTGAAGTTTGGACATGCCTTGTTATACCCTAACCCTGCCCCATTACACCCAGGGTGTGCTTCTGTTCACACCCATACCACTCCCCAACACTCCCTGTATCTGACAAAATCAGGGCCTTTTCAGTTGCCGGCTTACATTTAAACGGGTTATAGAATGGCTATTTCTAAGCAACTTTTCAATTGGTCTTCATTTTTTCTTCTTTTATAGTTTTTAACTATTTGCCTTTTTTGTCTCTTTTCAACTTTCAAAAGGTGGTCACCGATCCTATCTAAAAAACAAATGCTCTGTAAGGCTACAATTGTATTGTTACTGCTGCTTTTTATTAGTCCTCTTTCTATTCAGGCCTCTCCTATTGCAACAGTGAACCCACCCTTTCCCCACACCTCCAGCACCGAAGTCTGCTGTATCTGGGAATAATTTATGTAAGAGTTGAGGTGTGTGGTACCATCCCATTATAACCTTATCTATCTATTCTCTTTAATGGTGACACATACAGATGTTGTCCTATCGTTTTCCCTAATTCTCTCCCAGGTGGATATTGCAATCTTATTACCAAGCATTTCCTCCCAATGGATCATATACTGATGGGGATGGTTTGTGACATCTTCTCCATTAATGGTTTTGTACCACCTCCTAATCAAACCCCGTTGTGTAAGGGATTGTCAATAAGAGGGTGGTTCCGTTGGAGACATGCCTTGGGATATATGGTTAGTAGTAATGTCTCAATTGTATCTATAGTTAGGGGGAGATTCCGCTGTTGTTTTCCCCTTCTGTGATTATTCTGTAGGTGCGCAAGGTACCATCTGTTGTTTTAAACAACAATTGGAGATGGGTTACTTTAACTGTTAATTGCTGTATATAGGCCATTGAAAACTAATTTGAAATTAACGGAAATTATCTATTTGTAGTTGTCAACAGCCCCTGGTACCAGGCCCGGATTTGTGGAGAGGCCACCTAGGTCCAGGGCCTACGGTGGCAGGATTATAGGGGGCGGCATGCTGCCCAACCACACCTACATTGGTTCAGAAATTTTAATGTCCTGTGTGCCAATTCCCATTGCTCCGTCCCGATGAAAATGTAAGCAAATAAAAGGGAGGGGACAGGGCGACAAACGACATCAGGCCTAGGGGTGCCCACTATGTAATCCGGCCCTGCCCGGCACAGCTCAGTGAGAAGGGGAAGGACCTGAAAGACTTAGTAAGTTGAGTTCAGCTTCCATACTTATTGTCCCTGGCTACAAAACCACTAGTGATTTATTAATCAGGAATAACTCAATCTGCACCAAAGTCTAACCCCCAAAATGTTGTCATTGTAGGATATACACACCCAACCTATACCCAAGTCTGGTTCTTTATGCTTCTCATCAATCTATCACACCCAACCCAAACCTGCCCAACTGGTGGTTCACTAAAAACCACACCACTAAAAACCACACCACTAAAAACCACCTCTATGGTCCATCACCTGTTCAAGCCCCTCTAATCCCGAAAAGTTACAGATACATTATACAAGTACTGTTAGTAATCAAACATTATAGAGATTGGTGCAGAATGCCAATAGTTGTACCATTATCAATCAACAAAAATATCACAAACCAGTAACAAGGGAGAAAAAATACTCACAGTTCACCCCAGTCCAAGGGTGCAAAGATCCAGAACAGGAAAAAGTTTTGAGTTTTCTCCAAAAGTCCAAAAACATAGTTAACAAATAAAATCATTTATGTAGACATACAAGTTACCACCTAACGCGTTTCGTGCCTACTAGGGCGCTTACTCATACTCACTTATGTTAGCAATGTCAACATTCTGAAGAAGCCAACAAGGTGAAACGTGTCAGGCATGATGCACTTCCTACACCCAACTGGAGACTCGTGGAGGAAACAGGGCTCTGGATATATTTCCTTTCCATCACAGTTCTGGACTTACTGGGGCTTATTCTTCTGAGTTCCACTGAATGATTTTAACTTTGTAAGTGAGGTTTGAAGGCAAAACTGGTAGTAAACAGAGACAGTGGTCCAATTAGATGTTAGCACCCCAGCTTTGACAGCTATTGGCTAGACAAAAAAACGAAAACAAAGATTTTTTTGGGGGATTATTTTATTAAAGAAGATTTGAATGCCCAAAGCAAAAACAAACAGGATCTCTGAAGCAGCAATTTTTTCAAAATAACATGGTCAAGTGGAGGTGGCCCTTCACTGACTGCTAGCCACACATCACAATTTATCCATGTCACGTTCCTCTGTGGTTTTTCTTTAACATGAGATTTTATTTTATTTTTTTATGTTTTTATTTTCAAATTTTAAATAACAACAGAATTGATAAAAAGGGAAGGAAGTGGGGAGGGGACTATGGTTGAGATTAAGTTCTTCACTTAGTAGGAGGTGCTACTAGGAGTAGGAGGTTGAAGGCAGGAACAGCAGATACATGAGACAAGCAAGAGGTAGCAGTGCATTCCGCTAGGGTGATTAAATCCGTGGCCTTCTCACTGGCTGCACAAGGCCAGAATCTTTCAAATACCCCCACACTGAATCTGACTGTAATAAGTGCTGCAGTAAAGTTAAATTATACACACACACACACACATATATATATTAGTGGGAACACGTTAACTAAAGACAATTACATAAAAAAGCTATCAGGACATATAGAATACACAGGGTTGGTTAGATATGTAGCATGCATAATGGGACCCTCAATGTACAACCCCACGCTCCCACCTCAACTCTCTACATGACAGCAAATGACTCATTTAGCAATAATCGACAGTTTAATTGTCTCCCTTTTGCCTATCAATGTACTTATCTCAAATTTCCTGGAATCTGACTGTAATTAAGAAGTATCTTTAATAGTTTAATTTCAATGGCGTTTGATCCAGCCACTTAACTACTCAGGAGATCTTGAAAAAAAGAATTGGAGAAACAAAAATATCCAAACTAGGGATCCACTAATTTGGATTTGGCTGAACCCCCAAATCCTCCACAAAAGATTTGGCCAAATACCAAACCGGATCCTAATTTGCATATGCAAATGAAAGAAAAAAATTGCATATGCAAATTAGGGGTGGGAAAGCGACCACATTTTTTACTTCCTTGTTTTTACTTCCATGCAAATTAGAATTCGGTTCGGCCAAGCAGAAGGATTCGGCGGAATCCTGCTGAAAAAGGCTGAATCCTGAACCGAATCCTGGATTTGGTACATCCCTAATCCTAAAGGGGTGGTTTACCTTTAAGTTAATGTTCAGTATGTCATGAAGTGGCCAATTTTAAGGAACTTTTCAATTGGTCTTCATTATATATATTTTTTGTAGTTCTTGAAATATTTGTCTTCCTCTTCTGACTTCTCCCAGCTTTCAAAGGGGGGGGGTCAGTGACCCCATCTAAAAAGGCAACACATTTATTGCTATTTCAACTTTGTATTACTCATCATTCTATCCAGACCCTCTTCTATTCCTATTCCAGCCTCTTATTCAAATGAATGCATGGTTACTAATTTGCACCCTAGCAACCATATTGCCGAAACCGCAAACCGGAGAGCTGCTGAATAAAAAGCTAAATAACTTAAAAACAATAAAAACTAACTGCAAATTGTTTTAGAACATCACTTTCTACACCACACTAAATGTTAACGACCCCGTTTTAATTCCCATTGATTTCAGTGGTGTCTTGGTTATTGTTATATCATACATTTCAAAAAGTGGGGTGGTGAAAACTGAAATCACACAACATTGATAGGCTGATCATAAATGAAGGGGAAATTCTGTTATCTCAGATTAACCTTATTTAACATGAATGCTGACCTCCACCTTTATAGATGAGCCCCACTTAGTTTGCAATAGAGAATGAACTGAAAATTAACTAATTGTCTTTTATGTAGATTAAAACTCATAAGAAACAAAAAAAGTTTATTACACATACAGATTATAGGCAGCGTGATATATAATACATTGATTTCAGAAGGTGAATATCAAGGCATTAGCCGTCCCCATGGAACTAATCAGGTTAATCCCCAATCCAGTATCAGACCCATTAGGGATCTAAGCCTATGAATTGGCCCCTAGTGCTCTCCCTCTTTCTTCTGGGTGTCTAAGGCACTGATCATGGCTAAGTAGTATTCTGGGTTTTGTACACTGTAATGGACTTAAAGGAGAACCAAACTCTTAATTATACTAAGAAATCTCTACCCTACATAGACTCCCTCCCCGCTCTCCGCCAGCCTGTTACCCCTAACTCTTTACTTAGCTCTCGGGGGAGATTCTTTGCAGAGAAGTTCACGGGCACCATCTTCTTCTCTTCGGTAATGTTTGGTAAGAAATCGGCATATCGGTGCATGCATGGTTTAGCTTCCAGTCCCCTACAGCTGCGCATATGCCAAAAGCCACGGAAATTGACGAAGTGCTGGAAGATGACCCAAAGATTACCAAAGAAAAGAAGATGGCGCCCATGAACTCCACTACACAGAATCTGCACCGAGGGGTAAGTAAAGAGGTACCATCTTCTTCTCTTTGGTAATCTTCGGGTCTTCTTCCGGCGCTTCAGCAATTTCTGTGGTTTTTGGTGCATGCCCTGATATGCCATATATATCTTCCTGAAGATTACCGAAGAGAAGAAGATGGCACCCATGAACTCCCCTGCACACAATGTGCACCAGGACATTTACCGGGGGTAACAACTAGGCTGGGGGAAGCAGGGAGGGGGGGTCTATGTAGGGTAGGGATTTTTATAATTAAGGGTTTGGTTCTGCTTTAATGACATTTCCCGGGCCCTTAATGCAGTAAATACACTTAGTCTTAAGTCTTTAGTACGTTAATGTCTAAAATAGTAGGTTCCTATAGAAGATATGTGGGCTGGTTTACAAATATTGGTACAGGTATCGGACCTTTTATACAGAATGCTCGGGACCTGGGGTTTTCTGGATAACGGATCTTTCAGTAATTTAGTTCTTCACACCTTAAGTCTACTAGAAAATCACGTAAACATTAAATAAACCCAATAGGCTGGTTTTGCTTCCAATAAGGATGAATTATATCTTAGTTTGGATCAAGTACAAGCTACTGTTTTATTATTACAGAGAAAAAGGGAATAATCTTTACAAATGTGGATTATTTGTATAAAATGGAGCCTGTGGGAGACGGCCATTCCTTAATCGGCATACCTGTACAAATTTCACAAGTGCATCGTCTAACCAGGTCCTCGCTTTAATATTCTCCCGTAGTAAAATTAATTTCTGATTCAGCACAAGGAACATTTGCAGTTAGTGCACTAACCCATACCAACCAATCAGCCCTTAGCAATTCTGAATTTTCTTATTATTTATAACAAAAGCTCATATCTGTAGTTATTATGGATTCCAGCACTGGGGGCAAAATGAATAAAAAGAATCTAAGGTTGCACTAGCTACAAAGGGCTTCCTATCTAATCCATATAAGGTCTTGCAAAGATTATAAGGGGGCGATTTATAAAAGTTCGGGTTCAAATTTTTGCCACTATTCGAATTTCTTTGCACAAAAACTCAAATTCCAATATTTTCAAAAACTTGAATGCCTGCTATTTACTAAGCACATAAAAACTCGAATGTAAAACTTTGTCATTTAAAAGCTGGCAAGCTCATGCACAATTCAAGCCATTTTCACTGGTTTTTGATCCTGTAAACTCACTAATTCAAGCTTTTAAAGCCTACAAACTCGACACAAGTTTTTTCCAAGACTGTATTCAACAGAGTTTTTTACATTCTGTTTTTAAATAAATGAGTAAACATCCAAGTTTTTTTTTTTTAAATTGTGAGTTTATTCAAGTAGAAAAAAACCTCACAAATTCAAATTTTGATCAATAGGCCTCCTCATGTCCCCAGTGCTCTACTGCCCTATACAGGCTCAACATTGAACTGGCTGTTATTTCATTTTTAGTGGCCTTTCTTAACTGGAGGCTCTTGACTTTGTTAACACAGATCTGTTACTGAAAGCTCAGGGGTATGTTTTTAGCTTCTCAAACACACAAAACCATTGGGCAATAAAAATATTTGCTTTAGATCTTCACTGGTAAGATCTGAATACTGGGTAGCAGCACCTGAACACATGTTGTCTGGTTTTTGAATTCTAATCATAGATTCTCTTCTCCCTGCTGTGATTCTTCTAGAAATAAAAAACTATAGATAACTGACTGCCATGACAACCCTTATATGCAACATGTCACTCCTCTGAGATCAAGCTGAACATTACAAACAAGCAATGAGAGGACAGAACTTTACAGGGAGTTCTCCCTATGCACATAACAGGGAAAGGAACCTGGCTTTTTGGGATATATTTTTTTCATTGCTCCCAAACCCTCTCCATTGATTTCTTAGAGCACCCTATTTCATAAATACTGTATCTAGTATAGGTAATTCTGGACTTGCTGAGTAATCATTGAAGATGTTTCACTACTCACCCGAGCAGCTTTTTCAGTTCTGAGTTGAACTGATGAAGTTGCTCGAAAGAGTGGTGTAACGTCTTCAATGATTATTCAGCAAGTCCAGTTGTTTTAGAATTACCTACAGTATACTAGACCTGGATGAATGAAAATCTTCATAGTCATACTATTTCATATAGTTTATATTTCCCTGCAAAAGAGGTAGGTGGTGGAAATAATAATGGCCCTTTCCTTTTGAGTCCACAAAATGGTAAACCCATTAATTGTTTCCCCTGCTCCATCAAAAGCCTGGAAGATTGGGGAATCAACACTTTTTAAACGTAAGAATGGTAAAGGCAGCCACCAACTGGAAAGTCAAAGGTTGAAGATGAATGGTGTAGAGGTAGAGGGGCTTTAGTGCTGGAGGGGTCAGCACATGTTTCAGGCTTTCATTGCAATAGAGGGGTTAGAACAACATTATGGTCATGTAGGGGTGTTCATTTTCCATATTGATGCTTGGCATGCTCCTTTAAATTAGAGCAAACCTGACAAACAAGTTTATGCATGCACTTTTACACTGGAGAAATATGGATTTAACTCTATCCATAAAAAGACAGTCCTGTGCATGTATTTCATATGTATTCAGTACCATGTAGTAGCATGTTCCCTTCCACATACACAGTCGCAGGGACATATTTATAAAGGTGTGTATAAAATACAAAAAACATTCAATGACACCAAACACCGCCTCTTTACCACCACAGTAAGCTGTGTAAAATCACACATAGTGATAATGCTATATAGAAACAAATATAGCGTAAGTGTAGCAATGTGTAACAGTCTAGTTAAAAGATGAGTTGTTAGGCCACTTTACAACAGTTTTCTTGCATAATGAATTTGTGCCATTGACTTAAATGGGTTACACCATATCTGAGGTGTAAAGTAACGGTATAAATTTTCTGCATTAGTATCGCATTAAAAAATTGTGTGGTCGGCTTTTTTGTACTAGGATATTTCTGTGATAATAAGCATGGCGTAGGGGAAACAGAGCTTTATATATCCACCATTCATTTTGCACTAGTTCTTACATCATCTTTTAAGTTTTCACACTAGAGATCAAGAAAAAGCACAACCTGAACCAGCGCCTGCAGCTTCCCGCTCCAGCTAAAGACCCGATGCTGCTGATGGGCAGGTACATATAAAACTGTAAGCTAGAAGTCTGAAGCCGGCAGTCTAAGGAAATGGGAGAGCAGGCAGAAGAGTTCAACCCAAACCGCCCGCAACCAGAAAAAAGTGACAGTATTGGGCCGGGCCCCCACATCACTATTTCACACCTTTATAAGAGCAGAACTACACGGACGATTTACCTCCGTTTTCCGTGGATACAATAGACGGTGAGAAAACGGATGCAACAGGAACAAGGTAAGTAATGGAAAAGTCGGATGGAGTCGCAGGGTTGATTGACGCGGCACAACTGTCGAATGAAAATGCTGCAAGCCGCATCTTCATCCGTCGCGTAGCATCAACTCTGCAACACCATCCGACTTTTCTATTACTTAACTTGTTCTCATCGAGTCCATTTTCGCACCAACCATCGCATCTGCGGAAAAAACGGAGGTAAATCGTCCGTGTAGTCCTGCCATAAATATGTCCCATAGCGTCTGTACCCACCCACATGGTGTAAGGTGTGTAAGCAAGGGTGCCTTCTAGGTTAAGCTAATCCTGTAAGCAATGTTTCTACCGACCCTTTGGCAGGTTACAGCACATTCATAAGGTTGTAGCACCTGAAACACACCAGGTGGGACACTTTGTTTCTTTACCTGCCTGGAAACAGGGTAAATATGATTCATATCAGTATAATTATGGTCCATTCGTTTTCAATTCTTGTTTATATGGGCTAAAACATACAATTTATAGGGCCAATCTTGCCTGCTGTTGAACAAGAACTTTGAGCTGCCAGGACATTGCAGAGATGATGCCCTATGATTTAACATCCCATAAAACAGGTTAAATGCCCACATACAGTAAAAACCAATCTTCATTGCTTAGCACAAACATTTTCATACAAAGTAATATTGATCCTCTGTTTACAGACAGGACTCATCTAAATTTTTGCACTAGACACTCAAATATGTCGGCCCACTGTATTTAGCTGAAAAATACATGGCTTTTCTTGGAAGCAGATTTCTCCATAGACTTATATGCTCATAAATTGATGTTGTTTTAACAAAATATTCCAGCATGCCTTAACAGCTGACGGTGAACACTGTTATAAGTAGTAGTTCAACATCAGCTGGAAGTTGCATGTTCCCACTGAACAGGAGCTTTATGCAACCAAAGAGCCTATAAACAGGGTATACTTTCTCTCTGCTTACACACAGGGTATCTCATAGTGACCAACTATATGTGCGAATGTAGAAAAACACTCCTAACCAATTCAGTGTCACTAACACTTTCATGTACCGCTGAAGTCTCTGATAATTATGGATTTATTTTGCTGTGCTGGGACCCTGGGCATAAACAATTTGCATGGACCCGTTATTTAATTCATATAAAATCCCAAACTAGAGTCCCTCGATTGTTGTTGGATAACAATCCCCAGACCCCAACAACATCATTTGGGAGCTGCACTTCAACAATTAAAAGGATGCAAGCTGGGTAACACTGGCATTAAGCAATAGTTCCCACACTGACTATATCATGGTGAGCTAATTCATTCCATTTCTACAACTGCCATTCTGAGGGGCCCCATATTTCACCCCCTAAAGGCAGCTCTGGTGATAAGGCAGAGGCTCTTTAAGGAAGCCAGTTTGGCTTTAGCAGCTGTATATTAAGAGTCTATCCTGTTATGGCAGTGACTGAGTTAATCTAATTGATAAGGCAGCTTCAATGCTGGACATTAAGAAGGCAGCAAAAAAATCAGCAGCGTTGCTTTTAACTGGAATTCATCCAGATTTAACACAAAAAAAAACTCAAAAGACAGACAAGTAAGCTGCACTTGGCTTGCATTGATTTGAGGAACGGTAGCAGTGTTCCAGAAAGAGATGCTTGTGGGACTAGAAAAGGTTCTGTGAGGAACGCCACATCCATTGGGTTCTGGCAAGACCCCATTTTTGTCCATGTGCCTCCTCTGCATCAAGCAGAGTTGCTTCCAGCAGAACCTTCATCCACCCCCTTGGGGCCGCTTGGCCTGTGAGAGACTACACTGTCTTTGCTTCTCTGTAAATCATGGAAGTAAGGGTGGGACAGGGCACTGAACGCAGAGATGCGGTTGGCTGGAGTGAAGGTCAGGCATTTCTAGGAAAAGAGAAAAAAACAATAAATGTATTAGGTAACTGGTGCTCACTGATGCTCTGGACTGGTAACCCCCACACCATAACACACTGCTCATTTTAAACCTAATTGATGATTTTTCAGCAGCAAATCTAAGAGATGAATATCAATGTCATGAAACTCCTTCCAAACAAAGTCAGTTGCAGTAGCATGGAATTCTTTCACTTACAATAAGTAAGTCCTTGCCTTGCTCATCTATATCTGGAACAACATTTTCAATTGGCAGAGGTTGTCTAATATGGAAAGCGTCCCTTGGAACAGCCACATCATGGGGCCACTCGTCTTCCTCTGGGAGTCCAATCACACTGTGGGACAGAAAACTGCCATTAGCAAATGTGTGGGGCATAAATGATGTTCTGGTTTCTAAATGACATACTGCTATAGTTACAAGAATATGCAAGGCAACAAATACACGCTCAGCCTAAATCTTACTCTTAAAGGAAAACCTATACCCCAAAATGAATACTTGAGCAACAGTTTATATCAAATTAAGTGGAAAATTAAAGAATCTTATCAAACTGGAATATATATTTAACATCTCTTGCCTTGAACCACCATTTCTGTGTGCTGCCTCAGTGATCACCTGACCAGAAATATTTCAACTTTAACTGGAACAGGAAGAAGTGTGGAAGCAAAAGACACAACTCTGTCTGTTAATTGGCTCATGTGACCTAACAAGTCTAGTTTGTTTGGTATGTTTGTGTGCACCGTGAATCATAAGATCGCAGGGGGCTGTCCTTATTTTTTTTAAATGGCAATTTTCTATTTATGATTATCCAATGGCAGATACTGCTAAAAAGTATATTGTTATGAAAATGGTTTATTTACATGAGGCAGGGTTTTACATATGAGTTGTTTTATGCAATATCTTTTTACAGAGACCTACATTGTTTGAGGTGTATAGTTTTCCATTAATAGCCAAGAGGCCGTCCCTGTATACTCCTTGAGGACCCTCCCCTGGGCAGTGTTAGAATTTATTCAACCCAGATTGCTGCAAAATGTTTGATCTGTGGATAAAAGTCAGGCTGACTCACTCAGTACATTTTACAGTCAGAAGATCTTGTTTTTAGAGTCCTTCCCTTTGCTCCCTGCACTTTCTTCCACCACAGACAAAAAGCACAGTGGAGAAACCCAGGAAAAAAAAACCCAGCAGATACATGGACACTTTTCAAAAATATTATTGACTTAGAAGGCATGGGTCTTGTATTTTTGCTCCTGTATTAAAATATATTAGAAACCCAATATCCGCAAAGCTCTGAATTACATGAAAGCTAATTCCCTTAGAGGCCATTATAAGTAGTGATGAGCAAATTTTTCTTCCAGCATTTTTCCGATGACGACTCCAATGGGTGAAAAAACTTGTCCATAGACTTCAATGCATTTTGGAGAACTTTCTCAATTTGGCGAAGCGAAACTGGTAAGTTTCGCCCATCACTAATTGTATGCAGATACAGTGGTGTGAAAAACTATTTGCCCCCTTCCTGATTTCTTATTCTTTTGCA
>CM044441.1:28876823-28924716 GCA_024363595.1 Xenopus borealis
CCCCCCCCCAGCAGTCTAACAACAGAACAATGAGAAGTTAAGCAGTTACAGCTCACTAAAACAAGTTAACAGCTGCCTGTTGATATAAGAACAGCACTCAATAGTAAAATCCAGGTCCCGCTGAGTTAAATTGAGTAGGAGGAACAACAACCTGCCAGAAAGCAGTTCCATCCTAAAGTGCTAGCTCTTTCTGAAAGCACATGACCAGGAAAATGACCTGAGATGGCTGCCTACACACCAATATTACAACTAAAAAAATACACTTGCTGATTCTAGAATTACATTTTATTTTGTAGAGTGAACTATTTGCAGTGTAGATAGTGTAATTTAGAAATACAAAATACATCATAAAAATCATGACAGAATTCCTTTAACGGAACAGTTCAGTAAAAACTATAAACTGGATAAATGGCTGTGTAAAATAATAAATGTTTTTAATATAGTTAGTTGGCCAATAATGTATAACGGCTGGAGTTACTGGATGTCTCACATAACATAACACTACTTCCTGCTTTTCAACTCTCTAACTCTCATTCAGCTCAGATTCAAAAGCAACAGTTGTGACCCATGTGGCCCCCTCAAGTCTCTGTTTACTGCCTGGTCAGTGGAAACCAAGCGAGCTACAAGGCAGGATAAAGTGTTTTGGCTATTATGATAGACATCCAGTCACTCCAGCCTTTATACATTACATTTTTGGCTAATTAACTATATTAGAAACATTTTTATTTTGCACAGACTGTCTAATTACCTACGGTAGTTTTTATTTTTACACTGAACAATTTCCTTAAATTCTATTTCAATCTGCCTAACTGCTAGTTAATCCAGAGGAAGGCAAAAAAAACAATTTTTGAAGCCTCTTGGCTCAGAGTGGGACACATTCCTTCCCGACTCCAAAATGGCAGTCCCTGGATCAACTTGTACTATGAACTATCTTCCATAACTCTGTATTCCCTCCCTTGCTAAAAAGCCATCCAACCAATAACAGATTATATGTAAATTGCCTACGAAAAATAACTGGCAATATCATTCTTAAGCAAATTTTATAATCTACCCTTTGTTAGCAGTTGATTTCAGTGATCTTAGTGCATTATGCTTTCCGGAAGGTTATCTTGGTCAGGCCATACTTTCTTACTTTCTCTTCGATTATTAAAGTCATCACATGCAAAACCTTACTATAGTCTTATCTATAAAAGAGAGTCAACTCTTTTGTTGACCAGAAAAACCGCTAAGGACAAGGTGACAGAGTCAGGGCCACCATTAGTGGGGACATCTGCCCAGTGCAAGTTGGAGACCCTTGAGTGCCATGGAAAGGATGCACAGATTGCGGGCAAGTTGTAAAAGGGCAAGGTTGGGCAATAGCAAGGCTTGTGTATAGCACCCCATGGTTTCTGAAGGCTACTTAATTCAAAACAAAAGCACACCAACATAGTTCTCCACAACACACAGGTAAAACAATGCATAGTTATAACACAAGCACCAGAGCAAAGACCACTTATTTTCCTCACTGAATAAACATCCCTCATATACATATGACTTACTTTCGCCGAAACATTTCTGCAAATATACAGCCAACACTCCAAAGATCAACTGGCGTGGCGTAACTTGACTGGAGTAAGACTTCTGGGGCTCTGTACCACAAGGTGACCACCTGCCAATGGAAACAGCCATTAATTACACAAGTTACCCATTCCTTCCCCCACCAAAATCCATCATTATTGTCCTTGATTTATTTTTAAAGTGCCAGTCTGTTAACACAATATATACATACACTAATACATAAATGACACGTGCACGGCAATCATCTGTATGAGTAAATATATAAAGCTATATTATAGTGGCGGCTGATCAGAAGAACAAGATGTTGGGTTCCTGTCCTGCAGAGATAATAATCTAGTCTTTTAAAACCAAAACTTATTCCGGTTTTTGTTAAAAAAAAAAACTAAATATGGAAGTAACTAGAATCTAAAAATACTACAACTAAAACCTAGCGAGGTCATGTAAAAGTCAATGGCAACCATTTGAGGATATTAATAGCCTTCACAATGTTTGAGCTTTTTTTGCGGTGGGTTTCACTTGAAAACTCAATTTGAGTGATTCGCATTTTTTTCCAGCGGAAAACTCAATTAATAGAAGTTTTCAGTTTGTTCAAACCGAATTCATTGGTTTTTACATGAGCGTTCTTTCTTAAATTACAAAAAAATCTAATTCAACCTTTGAGAAATAAGCCCCTTAGTGGTTTTTTTTTTAACCATGACTTAATTCACATTTAAAGAAAGAACAAATATCTACTTATTTATAATAATATATAATATATATATAATATAAAAACATTAACACATAAATACGCAGAATTAATCTAAATAAGAATATGAAAATCTCGAAGTTCTTGTTTTCATGAGTTTAACAAGTAAAAAAATTCAAAAAATTCTAAAGTAACTAAATATTTAGAAATGCTTGAATATATCTAGAACGAGAAGCATATTAATTCCTAGTGTTGTTCTTTCAATGGCCAGATAAATTATTAGAAAAAAAGAAGTGTCCCCATCCTTCAGAGGGATTGTTTACCTTCAACATTAACTTTTAGTATGACGTATACACTCATGTTTTGAGATAATTTGCAATTAGTTTGTTTCATTTGTGTTTTTTTTTTAATTATTTAGCTTTTTTATTTTTAGATGGAGTCAGTGACCCCATTTGAAAGCTGGAAAGAGAAAGCAAATAAATGAAAAACCATAAAAAAGAAAAAAAGAAGGGCAATTGCAAAGATGTTTAGTATTAGCCATTCTATAAGATACTTAAGTTTGAGTTATCTTAAAGCTGAACCACCCCTTAAAGTTTTCATGAGATAAACCATGTTTTTCATTTAGGCCAGATTTAATTCTATGAGAAAAAACTGGCTGAAACTTTTATTGAGTTTCTATGAGGTAAACCAAGAGATACATTTTTCTAACTCAGCTGAATGTGGCTCAATGTGGCCGACTGTGTGATAACTGGTAGAGAATATTAGTAAACAACTAATTACCAAACACTCAAGGCAAGTGTAGCGGGGTGAACTCCTGCGTTTTTATTTCACGTCAGCGATGTAACATTTCAGGGGCGGAACCCTTTGTCCCCTAAAACATTACATCGCTGACGTGAAATAAATACTCAGGGGTTCACCCTGCTACACTTAACCAAACACCAGGCTACCTCGTTTGTAGAGTCTGGGGAAAATAGAAAAACTCTTGTTTTGGATCTAGAAAATATTAGTAGCCACCTCCAACCCTTCAAATCCTGAACTATAGCTTCTGGTTCTACTAATGCAGGTTTTGTTCCAATGATTTGAAGATTTCATGCATCTTTAAGTACTGTTTCTCCTTTTCTTTATTAATTTTGTATAAATAAATCATATTTTTTTTAAAAATAATTAATTGGCAGTTTTGTTTATATATTGCCCACATTAAATGACATGATAAAAATATGCTTGAATCTGGCCGTGTTTATTCTTTTGCATTCCACTTTTATGATTTGTTGTTTTTGAATGGCTCTACTAGAACCGGTACAAAGATTCTGCCTAAAGGGAATTATCTCAAGACCAAACCAAAGGCACTAATAGTTTCTAGCTGGAAGCACATTTGTACCTTCCTCCATTGGTCTCTAAGATATCCCTCTGGGCTGTGCAATCCACTGATTCATATTAGTTTTTTTATTCATAGCCTGTATTTTAACTATAATTGTTCTTGGCAATAAGCATAATAAAAAAGTTTCTGCCCCTTGACAAAGTCCAACACACTGTGGTTTTAACAAAAAAAAACATTTTTATGCTCCACTCCCTCTTACCATAGAAACCAAACAAATATTTGCCGGCATTCTTTTAAGTTTCCAGATAAGAATACATACAGTAGCTTGTTCACAGGATAAAAGTGTCTAGCACTCAACAAACACATTCAGGCTGATTCATTTTACTTTTTAAAGTATTGTAATTTAATTAGGAAATGCTGTTTAAGAGGTTTATCAGGCAGGGCTATTATTAAAGGTGAATGGCTGTTTGTCTATTGCTGTAGATAGTAAAGCTTTGCAGTGCTCACAATTACCAGCAAAAATGCATGTGCGTGTATATAGTTATATATATATATATATATATATTGTTTTATATATATATATATATATATAGTTATATATATACAGATGCAGCCACTGGGATTGGTGAGTTAAATGCGTCGTGACTCAGGGCTAATTGAAGAAACTGTGTTATCTAAAGTTATCTTAACTCATTTAATGCATTTAACCTTTTCATTAGCATACCAAAGCACCATTGTTTTCAATGGTGAACTCTTTAATTGGATGGGATGCTGTGACACAATATTCTGTGCTAAGTGGGATAAATGGGATAGATGAGTTAAGTTTTTCTGTGTCAAATGCACAAAGTGGCTTCATCTGTATATTGGATGTCAATGATAGGAGCACATGAGGTCAGAGCAAGACTGCACCAATGAGCCAATGCAATCCTTGCAACAACAGGATTTTAAAATCTGACTGATTCATGGCTGATTTTTGCCAAGATATCGATTGAGGGAGCCCATCAGAGGACCCCCTACAATGGGCCAATAAGCTGCCGATATTGTGTGTCGGCAGCTTTTATCGGCCTGTGTGGCCACTTTAAGGGCAAGGCCACACGTGGTGTTTTTACGTCACGTTTTTAAAAATGCTTTGTTGGGTGTAAATACGCCACTGAAACCACACAATACGTTTTTACATTGTTTTTCCACATGTAGGTTTCTTTTCCCAACATGTAATTCTCATTGTTCTCAATGAGAATTTGGACTCCATATTTAAAATATGCTGCTTATTTACTCAATGTGTGGTTTCAAACATGCAGATCCCATAGAGTCTCTTGATTTTGTAGTTTCTGTGGTGGATTTCAGCTTGCAAACGCCTTGTGTGAATTACCATAGTGCGTTTTCCAGTATTTTCAGTGGTAGTGCAATTGATGCAACATAAAAACACCACGTGTGGCCTTGCCCTAAGAGTAAGAAAAGTGCACAAAGATGCACAACCAAATATATTGTTTCCCCTGTCTTTATGAGTCTCATACAGCCAATGTTCCATGCTCTATTACACAACCACCATTAAGACATGAGTTAGTTGGTGCAGAAATATAACACAATAATGGGCGCAACAGAAACAAGATGCAATCCAGGTTTTAGGTGGCAAGCATTCTATTCTTTTAAAACCTGATTATGTAAAGGGAAAAACAAGACATTGACCTTATTGTACACCTCAAATATCACACGCGTTATGTGTCATGGTGTAAACATAGGCTGCAAAAGATTTATGTTTGTTTTAAAGTGATACTGACACTAAACAATGACTTTTTAACATATGAATGTACATTAAGGGGGCAGATTTACTAAATTCACATGCAGGATTCGAATGTTCGATCGAATTTTCAAAAAGATTCGAATTTCGAATAAGCAAATTAGGCAAATTCGACCATCGAATATTCGAATGACTCGAATATTCAAATTAAATTTTATTAGAAAATTTGATGGTCGAATACTTCCCCTTTAAATTTAAATTCGATCACCTACTTCGCCAGATTAAACCTACCGAAATGGGGATCATTCCCTAAGATCGAATAAGGAAAATTCGATCGATCGCTTAAAAATCGTTTCGAAAATTCGAGAAAAAAAACGAATTCGATTCGATCGAATAGGGAAATTAGATCAAATCGAATTAGATTTTTTTTTTATTTTCTAACGATTTTTAAGCGATCGATTGAATTTTGCTTATTCAAATTGCGCTAAAAAATTCGAATACGAAATTCACAATTTAATTTTTTTAATTCCCCACTATTCCCCCACTATTCCCTGGTCGAATTTCGAATTTTTTGCCATACGAAATTCGACCCTTAGTAAATCTGCCCCATAATGTTACCTGTAGGTAATGTTGATCAGTTTTTGCTGAGAGGGTTGTTTTTCTATATAATTGTTATATTTAATATAATTGTTCCTAAGCCTGACTCTCTGACAGTCTGACTTTGCCAACCTGACTGTCCCATCTCAGCCTGTTAGTTACAGTTTCTAATGCTAACGGACTCCTGCTGCACAAATATGGCAGCCCCCTCATACAGGAACATGGGGGATCAGACAGGCAATGTAAAAGCATCATGCAAATACTTTATGGTAAAGTTAGAAGTAGCTTTCAAAGCCAATATTATAATAGATGTAAAAAAGAGTTTAATGTCAGATGTCAGTATCTCTTTAAGGAGGAAGGTGAGTTAATTGAGTAAAGGCAAATGGGCACGCGAAAGACCAAAATTATACAGCTAAGTAAAGAATCCCAACATAAAACGAGTAGCCATTGGGCTGAGGAATAATTTTAGGTACCTTTCTCTAGATTGTAGGGTGCTGTGTCTTTTAGGGACTATTAGAAGAAACATTTAATAACATGCTAATATCATTGGTATTTTACATGATATTATGGGTGCTATTTGCTTTATCCTCTGCAACCAATCTTTAGCTATTCTCTTGTAATATCTACATACTGAGGCTAGTCTGTTTGAACCCTTTGGGGTTTCAAAGAAAATAAACCCACTTATGTAGGAAATCTCTCCGTGGACCCTTTTTTGGTATTTTTGGTGAGTGTATGGTGAGAAACAAGCTGATCGATATCGGCAGAAAACTTGAACATTAGTCGGCTCGTCGATCAGGCTGGACAGAACATTTTGATTGGGTGCGGTGAAGACACCAAAACATCAGCCATTGTTTGTGCAGAATCGTCAGATACAGGTAGAATTCTATTGTTTCTATCTGTATATCTGACACTTCGGCTCTACAGGTGTTTATTGAAATGAACAATCTTAATTGGTAAGATCATAATTCTTATGTCTATGGCCTCCTTAAGTCCTGCTGACAACTCTAATTCAAAGAAATGGCTGCAGGAACTTGTTCCAAAATCCACAACAGAAGATCAGCAAGGACTGAGTGTAATACAATGTCTTCATAGTCTATTCTTCTCTAATGCTGGAACAAAGGCCTAAATTTATGTATCATTTCTGATTTCAACTGCCATTCAGACTTAGGCACTGTGTACTACAGCAACCTTCAAATATCATATGGGTCATTCATTCATCATCCATGCACTAAGTTTAAAATGAAAAATTGGTGCAAGTCTGCACCCACTAATTATGCTACTGCTCCTAGGGAATAAAGCAGGTGGTCCCAGCTATGTTTATAGTTGGTGCTTTGCATCCTCTATCACCATGGGGGTGGGATGGAAAATAGCATAGCTTTGTATGAAAAATATCTTTATATTGCAAAGCATTTCCAGACAGTTCTAAGAATTAAAGATGATAACATATGACTCCTAAAATATCCTACTAAGAATTCTAAGCAAATAAATTGCTGATTCACCATTCCTGGGAATATAACAGAATTCCAAACAGATTTTCTAGAACAGTGAGCATTCTTGTGGTCCACAAGTTTATTTATTATTAATTTATTTTAAATTGACTTTGGGGCAGATTTACTAAATTGACATGAAGTATTCCAAGTTTGATCGAATTTTAAATACATTTTCGAATCTTCAAATATGCAAATTAGGCAAATTCGACCATCGAATATTCAAATTCGAATGATTCGAATAAAATTTTATTCGAATATTCGATGGTCGAATAACTTCATCTTTAAATTTTTATTCGACCACCTACTTCGCCAGGATCAAGCTACCGAATTGGGAATCATTCGATGAGATCGAATAAAAAAAATTCGATCAATCAAATTTTTTATATACGATGGTTCGATCGATCGAATTGCGGTTAAATCCTTCGAATTCATTAGTTGAATTCGAAGGATTTTTCTTCCCCACTATTCCCATGGTCGAATTTCGAATTTTTTTTTATCGAAATTCAACCAATAGTAAATCTGCCCCTTTGTGTCTAAAGGTGGCCATAGACGGTGAGATCCACTCTTTTGCCGATATGCCCACATTGAAGTGGGCGATATCAGGATGATCCGATCGTGGGCCCTAGGGCCACACTGAGCATGTGCACAGTCTTGGTCTTGCAAAGTTACAGGATGGTGACTCCCTGCAGCCAACTTTGAAAGCATAAATCATTTGCAGTAAGTTCATGTTTATGCTTAGTAGCATTGTGGTACATGCAGAGATGCATTGGGGAAATAACTGAAAGGTAGCAGGTACAGGTATAGGACCTATTATCCAGAATGATCTGGACTTGGGGTTTTCCAGATAATGGATCTTTGGACCGTCATACCTTAAATCTACTAGAATATCATGTAAACATTAAGGGGCAGATTTACCAATGGTCAAATTTGAGGGTTAAAAAACCCTCGAATTTAACCATGGAATTTTAAGGGAATAAAAATCCTTCAAATTCGAATATCGAATTCGAAGGATTTTACTGCAATTCAATTGGTCAACCGATGGCATAGGAAATATTCGATCGAACGATTCTTACCATTCGATCAAATTTTTTTATTCGATCAAAAATAATGAAAACCAATTCGGTAGGTTGAAACTGGTGAACTAGGAAGTTATTCGAATAGATTTTTATTTGAATTATTCGATTCTGTTTAATTTTCAAAATTGGATGGTTGAAATGCACCCACAATGCATTCGACCACAATGCATTGCAATGCATTCGACCACAATGCATTGCAATGCACCCACAATGCATTGCACAGTGATGTTCCTTTCCTTATTGAAATCACGTGTGCAGGGAGTTGTGGGGTTTGGCGGATGCAAGCTGAGGACAGATGGCTGCTTATACAAAATAACAGTAGTCAGCCAGCTCAGCAAAGTCGTCAAACAGATCAGCAGGAGAGCAGGGGGCTAGGCTTAGGGAACTGTTCTAAACCACCAAAAAATCAAGAAAAGTCAATTTCTGAATTGATGTATAGTGCAAATGTTTATTTTTCAGTTAAGTTATGTTTGTGTGGAGTTCCCCTTTAAAACCTAGGTCTCACTGTACTGTAATAAAATGCTGTACACATATAAGCACATATGCTTGCTGGAGAGCGCTGTGTTGGCTCTGCTACATTTCATAGATGCAACTCCAACTCTCTTGAAGATACACATTTTATACTGGTAACTGAATTTCATCATTATACTTGGGGAACAAACCCATAAATGAAGGCCATAACAGGCAGACCCAGGGTAGGGATATACACTGTGGAGTAATAGACAGGTGGTAAAGGCATGCGTGGTGTAACTATGCTCATATAAATTTGCACACAAAAATAAGTTAAAAAAGGACCTATTAATAAAGTGCAGCTTGTGATCTTATTTAAAACCATTCCCACCTAAGTTTGAGGATTGAGGAGCATGAATATGGTTTATTAACTTATATATTCCATGTATAGTACTTACAGAGTTTCTTCAAAACGTTCACTATAAAAAAAATGAAGTATCTATGAAATGTGTTAAGGGGAAAAGCTTGGCTGCTATTTCTAGGAAAGCATATTTTCTAAAACCAAATTCTTAGTATTTCTCACACATTCAGAGTTGCATTACTAACACTTCATCCAGCATCTAGTGTCCTTTGTCTTCAGCTGAACGTTTTAGCTGTATGTAAGTCATTCTCCAGCACCAAGTTTCTGTTGTTTATTTCATTGATTGATTTGGATTTGCAACAATCAATTTAACAACCATTTCAGTTTTTTCTAAAAAAAGGATATGGCAATATATTAAGGCCATGTGGTTGAGTCCTCCAGCAGGTCGGGTACTCGCGGGTTACCCACACGAGTCTGTCATTCTGCAAGCCGCGCGTCTTCTCAATAGCGACTTTTACTCCTTTTTTCTGATCACGCCTACTTCTAATAATGTCACTTCTGGTTTACAATGACAGCACTTCCTGTTCTTGATGGTCAGAGGGTCCTGGATCGGGTTGCAGATAAGGTACTTGCGGGTTCGGGTTAGGTGGTGGGTCCACACGGGTAGGTGGGCTGTGGGTGTGGGTCGGGTTTTACAAATTGGTTCAGCGCAGGACTCAGGACCACATTTTATTTTTCCTTTTACAGTGTTCATAGAAAAAGGTTCATGGTTCTAGTCGGTACACTTTTCATTGAGAGAAATTATATCAGTTCACTCAACCCAACAGTTTCTTCTAGTCCTTTATCATTGCTATGGCTGTTGCAGCTTAAAAGGGTTAGTGGTTCCTAAGATTAAAGTGTGAACATACTTATCACAAGCGAACACCCGGGGAGCAACAATGCTGTTTAACAATGTGGTCAGGGTGCAGCTTGTTAGATCCAACTAGTGGCATTCACAATCACTCACTGGTACGCGTTTTGTCTACAGAGAGCAGTGGGGAGAATGGGGTAACTGAGTTTGGGGAGACGTAGTACATTTAAAGCGGTGGTTCACCTTCCAACACTTTTTTTTCAGTTCAGTTGTTGTCAGATTGCAATTGGTTTGAATTTTTGATTATTTGAGGTTTTTGAATTGTTTAGCTTTTTATAAGCGCCGAACGCAGGTGGAACACAACCTGTGTTCATCACTTACATGTGCCTGTGTGAGTACAGCCCCCTTAACAGTAATGGTGTGCATTTACTCCTGCGCTCCCATGTGACTGAACGCATGAAACCGGAACACAGGCAAGCATAGCATGAAACGTCCATGATGCAAATTCACTAAAGCACGAAGCGTCTAACGCTAGCGCTAATTCGCCAGCGTGACATCAATTCACTACCAGTGTCCCTGGCGAAAATTCGCGAAGTAGATAGACTTGTGCAACTTCGCACCCTTACGCCAGGTGAAGTTGCGCACTGACGAAAGGACGAAACTACGCTAATTCACTAAGATGAACATTTTTCTGAACGTTACCTCTTATGCTAGACATTACTTTGCCAAGTCACACCTTGCGAAGTTCAATACAACTTGAAATTTTTTCTAATCCCCAAAAAACCTACCTTTTGTAGGGTGATAGTCTGAAAAAGAGTGAAAAATTTTTTGGGGTTACCCTCCTTCCCCCCCTACATTTCCTAACATATGGAAACTCAACTATACAGTGGGCACATGTTTAGGGCAATAGGACAACTTTATTTTATTTATTAAAGGTTTCCTGGGCGTGTGGTGTAATGTAGTGACTGATACATACGACTCTATTATACGTTGAAGTTCGCGCCATATGCAAATTAGGCATCGCTAGCGTAAATACGCTTTGCCTGGCAAAGTATCTGTAGCGCTACTTCGCTACCATTCGCTGCCCCGAGTGAAAATTCGCCTGGCGAAGTGCGGCGAACGCCAGTGAAGCCCTCACTAGCACATTTTCGCGCTAGTGAATTTGCCCCCATGTGTAAGGTCCCTGAAATAGTTGGAATTGTATCATTGCTTTTATTCCTATTAAGTTTCAGAAACTTTGTATCTTTTCTGGTGTTAGAGCAGGAGATCTAAGAGAAAGTCGGGACATTCAGTAACAAATCTGAGATGTCAAAATTCGGACATCAATAGTATTAATTAAGGTTAATATGAACATGGGCTCTCAGGACGATGCAATTTTAATTTATTAAAGTCCCTTTAAAGAGTGACAGTATAAAAACAGTACACGTTATCTAGACAAATTCTAACCTGGTGAAGCAGTCGTTTCAGCAAGCAATGAAGATAACATTAGGAGACGCACATCAGTATGATTCAGCTGTTACTAATTCAGAGAATCTTTTAGGCATGATATTATAGAGTGTTCAGCTGCTTATCATATATATCATATAGTTCATGCCAATGACATACTGTTCAGGCTTGTTACCAGTAAGCCCTGTGTCAGGTGTCCAGTGTTTTTTTCTTTAGATCGGCGGATTACTTGCAGGGTCATATGGACAGCAAAGCATAATACAATGCAACTGTGATGACATTCGGCACTCCAAAATAATTGCTTCAGCCTGATTACAGATTATTTGATAACGCAGACTTTAAATATTAAGCATTACTGCTTAATGCTATCAGTGTGTTTTTATGTTGTATCAAGGGCACAGGCAGCCCAGTAGTCGCTAGCTACATGGCTACAATTTCAATTACACTGTTAAAGAAAAGCTATACCCCTGAACAATGTAGGTCTCCACAAACAGCCAAAAGTTCTGTCTTTTATTCCCATGCGTCTTCCTGTAACAGGTAGAGCTGTAGTATTTCTGGTCAGGTGATCTCTGAGGCAGCACAAAAACCATCACAAAGTGGTGGCTCAAGGCAAGAGATGTAAAAGGGCAATATTTACTTAAATATATATTCCAGTTTGGTAAAATTAATTAACAGGTCACTTAGGGGGATATAATAAAATTAGCAAAGAGCAAAACTTTGCAAATAAAAATTTGCCTGTCATAATGTAATATTCTTCGTTAGGCTGTTATTGCATTGTGAATTTAATTGCTAACTTTTAACACTTGCTCTGGAGTTTCGTTAAATATTGTGTCGCAAAAAAAGGGGTCTGCGATTGCAAAATATTATTACATACACTGCGATTGTTCTTAAAAGCAGTGTGGTCACAAATTTTCGAGGAAGTCATTGAGGTTGGTTGCTTAAGTACTCATTTTGGGCGTAAAATTTTCCTTTAATTAAGCAAGAGCTTTGGGTGGGAAATTGATTATGGTTACTTTGTAGTAAAGTGTTTACCTTATGGTCATTACCTAAATGCCATAGTCAATAACATAACTTAATAGCTACATACTTACTTCCATCACAGTGGAACTCATCATGTAGGTCCAAAGAACCATTCATGTATGTACAAACTCATTGTCCAGGATTCATATATGCACAAACTCATTGTGTAAGTCCAGTGAATCATTCACGTATGCACAAACTCATTGTGTAGGTCCAGGGAATCATTCACGTATGCACAAACTCATTGTGTAGGTCCAGGGAATCATTCACGTATGCACAAACTCATTGTGTAGGGTTCATATATGCAAACCCTCATTGTGTAGGTCCAGGGAACCATTCATGTATGCACAAACTCATTGTGTAGGTCCAGGGAATCATTCATATATGCACAAACTCATTGTGTAGGATTCATATATGCAAAACCTCATTGTGTAGATCCAGGGAATCAATCATGTATGCACAAACTCACTGTGTAGGTCCAGGGAATCATTCATGTATGCACAAACTCATTGTGTCGGTCCAGGGAATCATTCATATATGCACAAACTCATTGTGTAGGATTCATATATGCAAAAACACATTATGTAGGTCCAGTGAACCATTCATGTATGCACAAACTCATTGTGTAGGTCCAGGGAATCATTCATATATGCACAAACTCATTGTGTAGGATTCATATATGCAAAACCTCATTGTGTTGATCCAGGGAACCATTCATGTATGCACAAACTCATTGTGTAGGTCCAGGGAATCATTCATGTATGCACAAACTCATTGTGTAAGTCCAGGGAATCATTCATGTATGCACAAACTCATTGTGTAAGTCCAGGGAATCATTCATGTATGCACAAACTCATTGTGTAGGTCCAGTGAACCATTCATGTATGCACAAACTCATTGTGTAGGTCCAGGGAATCATTCATATATGTACAAACTCATTGTGTAGGATTCATATATGCAAAAACTCATTGTGTAGGTCCGGGGAATCATTCACGTATGCACAAACACATTGTGTAGGTCCAGGGAATCATTCATATATGCACAAACTCATTGTGTAGGATTCATAGATGCAAAAACTCATTGTGTAGGTCCAGGGAATCATTCATGTATGCACAAACTCATTGTGTAAGTCCAGGGAATCATTCATGTATGCACAAACTCATTGTGTAAGTCCAGGGAATCATTCATGTATGCACAAACTCATTGTGTAAGTCCAGGGAATCATTCATGTATGCACAAACTCATTGTGTAAGTCCAGGGAATCATTCATGTATGCACAAACTCATTGTGTAAGTCCAGGGAATCATTCATGTATGCACAAACTCATTGTGTAAGTCCAGGGAATCATTCATGTATGCACAAACTCATTGTGTAAGTCCAGGGAATCATTCATGTATGCACAAACTCATTGTGTAGGTCCAGGGAACCATTCATGTATGCAAAAACTCATTGTGTAGGTCCAAGGAATCCTTCATATACACACAATCTCATTGTGTAGGTCCAGGGAATCATTTATATATGCACAAACTCATTGTGTAGGTCCAGGGAATCCTTCAGATACACACAATCTCACTGTGTAGGTCCAGTGAATCATTCATATATGCACAAACACATTGTGTAGGATTCATATACACACAAACTCATTGTGTAGGTCCAGAGAATCATTCACACAGTATATGTACAAACTCATGCAGATCCAGGGAATCATTCATATACGTTGTGGTAGAGTGACTGGGAAAAGGTGGAAAAAGGTCACTCTAGCCTTTAATTTCTTCCCATTTGCAAAGATAGACTCCAGGAAGGGAGTTGTCTGTAAACGGAGAACAGATTCTCTGTGTAAGTTTGTTAGCCAGGTACTCCATTCCACAGAGCCAGTCCGGAGATTGGAGCTCACCTTCCACAGGAAAGCTGTCCTGTTGAAAGGCTATTTAAAGCTAATTGGAATGGCAGAGTGTGTCTCTCAGCAGGTCACAGTAGGTAGGAGACCTGGCTGTGTTAGGAACTCTCAGAGGAGCTGGGGGTGCCGCCTGCTACTGCAAGAGCAGAGGGAGTCCGTGGCTGTGAGTATGAGCCAGATATAGTGGTCTGTGTGGGACACTGAGGAATAGCCAGGAGGCTGAGAAATTCCTGCAAAGACTGTGAGTACAGGGGTGACCCAACCTATGTTTTTTCTGGTAGTCCACAAGGGGCCCAGTATAGTGAGGGAACACTTCAAAGTGAAGGTAGCGCCCAGTGGGCAAGGCTTTATTTTTATGTTTTGTTTTATAAATGCTGAAATGGTCACCTCTGTTTGAATTACTTACTGGAAAATAAACCAATGTTTCTTTGAAGAGCCTGTGTGTCCCTGTCTTTATGCTCCTTTTCCTATGCTGCCTGCCCTACCATTTGCTAATTTCCCCCAAATTTAAGTGTTCAAGCCACCAGGCTGTCACAACGTACAAACTCATTGTGATTGGTATCTCTACACAATTTTCTTAGTGTTTTCACACCAGATATGCTGGTTTTATAGCACTAACATCTGGGTCATAAATCTCTCTGCTAAAATGTTGCAATAAGGCATATGATCCTAGCCCACAACAATTATATTGTTAACAGCTATTACTGAGGGGGCAGAGTTTTGATTTACATTTAAGCAATAATAATGGTTACCACTCGTATGTGATTTTATTTATAATTTTCCCAGGAAATATGGATTCTTATTGATTATTGAAATCCATTAAAATGCTTAGTGTGCACTTAAAGGTGTGGTTCACCTTTAAGTTCATTTTTAGTATGTTATAGAATTACCAATTCTAAGCAACTTTTCAATTGGGCTTGATTTTTTATAGTTTTCAATGATGTGTCTTCTTCTTCTGTCTCTTTCCAGCTTTCAAATCGGGGTCACTGACCCCATCTAAAAACAAATGCTCTTTAAGGCTACACATGTATTGCTATTACTACTTTTTATTACTCACCTTTTTATTCAGGTCTCTCCTATTCATATTCCAGTCTCTTATTCAAATCAATGCATGGTTGCTAGGGTAATTTGGACACTAGCTACATCATTGCTTTAAATGAAAACCAGAGAGATGCTGAATAAAAAGCTAAATAACTTTAAATAATAAAAAATGAAAACCAACTGCAAATTGTCTCAGGATAGCACTCTATACCTCATACTAAAAGTTAACTAAAATGTGAATGACCCAAAATGCTGTTTCATATCCTATTTTTAAAGGTTCTTAAAGGAGCTTTGTTAAATTTTAGTACAGAGTGATATTGTAAGTTACAATAGAACCCCCATTTTACACCCCCTTATTTAAAGTTTTCCCTCATTTTACATTGTTGTTTTGTGGTCCCACCTATATATTATGCATAATACATTTCTCTGATTTTACATTTTCCTGGATTTTACACCACTTTTTTCTGGTCCCCTGAAAATCGCAAAATGGGGATTCTACTGTATTTAACTTTTAATTCAGCAGTTCTCCAGTTTGCTATTTCAGCAATATGGTCTCTAGGGTCCAAATTAACTTGGTAAGTATGCATTGATATGATTAAGAGACTGAAATATTAATGAGAGGGTCTGAATAGGAAGATTTAAATGTAATAAAATTTAGCAATTGTAGCCTTACAGAGCATTTGTATTTTTAAAGGGTTAGTGACCTCCATTTGAAAGCTGGAAAGAGTCAGAGGAAGAAGTAAAATAATTCAAAAACTATTAAAAAAAAAGAAAAATGAATGCTTAGAATTAGCCATTCTATAGCATACCAAAAATCAGCGTACGGGTGAACTACCCCTTTCAAAGCTGACAAAATATAACTGTGCTATTTTAGTTTGAGTTTTAGCTTGAGCAGGGTTTCAAAGGAAATACCTATTCATATACTGTGTGAATGCATGTGATGCGGCACAATAATGAACGTGAAGTCAAACACCTGAGATTTCTCTGAACACCAGTTTGTGCCCACACAAAGCACAGCAACACTTTGCCCTTCTATCTGGTAAGTAATCTGCACAGTGCTGCCTGCATGCTTTCTATGTGTACTATTGATATTTGCTACCTTCTTGCCGTTCTAGAAAACATAAAAAGCGGATGCTGTGGTAATCTGTGAGTTTCCTGTTCTGAGATCTATAATCTCTACCTGTGTCTATAATACTGTACATCGCGTGACACAATCATAGGGGACCATATTCCTAGACGGACAGAGCTACTGCTCATTTGACCCCATCGATCACAGAAAGCAAAATCTTTTTTTTAAACCCCAGTCCACACTTTAGAAAACACTTTTATGCTGCTATGAAAACTGCTGTAGGCAAACCTCAATAATACTTTAATTACCAAACTCTTGCCTTTTTACCACTTAAAGCAACAGTAATATAAAAAGAGTGTTTTAAAGTAACAAAAATAAAATTCAGTGTTGCCTTGCACTAGTTTGCTTCAGAAACACTACTATTGTTTATCTAAATAAGCTGCTGTGTAGCAATGGGGGCAGCCATTCAAAAGAGAAAAAGACCTTCCTCAAGGTACCAAAACACTGGTTTATTGGTACTTAAACTTTTTTTTTAACATATTTATTTAAAAGCAAAAAACCCAACGCTTACATGACAAGGAAAGTCATTCTGCACTTGGGGGTGCCAAATGCTAGGTACCCCCAAGTGATTGTATTGACCTGAAACCCTGGGCCGGTGCTCCTATCAGCAGAAAACTGCACCAGCCCGGGATTATACCAGTGAGCACTTGCTACCCGATCTGTAGCCACAAGTTCAAAGAGCACCTGTGCTGCACGTAATTCACGCCTCTGGATCCAGACAAAAACATGGCAATTTAACGGAGCACACGGTGACTGAAAGCATAAAATCTTCTTTATTGTATCTTCATTAAAATCATCTTACAACAGTGTGTCCTATAACCCCACACTTAACGCATTTCGTGGCATCCCGCCACTTCCTCAGAAGCATCAGGGTACGAAAGTGTCTTAACCCCACATCATAACCTCTCAAACAGCTCCACCCTCACAACCATTAACCAATTCCTCACCAAAGTGGATCAATGAGACATAAAAGAGTATGAAAGAGTGATTTCTTCAAAAGCTTTTTGAAAATATCCACAGCGAACCACCTGAAATGAAAATGATAGATTGTGTCATACAACCCTATGTGCTGAATAGTATAACCCTGGGCTGGTACAGTTTTCTGCTGATAGGAGCACCTGCCTGGGGTTTCAGGTAAGTCAATACAATTGTATTGGGGGTGCCTACGTGCAGGATGACTTTCCTTCTCCTTTAAAGGGGAATTCAACCCTGCCGTGCTAAACCACTCCCCCTTGTAGGCCCCTCCCCCTACCAGCCTACCCCCCCCCCTGGGCTATTGCCCCTAAGTTATATGGGGTAATATATATGGGGTACTACTTATATTACCCCAAAGCGCAGGTCCCTTCGTGCAGGGTCACCATCCACAACGTCTTCTTCCCGCCGGCTTGTACTACTGCGCATGTGCCTGAAGTGTGCTGATTGAACTTCGTGCGCATGTGCGGTAGTACAAACCGGCAGATGCGTCCTACTGCGCATGCGCCGTCAAGCGCCGACGGAAGAAGACATTGTGGATGAAGATGGCGTCTGTGACCCTGCACGAAGGGACCTGTGCTTTGGGGTAATATACAAGTTTTGCATCAAGTCTCTGTGAGTGCCGCATCCTACTTTAAAGTTCTATATATCCTTTATGCTGGCACCTGGGCAATTACCTAGTCAGCTATGTGCACCTTAGATTGTGCACCTTGGATTTATGAATATATATATATATATATATATATGGGATTATAAAAGGTCGAGTTTTAGAGGTTTGTGAGGTTTTTTTATATCACATACTAACTCAAAACGCAAATGTTTTCTAATTTAAGAAAAACCTCGGATGGGAAAAAAAAACCTCCAATCAGTGAATTCGGGGTTACCACCTCAACTCAGATAATAAAGCTCATGTTAATCAAGTTTTTCCAATGAAACATACCGAAAACAAATACCAAGAAGGCTATTAATATCTACAAATGGTTCAGGGACCTCTGCATTAATTTCTACACAACCTCAACAAGTTTTAGCTGGAGTATTTTCAGATTTGAGCTATTTCTAGTATGGGGTATGATAAATCTCAAAAAATTCGATTAGAATTTTAGGGGTACATTTACTTAAGGTCGAAGTGAAAATTCGAATAAAATTCGAGTTTCGAAGTCATTTTGGGCTACTTTGACTATCGAATAGCCCAAAATTTGATTCGGATTGAAAAAATTCAGAAATTCGAATTAGACTTCGACTATTCACCAGCTTAAAGCTGCCGGATTACCATTTTAGCTTATGGAGGACCTCATAGAACCTGTCTTGAAAAATTTTGTAAGTTCCAAGAATTTGAAGGATTCTGCGGTGAATCGTTCGATCGAATTGAACGATCTTTTATTCAATCGAAAATGGACCTATTCAATCGAAATAGGTCCATTTTTGATTGAAAAAGCCCTTTAAAAGAACTTCGAGGGTCGAAGGGGCACATTTACTAAAGGTCGAAGTGAAAAAAAATTTAAAATTCGAATTTCAAAGTACTTGACGTTTAAAAACACTTCAACCTCAACTATTCGCCAGCTTAAAGACTATTCGCCAGCTTAGCCTATGGGGGACCTCATAGAACCTGTCCTGAATTTTTTTCTAAGTTCCAAGAATTCGAAGGATTTTGCGGAGAATCTTTCAATCAATTTGAACAATTCAAACTTTTTAAATTCAATCGAAAATGGACCTATTCGATCGAAATAGGTCCATTTTCGATCAAAAAAGCCCTTTAAAATACTTTGAGGGTCGAATTTCAAGTTTTTTTACTTCTAAAATTCGGCCCTTAGTAAATCTGCCCCTTAGTGTAGTTGTCTTAAAGTAATCATAAAAAGTTATAAAAATTACCAAAACTGCAATCTTTTACAATTTTCTGAAATCAAGTTTATGCTATTCATTATAGGCCGAGTTTGTGAGGTTTTTCCAATTCAAATAAACTCATAATTTAAACAAACTCGAATGTTTGCTTATTTATGAAAAAAAAAAACAAATGCAAAAAAGTCGATTGAATGTTATCGTGGAAAAAAACTTGAATACCTTGAATTTATTGAGTTTACAGGCTTAAAAACTTCGAATTTATTGAGTTTTCAAGTGAAAACCAGCATCAAAACCCCCAAAACACCAGAAAATCGTGAAGGCAAAAACATCTTCATATGGTTAAAGGAACCTCTCCCATTGAAATTATAGTATGTTAGGGGGCTCCTTGGGGCTTTTTGTGGAAAATAAACTGTGTAACTTGAGTCAATGTCAGTTTGTGTCCTCTAAAGTAGGAAAAGACATTAGACAGATAGTGGGGGATCTTTTTTCATGCTAAAGAGAACAAAGAACAAGAGGTCACCCCTTCAGAGATGAGGAACAGCTTGTCCACTTGAAGCAATGTAAATGTTTTTTTAAGAATGAGGGCAGTGAGCTTGTGGAATGCCCTGCATTGTTGTGATGTCAGAACCCATTTATGCACTTGAGTGGTTTGGATGACTTCTTGGAAAACATCCAGTACTCTTGAGAACTACCGATAGTTTTATATGTATCTGTATACATACATATATCTGTATGAATTAATTATATATGTTTAGTTAATGTCCTCTGTACGGCAAATATATTCGCTAAAGCTGAAAGAGCTGGTCCCTCCTGCACTCTAAGCATGTGACTCTGATTCTGACGTTATTACGGTTATTAGATCTTACACCATCTAACCCTAAATTTATGGTCATCTGAAATATTTCTGCCATGGGCACAAATAGGGCTTCTTAGCTCTTTCAAGATTTTTTTTTTTTTTACCTAATTTAACTAACATTTCTATGATTAGGCTCTGTTTGTTTGGGGTAACATAAAAATCTAGAATTAAATTAGGTGGTGCTATCAACTTTTAACGTAACTTGATTGTAGTCCAAAACGAATTCATGGCCTTGTTTATAATGTTCTCCTAATATGACCCTTTCAACATATGATTTCTTTTAAATGTTCCTAGAGCTCATGGTTTAGAAATTAACTACCCAAGCAGAGTGAACCTAAGGGATTTTGCTAATGTATTCCTAAAGTGTGCAAAAAAAGAAAATGAACAGATGAATTTTCAGTTAATTTCAATTCACAAGGCGCATATAATGAGGGCAAAATAAAAATCTTCAATATTCCTTTATGCTAATATTATGGATTAAGTGTTGGTAAAGTCGGTAACTCTTCATAACCTAGGTCTGAATCCAGAGGGTGTAAGGACACATGGGGACATATTTTTTTTATCCAAGTTACCAGGAATTTAAAGTAAGATACTGTGCAATCACTGGTGGCAATGTTTGGTGAAAGTATTGCCAGATTAGTCACTGATACATTACCTGTGTCAGAAAGAAAAACAGCTGCCTTTATAATTGAGCAGTCTAGCGTTTGAGTGGCCTCAACCTACAGTAAAAGGGATTTATTTATTAACACACTTCTAAGTACAAAAATAATAATTGATTTTGGCTGTATGCAGGTGAAAGTAAATTAAAAATAGTAGAGGTAATCTGCCTCTGTCTTAGAGTTATACTGCTCCTCCGGGCTATATTTTATCTTCTACAAACAAAGTACATTTGCTTATAGGGCAAAGCCAGTTGCTCTTACACTATGAATGCCTTATGCTAATGAATATTTGCTCTGCCATAGCTGCTGTGGAATTGCAGTGAGAAATAAAAATCACCTTCCAATGGTTAAACCTATTAAAAGGAGAAGGAAAAAAGTCTCAATCATTGAAGGATGACAAAGGTTAGGCACACACCCAATAATTTTGATCACTTACCCAATACTCCAGGCCGGTGCTCCTGTTAGGCTAATGCCTGCTGAAATATGCAAGCTGAGAGTCAGCCACTATACTGGCATTTAATATTGTGATGCCTGAGTGCAAACACACTTAGTTGATTTCAGTGAAGAAACACAAGACTTTGTAGTTTTCTGGATTTCTCCTGAATTGTTTGCCAGAAAACCTAAAAAAGTCGTATTTTTGGGCTAAACCCTGGGCAAACACAAAAACGACACATTGATATGTGCCTCTTCCATTTACTCATAGAGGACCTTGACCGGTTTAGGACAGGGCTTTTTTGATCTGGGCTTTTTGCAGGTTCAATAAATCTCAAAACAATCAAGTTTTTTTTCCTGTAAAAATTAGAATTTATTTAGTAACACTTTCATTTTTTGGTTTAACTGTTCCTTTAAGATACTAATGTATTTTCCATGTTGACTGAAAGAAGTTAAGTACAGAACATATAAGGCATTTTATCAATGCCAAAGCTCAGAAATTTCAAAGCTATATGAAGATGCTTTTTGGAACAAAACAAAGAACTATTGGCTAGGAAGCTGACACACTACCCTATTGACAATCCAAGTATGCCACTGCCAGCATGAATGCAGAAAACAGTTCAAGTTTGGGTCTAAATCTATAACTAATCTTATGTCATTGTGGCTTTTTATTTTATTTATTATAGAAACTACAAACAGTCCTTAAACCTTAAAGATTAAACAAAAGACAAAAATTAAACCATGGAATAGCATTAGCATATTATGTATATAAAAATCTGAAACAACTATACCAGTTCAAAAATATAAACCACATCCTTTGACAATTCTAAAACAAAAAGTTAAACTACATAAACCAAAAACAATTGGAAAACCTAAAACTACTTATATATTAATAAATCATGGTTTATAGCTGAAGATTAACTTAAATACAATCCAAAATGAACTAAAGTATTATCCTTACCAACAGAATTGCTTCTGCCATATCCTCCTTCATAGAAGCTCTTAAATCTGTGATTATATTCAGTGCTTGTATACTCCAGATTAAAATGATGTATGATTCAGGTTGCATAAACTGGAATTCACACTAGTAAAACAGCTACACATTGGGCTTTATTCTTACAGCAGATACACTGTAAGTAGTTTATTTTTCCTATTATCTGTGAAATAGGACATTGAATACTGTATTTTTTTATTTGCAGTTAAAAGTTTTAGGAGTCTTGGCCAAATGCCAAACTTACAGGTTGCACCACAGTGAGCTCCATTGGTACAGAAGTTGGATAGATCTGCTATTCTTTTTCGGCTTCACACCCATCTAACACCTTGCCATACTGAGCTATCGTGGGGGACATTAAGGAACCAAAGAAGCCAGCTGACATATTGTAAAATCTTGATCAATATATGAGAAGGCCTGTCCAAGATGGAGGCAAGACATTGTCTTCCTCTGCTGCTCCAGACGAGCATGTACCTGATACAATTCTAGCTCTGGTCTTTAGGGTAATTGCGACCTGCCAAGCCACCTAAATTGCTACACTCTGAAAAGCCTAACATCGTCAATGCCAATAAAACACAGGAGGTACCCTCCACTTTGGCATACAAATATAAAGTCCACCCAACCCAATATTATAAGAGGGTAAGACTTCCTGTAACTTTAGACAACACCTAAAGCCTGATCAGTCTGCTTATTTATGCAAACATGGTGTAACTATGCACTCCCCAATCCAGGCACTCTCACAGACTTCATTCAGATGGCGCAGTTTGCAGATTGAAGTGGCTGTATAACGGCCTCATGTTACTTAAGTTGAATTCTATCTAGCCTCAGATGGTACCCAATAGGAGCTAAATGAGATCCTTTAATCAGTTGCTGCATCATCGAGATGATGGACCGGATATTAAACAACATTGGTACTGAGTTACAACCCAAACTGACATGTGCACATGCGCTTACTACACTGCGATATTGTCTTCCCAATACCAACTTTAGTTCCCACATGGCCAAAACTGACTTTCCCCACAATTTGAAAGATGCTACCTATTACAAACCCCTTATCGGGTAATGTTTTTGATTAGCAGCCTTAACTGGGTCTACCAGTATGTCATACCCACAGAGCCCCCAGAGCTCCGATGCAACTCTGTTATGGGCAACTATAGTTCATGGTTCTTTTCAATTAAGTTGATACCTGATATTACAAGTAGACAATGGAGACTGAGTCCGTTTTGGCTAAAAATCCCAGAGGTCACGTCAGAATTGTCAGAGGTCATTGAATAATACTGGCAGGACAATCAAGCAGCATCAGTGTAATGCCCCTCAGCCGCATCTGAGTTGGTTTTGAAACACTGGGAACTCACAAGAGAGTTCATAGCTATTTAAATATCCTACACACCTATCTCCAGTGTGCCAGACATGACAAGGAAACACTTGCGTGTGCATGTGTTCGCATGTGAAGGTGTTGGTAAGCGGTACTGGCCTAGGGGCACCCTATATGTAAAGCCGAGCCTGTGAAGGGGTGTCACGAAGGTTGTAGGTAAATTCTAGGTGAAAAAAGAACAGATTGACAAGCCCCTTTTACTTTATTTATAGTATCTTTCCCAGAAGAAATGACAATTGCTACTCTTATTAAAATCACTTTGGCATGGCACTGTTGCCCAAAGTTGCAGTGAGGGGAATGTAAGATGAAGTGGACCAATTTTGTGAAATGATAAAGAGAACCAAATAGCAGATCAACATATTCAGCCAGATCTGGCAAACATATTATTTTTGCACTTTACTAAGATTTATAAGAATTATATTATCATTATGTCAGGTTGGAGAAATTATATAAATTATATACATAAAAATGATAGTATAAAATTGCAACCATTTCTATTAGTCAGGAGGCTTGCCCGGCATATAGGCCAGCAAAGAAATTACACTGCGCCAACCAGGGTAACAGACACATTTAGGGTGACAGACACTTAACGTATCCAGTCACACTAGCCCTGGTGGACAGGGAGATAAGAATGGCTTTGCTTGTGACTAACAAAGGGCAGATACTAGAGCAGGTTGCAGGAGCCACTGACATAACATGCTTTTGCAGCAATGGTAGCACGTGGCAAGTCCTTAAACAAATATGTATCTATCCTCTAACATCCCAGTATAAATTAGCTATCATTCCAGATCAAAATGATCCCATCTGACACTGATGGAACACAGAGGCACTCTTCTGCATTCCTTAACACCTTAGCCCCTGAATGTTCCGGGAAAAGAATGCTCTGAAATGGCCTGCTGTGCCCTCCAGCACCCACTAAGGGAGGTACAAGCGTGCTGAACATGCTGGAAGGACACATCAGCTGAGTAGACGTCGGTGGCTGCCGGCCAATGTTTACAACCCCCTGGGTGGGAAAAGCAGGGAGAACAGCTCTTTGTGGAAACTTTCAAAAAGCTCTTTGCTATTGCCGCCGTGTCCTTCTGTGTATGATTTATTTACATATTGCTTGCTGACCTTTCGTGCTAAATACCTGGTTACTACCTGCGAGCAAGAAAATGCACACTCTGTCTTCAAAGAAAAATATGCACAGATTTTTTCCAATGACATTTTCTGAAATATTATTTTCCTTTATTTATATAGCAACACCATATTGTGCTGTGTATTAATATCAGTCAGTGTGCCCGTGGTGCTAAGAAATCCTTTCCTAAGACAGACAGAAGCAAATTTTACAAAATAGCCCAAGTTATGGTTGCCATCGGCAGCCAGTTAGACACCACCTGAGGACAGGCCTGTATTGAAACTGTAGGCTTCTCATTCGTTATGCCTCCAATCCCATGTTCAAATTACAAAACTAATATTAAATTTCATCTTAAAGGAAAACTATACCCCCCGAACAATGTAGGTCTCTAGAAACAGATATTGCATAAAACAACTCATATGTAAAACCCTGCTTCATGTAAATAAACTATTTTCATAATAATACACTTTTTTAGTAGTATGTGCCATTGGGTAATCATAAATAGAAAATAGCCATTTTAAAAAATAAGGACAGCCTCCTGGGATCCTAGGATCCAACAGTGCACACAAACATACCAAACAAACTATAAAGTTAGGTCACATGAGCCAATTAAAAGACAGAGTTGTGTCTTTTGCTTCCACACTTCTTCCTGTTACAGTTAGAGTTGAAATATTTCTGGTCAGGTGATCTCTGAGGCAGCACACAGACCATCATGAAATGGTGGTTCAAGGCAAGAGATGTAAAAGGGAATATTTACTTAAATATATATTCCAGTTTGATAAGATTCTTTAATATGTTACTTGATTTGATCTGTTGCTCAAAAATTCATTTTCGGGGTATAGTTTTCCTTTAAGTTATCAACATGACTTTGTCTAACTCTCAAAAATAATCAACCACCACACTATTAAAGTTGATTCAGAGGTTTCTTTTCTATGTAACTGACTATCATGGATTGGGATAAAATGTCAACAATTTACACAAAGAAAGTTGGGGTTCCACTAGTTCTATGCAAGATCTTAGGTAGGCACTTACACAAAGAAACCATGAAGAAGCCACTGTAAAATAATCACTTTAACTTTAGTTATAAACTTGTAAAAAAACAAACACATACATCTCTAAGACACCGGGTAAGCTATATAGTCAATGGATGCATGTTTCATCAAATGCAGAATTTATGAACCATATACACCCGTACAGCACTTTTTACATGATAGCGGATTTCTGCCATAAGGAATAAGACATTTCCTGACAACCCTACATAGCTCCCACTGTATTGTTTGTAGGGAAGGTACTCAATGAGCAATGCTCCAGGCAGTTGTAGTAAAAAAAGGTATTTATTTAAGTACAGGTTAGTCTATGACTAAGTATTTTATAAGAAACCTGACTGTATGCAGTGAAATCCACCCTTCATTTACTTGCTCTGACTGCTGTGGATTGGAAACTTCATATAGTCCCTAACTGCTCTGCAGGGAAACAATCATACTTATAAACAGCAGGGAGGGGGCTGCCTTACTTCCCAGCCATGCAGAACTCAAGCAGCTTTGTTTTTCACTTTAGAGCAATCAGCGACTGTAGAGAGTCATACTGGCTTTTATTTTTGTCTTAACATCCCCTTTAATGTTAAAAGCAAAAGGTCACACACTGCCATACCAGATTTTAGAGGTAAACTAATGGGCAACATTCACCTTAATTTACCTCCCCATTAATTTACCTCTACAATCTGGTATGGCAATGTGTGACCTTTTGCTTTTAACCCCTTAAAGGGAAACTGTCGTGGAAAAACATGTTTTTTTTAAAACGCATCAGTTAATAGTGCTGCTCCAGTAGACTTCTGCACTGAAATCCATTTCTCAAAAGAGCAAACAGATATGTTAATATTCAGTTTTGAAATCTGACATGGGGCTAGCCATTTTGTCAATTTCCCATGTGACTTGTACCAGCACATTAGGAGGGAACTGCTTTCTGGCAGGCTGTTGTTTTTCCTTCTCAATGTAACTGAATAGTACGCAGTGGGACATGGGTTTTACTATTGAGTGCTGTTCTTAGATCTACCAGGCAGCTGTTATCTTGTGTTAGGGAGCTGTTATCTGGTTACCTTCTCGTTGTTCTTTTGTTAGGCTGCTGGGTGGGAGAAAGGGAGGGGGTGATATCACTCCAACTTGCAGTACAGCAGTAAAGAGTGAATGAAGTTTATCAGAGCACAAGTCACATGACTTGGGGCAGCTGGGAAATTGACAAAATGTCTAGCCCCATGTCAGTTTTTAAAATGAAATATAAAAAAATCTGTTTGCTCTTTTGAGAAATGAATTTCAGTGCAGAATTCTTCTGAAGCAGCACTATTAACTGATGTGTTTTGAAAATTTTTTTTTTCCCATGACAGGTTCCCTTTACCGATAATTGACAGGTACCCCACACCTCTCTGTTTGGCGCCATTTTCCCCTATTTTTATATACTGTTTTGTGCACAGTGTGTTTTCTCTGACAAAGGCTCCTGTGGGGAGCCGAAACGTTGGATCACAATAAACTTCCACATTTATTACTAGTTGATTGTGTTGGAATCGTCTTTGGAGTGCTGTCACACCCCTGCAGCATCTGACTATTTATTATGGAATAGAACCCAGGCTGTATATCTTTCATGGTTGTGTGTTCTGTTTGGCTCTATATATATATATAGTATATATATATATTTGTTTGAAGAAATTAAATGTTTAGAGTGTGCAGTGGTATTAGTGAAATGGGATGCTCTAGCCATGCTCTGGGAGCAGTGCCCTTGAATATTTGCCGGCCTGCTCATCCCTAAGCCATAAAGCATTGATATGATGAAATGCATGAAACAATTGGTGCCATGAAATGGTATACATGAAGTAACAAGAGAGCTGTTTTATGCACAGCATATCGTTAGACTGCACAAGGGAAGCCAAAATATGCACAGCTAAATGGAATGTTACAGGGGCCTCTTTCAGTGAACAAAGCAAGCTCAGTTTGGCTCCTTTTCCCTAGCCCTACCACATCCGTACATCGTTAGCTGGAAAATTCCAGATATATGCCGTAATTTTTTGTGCCTTTTTTTTTCCTGCCCAGTGCTCTTAGAGCTTTAATGTCCAGATGCCATTTTTTCCCCTTTATCTGTCGCTTTATTTTTGGCTCTTTGCCAGTGGCGGTCAAGAATTATTATACAAAAGGGAAAAATATGGTACATTTCCTGGCAGCTGAGGGAGGAAATACCTCATAAAAATGTTACTTTTTATGAAAAGTGTTTTTTTTTTTTCAACAGGCCACCCTTTTTGCTGGTATATTTCACAGAGATATACTTTATTTGAATGGTTCGGCCCCCAAACTCCAAGCCCCTCATGTCTGACATGCATAATCAGTTGTTTCGTTTCAAGCAATGTGAAACCAGGAGAGGCAGAGAGAGACAGTAACCCAGTAAACATTCTGTGATTGGAACTCCCACTGCCCATAAAGGCTATAGGCCTGGGAATTTACATGCCTTCCAGCTGTTGTCTACCACAATCTCACGAATCAAAGACAACACACTCACTGCACTGCAGCTATTATAATATACATCTGCCGGCACTTTCAGCCAGCTATGCATGCTGGGAGTTCTACCTTACGAAACCAGAAGCATCACGAATTGTTCATCACTGACATAGGCCCTCAAGTTATAATGGATACTTGGCCAAATTCCTGCATTTATTGCAAGATTTGGATGTCTGGAACCTCAAGTTGTCAGCCACACCCAACTGCAACCTTTAAAGTCATATGATTTTACAATTCTTTTTTTTTGCTTTGCGCAAATGCAAAATACCTTGCTAAAATGCTAAAAATACCCTGTTTAGCGACCACTTCCGCCAGCGGAAGGCCGTTTGCGAATTTTACACTTTGCACTGTCAATGTAATAAAACTTCTTACTGAAAAAGTCGCAATGTTTGCTCCAAAGATTACGACACCTTCAAGCACTTCTTAAGAGTGCGCAATTACAATTCGCACTGCACAATAACGATTCGCAATACAATAACCGTTTAAGGAACAATATTACATTGCGAGATGTGGTTTTACTACTTTATTTGATCTGAAGGTTAGTGGCAGGTCGGGAGATGGGGAAGTCCGATCGTTCGATGATTAGAAACAATCGGATCTTTGCGTCCATGGCCAGCATTATTGGTGCGCAATGTTTTGCTCTTAGTGACTTTAATCACATTGTGTTACTAAAATTGCACCTGATTGTAGTGATATAAAAATGCTGATATTCTGTGAAGCAATGATCCATTGTCAGTAGAAAACATGGGGAATTGCACAAATTGTTAGCTCTTTGTGCTCTTTTAGTAAATGGGCTGATTAAAAATGATAAAACCATAAATAATCATTTTTGGAACTTTTTTATAAACTCTTTAAAGTAGTAGTGCTCTTTTCAGGGGTACAAAAATGACCTAATATTCTACCTAATATTATCTAATTACACTGCCATTTTGTATGAAGGCTAGGTGTAAGTTAGTAAGAATAATAGTGTTGGATCACTGTCTGGATGCTCTGTGGACTGGCTGTTTTCCAGATTTGTCTGACCCAAAACTCTGGTTTGTTTCGTGTAACTGATATTTGCTTCCTCCTTTCCTCTCCATATTTGGGGGTCTTATAGCAACTATTGCTTATAGGAGAAATGCCTGAAGTAATGTCCTGGCAACCGCAGAAGAACACAAAAGTAACTATTATGTTAAATTACATAAATAATATTAATTTGTGGTCTTTCTGTTGCTTTACATCTGTATATGCCCTTTCGAGAGTCATATGGCATACCATACACAAACCAATGTCTGAAAAGCACTCCATGTTGTATTTTTCTTTCCAACATCCAAAAATAAAGATGGTAAAAAGAACTGCAGCTGAATTGTTCCACCACGGACCCGATACATAAACTCAGAGTCTAAAGATGCTTTAGATTATGACAAAAAGAAGTTGTAATTCACTCCCGTTATTGCTAAATGAATAGCATTTTCTGTATGCACAACTAAATTTAAGCTGGTTATGGTAAAATTGAATCAATATGTTTTTATTTTAATCAATGGTTGTGTTTAAACCACTGTTGACAAATATAAATGAAAAACGTTAAAATAAAATTTGTGTATCATGAACAAATATGTATGCTAGGCTTGGTTTCATTTATGTTCTGGCCTGTTTTTCAAAGGGAATGCCAGCAAGTTTCCTGCCTAGGACTGCTTCAAAGCACAGAGCCAGGAGCAAGCCAAGCCAGGTCAAATGTGGGGAAAGTCAAAAAAGGCTGAGGAATTTCACCTACAAGCGGTATACAATGTCTTATTCACCACCAGCAGATTACAAAAGATAGCCTTCCTATGAAAGGAAATAGAAACCGTTTGTCGTTTTGCGCCTGATACTTTGAAATTTCAATATTTAAAGGGCTGAATAAAAACAATATGGATAAAAATAAACAGTTTCATTGCTTCTCATTTTTCTATTTTGCATCGTTGCATTGAATCAATAGCAGCTCCAAATTTAAACTGGTCCCCTAGACATCCCATATATTCTGTGGGAAAGATGATGTTTTGGTGCCAACAAACTGTTTTTTCCTGGAGATAAGTGGCCAGTAACAAGTATAACCCCCAAAATCAGTGGCTCCCAAACTTTATGGAAAAGGGACTGGCTTTTAGGTGTTGCAGTGGGAGTCTGAAGGACAACAAGTGGGACAATTTGCTCTTCTAGAAACAACACAAAAGACAAGCTTGAAGGTCAGTTAGGATAAAATTTGGGATGAAAATGTTTTTTTTGCTAGATACAGTACTTTTACCAAAGGTAGGACCTCTGAAGGGAGCCCTGGCCAAACCTTGAGCTTTGAAGTAGAGCTTGAACTGAAATTTCACAACCACTTCTCTACGTTTGATTTTAGAGAGCAAGACAATAAAACACATACACTTTAGGGTGAGGTGTCCCTTTAACTGATGACCTGCAGGTGTGCAATGAAGGTACTGTTTCTATTTATGCAGATGATATTAAATTGTGCAGAACTATATGTTCCATGTAGGATGTTGCCACTTTGCAGAGTGATTTGACTAAATTGGAAAAATGGGCAGCAAACTGGAAAATGAGGTTTAATGTTCATAAATGCAAGGTTATGCATTAATTCTATTAACGTCTTTTAGAGTGCTTTGGATGATTTTGATACTAAAATCTAAATTAGTATGGTTTTTGGTATATACAGTTTAACTGAGTTTATGGAAGGGTCGTTGTGAGTGTGTGCATTTATGTGTGTTGGGGTTCACTTGGATGGGTTATACATGATGGTCTTATTTAGAATATATTATTTACAGTATTATACATCAAAACCCATTAGAGTTATTCTGTGCTCTCTTTGTTATTTAACTCCCCCATTTTGGTTCTATGAACCTGAAATACTACTGGCTTTGATGGTTGATTAAATTTTTATGCCAATCCTTATGTCATAAATAAAGGTTAATTACACTGTACTTTTGTTTCATCAGCTCATCCCTGAGGTTTTACGGGTGGCACTATTAGTCACTATCTGTTTAATTATATAAGTTAATGTCAGAACTAGTGATGCACGAATCCACGATTTTATATTTCGGCTGAATCCCGAATCCTTTGATGCTTATGATTAAGGGCACCTTCGCCAAAAAAGCGTCAAGTTAGACATGCTGCTTGTCTTTTAAATGGATCAATAAAGATTTCGGGTTTTAAAGCACTCCAGCGTGCAGAAACTCCTTTTTCTTCTTCCTTTGAGGAAGATTTGGCCCAATACTGAACCAAACCTTAATTTGCATATGTAAATTAGGGAAAAGAGGGGGACAGAGGACTTCCATGTTTGTGCTATGAAAAGTCAAATGGTTGTTTGGATTTGGATTCAGTTTGGATTCAGCCAAATCATGCTAAAGAAGGCCCAATCTTGGCCAAATCCCAAAGCGAATGCTGGATTCGGTGCATCGCTATTCAGAACCCACAAAAACTTGAATATTAGGGTATTTGCAAAATTAAGCAGAACAACTGTGCTCTGTTCTTAGCTACTTAGCGTGGTTGAAAAGTTAAAAATACACAATCTGTATAAATGTTCTACTGATTATTAACAAAGAGTTTATAATGTATAGTGATGGCATGACCATGTAGATCTTTATATACTGTTGCTCTAAACCCCCCCCTTACAATTTTTAAGGTAAGGAAAAGCATGACACTATGCTATTAAAATGCAGTTGCTATTGTAAGTTGTTTTTTTATTTGTAGTTTCTAGCAGAAGACAATACAAGAACAATTCTTGGACCATGCTATTTCATTCACAAAACACTTACTAATATGCTGAGATCCCTGAATGTAAAACAAGGCAGCACTCTGCAGAATTTTGATACTCCCAAACATCTGGCGTCCACTTTATGACCCCTAGTGCTGTAACTCCTGCTTGGAGTCACAAGAGAATAATGACATTTTAGGCTTAGCCAACTGCCATAGGTGAGTATCGGGGGGTGGGGTGTTGGTGAAATTTTTGTTTGGGGAGACTACCAACAGAAGGATTTCCGTAGGATAACAATAGTAAAATATATGAATATATCCAGTTAATCTCTCTCTGTGGGAAGGGGAACAAACTATTAAATATGTAATATATATATCTTTAGTACCTATATATATAGATACACATGCCTTTGATTTGTTTGTACGTTATAAATTTAAAAACAGCCCAGCATACTATACTCTCTATAATTCCTCATGTATGGTTTAGCTATGTTATAATTATCACCATGTTCTCAAATGCTCATTTTCTTCTCTATTCCCCCCAGCTGATACTGTACTTACCAATTTACATTTTTCCAGAAATGCATTTGACAGATGTATTTATCAAGCAGCAGAACAAAAATGCTTGATTCACCTTGAATGGCTTCTTAATGCTGGCTTTTTACCAGGTTCCAAAAGGCACTGTAATTTCAATCAACATTACAAGAATCAAAATAAACACTTGAGTTCCCTGGAGCATCTAGTAAGGGAAAGACCTGCCCCCATTTCTTCATGCTTGGTGCGGGCAATTCGAGAAATAATTCTTGAATTATTCTTAAAATGGGGCTCAGCAAGACCCCCCACTTCTCCCTTCCTGAGCATGCGGATCAGAGAAAACACAGCGTTTTATTTTGTTGCCATTGCAGGCCGGTGACTTCACGTGATGTGCATCACTCGCAATGCGCCGTGGAGAACCCATCCATTTTAATCCTCGGCTGGGTTGCGGGCCCCATCAAGGGTGCAGGGGCAAGGGACTCCGGTCAGTAGCACAGCCACTTGTATACTGACTCGATTGTAAGCCGAGGTAGAATTTTTCAGCACATTTTGTGTGCTCAAAAACTCGGCTTATACTCGAGTCTATACGGTACAGAGAAAGAAAACCTTACAAATTTAAGAATTTTTCTTTTAAAATATAGTGCCGTTTCCACAGTAACTTATTTAAAGAAGTGATGCACCGATCCATATTTTATAGATTTTGGTTAATCCAAACATTAACTTGAAAATAGGCTGTGGAAGGGGGAAACAAAATCCTTGTTTATAAACTTTTCAATTCCCTTAATTATGTGACCTAAAGTGACTTGTTCGGATTTGGTATGGCCAAGCTTTTGCATTACACTGAATCTGAATCCAGATCGAAAAAAGCACAAATTAGGACAAATCCCCACCCGAATCCAGGATTCTATGTCCTTGAAAATGTTTTCCTGTTAATGATTTAGTACAGATAATACACCGTCATGTTTAGACTGTTAAAAATAAACTGTAAAGCTTTTAACAAACATAAAGGGGAATGTAAGAAGTTATTGCAAAAAACATTTGCAAAGACATTTGCTTCCGTTAACAACCATTTTGATTGATTGAGACCTAAATGACTTCCTCACAAAGTTTGCGACTAAACTGCTTTTGCAAACGTTCGAAGTGCATGTAATAAAATTTTGCAATCTCAAAACATTTTTTCGGACAAAATATTTACCGGAGCTACAGAGCAGGTGTTAAAGGTTCACAATGTGCAATTAAGATTTGCAGTGCAATAACAAAGAATAGAAGAAAGGCAAATTTTTAGAAAAACATTCTAATCGTCCCATGGGGGGGGAACTTAATACTGGTCGCTAATGCAAACATTTTTCTCAGTTCATTTGCATTGCAAATAAATGTTTACAAGGTGAAAATTTTTGCCTTTGCCCCTCACAAGACAGTAGGATAGTGATTGTGAATTTTCGACAGTGTGCAGTGTATGTAATAAAACGTCTTAATGAAAAAGTTGTTACGTTTGCTCCAAAAGTTTACGACACGTTCAAGCAGGTGTTAAAGGTTCACAATGAGCAATTAAGATTCACAATGCAATAAAAGACTGATGAAGAATATTACATTGTGACGTGCACATTTTTATTTGCAAATCTTATTACCTTACCCCCCTAGTAATGTAGCACAGTAACATAGCAGTTTGGTTGAAAAAAGAGAAGACCAAAAGAAACAGTAAATAGAGAATATTTTGCAGCCTTGGTAATGGTGTTATCCATTTGATGTCACACTTTGCACTTCTTCCGAGAAACTATTGGGTCTGTTGAGAAGTATTGCTATATGTGAGGCGTCTCATGCAGCTGACTGGCAAGAACAAGTTTTCTGTAACTTGGTTATGAGATTACCGTGGTCCATTTAGTAATGTCAGACTGTTTATTCTTCACCACATTCTTTCCCACTGTAAAAAAGGTGCCTTTTAAATGCCACATTCCAGCGCTGGTGCCAATAAGTCACTGGAGCATATTTTCCCACAAGAACTGATACCATGAGCAGAACTCATCCTATTTAAGTCTTCTGGAATTTTCTGCTACCATGCCTTGCACAGGGCTGTCACAGATCAATACATTAATACTCTGTATCTTGAGTAACTTATTTGCAATTGTGTATAACCATATATTTACATATATGTACAAATTGTCAAAAATAAGCTATTATATTTTATAATATTTATCAGGTGGGCTGAAATATGCAACATACAACAATCTGCTTATTCGACCGATGCTCAGGCCTTGTGGTTGATGCATTTTAATAAAGAACTGCTGCACAATATAGCAGTATTGCTTCAGTGCTGAAAAACCATCAGTCTTGACCAATTTCTTAATTTTTAAGTTCTTACACATCCCAACCTAAGTACAGAGCTCACCTGCTGTAACATAAGTGGGGTCTCCATTCTTTCTTTCATGGACAACCTCTAAGCCCTAATGATTATTTTTACAGCAATCTCTTGAGGGTTTATGATTTTGTGTTTCTGAAGTCTCTCTAAAATCAATCCACTCAAAGAGAAACCTTATGTTTTACTGAAACTCTGTTTTTGTGCTACTGGTTCTTTATCTTGTAACTTGCCTGTTAATAATGAATATACATGTATGAGTATTGTGGTAGTTTCTGTTCATCTCTGTAGTATTGCACTTAGATCAGCTCATCTACATTCCCATAAAGATCTTCTTTTGACTGAGCATTTGACTGAGAAGAAGCATTAATATTTACTGAAAAAGGAAGCTAAAAGTATTTCTCATATATAAGACAGCAAACTATTGTGGACCTTTTGCTTTCCAGATGATTAATTCCAGCCAAGACAACAAAAACAAATGATATATTACCATATGACTTTACACTGTAGGGTATGAACGGAAAAGACTCACTCCCAATGAAGCGCCTATCTCCTAGCCATGTATCCTGATACACTCACTAAGGAATACTGTAGATGGCATTTTCTTTGTAAAACTTGCTGGAAAGTCCTGATGCCCATTGCTGGCTTTTTGCCATCACTGAACAAAAACACACCAGCACTTTCTGGCTGACCTGAAAGTATCTTGTAAATAACATGTTTTTAATAAGGATGCATTGAATCCGGGATTTGGCCAGGATTCTGCCTTTTTCAGCAGGATTTGGGGAATCCTTTTGCTCGGCATATGCAAATCAGGATTTAGTTTGGTATTCAGCGGAATCTTTCATGAAGGATTCGGGGGTTTGTCCGAATCCAAAATAGTGGATTCAGTGCTTCCCTAGTTTTAAGACAAACCTATTACCATACACAAGAGTAGCGATCTTCTTGTAATCTGGTCTATAATAAATCACATCATTAAAGGGGCAAAATACACCAGTACTCAATAAGATCCACATATTTAGAGCTTGTGTTGGAATTCACTCTGCCAACCTGAGTACCAGTAGGGCATCTATTATCCCGATCTTTGGGATCGGACAAACACTTGTCAGCCTCAAATGAACACAAGCTTGAGGCTTCTTTCATTCAGAAATGATATAAGCAGATGAAGTGAAGGTTAATCAAACTTACCACTGATGTGAGTGCCATCTGAAAACTGTAGATTCTGGCAAGGCCGAAGTCTGCTAGTTTTATCTGTCCGCTGCTGGTGACAAGAATGTTTTGAGGCTTTAGGTCTCGATGCACCACTCTATGGGAATGAAGAAAATCCAGTCCTTGAAGAAGTTGGTGCATCATATCCTAAATACACATAATAAATGTGTCATTACAAACAACATGGCCATTATCAAGCAACACTTGAAGGTACAACTTACAATACAAAGAGATGCAGCCGAAAAGTTAGTGTTTCTTAAATAAACAGTTTATACAGTATTTCTGTAAGACCTGTGAGTGCGGCTTCTTCATCAGAGGACTGTGTATATTCAATTGGTGGCATGCATCCAGGCAACAAGAGGCAACTAATCGACTAATCGTTGGGATTATATATATATATATATATATATATATATATATATACAGTACATACATGTATACATACATACATACACTTTACCCATTCAGAGCAATGCAGGCTATACAATTCTTAACAGGTCTTACACTGGCTAATTAATACTTATAGCACACATGATAATATGATACTTGATTTAAATGTGGGTCAAACATCACCATGACCCTTAAAATGTACACTGTCAAACCATCCAAATGAAGTATAATGGATAGCCTAGTAGGGTTTATGGAGATCTTTTTTTTTAAGAGTAGCATAAAACATAATATTTAAAGGTACATTCCCTTTAGAGGTGTATAGAAAATATATTTTTGACAATATGGGGGTTGTTTATTAAGGATCGAGTTGTTTTTACATAAATTTGAGTTTATCAAGTTGATTTTTTGGTCAAAATTCACAGATTCGGGTTAAAAAAACTTGCTGTTTTCAATTTAAAATAAAAAAAAAACACACATTTTATGAGATATATTAAACCCCAACCCCAAATAGCTTGAATCTCAAAATACACCATCTAGAAACTTGTATGTCGTGCATGAGTCAGTGGCAGAGGTCCCTTGAATAATCTGAAGATGTTAATAGTTTTCATGATTTTCAAGTTTTTTTCGGAGGCTTTTTGTCCAAAAACTTGATCAATTTGTGCAATTCCAGTTTTTTCCAATGAAAACTCAATCAATTAAAGTTTTCAGGCTGTTCAACCCAAACTCAATTCAAGTTTTCTTCCATTGAGTTCTTAATCAATCAAGTTTTTCCCGCATAAAACTCGATCAATTTCGAGTTGACAGGTTGTTAACCCCAAACTCAATTCAATTTTTTTCCATTCAAGTTTATTTTGCATCCTTCAATATATCCCATAAGTGGGGTAACCGAGCTGATTTTTATTTGCCTAACTGTACTGAATGGTTCATGTACAATATATCTTTTTATTTTCTCCGGTCCCTCTGTCCTTACAACAATAATACTACTATGTGAATACTATGTAGCCTATACTACGGTAAGCTGTAGTCAGCCCACATTAAAGGCAAGCGAGACAGAGGGAAGTTGACTATGGCTCTTTAAAGGACAGCCATGTGGCAGATGTTGATAACTGAAGCTGTGGGCAGGCAGGAAAGGTACGTTAGTGTGGGGCTTTTGCCTTCCTGCAGCTGTCTCTGGATAGCAGCTAAGTGTCTCCACTTGTTTAACCTCAAAGATAAAGCCTGGAGGATCCCTAAGCAACTCAGGGGAATTTTTTTTTTTCAATTAACGGTCATTTCCTCTCTGGTGTAAGTTGCATGACAGAGTGTGACAAGCAGAAATGAATGGGGACACTGCACTGCCAATAGCCCTGAATAGCTGTGACACTGGCTGCGGGCGGCCTGCTAACCCACCCAGCCAAGACCTCACAGGAGACATGGCCAAGGGCCCGCAGCGCTATTCACTGACAAGCCAGCTGGTTGCTCATTAGAGAGATAGAACAATGCCAGGCAGTCACAGAGAGAAAAGTTTAGCAACTGCTCCAAAGTAAAGTTGTTTTAACCCTTCTTAGTTTCAAGAGAAAAAACCTAAAGACATTTGGAACCCCCCCCCCCCGTATCAATGGGAAGGAATAATAAGCACGACTGAGATCTCATACCTCTGTAGAGCTCTTGTTATAGGCCACCATCCAAAAGATAATTGCAAAGTGAAACAGCATTAAAGGCCCCATACACAGTTCTGCCTGTCTCCTTCTTTCAGTGGAAGGGCTCCTGTACATGTTCCAGTACAAAACAGTCCTCGGTTGGCAGTGGTTAGAATTGCTGCCAGTAGTAGTAGGGATTTTGGTTCCAATCTGCTAGGGCTCCTTAGTGATGTCAACGTCAGGTAAAACCCAACCCGAAAACGCCCTCTCTCAGCCCATGTCTGACTTCTGGGTTTTCTTTTACAGACCCACACTGCCCCGTCAATAACGTCACAAAATGGGTGGGGTGAGCAGGTGCGCGGCTATAAAACCAGAAGCCTGAAGTTGGGCGGGGAGAGCAGGAAGAAAAGCTCAACCCGCCACCCACAAATGGGGTATCTGGAAAACACAAGTTCCTGAGTACTCTGGATAGTAGAGTAACTTGTACCTGACGGTAACTAAACTGCATGAATCCATATGAATCCAGAAAAACAATTCCACTGGGTTTATTGATTGCTGCAGTGGCTTTTAGCAGACTTAAAGAGGCTGTGCACCTTTGAGTTAACTTTTAATATGATATAGAGAGTGATATACTGAAACAATTTGCAATTGGTTTCTATTTTTTTTATTATTTGTGGTTTTTGAGTTATTTTGCTTTTTATTCAGCAGCAAACTGGAGAGCAAGTACAAAATACATTTCTCGCATGCACCGAAAATGCCAGTCTATTTATGAAGAAGACCAAAGAAAGAAGATGGCTGCCGTGAACTCCTGTAGCAAGAATCTGGGTTTAGAGAAAAAATTAGGGGTATTTGACCGGGTGGGGAGGTAGGATGGGGGAGAGAAGGTGGTAGGTTTTTTTTCGTTATAGGTTTGGTTTGCCTTTAAATAAAACTCCCTTTACCCGTAGTTAGACAGTGGAAACAAATATCTAAGTGGGGGCTATGGCTAACTGCACTGGTGCAATATATTTTCCCTTCTGTGCTTGTATGGTTTTCCCTCTGGAATTGTATCCAAATTATGTTGTGAAAAGCACTGTGAAGTGAAAGCGCAATAGCAGCAATTTTTATGCATCACTGCAACTGCATTAACTGCAACTTCCCCAATAAAAATGTGGATTATTTGATTATAATGGAATCTATCGGAGACCTCCTTTCCTTAATTCGGAACATTCTGTATAACGGGTTTCTGGATAACGGATCCCATACCTGTATTTAGATGTAAAGATTGAGAACATACTGTTATATTTTATGACAAGAAGCTTCATAAAATAAGGACATTGTGATACAGTATATACTGTGACCATTTGCAGCATCCACTCGCTGTTTCTTAAATGATTAGAGTTTTTGTTTTCCAACAGTTAAATTAAAGGTTATTAATAAGAAAAGAAAAAGAAACGATTGATTCCTCTTAAACCAAATAAATTTAAACTCCTCTCTTTTATGCCAGTTCTACACAGCTTCCACACAAATCAAGAACATCCCCTTTTATGTGTAACATCGAAAACTTTACAGTCATGGAATAATGTGGACCATTGTTTACAAGGGTAGTCTGAGGGCATTGAGCGAAACTTCAATACCCTTGTTTGGCTGGAATCCCAATTCCGGAAATCTAACACGAAAAACTTGTAATGGACGCTGTCATGCTATCAGGAAACATGATTAAAATGGAGCAAAGATAAGAATACTAATGATGTTATCCAAAAAAAGATTGGAAGGAGCTTAGCAAGCTTCATACACAGATACACACACATATATATATATATATATATATATATATATGTAGATCAAACATTTACTTCTGCATCTGTTATTAAACATGATGAACACTGTCCTAGTCAAGCAGTTATATATGAATGTATATATATCAGGGGTGAAAGAATGTAAATTTGGTTCACTAATTAGATGCACTAATCAGCTGCGTAAAGGTGGCCATACACTATAAGATCTTAACCCGATATGCCCACCAAAGGCAGGGTGATATCGGTTTAATCCAAACGTTCGGCCCTAGGACCAAACAAATGGATTACAATGAAGGGAATAGGTGCTGAAGTGACGAGGACTGCATCAACTAGACAATGCAGTCCTCGATCGCTAGAAAAATCAAACCTGCCAGATCGATATCTTGGCCAGATGGGGAGACCCGTCAGGATGCACCCTACACAGGCAGATAAGCTGCCAAATTAGTCTAAAGCAGGGGTGTCCAATCTTTTGGCTTCCCTGGGCCACATTGGAAAAAGAAAAATTGTCTGGGGCCACACATGAAATACACAAACACTTTTGATTTGTAAAAGTACCAGCTGGATAACCAGATGGAGCTATACACTGAAATATGGGACACCTGCGTATTAAATAGACATTATTATATTATTATTGCTACTAACTGGGCAATGGGCAAGGTCCCCCCTCCTCAGCGTTGGACTGGCCCGCCAGGATACCAGGAAAACTCCCGGTGGGCCCAGGTGTCAGTGGGCCTCTTGCTTCTAAAGATTTTGCATATTTCATGGTCATTCCCTATTTATGGGGACAAAGAGATTTAATAATGGAAGAATAGAGTATAGTACAGTATGTAGTGAAAAGTGTAGGAGAACATAAATGTTGAGTGAGGAGAGGAGGTATAATAGTTTGGAAAGTGGGCCCTCAGAATACGGCTTTCTGGTGGGCCTTTGGGATATCAGCACCTTTAATCTACTTGTGTATGGCCACCTTAAGTTAAATAATAAGGTACTCTAAGGGGCAGATTTATCAAGGGTTGAATTAAAAATTATTTTTTCTCATTTATTTTAGTTTATCCAACATTAGTTATATTGAATATAATTTCAACAATAATTCATAAAGTACAGTTATTCGGGGGGGGGGGTGTTAGTATTTAGTTAGTATTTTACCAATTTTGTTGCCAGATTTATCTATTTTGATTATGCTTGTCAGATATTTTTATTGTATATATTCCATGGTGTCCATATTTCATTTTATTGAAATTGAAATTTTTTTTATGGTCAAAACTGTCAAACTTGAGTTATTCAAATTGGTTCGAGTTTTTAAAAATATTTGAATTTGATTTTAAAGATCTATCATACACTGGCTCTTTAAGACCTTGAATTTGACTATTCTCCACCTAAATCCTGCAGAATTGCTTTTTAAGTCAATGGGAGATGTCCAGGGATATAGATATATACAGTATTTGGAGCTGTTTGCAGCCTTCATGACATTCGAGTTTTATAAATTTGAATCAATCATTTAATTCTGTTTCTGTTAGTAAAAATTAACACTGCCCTTGCATTCAAGTTTAAAAAAAAAAAAAAAACTAATTCAGTTTTCAAGATTTATCAAACTCTGGCCCTTTAAAACATGAATTCAAGTATTCGCCACCTGCTGAATTGCTGTTTAAATAAATAGCAAACGTCCAGGTATCAATTCGGAGTTGTTTACAGCCTTCCTGACAATTGAGTTTTGAGTGTGAAAAATTCAATTTTTGAAATAAATTTTGAATTTTATGAGAGTTTAGGGGAGTTTTTAAAAACTCACATGAAGTCGAAATTCAACCTTTGATAAATGTGCATCCCACACAGAGCTACATAATACCATAGGCAAATAAATATGTGTTTCCATAACCTACTCCAGGTCACATCAGGTGCAATAGTTTCAGCATACCGTACCTCCTTTTGTTAGCCCGGGGCCAAAGCATTTAATCACCAGCAGTGCAACTACGAGTGTGCATGCAAAAGTAACTGTACACCTTCAAAGATACATCACACTCATAGACATTGAACAACAACTTAGTCAACAAGTTTTGGTCCTCCCAGATAAAGGCCAGAAATGCAATGTATACTGATACACTATGGATACACTAATTAAAGCAAGTGTTGGTAAAATTCAAGGTAATTTCTAATCTTTAAAGTGGACCCGTCACCCCAAAAAGATATTCAAAATCCTATTTTATCATATTAGTCAAGCAAAATGAACATTAATTACACTATATAAATTATTTTAATCTTGTTTTCTTCAGTCTGGGAATTCATAATTATAGCAAGCAGGCAGGAGCCATTTTGTGGACACTGTTATTAAGACAAGCCTTGCATCATCTCAGAATCTTGTTTGTGCACCAGAATGGGGGACCCGATGTCTATCCCCATGTCCTGGCTACACAATTAAATGGTTAAGAGAACTGGGGGAATGTGTGGGGAGAAATTACATGTAGGAAGTGCTGAATGGAAAGTGAAAGTAATTATCTGCCCCGCCTCTATGCCTAAGGCATAGAGGAGTGGCAGACAATATTTGATTGACAGCTGAGATTTTTAAATTAGCTTAAATAAGCTATGAATGCTTTAATAAAAAATTGAAATTGGATTTCATGTTTAATTTGAAAAGGACTTTTATTATACAGATTTTTGTGTCTGGGTGACAGGTCCACTTTAAAGGAGTCTTAAAATTTAGCTTCCTTCAGTCATGGATTTACACAATCGCATCAAGCAGGCAGCAGCCATTTTGTCAACAGTGTTATTAAGGAACACTAAGGGGTAGATTCATCAAAGAGTGAAGTTAAGAGTGAAGTTCCGCCACTAGAGGGAAATTCCACAGCTCTCAATTCATTTCTATGGGATTTTTAAAGGCGTATTCATCAAAGGGTGAACTTTCACTTCACCCATTGATGAATACGCCTTTAAAAATCCCATAGAAATGAATTGAGAGCTGTGGAATTTCCCACTAGTGGCGGAACTTCACTCTTTGATGAATCTACCCCTTTGTATCTTGTCAAATTTGTGTTAGAATTGTGGACCTGATGCACATGGCCATGAACAACTGGTTGCTTAGATGATTAGATGATAAGAAGGGAAGGGGAATGTGGGGAGACCCACTTCTATGCCTATAGTATAGAGGCGGGGCAAGCAATATACAATTAACAACTAAGATTTTTAAATACATACATAAAACAAGTATGGATATTTTGGGTTTTCATGTTTAATTTGAAAAGGGCTTTTATTAAACAGCTTTTTATGTCTGGGTGACAGGTCCCATTTAATTGCATACATGTAATATTGCATGATTAAAGGAACAGTAACCAACATTAAAAACAAATTGTTAGTATACCATGAAATAAAAAAAACCAAGACAAATTAAACTTTAAAATCGAACAGCCTTTATTAAGAAATAACTAACTGAAACTCCACTTGCGCTCCTCTTCAGAAAAGGCATTCCAGCTATCCATCTTGTGGCACTCAATTTTTCCTCCCTGCCTTCCTCATGGGAGATAGCCAGGGAGTAGAAATCGAGCACTGCACAATGGATCATTACCCTGTCGCATTTTCTGAAGAGGAGCACAAGCAGAGTTTCAGTAAGTTATTTCTTAATAAAGACTTTGCGATTTTAAAGTTGGTGGGTTTTTTTTTTCAAGGTACACTAACAGTTTTAAAAAAAATCTTTTTTTTGATGTTACTGCTCCTTTAAAGCTGTGAATGTACCTACAGATTCTCTGTATGGTGGTTGCAATCCTGATGAATTTCCATGTACTATGGATTTCCATCAGTTGGGGGTTTAGCCTTGTTTACAAATCTTATTTATGGATGCCACATGTTTGGTGCATCTGCAGGTGAGGAAGTGAAAAGAAGCCACAGCTCCTCTTCTTTTTCTGCTGTCCTAATCTTTCAGTGGTGGCCATTATCATGTATGAACCCTTGTATGGTCTACAGCAGTGACCCCTTGGATGTTGCTCCCAGTGGCCTCAAAGCAGGTGCTTATTTTTGAATTACTGGCTTAGAGGCAAGTTTTGGTTGCATAAAAAACAGATTTCCTGCCAAACATTCTCTCCTGTAGGCTGCCAGTCCATATAGGGGTTACCAAAAAACCAATCAGATCTCTTATTTGACATCCACATGGACTTTTTCATGCTTGTGTTGCTCTCCAACTCTTTTTTAATTTTAAATGTGGCTCACGAGCAAAAAAGGTTGTGGACCCCTGGTCTACAGGGCCAATTGGATACTAAGGTGCAAATTCACTAGTGCGAAGTGTCTAACGCTAGCGTTAATTCGCCAGCGTGATGTCATTTCGCAACTTCACAGATTCACTAACAGTGTCCCTAGCAAAAATTCGCTAGTGAAGTAGATAGACTTGCGTAACTTCGCACCCTTACGCCAGGCGAAGTTGCGCACTGACGAAGGGATGTAAATACGCTAATTCACTAAGATGAACATTATTCTGAACGTTACCTCTTATGCTAGACGTTACTTCACCAGGTCAGACCTGGCGAAGTTCAATACAATAGATAGGAGTTTGGAAAATATTTTCTCAGTCCCAAAAAAACGCTGTTGTCTTTTACCTTTTGTAGGGTGATAGGCTGAAAAACAGATAAATTTTTTTTAGGGTTACCCTCCTTCCCCCTCCTACATTTCCTAACATAAGGCAATTCAACTATACAGTAGGCACATGTTTAGGGCAATAGGACAACTTTATTTTATTTATTAAAGGTTTCCTGGGCTTGTGTAGTGTAATGCAGTGGCTGTAACATATACTTCTATTATACGCTTAAGTTCGCGCTGTATGCAAATTAGGCATCGCTAGCGTAAATGCGCTTTGCCTGGCCGAGTACCGGTAATGCTACTTCGCTACCGTTCGCCGCCCTGAGCGCAAATTTGTATCTTAGTGAATTTGTGTAGCACTGGCGAAAATTCACTTGGCGAAGTGTGGCGAACGCAGGTGAAGCTGTGGTTAGCACACTTTCGTGCTTTAGTGAATTTGCCCGTAAGTGAGATCTGCATTCTTATGATCACCACCAAACATAGAAACTTTTTTAAAACAGTTTTAGTTTGTATAGTGTTTTAACTATAAAATGCTACACCTACTGTAATCCTAGTGATAGACAAAAACCTTGGTTTATACCCTCTCTGACCTGATGCCCTGGGCAAAATTAGATTTTAACCAAACATCTAGATCTTGAAGTTCAGGTGAGAAGGTTGCTGAATGCTACATTGAAGTTTAGGGAATGTATGATATAACCTGACATGCTAAGCAGGTCATTGGGGATGTCATAGGTGTGTTTTCATATCACTATCCCTTTACTACGCTTCAAGAATCTGAAAGAGGCGTGGAATCTATGACATTTCATCTATGAGACAATGTAATGCAAAAACCCCTGCTTTCTGGTGAAAATAACGTGCATTTTTTAACTGTGTGAAATAATATATCATATATTAACTAAAATATGCAGTTTTAAACAGAGCAAGAGCATAGAGAAATAGATGAAAGGAAATGTCCCCAGCCCATTGTTTAATTTATCATGTTGTTCATTCACCTTAAAATTAGATTCCAGGAACGATACATTTTTTTAAAAACAAACTATGTTTCTGTAAGAAGTATAATTTGTACCTGCCTCTTTTCTTTTTTAAGTGGTATCTGCTCCCTAAGCTAAAGGTCGGGGGCATGAGGGACTGGACTGGACACTGTGTTGAGTCTCTAATTGTTACTAGCCTACTCTTAGAGGGATTTTTAAAGGGATACTGTCATGGAAAGCGTGTTTTTCAAAATGCATCAATTAATAGTGATGCTCCAGCAGACTTCTGCACTAAAATCCATTTCTCAAGAGCAAACAGATTTTTTTATATTCAGTTTTGAAATCTGACATGAGGCTAGACATATTGACAGTTTTCCAGCTGCCCTCGGTCATGTGACTTGTGCTCTTATAAACTTAATTCTGTACTGCAAGTTGGTGTACTATCACCCCCCCCCCAGCAGCCTAACAAAAAAAAATGGGAAGGTAACAGATAACAGCTCCCTAACACAAGATAACAGCAGTTCCCTGGTAGATCTAAGGACAGCACTCAATAGTAAAAGCCAAGTCCCACTGAGACTGATTCAGTCACATTAAGTAGGAGAAAGGGCAGCTGGGAAACTGACATGTCTAGCACCATGTAAGATTTCAAAATTGAATATAAAAAAAAATCTGTTTGCTCTTTTGAGAATTGGATTTCAGTTTGGAAGTCTACTGGAGCAGCACTATTAACTGAAATGTTTTGGAAAAAAAACATGTTTTCCTATGACAGTATCGTTTTAATGAATTGACCCCTTCGAATAAAGCGTTCTAAGAACAATTACAGCGCAGGATGACATCCAACTGCTGCAGTGATGAGCTAAGTTGATCTAAACAGACTTGATAAAAGCTTGTTTACATTACTAATTCTAACCGTGATAAGAAGGGGTGGATTGAAAAGCACATTAGTATTTTACTGGGTCTGTTCCTCGTGCCACAAAACACCACTCTAGATAAAGAATTGTGAATGAACAGGGAGTCAAACATTTTCCTTCTTTAGAATGATCTTACTAAATGCTAAGACTAATCTAATTCTCCATTATATGCTTTGTTCATCCTTATACAGTACAACATGACAATATGACACTTTACTCTTCTTAAACATAAATTGTGTAGCTTGAAAGTAGTTGCTCCTGCTTATTTTCTCTCCTCTAGCTCTGTAGATAATGATCCATTGTGAACTTCCGAGGACAGCAAGCTACAGCAAAATATATCTGCTCATTATGCATCGATGTCCCTCTTAGGCCAACAAAGAAAAGAAACCTCTCTATTGTGGATCTGCTACCACACAGTGATGAAGACAAGATGATGATTTTCCAGCTCATTTCACATGCAAAGAATTCTCACTGATCGCCATGGGGAAGGCCTCTCTTTCTCTCAGTGGGAATCTGTTGGTGTGTGCAATAATCATCTGCTAGCTGGGCAGTGGAATTATGAACATCTTTTTGAAAGTTACAATGGTTGGGTACTGTGTGTGTGTGTGTTATGGTCTGGCAATGTGCAAATAGGAGAGGTGGCCATCCATCAAACTGACAAACAGCTCTTCTGAGATTCACTAGAGATTAATGTGATTCTATATATTTGAAGAGCAAACTATTATACATAAGAACCCCCCATTTACATCTCCTGATTTAAAATTTTCCCTCATTTTACATTGTTGTTCTATGGTACCACCTATATTTCCCTGATTTTACACCATTTTTCTTGTCCCATGAAAAACGTAAAATAGGGGTTCTACTGTATCTAACAGTATAAATATAGTATATAGACTGACCAGAAGTGTCTGGGTCTGCCACTTTTAATATTGCAAGCCCCATGTAGTGTATGCAATGTATTCTTCTCTCCTGTAAACAAACAGGACATCATTGAACTAGTACCAGTCCACCAAGGAATCATTTCATGGTCTGGGTTATATCTCTCCAGTAGAGTTAAGGGATTTGCTATTAGCTGAAGAAAAATATTTTGCGCTTTTTTAGGCAAAACAACATTTTATAGTATGAAAAAGAATCCAGTGCAGGAGTAGTTATAGGAAAAGTAGGAGTTTTCCTTTTCAAAAGCACAAAATAAAGACCTGTATGATTTGAAAAGATGTCACACTGATACTTGGAGGATACTGTGCTTGGTACTTGCACTCCACTTGTTTTGTCTATGGAGTCTATGGAGTCTCAGCCAAGGCCAATAATATGGCAATACTTCTCAAATGTATACAGCTGTACAGTGCTTTGCCCTCAAGGAGTGCTATACAAATAAAAATATACAGTGGTGTGAAAAACTATTTGCCCCCTTCCCGATTTCTTATTCTTTTGCATGTT
>CM044441.1:28926813-28956185 GCA_024363595.1 Xenopus borealis
AAAGAATAAGAAATCAGGAAGGGGGCAAATAGTTTTTCACACCACTGTACATACATACATTGATACATACAACTAAATACAGACAAAAAAATAATAGTTTAACAGTTTTAAAGAGCTACTGACACCAAACAAACTAATTTTCACAACTGTCATAACAATGCCTTTGAAAGCTACTTCTAACTTTGTCATACAGTATTTGCACAATACTTTTACATTACCTGTCTGATGCCCCATGTTCCTGTATAAGAGGGGCTGCCATATTTGTGTAGCAGGCGTTCGTTAGTAATAGAAACTCGAACTGACAGGCTTAGATGGGACAGTCAGGTTTAGAAACTTCAACTAACAACTTACAAAAATAAACCTCACTTTAAGTGATGATCTAGTGGCTATCCTACTCTGTTAGACCAAACTGGGATTTTATGGTGTTCTGTGACCATAAGTGGATCTGGCTTTCTACACATTCACACATGTATCAACATTTAGGGGGTTCTTTATCAAAGGTCGAATTTTAGAGCTTTGAGAGCTCGAATGAACTCACAACTCGAATGGTTTCTAATTTAAGAAAAACTTGGGGTGAAAAACTCAAATACTCGAACTGATCGCATTTTCAGCAAAAAAACCCTCAAAAAGTTACTCCAATTGATCGAGTTTTTGAGCAAAACTCATAAAAAAGAACTACAACAAAATGAAGGCTATTGACCTGTTCACATGGTTGAATGGACCTCTGTCATTGACTTCTACATGACCATGGCAGGATTTAGATGGTACATTTTCAAAATTTAGCTATTTCCAGCTTTGGGGTATAATAAATCTAAAAAAATGTGCGTTTATATTTTTTTAACTGAAAAATACCCTCAAAAACACAAATTTTTTGTGGAAACCACAACTCGATCTGTGATCAATATCCCTCTTAATCAGGCCTTTAGATGCTTCTGTTTCCACCCCGAAGCTTACATCATTCCATATGTCTCTCAAAACTACACCAAGTTTTCTTTTTTTGAAGTATATGGAGAAAGAGGCTCTTTTGACATTGCTTACATGTGTGGCAGACAAAAATGATCTTAGATAGGAAGATTGGTTTTCACACAACTAATACATCTATCCATTAGGCTTCTAAAAGAACTGTAATCAGAGATGTAAATTGAAGAGTTCACAATTTCAGATAAAAACAACTTTCCTTAGAGGTTCCCATGCTGGATACTAATGGTAGCGGTCCCAATTCTAAAGGATATCGCATGACTATATGTAACTGTACTCTAAAAGAGGGATAATGCACAGCTGTCACAGAACAAAATCCTGAAAATGAATGCACTGACTAACCTGCAAAACACGATTAGTGTGACCACATGAGCCCCATTATCAGAAGTAGGCTCCGTAAGTACAATTTCAGCAGCGGCTCTTTGAAATAAGAGTTTTAAAACCAGTAATAGCAGTGTCTCTCCCTAATAATAGGTATTGGTAGTTTATAGTACTGTATACCAAAGCTGTTGTGTGTGAAGAAACACCTTCTAGGCACTTTAAAGGGCAATTGATTTGCTCAAAATAAAAGTGAGGTGCCATAAACTAAAATAGACCAACTCAAAGATCTACATATTTAACTTATAGCTTGGATAAAAGTGGGCACAGACATGCCCTACTTAGGGGTGGAATTACCGAAAGCAGGACTGGGGACTCCTAAAGCTGTTTGAATTTCATCACAGTTAAATTCAATAAAGCTTTTTGAGCTATCCTGTTGGGTTTATTTAATGTTTCCAAGATTTTCTAGTAGACTTACAGATCCAAATTATGGAAAGATCCGTTATCCAGAAAAGCCCACTTTGAACAAAAAGTCCTATACCTGTATAATCAAGTCCGTACAAATGAAAACATAGATTAAAAAAATATCTAATTTAGCACAATGCTCCTTAAAGGAGAAGGAAAGGCTGGAGGCACTTGGGGTTGACAAACGTTAGGCACCCTCAAGTGATTGTATCTACCTACCTGAAGGCTGGTGCTTCTATTAGCAGAAATCTGCACCGGCCTGGTGTTATCAAAGTGAGCACCACGGAGCAATCTATTTCTGTTTTCTTCTGTCTTCGATTTTCCCAGACTAACCTATGCACAGTTTAACAAAAAAGCCAACTTTTAGTTAAAGTTTAAAGTTCGGCTTTTTGTTCTACTGAGCATGCGCAGCCGCAGAAGAAGACATAAGTAGATCGCTCTGTTGTGCTCACTGGTATAACCCTGGGCTGGTGCAGGTTTCTGCTGATAGGAGTACCAGTCTGGGGTTTCAGGTAGGTAGATACAATCACTTGGGGGTGCCTAACATTCTATCGAAGGTCCATTTGCGATTGAAAAACCCCTTTTTAAAGGTCCAATTTCGAAATTCGACTCTTAGTAAATCAGCCCCTTAAGCATGTTAAGGAACGCCCCCTTATACAGAAAACCCCAGGGGGCAAATTCAATAAGCAGCGAAAATTCATTAGCGTTGCCTTCACTAACGTTCGCCGCACTTCGCCAGGCGATTCTCTTTTGGCTTCTTCACAGTACAGTGAAAAGCCATACTTTAACTAAAAGTTGGATATTTCGTTCTACTGTGCATGTGTTTACCCCTGGAAATTTGAAAAAAGAAGAAGCCAGAAGAGGATCGCACTGTGGTGCTCGCTTGAATAACCCTGGGCCTAGGGCATCAGAAATTCAGGGGGTTGCATGCCGCCCAACCACATTCAAGTTCAAGGTGTGCGCATGGGCATATACCTGCAGGACAGACGTGAAAGGGTGATGCTGACAGGGAGGGTGACGGGGAGGGGAAGAGATGCACTGATGGGGAAGGGAAGGGAAAAGGTGACACGGACGGGGAGAAAAGCAGCGATCACGGGACATGCACACTAGAACAAAATTATGGCCATTGCACCTCAAGGCTGCCTCAGGCAGCAGGAACAAAGAAGCCTGCGAAAAGCGTGACGTCACCCAAGTCACACGCTGCAGTCTTCCTATGAGCCTAGCTGCTTCTACGCAAGACCAGGGAGTAAACTTTCAAAACGCTCAGTAAGTTCTATGCCCACAAGACTTTGAATAGAAGACTATTTATGGTTTGCCTTTCCTTCTCCTTTAAGTGTGAACCTGGAAAATTTACCAGAATCTGTCCTTTTGAGGACCAGTGAAGGTAAATCACAAAAAAATTTCCAGTATTTGATAAATCTATTTTCTTGGTTTCTTTCTGTATTTGATGACACCCACACACTCCACTCATTTCACTCTTTCCAACTATGCAGAATAGTAAACGCTTAACAAACTCACATGTCTGCCTATGCCTTTCTCATCAAAGATCCATATCTACTTGACAATAATTAATGCAAAATATCCCAAAATGTGTTTTGAGGTTTCAAAGTTAATTCTGACCTCTTAATTATAAAGATGTTACACAAGAAACTATAGAAATCAGAAATATTCTAAAATGGTGTGTTTAAACACACTCACATTTGCATAAAAACAGTGTACTGTCCAATGACTCCTTACAAACATGCTGTGGGTATCGAGTTAGATATGGCAACAGCCCATCAAAATACCCCACATTGAGTTCCGTGACATAAAAAAACGAGATATGAACTAGAAAATTATGAACACTGCTATCATAACTGTTTTATTTGAGTTAAAAGCTTTTTTTTTCCATTTAAAAAACACTGAACAATCTTAAGAATGAAAACTAGTCGGCTTTGATTCTGGTATGTTGATTAAACAGTACACGGATATTCATTGCTTGGAAATTCTACCTCCCACATTATAAAACATGACTTCAGAGGAGCCTTTTATAACAATGCACATATATCTGGCAAAAGTTTAAAACAGAGAATAAGGATTATTGTGGTCTCTGGGGAGCTATTATGATTTAATGTGGCATTTTTAAGTGACCAGGGCAGCAACTTCGTTTGGAGATAAAAGGGATGAAAATATAAGGTTTTCTCTAAATGTGGAAGTATATATTATGTTTAGACAAGTAAAATGTATTTTTCGCAAACTGAGCAGAGAATAAATGTAGGTGGGTGCATTGTTTTCAATTACATTTAGGGGGTTATTTACTAAAATTTATCTACTTTTTTTATTAAACAAAGCTCGACCAAACTCACATCCACGATTATGCCTAATTTATCATTAAAAAACTCGAATGAATCAAACAGACTTTTCTCCTGAGTCGCTCGATTTTTTCTGGTTATTGCCTGAAAACCCTGACTTTTCATTATTGGGCTAAACATAGCGCAAACCGATATCTTCAAATTCGGATAGGGACATCTACTATTGACTTATAGTTTGAGATGGCTGTTTTTGCCCCAAAAAGCTGATCAGAAAGTATAGTTTTAGTGAATACCCCCTTAATATTTATCTACTACATGTAAGAGCTAGCAGACACTCACATGTTAACACTCAGTGAGTGGGAAGTTCTTCTTTTTTTCACTGCTATTTTAGATTATGGGTTGGCAGATCAGTAATTAGAATTGTGTGGCCACATACTTACATATAATACTTAATTCTGACAGATAAGTAATACTCTGCAGCATGCTTTTGAAAAACTTAAAGGACATTTAGAGGGTTATTTACTAAAGGTATATTAAAGTTGCTTGTTACCAAATAAATTTGTGCTTTCGAGGGTCATTTTCAGTCAAAACTCAAATATTTGGACAAAGAGAATTATAATATTTTCCATTTGACACTACAGACCTAAAATATTATGCTCCACTGAGTAATTGAGTGTAATGTTTCTCAAATCAGTTAATGAATAACCCTTCCTTGAAGGAGAAGGAATAGCATTTTAGGCTGGGGACAGACAGGGAGATTCGGGGAGATTCTGTCGCCTGGCGTTTAATAGCAGGCGACAATCTCCCCGAATTTCCTTCTCCATGTCCGTCGCTAGTTTAAATGGAAAAGCGCCAGCGCTGTGCACACGCGGAGCGGCAATTTCCGGAATCGCCCGAAGTTTCCTCACGAAGTAACTTCAGGCGTTTCCGGAAATCGCCAGGCGACAGAATCTCCCCGAATCTCCCTGTCTGTCCCCAGCCTTACACTTGGGAATGCCAAAAGTTAGGCACCCCGAAGTGATTACTTACCTGACAACCCGGCACGGTGCTCCTATCAGGAGAAAACGGCACCTGCTTGGGGTTCTTCCTTCGAGCACAGAGAAGAGATCCTCTTCCTGCTTCTTCAGGTTTTCGAATTTCCCAGGGCAGACGCATGCACAGTAGAGCAAAATAGTTTTCAGTTGAAGTTCGGCTTCTCACTGTAGTGTGGATGCACAGCCAAGGGAAGACCCGAAGGAGCAGGAAGAGGATCTCTCAGTGGAAGAAGCCCAGATCGGTGCAGTTTTCTCCTGATAGGAGCACCGGCCCGGGGTGTCAGGTAACAAAAATGTAGGCACCCCAAAGTGTAAAATGCTATTCCTTTTCCTTTAAAGTGAACTTTGGCATTACTGCAATTATAAACATTATCTTTTATATACTATGTAGTATTAGTTACTGTCACACAAATTGGTGATATAGTCTCTTACTTTTTGGCATTTTGAGTGATATATTTCTATTATGAGATAATAGGCCAAATTCAATTCCGTGAGAAAACTTTTTCTGGGGTAATTATGCAATTTAGCGTTGTGCTGCTGTGGGATTCTGATTCATGGTTAAAATTCACGTTAATAGCCACTGTGCAAGGAAAGTGGGATAGCAGGTATAGTAGCACACTATCTGGAAAAAGGAATTTTGGTTCTTAACCAAACCAATCTACAAATGGGATCCAGGTGTGCATGCAGGATAGAGCATATAGCATGATAGCAGGGAAAGCAAAATTCATGTGAAAACTAAAATTAAGAAGCTAGCAGAAAAAAATGCCACAATCTAAAATGCATTCTTGAAAATCAAATGGAATGACAATATAGTATATCACCAAGCCCCACAAAGGTTGAAGTGTACTAAAAGAACCATACACATAAACATATTCACTTTTCAAAGTTACCTTAATAGTTTCATTTGGAACCCCAGGATCTGGTACTTTATCCAAGTAAGTGGTCAAATCTTGATCAACATGTTCAAACACCAGTGTAAGTTTTGTCTCTCTGTCTGTCCGTGACACTGTACATACATCAAATAACCTGCAGAGAAAAAAAAAAGCCTGATGATGGAGAACCACTGGCACTTATCTACAACCAATTATGTAGTACAGGTATGGGACCTCTTATGCACAATGCTTGGGGCCTGGGGTTTTCCAGATAATGCATCTTCATACCATGGATCTTCATACCTTGGGGCAAATTCACTAAGATCCGAAAATTCGCTAGCGTTAGCTTTGCTAGCGTCTGCCGCACTTCACCAGGCGAATTTTCGCCAGAGCTACGCAAATTCACTAAAGTACGAATTTACGTTCAGGTCGGTGAATGGTAGCGTAGTGTTACTTCGCTAGGCAGAGCGCAGTTACGCTAGCGAAGCCTAATTTGCATATGGCGGGAACTTTAAGTTATAATAGACGTATATGTTACAGCCACTACATTCCACTACACAAGCCCCCCCAAAAAAATATCAACCTTTTTCAGACTATCACCCTCCTATGCTAAAATACACCAGCGTTTTTTGGGACCTCCTATCTATTGTATTGAACTTCGCCTGGTCTGACCAGGTGAAGTAATGTCTAACGTAAGTGCTAACGTTCAGGAAAATGTTCATCTTAGTGAATTTGCGAATTTACGATCCTTCGTCAGTGCGCAACTTCACCTGGTGTAAGAGTGCGAAGTTGCGCAAGTCTATCTACTTCGCTAGCGTAAATTCGTCAGTGTTAGTGGATTTCCGAAGTTACGAATTGACATCACGCTGGTGAATTAGCGCTAGCATTAGACACCTCGCGCAATAAATAATTTGCCCCTTAAGTCTACTAGAAAATCATGTAAACATCAAATAAACCGAATAGGCTGGTTTTGCTTCCAATAATGATTAATTATGTGTTAGTTTGGATCAAGTACAAGGTACTGTTTTATTATTAAAGAGAAAAAGAGAATTTTTAAATATTTGGATTATTTGATTACAATGGAATCTATGGGAGTTGTTCATTTCGTAATTCAGAACTTGATAACAGGTTTCCGGATAACGGATCCTACACCTGTAGGGTTAATTCAAATGTAAAGCTCACCTTAGTTATATTTCCTACAATCAGAGGGAGCCAAGTATAATGGAGGTGGACTATCAATGATATTAGAATCTACTAATAGAATAGATATGAAATAGGGCAATTCTTTCACCTATAATTTCTGTTCTATTCCTAAAAAATCTATTATCTATTCTTACTGCCCCTATTTCTGATTCGCTGCAGTTGTGGATGTTGCCAGTTTCACCCACGTCACAAACAAAAAGCTTCAGAAGCATGAAGACAAACTGTGTGACGTATGCTGGGGTTATAAATTATTTTTGAGGGTCACCCTGAACATTTATAATAAATAAAAGGATTTTGTTTGATTAATCAGCCTTGAGAGAAACTTCTGAAGAGCGAATGTTTGCAAGTATTTGACTTTAGGTTAGTAACCTGCAATAAATATATTTATATAAATCAACATGGAATGCAGTCGTACAGCCTATAACCCCAACACATGCAAATAGAGAGGAGCCAGACAGGTCTGAACATCTGAACATAAACACTGGAAAATATTTCCCACTGTATGATTCCTTTGTGTTCACTTAGATTTGCTCTAAAATTTTCAAAAAACACCTTTCCTGCCAGATATTTAGCGCACAGGCAAAACCAGCAATGTAGGGACATATTTCAGCAAAATGATTTCCCTGAAATAGGAGGTGTATTTAAATTATAGCCTTCTCACGGGGCATTCCACGCTTACCAACACTATGATAGATCACTCCTCTAATCCAGATATTGCACTTGGAAGCACAGAATGTATAAATGTCACGATCCAAACTGCACAACTTTCTTGGAAAGTCTTTTGCAAATAAAACCATTAGAGTGTTCCACAGCTTAAAGGCATTATTATACAAAAAAAAAAAAAGATTTGAATATTGCTTTGTGACATTTATAAACAGATGGGATGGCATTTGCATAGCAGAACCTAAATCTCATTAAAGCTGAACTATGCTGCAGGGGAATGAAGCAACAGAATAAACAGTTTTCAAAAAAAAAATATAACATATATTTATACATTTTTTATTTACTTTTTAATTTGTGGCATAACCCTGGTACAGGTATGGGACCTATTATACAGAATGCTCAGGAGCCAGGGTTTTCCAGATTTGGATCTCCATACCTACAAAAAATTGCTTAAATATTAAATAAACGCAATAGGATTGTTTTGTATCCAATGAGGATTAATTATATCTTAGTTGGGATCAATTATTTGGTTAAAATGGAGTCCATGGGAGATGGCCTTTCTGTGATTCTGAGCTTTCTGGATAACAGGTTTCCAGATAACGGATCCTTTACCTGTATAAAACAAATTGCTTTGCTCAAGAGAAACTTATGTCAAAGAAAAATGACAAAACAATCTAAAATAATGGAAAAGTAGACAATATCATGGACAGGAGACATCACTAATATATTGTACTGCCTAGAATGTTGCTGCAAAGTAATGCTATATAAAGTTTTATTATGTTTCTACTCCTTATCAACTCTTAAAAGGTTTTACAAAGACATTCCAAAGAGCTTCATTTCCGCTGACAGAAACAAAGCCCTGTTTATGGGTTCACATGCCCATCTGAATGGGCAGTTTAATATGAAGCGTAAATATGCATTATAAATGACAGAGTTAATAGTAACTTAGCAGGTGCAAATATGCAATGGCTCTGCTCTTTGGGCATCTATCCAAAACTATCCAATTAGCAGGTAGCAATTATTCAGGGGCACAACTACAGAAGAAGTAGACCCCATGGCTGCAGGGAGGGCAGGAGGTATGGGTGGCCCACAGGCCCGGACTGGCAATCTGTGGGTTAGGGCAAATGCCAGATGGGCTGCTAGAAGGTGCCATAGAAAGTCAGTATTTAGTGGGCTGGTGGGGACTGTTTGGGCCTCTATGTGGGCTGATTGGGCCTCTGTGTACCTGAAATGCCAGGGCCTATTTTGATTCTCAGTCCAGTCCTGGTGGCCCATTGGGCCTAAATAACTAGCAATTTCAACATATATTGGTAAAACAGGAAAACCTCGGAATATGTTGGGAGGCCCTAAAATGAATTTGCTGTGGGCCCAGTACCATATAGATATGCCACTGCAAGTAAATTTGGAGGTGCAGTGATATCCTATTATGTCTGCTCTATATGAAACAACTATACTAATTATAAATACATGACATTAAATATATGTATACAGTTAAGGAGCTCTCCATTATGACTGTTACAGTGCAAGACACCAAAAGGCTTGTATACTAGTGGCATGGGGTAGAGTGATATTTTGTCATGGGGATGTGGTGGTTCAGGGCAAAGACCAAGGAAAGCAGCAGCAGGAACAACCTGTTTCCTCAAAGCTTGCAGAGAGAAATGCCATAAAGCTAAGTTAAGTATAGGTATTCCCCTCTAATAACCACAATTAAGCAATAACATTTTACATTTACAGCTATTTTAAAAATGCAGTGTATTCGATTGCTAACATGATATATTGTCTTGTGTGTGCCGTATTTTACTCCAAGGGGAGAATGCAAGAAAAGTTGTTGAAGGAGAACTAAACCTTAACAAAAAAAGATATGCATATTCTGTTATGGGGATCTGCAGCACACTAAGGGGCAAATTCACTAAAGTGCGCAAATTCGGTAGTGCAGCCTTCAACGCCGCACTTCGGCAGGCGAATTTTCACCAGTCCGCTACTAATTCACTAAAATTGCACTACCGTTATTTCGCCAGGTAAAGCGAAGTTACGCTAGGAATGCTTAATTTGCATACGGTGCAAAGTGAAAAGTATAATAGAAGTATATGTTACAGTCAGTACATTCGACAAGCCCAGGAAACCTTTAATAAATAAAATAAATTTGTCCTATTGCCCTAAACATGTGCCCCCTGTATAGTTGTGTTGCCATATGTTAGGAAATGTAGGGGGGGGGGAGGAGGGTAACCCCCAACAAAATTACTCTATTTTTCAGACTATCACCTTAAAAAAAAAAGTAAAAGACGCCAGCTCTTTTTCTCGCACTTAGAAAAAAATGTCAAGTTTTTTTTTTCAAACTCATATCTATTGTATTGAACTTCGCCAGGTCTGACCTGGCAAAGTAGAGTCTAGCACAAGAGGTAACGTTCAGTAAAATGGGCATGAATTAGTGTAGTTAGGTGCCTTCGTCAGTGCGCAACTACGCCTAGTCTATCTACTTCGCTAGCGAATTTTCACCAGGGACACTGTTAGTAAATCAGCGAAGTTGGGAAATTACATCACACTAACGTAAGAGGCTTCGCGCTTCAGTGAATTTGCCCCTAAAGGTCTGTGCATCAGATGAGAATCACAGTAGCTCTCCATCTTCTTTTCTGCTGATTCGCTGCACATGCTCTGTGCTGATTTCACTTACCTGAGCATGGGGACCAACTCACAGTATACTATATATATATATTCATTAATAATTCATTTGGATTATCATTACATGTCAGCTCAGGGAAATCTGCATCATAATTTAACAATCAGCCCTGTAGCATCTGCTTCTGTGAGAGGCAAGCTTCTCATCAGCTGCCCAGAGTACACTGAACATGTGCACTGTCACTGACACACCTAACAAAATCCAAGGTGGTGAACTCCTGTACACTTCATGCTGCATGCCTGGATCATTACTGTTATAAAGATGCTGAACCTTTAGGCTGGTGCAGTAAGTTAAGTATATAAAATATGGCTTCTAGCCATATTCATTTTCAGGGTTTTGTTCTCCTTTAACAACTCATGCTCATCCTGGCAGGGTTTGGGCTGAGGAACAAACAATCTGATCAGCCTGAAAACCTCATCAAACCAGCAGATCTGTAAATGTATAGCCAGCTTTAAATGTGCGCTATGTGCAAATAACATTTGCAATAAGGAAATAGAAAATAACTGAACATCTTACATTGTGAAATCCACAATGTTTACAAATTTTATTACAATACTGGATTTAGATGAGGTCTGTCTCAATGTTTGCCTTCACCCAACTATTGTGTATTTGCTACTGCAGTGAAACACCATTAATTCTAAATCATATATCAAAGTTGAATTCAATTTAGGGTACTTGATGAGACATATTTACTGCCATTCCATCCTCAAGTTGCTAAGGTTGACAAATCTGACCCACTGTGTTAGCTATTCAAAATTGTAAAAGTAAATTAAGTTTAACTAGAATATGACACTGTGCTCATGTAGATTTTGTGAACGACAACAACCAGAAACCCAGACAGGTTACTGGAGATCACTGGCTGCACATTTATAGCAAGTCAAAATGCAAAAGTAAAATAAGCACTGACGTGGCTTTCTAAGAACATCAGAAATTGGGTTCTTATTCCAGCTGCTTTACCAAAGCTACATCATTTTTAGGTCTCTCCCCAAAGAAATCTACGTTTCTTAATCATGGTTTCATCTTGTACATTGTCCAAAAGTAATATTTCCAATATTGTCTCTTGGTTACATAACAAATACAATAATTTTTTTTCATAGCATCCAATTTCCTTTTTCAGTATGTGATTTCTAGTATGTCCCATAAGGTTTATGGCTTACTGTTGGAACATTTAACAAGGTCAATACATTCTGGGCCACATTTGTAAGAATCATATAAGCTTACAGCTTTGTGAACACAATCTACAATATAATCTCTTCTAAAACTAAAGCACAAGAGGGGTAATGTATGAATGCAAAGGCAAAAGTGCAAAGCACTAAAACATTTTTTTTCTAAACCTAACTCACAATGTACTGTATTTATTCCCAGAATTTCAGGGCAGGAGTGGGTTCCCTGTACAATATCAGGTGCTGCAGCTTTTTGGTGATTTACCTGGTGATTAACATTGGAGACTGTTGTTGTTGCCCATACCAACCAATCTGCAATTAGATTTGAACTAGTGATGTGCATGTTGACCCACAACCCGCATGACCTGCGGTTCGGTGCCGGTTCAGGTTGAATATTGGGTGTCCATGGCGAGTACGGGTCAGGTGTGACCCGTACCTGCCGTGGACACCCAATATTCAACCCGAACTGCGGGTCATGCGGGTCAACATGCACATAATTTGAACAGTCACCTAAGTTAGAAAACAAATACAAATATCTTATTGGTTGCTATGGGCAACATCAGTGGCAATGTTCATCTCCAGTGTTATTAAATATGTCACAACAGATTAGAGGTAGACTAGACATACCAATTCATCTGGAACCAACAATACTTTTACTCAACCAAGTTGAAGAGTTGTCCACTAGAATATCAGTACAAAACCCTCTATCTCTGCATGTATGCCACAAAAACCAATAGCATGAAAATGGAATACTTCAGAAGGCCCAACACAGGCATCGTGGGAAGACCTCATATATAAAGTAGTTCCACTATACAAACTAACATACATGACCACTGGGCTGCCCACAGAAATTTGAAAAGATTTGGGGACCATGGCTAGGCCTAGAGGAAGAGGGCTGATGCCTGTCCAAAAACACCCCAAATGTTGCACCTCCCACCCGCACCAGTTACAAATAAACAACACCCAGACACAACTCTCTGTGTTTCTAACAATGCAACCCTAAGTAAGAAATGTCACAATAATATAGGTTGATTGTACTCAATATTTATTTTATTGGTTTGGTTTTGTTCAACTAAACACCTATGCAAAATGTACCAAGATAATAACAAAGAGTTATTGTATTTGAGAAATTTTCAATAAAAGAAATATAAAAAAAAGTCCCTAAATATGTGATTTCTTGTTAATTCTCTTTACTAACATTACTTTTCTAAGAGGAAATTTTTGCAAATTTATAGAAACTCAAGTGAACCCCGATACTCTAGGTTCCTGAAAACAAATCTTTTTAAATGAGTACTAATTAAATCATTTATTTCACAAAAGCTGTTGAAGCCAGCCATCTACAAGTTTACACAAGTGAGTGTCTCATATCAACACTAAGCTAAGAACAGATCTAAAAGGTTTTTATGTTTCACTTTCTGAGCCTTCATCTAAAACATGCTGAGCATGTGTCTATGGTCCAGATACACCATCGCTAAAATCCCCACATGAAAACACTGATTTCCAAATCTCCAAATCCATTCGAAGTATGAAAAGCACACATTAGGCGTCTTTTAATTCCTGCAGACGTAATGTGCAAAGTGGACTATTTGGATCACCATGTTTACCCACTATGCAATGGGTTCCAGAATTTGCGATTTTTTTTTTTTCTGTTTTTTTGAGTTGCATCTGACACAATTGTGGGCAATGTGTTAACACTGCTGCCCAATTCTTTTGGCAAATTTGCATCTTTTCACACTGTAGGAGCCATGAAGCTACTGCATGGTTCAGAAGTGGCGGTAGTTTTGTGGTTCACCTGCACCAATAAATGTAGTTAATTTAAAACCAGAGGCAGAAGGAAGGCAGTGGTATGGAGCACAGCAATATGAAATGCAGCTATGCTTTCAGTTGTAAATTACCCCTACTGACTTTGGAAGAAATATATTTAATAATAAAAAAAAAAATTAAACATTTTGATATACAGATGCAGTCACTTGGATTTGTAAGTTAAATGCGTCGTGACTTAACTCATCTAACCCATTTATCCCACTTAGCACAGAATATTGTGTCACAGCATCCCATCCAATTAAAGAGTTCACCATTGAAAACAATGGTGCTTTGGTATGCTAATGAAAAGGTTAAATGCATTAAATGAGTTAAGATAACTTTGGATAACAAAGTTTCTTCAATTAACCCTGAGTCACGACGCATTTAACTTACAAATCCAAGTGACTGCATCTGTATAGATAAGAACAGCTGGACCGGTGGGACACCAGGAAAAAAAACCCAGTGGGCCCCCGACCCTCGTGGGCCCCAGCCGAGCCAGACCCCCTCTCAATTTGTAAATAAATTGCTAGAGAAGCGCTGCACCCCAGTCCAATCCTGATAATATGATTGTGTTTTTAATGGGCTGATGTATTCTTATTCTGTATGTAAAGGTTAAAGGGGTTGTTAACCTTAAAAATAACTTTTAGTACAATGTAGAAAGTAATATTTTAGGACAATTTCCAATTGGTTTTAATTTGCTTTTATTAGAGGGTTTTAAGTTATTTAGATTTTTAAGTCAGCAGCTCTCCAGTTTGCAATTTCTGGTTGCAAGGGCCTAAATTACCCTAGCAACCATGCACTGATTTGAATAAGAGACTGGAATATGAATAGCAGAGGCCTGAATAGAAAGATGAGTAGTAGCGATAACAATACATTTGTAGCCTCATAGAGCATTTGTTTTTTAAATGGGGTTAATGACACCTATGCGATGGCTGGAGAGAATCAGACAATGGCAAATAATTACAAAAAGAAAAGCAATTTGCTTAGAATTAACCATAAACTGTTACTTTAATTTTAAGAAATGATTATTATAAATTCTGTGCTCCACCTTTGTTTTTTCTTCTTTCAGGTTACTGCACTTCAATTAACCAATACAATCCTCTGCATCAGTGTATGCTGTAACATTCTGCCAGCTTAGATTCATTTGAGATTTATCTTTAGTTTTAGGTGGAATTATGGGCACACTGGAGCAATAGATTATAATCTCTGGTGTTTCATTATCCAATACTTGAGTAAAATAATTTTTTCCATTCACTTGAATTGAATGCAGAAACATAGAATGTATTTTTGCAAGTAAGATCTAGTGTGGGCAGATAAAGGGTGGTAAAACATATACAGAAGAGAAGTGTAAAAATATAATTTGGACACCACCAATACAATCAGTAATTATTCTGGAGTAGTCAGGGTTAAAAAAGGAAACTATGACTTGTGGCAGAAACTAAGACATACATAAGCTAAAAGAATTCAGCAGTGAAACTGCAACTTTAAGCAGTTAGTTTTGTCCCCTTACTGCTCCCCCGCGTATGTGATGGCAGACTGTACATTCCCAACTCTTCCTGCCAAGTGAAAATGAAAACTCTTCTAGTCTAGAAATGATTGAGGTGGTTTTCCCTAATCAAATTAAAGCAGCCAAATGTTCTTTTCAAAGGTAACTGTCTACTCGGCAGCTGTATGCAAACGACCACATCAAATGTGGATCGAAAAAAAAAAAACCGATAGAGACTTCTGTCCCTTCAAGTGCTTTAATTCTTATAGGGAGGGAACAAAAGCAGGAACACAGCTAATAATTACATCTGTCGAAAGATGAAGGGGGTTTATTTAACCCCTTCCTTTCTAGTGAGCAGCTGGAAACTGTTCTGTGAGGCATAGGGTAACTAAAAATGTAAGGACACCCCATAAAAAAAGTTTTTCACCCTCACAATTTCCAGTCTCCACTTCAATTGCTGGCTGTGGTACTCTGATGTTGACGTCCGTCATCTGTCCATACTTCCTTCACGTGGTGCAATGAGGGAACAGTAAAATACGGACCGGCAATAGCCTATCCACAACAGTTTGCGTTTCCCGAATTCAGCTGCAAGCTGTATCAATAGGAGCATTTGTGTGCGATCCAGCGGAACAGGCAGGATAGATGCAATGGTGCCCACCGCAATTATGCGGAAGTGCAAAGAGGGTGTTTGGATGCAAGTACCTTTAATGAATAGCATCAATAAATGCACCCAATGTGTCGATTTTAGAGCAACTATACTAATGGTTGTAAATGACCCTCTATATGTCTCCTTTAAAGAGCTCAAGTGAAAATTGTTTGTAAAGAAACTGAGCAGAGAAAAATATAAAATATCTCAACAGGGAAAAAATTAAACCAGTACTGTACAAAAGGGACATGTACATGTGGTGACACAATGTGCATGTTTTTTAACCCACAATTTAAAGGGATTGTCATTATTTTTATGATGTAGTTTTTATTTCTAAATTACACTGTTTACACTGTAAATAATTCACTCAACAAAAATAAAATATGTCTAGCAATATGTCTAGCCCCATGTCGTATTTCAAAATGAAATATACATTCATCTGTTTGCTCTTTGAGAAACAGATTTCAGTGCAAAATTGCGGTTTGAAAAAAACATTTCCCCCCATAAAAGTATCCCTTTAAGGATCACTACAGTGTAGAGCCCTGAATGCTGCAACGTTTCCCTATCTCCCTAAGGCAGTGATGACCAACCAGTAGCTCGTGAGTAACATGTTGCTCTCCAACCCCTTGAATGTTGCTCTCATTGTCCACATAGCAGGTGCTTATTTTTGAATTCCAGGCTTGGAAGCAAGTTTTAATTGCATAAAAACTAAGTATAGTACCAAGCAGAGCCTCCTGTAGGCTGCCAGTCCCAAAGGGGCTACCAAATAGCCAATCACAGCCCTTATTTGGCAACCCCAGGGACTTTTTCATGCTTGTGTTGCTCCCCAACTCTTTTTACATTTGAATGTGGCTCACGGGTAAAAAAGGTTGGGGATCCCTGCCCTAAGGCAAGTGGCACAAGATAATGATGTCAGAAAGAAGAAGAAATCCATCTCATGTGTGACAAGCTTATATTTGTCCATAAAACTCGTCCCACTATTGGCTCCTCCTTATATGTCAAATATCAACAAGTGGGGACTGTAAATATGATATATTATCTGCAAGCTGGTGCAAAACAAAAAAAATAAAACTTTTAAACCTCCTTTTGGCTTCAGCTTTTTAGGCTTTTTTTAATTTCATGATAATAAATAATAGTTATTAAATTAATAGTTGAAATTCAGATATTATAGACACGGTTCTAGCAGTCATTAGCACTTTAAAGTCCATTGCTATGTTATAACTAGTCATTTTATGTTCTAATTCTTTTAATGTGCATTTCTCATTTCTCTGAAATAACCAAACACATATTACAAAAATAATATCAGAACGCAATTTATATATTTAGCAGAAAGGAAAAAGGACATTGTGAATCATGCTTTTAAAGGGAAGGGGAATTTGAAAAATAATAATTAAAATAAAAATGTACAAAGTTTGCTGTTCAGATTGCTTTGATGGTTGAATGAGTCAGATAACCTTCCTATATGAGTCAGACTCACACCAGAGCAGTGCAGTTGGAAGAGTACAGGGTCCATCCAAAATTGTGGCCACTACAGACACTAGACACATCGCAGATGTGATACCTAAAAGAAACCCAGTACTTGCATTTATTTATTTATGTGGAACAAATGACTTTAGAAAAGTACATGAAATAAGAGCAGTTACAGAATTAGTCAAAATACTCATATAGGTGGCAATGGCAGGTTTTAGTTTTCTTAAAAAAAACTGCCCTGTGTCTTGATTCTCTGTTTCTGATAAAGAAATGAATGTACATTTTGGGGCTTTACCAAAACACATATTGCTTTTGTTTGATAAAACTTGGGTCATTTTCAGTGCAGGTTGTTTAAAATGCAATTAGTATGCAATCTGTCAGGTGTAAATCACTGTGTGTGTGCAATCTGTCATGTGCCAATCAGTGTGTGTGTGTAGGTGCAACATGTGTGTGTGTGTATGTGAAACATGCAACATAAATCCCGGAGGAAACATCTTTTCAAGGCAGGTATTAGTGTCAGAATTCCTTTAATTCATGAGCCCTGTACTACGCATCTGTTTACATTCAGCACAAACTTCTAATATCTGTGTTAAATGTGAGCAAGTGGTGAGCTCCTACATTCATGAGTTTCGGAACTGTCCGATGCTTTTCAGGAGACGTTGTGCGCTATGTTTTGGATGCTCTAAACTTCCCACGTATCATATCCACACTGGTCTGCCTGCTGGGGGTTTTGGAGGACTATGGACTGTGACAATACACCCAACTCTGCTTTCTCCAACTTCTCTACTACACCAAACAGGCTAAAGGTGGCCATAGAGGCACTGATATCATACGAAACAAATTTCCACCATAATCAGTGTGTGTATGATGAAAGCCGAGCCGACCGATGGAAGTGCGATTGAAGGCATCCGAACATCAGCCATTGTTAGTGCTGAATCATCAGATACAAGTGGAATTCTATTGTTTCTACCTGTATTCCTGACAACTCAGCTCTACACGTGTGTATTGAAATGAACAGTCTTTTCCAGGAAAGATCGGAATTGTTACGTCTATGGCCACCTTAATATACTTCATTGGAATTCTATGCCACAGTCTGCAGCAACTTTGGTCAACATTACCCTTCCATACCAAAAACTTATAATGCAAAAGTCTGCGGAAGAGAGTCTGAGGCAGTGTGGGGGCCCTTGGTTTGCTTTCCATCAGATCCAACTTGGCTTTAATGGCTATATGACTCAATGGCTCCAGTGATCACTTCTCTCACCTACTGTGTGTATAGTGTTTAAATGTGGGCAACCTATTCAGCATTAAAATCAGTGCTCATAAGCACTTGCCCACACAGCTTCAACACAGAAGACCCTAAAATCTACTGCTGTTGACAACTCATTTCATGTCTTGTGGAGTATTATTCTCAAGCAGTGCCCATTGAATCACCTTAACATATTCCAGAAGCTGTAATAAAATATCATAATATACTTCTGTTATAGCATAGCATTCTGAATGCATACTTGTATAGCTCTATGCTGTAACTTTCATGTCAACCCCTACAGTTCAGTGGTGCAGACTGAGGTTAAGTGTAAAACAGCACTTCCAGCTTTGGTAGCCACTGTAAGAATTAACATGGAGTTGTATACAATTGTTTATGCATACAGAAAGCAAACAGCATAGCTTCACACTGAGAAATACACACTGGGATATTTGAGCTCTAGTAGCCTGTTGGCAGAGTATAGGATCCCAGCACACACACTTACACAGTGTATATATTTTGAATTGTTACTACTTTAATTTTATGCTTCATAGAAAAACACTGCATGTTTCCAACTTCATGTAATCCTCAGTATCTCTACATGAAGTATCAAATCAGCTCTGAATCATTCCTGAGACTCTGAGTCACTTCAGTAAAGGGGAATTCCTGTTTGCAAAGCAGTTACACCATTATTAGACATGGCATTCCATTCCACAAAAACCTAAATAAGTCGAACTGCATTTGTTCGCCTGCTGCTTTTGGAACAGGAAAGTCCACCCAGCTTCCCACAGTTTATATTGGTTTAACTTTAAACAAATAATTAAGTCTTTCTTGACACACTAGAACAACATTTTACTACAACAACAAGCATAACTGTCATTGTGATGTTTCCATTATTACTATACTTACTACCATAAGCCTTTTTACCTAAAAAGTATCAATCAATACCAGTCAATACTTTGATAACTGCTTGGCATTGTTCTTTTGTTACACTTCTTGAACGCACATGGCATCCTCAGCTGGGCTTCTCTATATTATTTCTACTTCAACAGATTTCTGTTCCCTTTTAACTGCTGATTAGGTTTTATTTGTTAACTATTATTCATTAGTTGGCAACATCTTTGCCGCTTAAGCTGGTGTGCCATATGGCTTGCACTAATCCTGTGCTCCATGCCCACCATAAAATGCATGCCTGGACATGGTTATGGTTGTTCTGTTCTATTGTCCCTATAAAGGGGTGGTTTACCTGTTATAGCATGGATAATTCTAAGCAACTTTGCATTAAGGCTTAGTTTTTTCTTTTTTATAGTTTTTGAATTATTTTTATTTTCGTTCTGACTCTTTCCAGCTTTTAAATGAGGGTCTAAAGAACAAGTGCTCTGTAAGTCTACACATATATTGCTACTTTCTATTACTCATCTTTCTATTCAGGCCATTTTCTTATTCATATTCCTGTCTTTCAAATCAATGCATGGTTGAAAAGGTAACCACATTGCTGAAATTGCAAACTGGAGAGCTGCTGAATAAAAGCTAAATAACTCAAAAACCACAATCAATAAAAAATGAAAACCAGTTGCAAATTGCTCAGAATATCACTCTCAACATCATACTTGAAGGTGAACAAAACACCTTTAACCATGCCATATGAATTTCAGCAGATGTTATAGAACCAACATGCCTTGTGCAGAAGCTGGTTGTGTGCCAATGACCTATATATCCCCTGTATATGCACAATAGCAATCATTAAGTTTCCTGCAGTTCTACAAACCAACAGAAACCAATCATCATGTAGCACTTAAAGGAACAGTAACACCAAAAAATGAAAGTGTTTTAAAGTAAAGAAAATATCATATAGTGTTGTCCTGTGCTGTTAAAACTGATCTGTTTGCTTCAGAAACGCTAATATAGTTCATATAAACAAGCTGCTAAATAGCAATGGCAGAAATTGAAAAAAGGCTACATGGCACAGGATAAGTAATGGATAACAGATAACATTATGTTTTACAGAGCTTATCTGCTATCTGCTGTGTAACGAGCATTTTCTCCTTTGAATGGCTGCCCCCATTGCTACACAACAGCTTATTTGTATAAAAAATAGTAGTGTTTCTGAAGCAAACATTACAGTTTTACCAGTGCAGGGCAACAATGCATTATATTTTTATTGCTTTAAAACAATTTAATTTTTTAATTTTACTGGTCCTTTAAGGTGGCCATAAACTTCATGATACAATATGGCTACCTTGTGAAGGGCAATATCATTATGAAGCAATTGCTTGGCCCTATTGGGGAAGCCATCAAAGAGGGCCCATACATCAGCAGCTAAAATCTGTTTGTGTATGGCCAGCTCTACAGCTGTTTTGAAGCTAACATCCGTGTTGCATTATTTCTTGATACAACTTCTGTATAAGAGATAATATAAAACAATCATATCACTGATACTAGGAATATGAAGGATCCCCCAAGTTGTTTGAGTGGCCAAGGGAACTTGTTTTCCTCATAAATTAAAGGAAAACTATACCCCAAAAATGAATTTTTGAGCAACAGATAGTTTATATCAAATCAAGTGACATATTAAAGAATCTTACCTACCAGGTATATATATTTAAGTAAATATTGCCATTTTACATCTCTTGCCTTGAACCCCCATTTCATTATGGTCTGTGTGCTGCCTCAGAGATCACCTGACCAGAAATATTTCAACTCTAACTGTAAAGGGAAGAAGTGTGGAAGCAAAAGACACAACTCTGTCTGTTAATTGGCTCATGTGACCTAACTTTATAGTTTGTTTGGTATGTTTGTGTGCACCGTTGAATCCTAGGATCCCAGGAGGCTGTCCTTATTTTTTAAAATGGCAATTTTCTATTTATGATGACCCAATGGCACATGCTACTAAAAAGTGTATTATTATGAAAATGGTTTATTTACATGAAGCAGGGTTTTACATATGAGTTGTTTTATGCAATATCTGTTTATAGAGACCTACATTGTTCGGGGGGTATAGTTTTTCCTTTAACACAGATAAGGATGGCCACTTGGCTTACAATTAACTGAAACACAACAAAGGAAGTTGGATGAATTCAAGTTTTTCCTCTCAACAGAAGGATGATGGTTCTACTTGGAGGGGTAACACCAGCTCTGGTGAGTGGCTCATTTCTTGGGGTTTTTGAGGACAACTTACTGTCACTATTCACTGTATCCATGGTGTTACCCACTTTAAAGTTGTGTATGCAAGCATAGCATTAAAATGTAACACTGACCTAATATGAAATTGCCAGATCATTTTGAAGGCTTCATTTTCACAAGCAAGCCATAAAGATTCCCTTTATTTATTTTTTTAACACAACAGGGATCTTGTTTAAAGGAACCCAGTATCTGCCCAGTTACTAAAACAAAAATAATCTGCAAAGCCCCTAACCTTTAGGAGAAATTAATAAGCAATAAGCTCAACCAATTGCATGTATGTTATCAGAACTGGTTGGAAGACATATGTTATTCAGTGTTATACAGGCTGCTCCTTTATACAGGTATGTGACCTAGTATGGGTTTCATCAGTATGGATTTATGGATAATGTACTTCTTATTACAGAGAAAAACAATTATGAAAAATGAACTGTTCATTCAAATAGAAAACTATTGGAAATTAACTGATATATTTATGAATATGGATCTGGATAAGGGGTTTTCAGATAACAGATCCTGTACCTGTATATCTATAAATAATTTGGCAGACCAGCTGAACTGTCTACTACAGTTTGTTAAACAGATTCATATTAATTCATATTAATTTCTATGGGATTTTTAGGGTGCATCTATCAAATGATGAACTCTAACTTTCCCCTAATAATGCTTATTTCACATAGACATTAAGGGGCAGATTTATCAAGGGTCGAAGTGAAAATTTTAATTAAAAAAATTTGCTTCAAATTTAAAAAAATTCGAAGTACTGTCTCTTTAAAAAATTTCTAATTTGACCCATCGCCACCTTAAAGGAACATTAACACCAAAAAAGTGTTTTAAAGTAATGAAAATATCATATAATGTTGCCCTGCACTGGTAAAACTGATCTGTTTGTCTTAGAAATACTACTATAGTTCATATAAACAAGCTGCTGAGTAGGAATGGCGGAAATTGAAAAACGACTATATGGCACGGGATAAGTAATGGATAACAGATAGCATTATGTTCTACAGAGCTTATCTGCTATTTACCTTGAGCCTTTTCTCCTTTGAATAGCTGCTCCCATGGCTACACAACAGCTGATTTATATAAACAATAGTAGTGTTTCTGACGCTACATTTTCATTACTTTAAAACAATTTAATTTTTTTATGTTACTGGTCCTTTAAACCTGGTGAATTGCTGTTTTAGCCTATCGGGGACCTCCTATAACCTTGAAGGAGTGTTTTTGTAAATGTTTGAAATTCAAATTTTTTTGTGGGGGAGAAATCGTTCAAATCAAACAATTCGAACAAATTTAATTCGATTGAAACACTTTTAAACTTGAAATTCAACCTTTGATAAATCTGCCCCTAAGAGAGAGCAGTGGGATTTTACTGTGGTGAACTCTAAAGGTGGCCATAGACGCACAGATAATATCGTACGAAACGAATTTTCGTACGATATTCGGTGCGTGTATGGTGGGAAATGAGCCGACCGACATCGTCAGAGGATTAAGATATCGGTCGGCTGGTTGATCGGACTGGACGGAAAATTTTGATCGGATGCCTTTGAAAGCTCCCTGAACATCGGCCATTGTTAGTGCTGAATCGTCAGATACAAGTAGAATTCTATTGTTTCTACCTGTATATCTGACGATTCAGCTCTACACGTGTGTGTTGAAACGAACGATCTTTCTTGGAAAGATCTTTTCCGAGAAAGATCGTAATTGTTACGTCTATGGCCAGCTTAAATTCCCAATTTTATAATTCTGCCCCTTAGGGTATAAATGCATGAGTGATCAGCCCAGGCCCCCCTTGAAATTGCTTCATACTCTAATGACAGGCGAATTTTCGCTCTGGGGAATGGATATAATTCTGCAAATTCACTAAGATGTGGATTTAACTGAACCTCTTTCGCCAGACTTGCCTTTGCCAGCTCTGACCTGCCAAAGTGGATTGGAGTGCATTGAACATACTCAATCTTCAGTTACTTACATCATAATTTTTAAATGGAATATCTTCTAAGTACAAAAAACGCTGGCGTCTTTTCAATTTTTCAGGGTGTTGGGTTGCAAAAGGCATAAAGATTTTTTTCGGGCACCTGGTTTCCCCCATACATTTTCTACCATATGGCAAGCTCTTTAACTGTGGGCTTATGTGTAGGGCATTAAAACAACTCTATTGACTTTATTAAGGTTCCCTTGACATGTCTAGTTATCAGTGGAAATGTAATGTATTACAGGGGTCACCAACCTTTTTTGGTCCGAGGACCAGTGCAGCAGCAAAATGACTGTGCATGGCCCAGGCAGTTGGGGACCCCTGATGTATTAGCTGCACCATGTAACAAAAATAGCTCCATTCCACTTTATATTGCCCGCCATATGCAAATTAGCCTGAGCACAAGAACTCTACCGAAGTTGCGCTAGGCAGAATTTAACAGTAGTGTGCTTTGCTTTGATTTTCCTCACTCTGCTAGAGAAAATTCACCAGTGTTCGGCGCCCTGGACGCAACTTTGCACTTAATGAATTAGCGTTGTCTGAGTGAATTTTTGCCCAGTCGAATTGTTGTGATGGCTGCGAAACTGTCGCTGGTGAAATTGCACTCTTTAGCAAATTTGCCTCATAGTTTCAAGAATATCTAGGACAGTAAATACATTACATATTCACCCTGACCCTGAAGCTGTAGGTGTATCTAGAAGAGCAAATAGGCATTCTTCCCAGTTTTCACCCCAAAGGAGGCCCTAGGGTGCAACGATCAGATCACAAGGCCAGCAATGGGGGTGTATGACCGAGGAATGCATCAACGAACCGATGTGTTCCTCAATCCGACATGAATTTTAAGCCTGACCGATCGACATATAGACAATTTTCAGCCAGTCAATAAGTCAATGGCCAATAAGCTGCAGACTTTGACTCTGCAGATTTTATCAATCCTGTGTCCGGCCACCTTTACTTGTCATACGGTTTAGCCCCCTACCCTTCCACTGCCCAAACCAAAACAGGGGACCAGCCCCAAAGTCAAGAACCACTGATACAATGGCTCAACAGATAATATTATACATTCTCTAGACAACCTATGACACCCCATGCCATTGCTAAGCTTCCAACTCAGAATCCTTAAACAGTGAATGTCTGTTCCATCGTTGCCTGTATAAAAATGTATTCCAAGCTGAAATTTGTCTAATTCTAGTAATCCATAGCAACCAGTTACCATACAGTACCCAATGCCTTTCCCTAGCCATTTATCCAGTGTCCCCTCTGTGACATCACAGGTGGGTTTGCATCAAAGGAAGAACATAGGCATTTGGTAACCGGGTGGATTTATGTTCTTGAGGGGCTGGATATAGGTCACTTAACCGGACTACACAATTTGAAATTTCTTGAATATTTTCTTTTCTAGGGAAAAGGAAGTGAATGACAAAAGCATCATGAGAGCATATTTACTGACGGCATAGCTAATCTAGCCACAAACTGGTTGATGTGGTCAGCAAATATGCCCCTTAACTGGCCTTGTGTGAGTTCTGAATGATCACTTTATCCCAATAAAATATGTCAGGGAGTGACAAGACTTTTATTCAGCAAGAGTAGAATGCCTGATTGTCCAATGACTATTATCATGTGCATGTGGTCTCTGGCTGAACACACAGCTATTGCTCCCCTTGATTTTCTGTCTGATTTGTTTAGAAAGTATGGCCCACTAACACACACTACCATCACACATAATATGTGCAGCTCGGTTAGTGACAGATTAACTGGCATTGTGTGTGCAAACAGTGCCCACTTCATTTACTACCCATTCAGTACATACATTTCTTTCAGCAAAAACCATAAAAAAAGGAACAGCAACAATGAGTAATGGTAATAATTATGAAATTTAACAAACCAAAATGAGAACACAAGTCATATATTTAGAATAAGATGCGGGGAGAGGTTTTTATTTCACTTATGAAATGAAACAACAAAAATGTGTCTCAGAAAACACCAGAATGATGGGATATGGTCTGTTTATTTGTAGTGGCGCACCTTGCTGCCATCTTAAATTTACTTCATAGGAGGCTTAGATTCAAGCATGAGCAGTAGTCTCACAAAAAAAATCTAACAAAAAAAGCATGAGATACAAATTGTCCAAATCAAGACTTTTAACTTTAAGATTTTGTTCAGCTGATCACTTAGGGGCTGAAATGTTGGCATACAGGCTGGAGATAATCGATGTCAGAATATGCACTGGTTGTTTTCTTTTTTTTTGCCACAAATGTGCCTTTTCAAACAATAAGCTTGCAGCCTAAAATCTGCCAATCTAGTCTTGCGAAATATGTCTAGTCGGGTAAAACTCGGCGCGCACCCTACCCTAACCCCCCTTCTCCAACCCGCCCCAAGATCGACTTCCGGATTCCATTTTAAGGCCCGTCCCGCTGATGATGTCACACAAGGGGCGGGGCAGGAGGTTGGAAGCCGGCATTATGTCAATAAATTATGTTAATAATAATAATAAATAATAATCTCCTAGGATTTGTACAGGTTTTAGTAAAAACCCATACAACGTTTTGTTGCATCCCAAATCTATATACAATATATACATATACATAGTTGTTCCATTCCGGGCACTTATTTTTATCTATCCTTGTTTTTTTAAAATATTTACAAAACCAATACTCAACAAATACTATTAAAACAACAAATCAAACATCTCAAAGAATTCCATTTATATTTAAATTCCAATATAAAATGTTGACAGTTAAATCAGTTAAATCTTTGAGACATTAGGCAATTACACCTCTGTCCCCACTAGGCCGAGCAAATAAAAGCACATCTGTTTCTGACTTAAACCACATGTTGCCTTTTAAATAGCACAGGTTTTGACCACTTCTTAGATGCAACAGTTGAGTGAGGCCATTAGTTGATCTCGTGGGCAATTAAAGCAATTGTCATTTGCATGCTGATTATATGCACAGAAACCCTACAGTTTGAACTTGTGTCTAATTATGTTAGTCTATGATTTTTGTTTCCTTTAAGGGCTAAATTTAATTATAACTTGTAAAATATTTACAACAAATGTGGGCCAGCGTAACACCTAAGGTCTTTCAAAGAAACATATATTTTTCAAAATCTCTATACTGTAAATTTCTTTTAGAGGTGAAGCCAGGATTGTGGAAACCCTTCTCAAAGGAGTGACCATTGGGTTGCAATAGTTATCATCTTTTCTCAAATAGACAACTACAATATCAAGGAATGATCTCTGGCTTCATAGGCCTATGAAAAGGTACTGAGCCATCAACTCTATAGGGAGAACAGTATATATGTCTTTAGCTGATGTTCATATGGGAACTACCATGGTGCAAATGACATCTATGAATACAGCTTTATTTCTCACTCAATCATGGGAAAGGTATGAGAACTATTGTAAAAAATAAAACTATCTCTGCGCTATAGTTGAAAATTAACCTTGCAGACTGATGTGAAGAACAATGATCAGGAACTGTGTAGGAGCAATAAAATTTTGTACGAAGCCAATGCTGGTTTGGAAATGTCATTAATGATCTCACTAATGCTACGCTGAGCTCCGGGATAGCAAAACTCAAAAGCTAGATCCAAATGCTTTTATTTTCCTTTCTCCAAAGCTCTGTGTTCCTGTGTTGGCCACCATACAGAGTTCTTTAACTTGTCTATACATGTCAAGAGCTGAATTGTCATGAGTATTTGTATGCATTGCATAGCAACATTGCAGTACAGTGGAAAATAAAGGAGAGGCTCCAGTTAGCACAAATCCAGATTTTCACCATCAACATACTGTTTCTTTTGTTTGGTATTTCAATAACATACTGTGCTGCAAACGGCTGTATGTATAGCTTGTACACCGCACAATATTAAAGATACTGTATATACATACAAACTACAAACAAGAAGGGGCCAACTCATTAAACGTCTATTTTTGTATAAACTTTCTTTGTTTGCATTTCAGCTATTTATTAAACAATGCGTCAGAGTAAACATACCAGGAAGTGGAAACATCTTTATGGGGATAAAGGAACACCACGATACAGCTCTAGGTATGGCCAAATAGTTATTTGAAGAACATTTCCCATATATAATCTCCTGATATTCTAACTATGGATAAAGCAGGCATCATAAGTCTGCAAATCTACTCAACTTTTTCTTACTTTTTTAGACTGGGCACATTTTGATTTTCTTTGTTACTTAGAATGCCCCTAAAAATACTGTATATGCAAAATACAAAATGTATGGTGAGTTATTTGGATTGTATCATAGTGATGTGGATTTCCAGAAATGATTCGCTTGCTGACCATTGTTGGTTCATATCTCACTACCGTCTTGTTCATCCACTAAGAGATCCACCTAATTCTGGTAAGACTGAATCTCAGAGTCAAAAACTTACCCAAGACCTGGCTATAACCTGAACTGTAGCTAATACTATTATTAACAGCATTCTACTTGAGTTTATTTGGGATTTCAATGTTCCTTACCTCTGATATATATTTCTTTTTGCATGTCCACATACACATATTTAGGGCAGAGCACCTTTGTAAATCTATCCACACAAAATGCAGATCAAGCTATTCAAATTTCATTTAATCTCAAAATATTTTTTTATCTCATAACACTGCTTATTTTTATTAATAGCCTTATTTACTCCTTTTTAAGGACATACGTCTTACGTTACGTAAGACATGACTAAGACTAGCTGCATAGTGGAGAAACTGAAAGTACAGGTATTGGATCTGTTATTTGGAAACCCGTTATCCAGAAAGCTCTGAATTATGGAAAGGTCATCTCCCATAGACTCCATTTTATCCAAATTATCCACATTTTTAAAAACAATTTCCTTTTTCTCTGTAATGATAAAACAGTACCTTGTACTTGATCCCAACTAACATATAATTAATACTTATTGGAAACAAAACCGGTCTATTGAGTTTATTTAATGTTTACATGATTTTCTAGTAGACTTAAGGTATGAAGATTCAAATTACAGAAAGATATGCTATCTGAAAACCAGAGCATTCTGGATAACAGGTCCCATACCTGTATAATGTCTTGCAGAATGACTCTGCTAGCCATGATTTACATATCATTTCACTGGGTTCAAGGGTCAGCTTTCTGACCAAATTCATTAATTGCATGTGCTTCATACACTAGAAAACACTGCAAGACATTAAAGTTTGGGAACCCTCTGCTCCTGATACAGAGGATAACAAAGCAGCTCCACACAAGCATGAAGCATTACAATTAGTCATCTTATAAATATTTCTGCTGTGAGTACTGAATCATCAGGAATTTTATATATCTTTTTGGAGTCATTTGGCTGTGAACCAGTGCCTAGTTTAGCTGGATATCATTACAGAGCATATGAGGATGCTGAGCTTCCTGTGGTCTAGTCATGTGAGTCTAATTTTTCTGCTAGTTCATATACACTCCCAGGCCTCATTCTCCTATGGAAAGCCCCTATTTGTCATGTTACTTTCTTTATCAGCTAACTAAACTACATTGCTATCTAATACATTTAACCAAACAGTTGGATATTTCTTAAAAAAGAGAAGGCCCTGAGAGTAATCCACAAGGATCACATAAAGGATATGACCTAGGAAAATGAAAGTGCCACAACTTCCTGCATTCAGAATTTACAATTCACAGTGCAAAAGACTATATTGGGTCATTTAGTTTTGCAGACTGTACTTGCAGCCTAATACAGTATATGGAATAGAGAACAAATATACATTCTAGAGTTTTATATATCTGTTATCTGGAAACCTGTTATCCAGAAAGCTCAGAATTATGGAAGGCCGTCTCCCATATTTTATCCAAATAATCCAACTTTTGCTTTTACTTTGTAATAATAAAACAGTAGCTTGTATTTGATCCAAACTAAGATATAATTAATCCTTAT
>CM044441.1:28957946-29007017 GCA_024363595.1 Xenopus borealis
ATATATATATATATATATATATATATATATATATATATATATATACACATATAGCTTTGAATGTTATATAATATGAATATCCTATACACTAAAAGTACCCAGATACAGACACTGATACAGAGGGTTAATAGCCCAACCTCAAAGAAAACAGCTTCTACATATATGCGCATGTAACCACGTAACAGTACACTGCTTTTTGTCCAATTTTCAGATGCATTATGAAACCAGGCATTCATCTTGTTCTTTTTTTTCTCACACTATATTAAGGGTTTGGGCTTTTTTTGGTACAAGAGTGAATCATACGCCCTGTCAATTATGAACATTGTGCAAATGTAGGGGAGAAACTGAAAGAATAATATCCTTTAGAATGACTCTGCTATCAATGATTTACATATAATTCATGTCTTCCTCTCATTAGCAAGTTCATCTATTCCTGTAAGTTCTATAATATTACAGGTTTATTATTAAAGGACAAGGAAAGTCTAAAATAGAATAAGGCTAGAAATGCTGTATTTTGTATAGTAAACATAAGCATGAACTTACTGCACCACAAGCCTAATCAAACAAATGATTTATGGCCACAGGGGGCTGTCATCTTGTAACTTTGTTATACATCTTTGCAAGACTAGACTACATGAACATGCTCAGTGTGTTTTGGGCTTCTTAGGGATTGTCATAAATGATCAAAAAACAAAGCTGCTTGAGTTCTGCATGGCTGGTAATTAATTTTTTAATTAAAGTATATTGGAGATAGATTTCTTTTTCATTAAAGAAAGTAAAAATGGGATTGTATTTCTTTGCCTTTCCTTGCCCTTTAAGTCTTTAAATCAGCACTTGTACCACAGCTTTCATGTGGCATTTTCTAATGTCCATCCATCCATCCATCTATCTATCCTGCTGCTGTTTCCTGTGACAGTGAAGTAGTCCTTTAAGTAATGAGAAGGTCAACCCAAAACCTTGAATTCACCTGAGCTTTTGTCTGTGGGATGTAGGTGGGTTAGAGTCAGATTCCACTTTTTTAAAAGAACCGTTCAGTGTAAGAATAAAAACTGGGTAAATAGATAGGCTGCGCAAAATAAAAAAAGTTTTCAATATAATTAGCTAGCTAAAAATGTAACGTATAAAGGCTGGAGTGACTGGATATCTAACATAATAGCCAGAACACTACTTCCTGCTTTGCAGATTTCTTATTGGTTACCAGGCAGTAACCAATCAGTGATCTGAGGGGGAGTTATATTGGTCATACTGTAATTGTTCTTCTTGCATCTGACCTGAGTGCTCAGCAAAAAAAAGCGAACTTTATATATCAATATATATATATATATATATATATTTATATAGACTGCAGAAGGTTTAACAGCACTCCAAGGACGATTCCAACTTCATCATTACGTCAAACAGTGTGGAACTTTATTGAGATCCAACGTTTCGGCTCCACACAGGAGCCTCTCTGACGAAGGCTCCTGTGTGGCGCCGAAAACATTGGATCTCAATAAACTTCCACACTGTTTGACATAATGATAAAGTTGGAATAGTCCTTGGAGTGCTGTTAAACCTTCCACAGTCTATGTAAATCGCATCTTCAACTAGCACCCAGGCTATCTATAAGAGTTTAAGGATGTGCGTTCCATTGGACTAGGTATATTTATATATATATATATATTGATATATGAATCAGAAAATGCAAGTGAGTCACGCTTTCTCAATTTTTCCCTCAATCAGGTTTTTTAAGAAGAAATTTAACTTTTTTAAAGAACTTATTGTGGAAAAACACAATTGAGCTAAACAATTCACATTTTCTGACTTTGTTTTACCCCCACCCATTGATTAAATGTTCATATAACAGACCCAGAAAGTTAATAGTTACAGTGAAAATTCACAGAGAAAATTTAGAATATGGGGTCTGCTAGTAATATTTTTTGCATTTCACTAAAGTTGCAAGCATTTATTATTTATTATTATAAATAGCTGTAAAACCCAGCAATATGTCCGCTAGCCCAACTGCTCAGAAAAAAATGATAAAGGGAAGTATGCAAGAATTTCAATTTTATTTATTTTATGACTTGCACCCATACATCATACATAAAAGCTTTGAATACAAAGTGAAATATCTCATTATATTTGTTTCTAAGATATATTTTACTGATAATATGGCCTCCAGATGTAAAGTCCTCTTGCACGTACAGTACCCAGCTGACACCCACATTTATGCTCCTTTCAAATATTCTGTCTTCTCCGTATAGGTAAAAAGCTTGTTTATTTGGGGCAATGCCTCCACTCATCATTGAAGGGCAGTGGTCCGCCATTTGCAATATATTCAATTACCAGTGTGTCATATTAACATTAATGTCATGCATTGCACTGACTGAGACACTACTATTTGGCATTGGTCGCCCATTTCTTGTCATCTATACCCCAAACCACCAACAGTGAAACTGTAAGTTACAAGGATATTAGAATATAATTAATTGAAATACTTTAAAAATCCAGTAACTTGGTTAAAGAGAATTTGCATCTCAGTATGTCATGTTATTAGAATAATGATGTTTTCTAGCATGGGTTGTTGTATGCCCTGACAATGAATCTCATGGAACTCGATTTGTTATTGCTCCATCCCAATGGTAATTAGCAAATTCACTAAAGAGTGCAACTTCGCCAGTGTCCTCTTTGCTAACAACGCCAGGACAAAGATAATTCACTAACATGCATAGTTGCATGCCGAAAGCTAGGCGAAGACGCGTCAGCGTTACTTCGGCAAGCAAAGCAAAGTTAAAGTTCAATGGACATATATGTTGCAGCAAATATATTACATTACACAAGCCCAGGAAACCTTAAGGGCAAGGCCACACATGGGGGCAAATTTACTAAAATTCCCCAAAAATCCCTCGAATTCCCTCGATATTCGAGAAGCATTCGACTATCAGCTTTTAAGCCTCCGAAAAATTTGTACGATTTGAACAATCGAAGCATTCGATCGTACTAATGGTATTCGAGCAGGACTTAGCAAAAGAAGCCTATGAGGGGTTTCCCATAGGCTTCTATTTGTATTCGGTAGGTTCAATCTGGCGAAGTAGGCAGTCGAAGGATTTTAAAATTCCGATCATTCGACCTATTCGATAATTCGGTATTCGATGATCGAAGAGGCTAAATTTTGCATATTCAAATATCCGAAAAAAAATAGTACGATCGAAATTCGATCATATTCGATCGAACTTCGATCTCTTCACATGAATTTTGTAAATTTGCCCCATGGTGTTTTTTTACGTTGCCACTGAAACCACACGATGCGTTTTTCATCACATAGGTTTCTTTTCAAAACATGCATTTCTCATTGTTCCCATTGAGAATTTGAACGCCATATTTAAAATATGCTGCGTATTTGGGCAAAGTGTGGTTTCAAACATGCAGATCCCATAGAGTCTATTGACCTGGTAGCTTCTTGACGTATTGGCGTTTCTGCTGAAAAACGCCAATGCAATACTGGCATTCTGTGGTGGATTTAGGCTTGCAAGCGCCCTGTATGATTTGCCATAGTATGTTTTCCATTAGTTTCAGTGGTAGTGCATTTTATGCGTACTTACACCGGACAGAGTGTTTTTAAAAACGCAATTTAAAAACGTCGCAAACGTGTGGCCTTGCCCTTAAGGACCAATAACAGTATTTTTTTTTCTTTAAATTCATTTCTTTTTAACAAAATAAAAACACCAAAACAGTGTAAACTTTAAATTTTCAAAGCTTTTATTAAGAAATTACTTACCGATACTGACGATCCATCGTGTGGTGCTCGATTTCCCCTCCCTTCCTTCTATAGGAGATAGCCTGGGAGGAGAAATTGAGCACCACACGATGGAGCATCGCCCTGTCGCCGTGTCAGAAGAGGAGCGAATGCAGAGAATCGGTAATTTCTTAATAAAAGCTTTGCGACCTGTGTTTTTATATGGTCATGAAACTCGGAGGTAACTTATAACATCCTTATAATTTGGAAGAGGGGGTACTTTATTCACTATATATTATCTGACCTTTCAGACACTGAAAATCCATTAAATGGCTGCATAAAATCGCGGCCAGCTTCCACTCAGCACAGTCCAGCAAATTGCATCTTATATTATTATTTTATTTCCTGTATTTCTTGTCACTTTTAAATCAAATAAAAATGTTGAGAGGCACACAGTAATATGGGAAGACATTTAGCCTATTAAAGGGAAATTATACTATGAATGCGCTGTAATGGGCTATGAACTCTCGTCTTTCCTTGATGTACAGAGAAACTACATTGTTTATTGTGCAAAGAAAAAATCCAGAGTACACTGTGCTCTTCCTCAGGGATAAGTATCCTGTAATGATATCCTTATCAAGTTAACTTAGTGATGTCATCAGTTATAATCTATGCTATGTGATGTAATTTGTGTCACATGACTCAATGAAACTTGTTTAATATTAATATACCCCCTCCATGCAATATATGAGGGTATTAGAAGTCACCTTGGAGTTGTATAACCTGTATAAAATCACTTGGCCTAAAGCTTCTTGCTTTGATATGATTATATAGTTAATAACTAATAACTAATATCCTTATATTTTACAATGTTGTATAATAACAAGGCAATAACAAAGACATTGAAGACGCAAAACCCAGAGTCTGCTATAGGGTACAAGAGAATATTCTGATTGGTACCGTATGTGCTAAACAGTTTTATTGTTTTGACAGTTTTGAGGGCATAAAAAGATACTGTGAGGTCCAACTGTTCGGTCAAACCCACACTGAGATCATATTCCTGACCATTGTGGGGTTGGAGTGGCATAAAAAGATTTTAGAGGCAGGCTTATGCCACAGGGTGACCCCTACTCTGAGGTGGATGGCAGACATCAAAATGAGAGATTATTGGAATAGAGGTAATAGTAACTGGGACCAAACAAGGAATTGGGGGCTATGCACTACATTACGTGTTAAATTAATAGTGTGGGTTGGAATATACAGTCACTAAGCAAATACAAGTTAAAAACACTGGACAAGGGGGATATATTACTGAGTAGGATAAACACAAACATACATAGGCACTGGCAGTTAAGGTCGCATTTAAGTGTTTGGGGAAAGTAAAATATACCTTAAAACATAGGATAATACTGCTACTGTCTACAGGCACTGTGTGTCTCTACAGAGAAAAAGTACACAAACAAATAGCATACAACCCAGTTATGCCATCATCTGATGCCACTTCAGTCCACCAGAGCCTCTATCAGTGGATTTTCCTCATTAGCTGGCAATGAGGCATGTTGTTTAACTACAATGCCCAGAACACTAATTCCTGCATTTGCATGTGGAAGGCTGAATAAACATGATAGACTGAGCATGAGAATTCACAAGGGCAGTCAGTGCAGCATGGCCTACATAAATTTTTAAGGACCCCAAAACTTTCAGTGGTATTTGATTTGTTGCCCTAATGAACCATGCGGTGCAGGATCATGCCATGTGCTCTTCTACTCCTCAACATGTATAAATGCCCCGGCAATGAAACCTGCCTGCACACCCTCCATGGATTCTTCTCTGGACCATTCCTGCTACTTGTCACCACGTGCCAGCATGCCCCGCCCCCGGCCCAATCTCACCTGACCACGTTGGGATGCTCGAAGGTCTCCAGGTGACGAAGCACTGCCACTTCCCTGATGGTAGAGAGTGGCATGCCCTCCTCCCCGGTCTGCACACGCACTCTTTTCAATGCCACAAAGCGACCTCCGTTCTTCAAGTCGCGTGCCTTAAACACCTTGCCGTACGCCCCCTCCCCGATCTCAGCCACACACTCGTACTGCTGATCAGCCAGGCTGTCCTTCTCCATCATCATGATGGGGAATCCGACCACTAGGTGGCGTGTTTATTCCAGGCTGCTAGAGGGGTTGGAACGTAAGGAGCCTGTGTGGAACAGTGCGGAATAGTGAGGATGTAGTGCGGAGCGGCGCTTTAGCAGTTCAGGGATTGGAGTAGATGAGAGCCGTCTGCTCAGAAAGACTTGAAGAGCTAGCAGCACAGAGCAGGAAGCCCTGGACAGCACACAGGGTGGGGTTGTTCACATCATCTGCGGAGACAAATGTCCACAGTTTAGTGGGATCTTAGCTTGATCATCACATCATCCCCAACGTGGGGCCCACCATCTGCCAGGGAACTACAACTGCCAGCTGCCCTCCCACTGCTAACCCCCTATAACAGAGTGTGGTGTGTAATAAGGCAATAGTTGGATATTTACACAAAATATAACTTCTTAGACATAAAAACTTGACTTTTTAACTCTGAATTTAATACAGGTACAGAACCAGAATACTCAGGACCTGGGGTTTTCCAGATAAAGGATCTTTCTGTTATTTGGATCTTCATACTTTCAGTCTACTAGAAAATCATGTAAACATTAAATACATCGATAGCTTGGTTTTGCTTTCAATACAGATTAACTAAATCTTAGTCTGAATCAAGTACAAGGCACTGTTTTATTATTACAGAGAAAAAGGAAATTATTTTTAATAAAGTGGATTATATGGATAAAATGGAGTCTATTAGAGACAGTTAATGGGCTTCTGGATAACAGATCCCATACCTGTATATGGGTAGAATCAAATATTTTCTAAACTAATTAAACCACAGAAATAATTTAAAAAAATGCCTTCCTGCTCAAAAAAAAAAAATTGTGGCTTTACCAAATAAATGGCCATTTTGCAAATGCATGCATTGTTTATGTTTTCCATTGTTTATGTTTTCATATGAAAATGAGTTTGCATATAAAATAAAATTTTTGTTCATGTGACAAAATCCTGTGCTATTTCTTTTTACTCATTTCTGTTTATTCAACATTCTTATTCACTCATTTCATTAATGACTCATTTGCACTGCATGCTTAATTAAAATTACTCAGCCCTATAGCAGCTGGGATGCCAGCAATAATATAAAGATGCAAGTGGCCATTGCAGGAGCCCGTACCCAGTGTTTCTCTGTCTATAGCAGAGCTCGCTGCAAGCTAAGGATGCCTTGTTGTGCTATATGTTGAACCTACCCATTACTGGGGGTGACTGAACAACGTAACACTTTTCTGGGGGGGGGGTCTAGTAATTAGGAAACCCCATAAAGCTGAAGCACTGGCAATATATTACATTTATGTACCCTAGAAACTGGCAGTATTGTACCATATAAGTACCCCAACACAAAGAGCCGCACTATGAGAATTCCTTGCTGCTTTATAAATAAACGATGAACAGAAAACGTAAACCTTTGGGATTATTTCGTACTAAAGCCACAGCCCCCATATCCTTCTAGCAAATATAATAGATGAAACCCCTTTAAGATCAAACAGAGCAGCAATCACGCCTCACGTTTATCTATTATTGTCCAAATTTGTCATTTTTTCAGGGTAAATTATACTTAATTTAATTTTCATCATAAATTCAGCTAAATCTCTTAGACGTCCCCGGACATTGTCATTGACTTAGAAAATAATTCCCTGCACAATTGAGCTGACAGCAGGAACAGAAGTGCTTTGTGGAGGGGTCTGAAGTAAATTATCGGCTCTTTAATGTGTAAGGTTACGCTTACGGGACATATATATATATATATTTTAATATTCTATTTTATTGTTTTTGCCCCTACTGATTATTTTATGAATATGCAAAGGTAAAGCATAAAGACAATGTGGGGGGGGGGGGGAAGGGTTAAAAAGTGACATGTACGGATCAGGGAATTATAAAGTAGGTGCTGGCTAGGAAACAGTAGCATTTTATAAGAATAAAGAGTTCATGATTATTCAGCCCACTGGCAAGCTGCTAAATGGTTCCTTTAGTCTGAGAGTGAGATAAAGAGCACATGGCAGCTGTTGTGCACAATGCAATGGGGCTTGTTGCTTTAAACAGCAATGAGGTGACATCCCTGCAAGGACGACACCCCAGCTGTTGGTGATCAAGGACAACTCCCCATCACCCTCTCGGGGATTGCTGGGAGATGTAGTTCACCAAGCAGCCATTCAGAAGGCAAAGCCTTGCCTCACGGTGCTGCCTTTGTTGTAGGCAGCACATGCTTAAATAATTGCACTTACCTGGACTGCTGCTTGAACTTGCAGATGGGGTGCCCTGGAGGAGGATGATGATGATGGGCTGCAGCACTGGGGGATGAGATCAGCTCTGACTCCCCCTTATGACTGAGCTCAGAGGAGGCAGCTGCTGTCTCACATGGTCCCACTTCTCCCCTCTTTGGGCCACACAGGTAGCTCTGAGCTCTTCTTCTGGCCAGCCATCCTCAGCCGAGCCAATGCATGCAATAGAGGCAGGCTCTCCACAAAACACACGGCTGAGAGGAATATATAGCAATAATTCTTTTTTTTCTTCGCAAACCTTACAGTTTATTGTGCAGAGGTCCCAGTCCCCATTGCAAAGCCATAAGCTGTGAGGTAGTGCTGCTCTCCTCCTCCAATTCCCAGCCTCTCTCTTTTTCCCCTTTCCTTCCTCACTGCGTGTCTAAGCAGCAGCAGCGCTTTCTTTTCCTACTTTTTTTTTTGTTTTTGCTTTCCCACGCTGGCTGAATGTGACTTGACCCCGCTTCAAAAAAGTTTGACATAGTGCGAGAACATTTCCGCATTCTTCACTGACTACAAAGCGCGCTGCCGCCTCCTTCTGCTTTCTGTCTCTGCTCTGTGTCTTAGCACTCAATGAAATCCTTCATATTAGGCTGCCACAAGCCAAGGCAGCAGCAGCGCACAAACACACACTCACACACGGTGCACTTACACATTTAACATGTTTCATATACGTTCTCATACACCTTCTTTCTAGGCTTTTCCATTAAACTTGTAAAGTGTTTTATGGCAGAGCTGCTGCAAATTCCTCTGAGTTAACCCTTGGGCTGCCAAAACGGGGGGAAATCTCTTGTTTCTGTCATGGCTCCTGTGTTATTGAAGCTGTGGTATGTGCATAGGTAGGACTGCTATTATATATATATATATATATATATATATATATATATATATATATAATAGCAAAAATACCACACTCAACAGGCTTAGTTAGAGTAACTGATTTTAATAGAAAAACAAAACGAATTTAGAAGTTTCGGTGACATCATAGTGATCTTCCTCAGGGAATAAAACTGCCAAAACCAGGGGAAAGCTCTTGTGTCTGTCATAGCTGCTGTGTTATTGAAGCAATGGAATATGCATAGGTAGGACTGCTATTTATTTATAAATAAAGTCCACTATATATATATATATATATCCATCATATTATTCAGGACAGCACCCCATCTTGTTCATAAATTCTGCCCTTGTGCACGGTGAGATTAAATATAAAAAACAAAGTAACCAGCACCAAGGGTCTTGTGTTGCAAGAACAAACGCATTGTTGTTTATTATAAGTGCATATATATATCTATATACTGTATATAAATAATACCGCACTCCACAGGCTCAGTTACAGTAACTGATTTTAATAGAAAAACAAAACAAATTAAGTCCACTTTATATATATTTATATATATGTATATAATAGCAAAAAAATACCGCACTCAACAGGCTCAGTTAGAGTAACTGATTTTAATAGAAAAACAAAAGAAATTTTTCTTTTGTTTTTCCTATTAAAATCAGTTTTATAAATACATTTATATATAAATCAGTCCAATATATATATATATATATCACACAAATGGATCAACACTCTCTTTTGGTGAAAAAGTCCAGAATTTATTTGATTTAAGGATATATATATAACCCCATTTTTCGATTCTCCACCTCGCGTAAATGATTGTGGCTTGAGTGCTGGTATATTGGACGTTATATATTGGCATTATTAATAAATAATACAATATATATATATATATATATATGAAAAAGAGCATCTTGGAGCGTCTGTGACGCTCACATGCTCAGTGGGCTCTGAGCAGCAGATTAGAAGCTATGGGTCATCATAAATTATCCAGAAAAAAATGAGGTTGACCTGTAATATAAGCTGATGCTATGGGGCGGAATATTAAATTCTGATGCTAACTGCACTGGTTTCTGTGCTGCCATGTGGTAATTATCTGTATTAATTACTAATCAACCTTATACTGTGACATTTATATTCTATGTGTACTGTATATTATGAGTGGGTCCCTAAGCTCAGTAAGTGACAGCAGCACAGAGCATGTGCAGTGAATCAGCAGAAAAGGGAGCTACAGGGGCATCTTTGGAAACTCAGATCTTTACTGCTAAAGGGCTGTGGTTGCCTTGGGCTGGAACAGAAGCACAAAACATAATTTGTACAACATTTCCAACCTAATTCTTTAGTTAAGCTTTAGTTCTCCTTTAAAGAAAGATCCACAAACATATAAGGGGATATCAACTCATACATGTCATAGTTCTGCATTCACTGGGGCTTAAAGGGGAATTCAAGACCCAGGCACTTACCCCTTCATGCAGGTCCCCTCCAGCGATGTTCACAGGGGCCATCTTCTCTTCTAACCTATTCTTCCTGGATCTGACGGCGATAGGCTGCGCATGCGCAGTAGGACGCTGGTACTACTGTGCACAAAGTTCACGTGTTTCGCCGATTGAACTTCGTGAACTTTGTGCGCATGCGCAGTAGTACCAGCACAATAGCTCGGGGGAGAGGTAGGCGGGGGGGAGGTTGCCTACGGGGGTGGGGGGAGGGGTTAGCGCCCGGGGGGTTTCATTCTCCTTTAAAAGAAACACAAAAGAATATATTAAAGTGATCAGATCTATAAGAGATACAATGTTTCAATCACGCGTGCATGACCTTCCTCCAGATTTGTTAGCACATATTCTCTGAGGAAAGTCCCTTCTGCAAGACCCAAACATTGAATCTGTTATAGGTTTGACCACTTTAATAAATTGTTTTGTTTATTAAGCCCCACTGAGTCTAATGGAGAGAGTTCTCTCTCTATATAAATATATATAATATATATTTAAAGCATAAAGCACCTTAACAATCAAAGCCACTGGAGGATGTGGAGACCACCTTCATTATATTTTTTTGTTTTTTGATGATTAGCATTAAGGAAATACATCTTTTACCTCTCTCTTTCTTTCTTTCGACCTCCCTCCTTCTCTCTCTATATATGGATATATAAGCTCAAAGTTCTCTGATGTTTAATGTTTACATAAAAGTTTGCAGTTCTATTCAATATTATAGTAAAATGATTATCATTATGGCAATAACAGACAGATTACAATCCACTGCACTTTGTGTATGTGTAAATATACTGTATATATATATATATATATATTCATACATGTGTGTGTACATATATATCTGCTGTATAACTATAAAGTAATTGTGTGTCTATCTAATCCATCTATCTATCATTTATTTATTAACCTTGGGACATCTGAGGCTTGTACAAGGAATGGGACGTGTTATCCAGAATGCTCAGGACCTAGGGCAGGGGTCCCCAACCTTTTTTGGTTGTGAGCCACATTTAAATTTAAAAAAGAGTTGGAGAGCAACACAAGCATGAAAAAGTCCTTGTGGATGTCAAATAAGAGCTCTGATTGGCTTTTTAGTAGCCCCTATATGGACTGGCAGCCTACAGGAGAGAATGTTTGGCAGGACATCTGTTTTTTATGCAACCAAAACTTGCCTCTAAGCCAGTAATTCAAAAATAAGCACCTGCTTTGAGGCCACTTAGAGCAACATCCAAGGGGTTGGAGAGCAACATGTTGCTCGCGAGCTACTGGTTGGGGATCACTGACCTAGGGTTTTCTGGATAACATTTCTATCTATAATTTGTGTCTACTAGAAAATCATATAAACATTAAATAAACCCAGTATTCTGTTTTTGCTTCCAATAAGGATTAGGATAATATATCTTAGTTGGGATCAAGTACAAGGCACTGTTTTATTATTACAGAAAAGTTTGGATTATTTGGATAAGATGGGGTCTATGGGAGACAGCCTTTCCGTAAATTGGAGTTTAATGGGTTTTGGTGGGTTTTTGTAGAGGTTTCAAGACCCAGGCACTTACCCCTTCATGCAGGTCCCCTCCAGCGATGTTCACAACGGCCATAAATGATAAATAAAATGTATTTTAGCAGTCTTAAAGGGGTTTTCACAGTGACAGTTTGATAAAATCAAGTTTTAGGTGCATAAATATGATACAAATTGCATCTCTGTTTTGTCCCAGCATTTTTTTTCACTCTGAATTTTTTGAGAAAAATCATTGATCCATTCTATTTGTGGAAGGGAGTTTGGTCGACTTTGTTTTAAAGTGGACCCTTCACCCAGACATAAAAAGCTGTATAAGAAAAGTTATTTTCACATTAAACATGAAATCCAAACTCTATTTTTTATTAAAACGTTCATAGCCGTTTTAAACTCATTTAAACATCACAGCTGTCAATCAAAAATTGGCTGCCCCTTCTGGCATAGAGGTGGGGCAGGCAATTACTTTCACTTTCCATTCAGCACTTACTAGATGTAAATACACTCCTCACATACCCCCTCTCTCTTTATCATTTAATTGTGTAACCAGTGCATGGCAATGGACATCAGGTCCCCCATTCTGGTGCACAAACAAGATTCTGAGATGATGCAAGGTTTGCCTTAATAACAGTGTCCACAAAATGACTCCTGCCTTTTTGTTATAATTATGAATTGCCAGACTGAAGGAAACAAGATTAAAATAATTTATAAAGTGTCACTGAAGTTCATTTTACTTGACTAACATGATAAAATAGGATTTAGAATAATTTTTTTAGGTGACAGGTCCCCTTTAATAAAACACCCTTTATCAAGGGTCGAATTTCAAAGTAAAAATACTTCAAAATTCGACCAACCGAAATTAATTCAAATGTTTATTTTTAGCGAAAACAGACCAAACAGGTCCATTTTCATTCGAATGTGAATTGAACGATTAGCACATTCGATCGAAGGATTCAAAGGATTTTCCACCAAAAAAACTTAAACTTTTCAAAAGACTCCATATAGGTTATAGGAGGTCCCCCATAGGCTAAATCTCTTATAGATCTGATCACAGCAATTCGGCAGTTTTTAAAGAGACAGTACTTCGATATTCGAGTAGTAGAATGTTTTCAATACAATTCGAATGTTGGCCTATTCGATAGTCGAAGTACCCAAAAATTACTTCGAAATTCGATTTTTTTTTTTTTTAATTCAAAATTTCACTCCGACCCTTGATAAATCTGCCCTTAAAGTATAATACTACAAATGACAGAAGGCTTCCCTTATCTGGAAAACCCCAGGTTCTAAGTATTCCAGAAAATAGATCCTATAACTTTATTTCATATGAGAACAATGGCAAAAAGAATGTTTCAGCCACAGAATCACATATTTGTTTATGGGGATTTGTTTCTTAAATTATTTTGTTGTTTGAGGGACTGTATTGCCAATCACATATGTAACATTGAACCAATATAACTCGTTACCTCTCGGTCATTATGTCAATTTCTACAATGCCATGCCTATTTTTCTTACACTCCTGGTTTACTGGTCCATTGAGCAGAACTTCAAGATATGTTTATGAATTTCATGTTTTTGTTACCTGTCCTTTAAGTGGGATGACAATGCTGCATTATTATTTGTAAGATCATGACCCTCTAGTTAAATGTAAGAAAAGTCTAAAGGGCTAGCTATATTCTAATTTTATGGCTTTCGATTTATTTCTGTAGCCCCTCTTTGTTGTATTTAGTTCTAATGTGCTTGCAAATAAAATGGTGGGCTGCCCTTCTATTTATAATATCACACTGTCCTTTATTTATTTACTGTATTTATTTTATTTTATCTTTTATTTCCTTGTTAGCTGCTCAGATTTTATTTAAAGGTTACTCCTTTTTTTTGTTTATGCATTACTGCAACACAGCACCCTTTGGTGTTTAGTTTGCTGAGTGATTTTGTAACATGCGGTAGTCATAGAGACTTCAGTGAAGTAAAACTATGCCCAGATAGCAAGACAAGACATGTTTGACCCACCTACAGTATTTCCACTATTTGGGGAAATATTTTCTTACCAAATGCAGTGTCGAATTTTTATTGTTAAGTGTTTTTCTGACATTTTTAAATGAATTCCATCATTCCAAAGTTTTGTATTCAATTCTAATTTCACATTTTCAAAATTTTTAACATAACATATGTTGCTGTTATTGCAGTTACTCTGATAATCATGTTATGGGTTTATAATCATGTAGCATATAAACTAAGGGTGTTATATCTATACTGTGGTCTGAATGACTTTTATAAAGACTGCTAGAATCTCAGCCATAAAGCAAGATAGAGCTGTTGGATTGTGAGCGAAAAGAAGGAGATTTAACTTTTCCATTAATTTCCTAGTGTGAGTACTAAAGTTGTAAACTTTTGCCAAATTTTATTTTCAAATGACTTTACTCTGCATTACTCATTCATTTCAGATTGTCCCTTTAATTAAGGAAATAAGAGGTTTAGACATTGGATGGGACAAATAATAGTTGAGTGGTATAAGTTAATATAAGAATAGCTGCAAAAGTCATTATTTAAATTTTTTCCTTGGGGAATAGGATTCTTGCTAAATTTCCTCCTTTAGACTGTAACTGCTTTTGTATCTAATTTGTATGTTTATTGTATACACATCTATCCTATTATACAGTGCAGCAGTATGCATTTTCCTTTCTAAATGTAGAAATAAACAATTGCTGAAATCAGCATGAACATCAAAGAGGGCATGTTGTAGTAAAAAGTTTGGGGGTTTTGTTGTTGTAAATGTACTTACTGTAGCTACTGAAATAATCCTTCCTCTTTCTTTGAGCCATAACTACAGATAATTGATTTTCTTTTTTATGTCCTGATTTGAGAACAGATTAAATATCCAAAGTGAATTCAGCATACACTTATATTTGTGTGTATTCATTACACACTTATATAACACTGTTTCATTAAATGTATAACAATGTTTAATTCTGAATGGGGATATATTTTTATACCATTCTAAATAGTGCATTTTTTTAAAAAAAACTATAAAATTATGATATATCAAAATAAATATTGCTTTAATTGTGCAAGCACTTGGTGGTTGCTCACCATATGGTACATTATATTTATAGGTATACTTTTTTATATTTATACTTATTTATTATTAATATAATATGCTGTTCAAGGTAGTTTTTAAAGAAATAAGCACAAAATATTATGTTTCTACATGCAAGCCATGCTATAAGAAATCAGTGGCAATGTTGCGAATAATGAACTCAAATCCATTGTGGCACAACAAAATATAGGTTTTAACTAATACATATAAAATATACACTTATGTTACTTATACATCCCACAAACAGCAGATAGGAAGTACAACCTATCAGCATTAAGAGAGAGAGGTTCTTTTGTAGAGACCGCAGTGTTGGACATGCATGTGTATGTGCGTAGGTGTGCTATGTGTAAGTGTGTCCAAACTAGATCAAAAGCAAATGTAGCCTGGGCAGGGTACAGCCAAAGATGTTGGCAGCAGCAGGCATATTTCCAAGGCACACAGCAGTTTTTATCAATGATTCAGGCAGTAATTGTAAATGTTCAGCTTGGACTATAGTCAGCCCTGTATATTCTCCAGTTAGTGTGTTTGTGTGTGTGTTTGCTACAGTATACAAATACTTGAGGAATGTTTGTAAAAGTCCTTGATAACTGATGTACGTTTTTTACCGTGACAAACGCAAGCCGCCCAGCTAAGCAAATTAACCATGATTATATTTAATCTGTATTTATATTGCACGTTACTTAGCCCTTTACATAGATTATCATTTGCTCAAAATCACTGTACCAACATTACACAGTACACAAACAGGGCTCATGGTGAAACAAGACAAACAAAGTTTGTATGTAATACTACATATTAACAGGGAAATAAAAATCCATATTCTGTTTTTTAAATTCATGCTTTACTGGAACAAACTCAATGGCATTTTTGGTATTTTTTTTTGTTTGTAAAACGAAATTTGCCGAAAAACTGGTGTAAAATAAAAGGGGAATTTATCAGGGTGTGATTTTTATGTTTCGACGCAAGAACTCCAGATTTGTTAACGGCGGAAGTCGTTTTACCCCACATAATAAATATGCCCCTAGATCTCTAAGTTAGAGTCCTGCAGCGGGTCGGGTACCCACAAAATCCTCCAGTACCCTGTGGGTTTGCATGTAGAAGTTCCTGGTGTGGGTATAGAAGTGGGTCGGTGGTTCTGCGGGTTAAGGGTCAGGCAGCTGATCTTCTCCATAGTGATTTTTACTCCTTTTTTTCTGAGCACGTCTACTTCCGATTATGTCACTTCTGGTTTACAATGATAGCACTTCCTGATTCTTGATGGTCAGCGGGTCCAGGTTGCGGATAAGGTATTTGCGGGTCGGGTCGCGGGTCCAAGCAGGTCTGGATTGCGGATTGCAGGTTGCGGGTACGGGTCGGGCAGGAGTTTGTCATCTACGGATACATCAGAACATGCAGACAAATATCTGAATTCTTGAGCATTTGCAGCTGGTCATAGGAAATTTTAGTGGAAAAATATTATTTTAAATGATTGTTTTCCCAAATGATTGTTTTGCAAATTGTTAGTACGGATGATCTGATAAATATGGGTATTTTCAAATTGTCCCACAGAGAAATAAATATAGTCTTTTCAGTTTAAAAAGATTTTATATTTGCCATCAAAGCCAACATGAATATATTTAAGAGAGGTAGAGAATGGTATATCCTTTTGCTGCAGGTTGTTTCAGCAGAAATAAACAGGTAGTCATATTAAAGATTTGGAAGGCACTACTTGGACAGAAGTAAACTATAAACATTATACATATTAGAGGAATTAATAACATCTAAGTAGTTAGGCAAAGTTAGACCTTTAACTGTCAACCCTATCTGCTGTAAGAGACCAGCACTGGAAGCATTTGGAAAACATATGTAGAAGGAGCTATGGAATACGAGATTTAGCGAGAGTAAATATACAAATTTCAGGCTTAAATATTTTTGGTGAGGTGGAAGCATGATTGTTATTAGAGTGATAAGAGACGCAGCAGCAAATAGGAAGTATTATTCATCAGAATCATATAGGATATCTCCACCTTTTAGAACCTGCACAAAGATCGATCCCAAAAATGAATATATTATTGTTATTAATTTATCTGAATTACATACTATTAAAGGTAGCCACAAACATCAAAATCACAAAAAGGTCCCCATTAAAATCAAGATTACCCTCCAGGTTATAATTGAGCAAACAATAAAAGTACTTTTAAGAAAACCCCAAAGATATACTTGGGATTTTAAGTAATTAAAATAAGATTTTTGTTTGGTCACACTATATGTGACTTCACTGTATAAAAGCATATATTACCATATATGATTTAGGAGCAACATTTTTACTTATATTTCTAATCTTTTGTTTAATGACCAATGGCTCCTGTTTTGAGGAAAGCTACACCACACTGGAATACATTGTTTCCAACAGCTGCTTTGTGTCCAGTGAATTAGATGCTAATGGGGTTATGGACACTGCATATTGGAAATTAAGCCAGTAGCATGCAAATGTGCACCAGTACTTGTTCTAGATTTAACAACATGAAAATTCAATCCATATTTGTGTATCTCAGAAACTGTGGCAAAAACTATTTAGTAAGCAAGAGCAATGATGTTGGAATTATAGGAGAAACCAATGCATTGTGGGTGGAAAAACATGCTGATTTGCCTCCAAATTTGATACTTTACACACAGCATTGTAAATGAATCATAATGTCAACATTGAAAAACTTTTTCAACAATACTTTTGTTTACCTGATTGTTATTGCAGCAATACAATATTATAATGGAATATGATTACATTCAAGTTCCTGTTTGACCTTCCAAACAATGTGTGCTTAGTAGTTGCTAAATTATATAAGTTTTAGTAAGTAGAAAATAATGCAAGGTTACAAAGAGAAAGTATATACAGTTTGTATTTTCAGTTCCCTGTGCCACAGATAATCTTCCCCCAATATGTAATTAGTTGGGTTCATCATGGTATAATTTCTGTTAAGATTTGCAGGATAAGTTTCACACATCAAAGGCAACAAACAGATCACGGCAGGTGTTAGAAGGCTGCAAAGGGATCACAGTTCAGAAACGTTTGCCAATAAAACAATAAAAAGATGAGTCTTGTATATTGTATAAATATGCAGAGTAGGTAATTTTTAACCACTATTAAAGGAATTGTTCAGTATAAAAATAAAAACTGGGAAAACAGATAGGCTGTGCAAAATAAAACATGTTTCTAATATAATTAGTTAGCCAAAAATGTAATGTATAAAGGCAGGAGTGACTGGATGTCTAACATAATACAGTAGAACCCTCATTTTTACGTTTTTCAGGGGACCAGAAAAAAATGATGTAAAATCAGGGAAAATGTAAAATCAGGGAAACGTGTTAAAGTAACAAGCAATATGTGATTGGTGCAGGACTGTATAAGGGGCAGACATTGGAATTGACCATTTACAGGTAGAACAGGCAGAATCTGGTTAGTATTTTAGACCTCTTTATTTCACAAATAACATTCATAGAGGAAAAAAAGCAGTTTTTGGGAACATCAGGACAAAATTTGGATGCAAAATCAGGGAAAACATGACTTAAAATCAGGGAAATGCACCCATTGAAATGCATTATAAATTGGTGGGACCACAAATAGAAAATGTAAAATGAGGGGAAACTTAAAATCAGGGGACTTAAAATCAGGGTTTCACTATAGCCAGAACACTACTTCCTACTTTTCAGCTCACTTGGTTTCCACTGATTGGTTACCAGGCACTAACCAATCAGTGACTTGACAGGGGGCCACAGGGGTCATAACTGTTTGCTTTTGAATCTAACCAGCATGCTGAGGATCAGTTGCAAACTCACTGAACAGTTATGTCCCATAGGGCCCCCTTCAAGTTGCTGACTAACTCAGAGTTAGAGAGCTGAAAATTAGGAAGTTGTGCTCTAGCTATTGAGTTAGACATCCAGTCACTCCAGCCTTAGACCTCCCTCCCAAATCCCCCAGCCTACCTGGTACCCCTATACAATAAAAGTACTAAGATACAGATACTGAGGGTTAATAGCCCAATCTCAAAGAGAACAGCTCCTAAAAACATGAGCATGTAACAGTACACTTCTTTTTAAATCAGGCACACTTTTGTTAGAGAATGTCCAATTTTCAGATGCATTATGAAACCAGGCGTTCATCTTGTTCTTTTTTTTCTCACACTATATTAAGGTTTTGGGCTTTTTTTGGTACAAGAGTGAATCATACGCCCTGTCAATTATGAATATTATGCAAATGTAGAGGAGAAACTGAAAGAATAATATCCTTTAGAATTACTCTGCTATCAATGATTTACATATAATTAATGTATTCCTCTCATTAGCAAGTTCATCTATTCCTGTAAGTGCTATAATATTACAGGTTTATTATTAAGTCTTTAAATCAGCACTTGTACCACAGATTTCATGTGACATTTTCTAATGTCTATCTATCTATCTATCTATCTATCTATCTATCTATCTATCTATCTATCTATCCTGCTGCTGTTTACTGTGACAGTGAAGTAGTCCTTTACCTGAGCTTTTGTCTGTGGGATGTAGGTGGGTTAGAGTGAAATTCCACTTTTTTAAAGGAACCGTTCAGTGTAAGAATACAAACTGGGTAAATAGATAAGCTGTGCAAAATGTTTTCAATATAATTAGCTAGCCAAAAATATAATGTATAAAGGCTGGAGTTACTGGATGTCTAACATAATAGCCAGAACACTACTTCCTACTTTTCAGCTCACTTGGTTTCCACTGATCAGTGACTTGGCAGGGGGCCACATGGGTCATAACTGTTGCTTTTGAATCCAACCAGCATGCTGAGGATCAATTGCAAACTCACTGAACAGCTATGTCCCATAGGGCCCCCTTCAAGTTGCTGACTAACTCAAAGTTAGAGAGCTGAAAATCAGGAAGTTGTGTTCTAGCTATTAAGTTAGACATCCAGTCACTCCAGCCTTAGACCCCCTTCCTCCTCCCCCCAGCCTACCTGGTAGGGGTGCAGTTTCGGGGTGCAGTTTTGGCGCATGTGCAGTTAGAGTAATCTTCTGACCCGAACAACTGCGCATTCGCCTAAAGTCACCGAAAAAAATTCGGAAACTTTCGTGACTTTTGGTGCATGTGCAGTTGTTTGGGATAGGCAGATTGCACCAACTGCGCATGCACTGAAAACGCAGCTCTGATTCCGAAGAAGACGGAAGAAAAGAAGATGGCGTCCGTAAACTCCTGAGGACAGAATCTGCACTTAGGGGTAAGTAAAATTCAGGGGCATTTGCCTAGGGTGCTAGCTAGGCTGGGGGGAGGAGGGGTGTGTGTTTAGGGTAGGGGTGTAGGGTATTTAATAAAAGGTTTGAATTCTCCTTTAAGGAATAGAGCCCATAACTGCACTACAGGGTGAGGCCTTACTAGGGACCTATAAAGAGGCAATCACATAATCCTTTTAAACTTTAATATTATATTAGTCTTTTGATGGTCTTATCCAGTATTTATGTGCCATTCGCAAGATAAATTATCAGCACTATGTGGCATGGAGATATTATCGGTATGAAGGAAAGTTTAAAATAGGAGCAGTGCTATTAGTGTTTAGTACTGGTTGTGACGTTTCAGTATACCACTAGAGATATACTAGCAACTAGAGACACATTCATACCTTCCAGTTGCCTCTGCTCTGATGGGACAGTTCTCATCTGTAGAACCAGTGCACAGAAAGTGACTAGGATGGATAAAAGGAGTGACTTCCATTTGAGAACTTTGGAATATATTGTCCCCACAGATTTTAGCCCACCCAGTGAGGAGCAGCAGCCAACAGTTAAAATTTGTCCTGTCCAGATATTTGCCATAGGGAATATAATGCCATTACCCTAAATGTTGTCCTCATTTATTTTCTAGGCTAGCTGTGGCAGAATAGTTATTGTCTCCTACAACAGATGTCCATGTAAAACCTGTACAAAAGAGACTTAAAGTTCCTTTCCAAAGAAATAAATCCAAGCACCATTTTGGATGGTAGAATTACACTTGATGATTTACAAATATGCACTGAGAATAATATATACATGGAAATTAAGATACCGTTGATTAATAGAACAAATGTTTTCTGCAGAAAGAATTCTTTCTCTCAGTTCCCCTTAAATGGATAACTGAAATAATTGTAAGTAGCTGCAGGAATCAATTTTCTTGGTGAATAGCTAAACAAAGCAGTTCCCAAAACACTTTTGATTAACTGATGTTTGTCAGACCCTTCCCAAATACATTCCAGACCAGTAACTGCTGGACCCATCTCTATAAATTAGCTGAAGTCAAATTAGGGTAGTAAATATATGACATACTCTTTTCCTTTCTTTGAGGTGTAGGGTGCCGTTTGCCTATAATAAGAGAGAAATAAAACAATAGCATTAGCAACAAGATGTCAAAGCAACACATTTTAAGGTACAACATAAGGTAGAGAACTGAAAGCGCAGGGCGGGGGGGGGGTTTGGAAGGGAATGTAGGAAGGCTCTGGCCTTATAATTAAGGTAATAGGGATTTCCAACCCACATAGTTACAGTGCTTCCCAAAAACTTGCACTGGTTAAACAATGAAGTTACTAACAAAACACACCTCTTATTTAATTCATTCCATAATACTTGTAATGATTTGATGCAACATAAATTAAATTGCTAGTACATTATATCATTATGTAAATGGCCTATACATTTATTGCCACTTGTTCTGATCATAACTTCTCAAATTTTTGCATTCATTCATTAGTGAAAGCTGCCATATATCTTATATTGACTGATTTATTTTCCATAGATTGGAAGCACCATCTAGTGGACAGAAAATATTTTCTTCATTAATATTTATGAGACAAGAGATATTAAAGTACCATTTATGGTTGGAATGTAATTAGACGTTGAATGGAGAAGAGAACACTTAATGCTGCTATGGTAACAATCAGAAATTATTAGCGATGAACCAGATCCACTATTTTTGATTCGGCAAAACCCCCAAGTTCTTTGGGAAATATTCAGCCAAATACTGAGCCAAATACTGGGCAGAAGGATTCGGTCGAATCCAAATCCTGCTGAAAAAGGCAGAATCCTGGCCAAATCCCGAACCGAATCCTGGATTCCGTACATCCCTATAAATTATTGCTGAAGTTTGGCTGGCTCCGAATAAAATGCTTAATCATTGATCCAATTCCAAGTCATAGCACTAAAAATAGCAGTTGACATAAAGCCATTGTACACTTTGCAAACCTTGAAGAAGTCTAGTCCATTTTTACAATATACAGTGGATAATATAATAAGAGTCACACTATTTGTACTTGGTCAAGGGCCACATAGCAGCCATTTGCAATATATAGTATTAACCTGTTTAAAAGAAATGATCTGATTGATTGCTGTAGGTTGCTGTTCCTAGCAAATGTTATGACTGGTACTGCATGGCTTGATTCGTGTAGGTACAGTATAATCTTCCAAAATACTATGCATTCCAAGAGTCATGGAAGACTTGGGTTTAGCCCGATAATTAAAAGTTTTAGGTGATAACCTTAAAAAATTTCACAATTTCAGAGTAAAGACCAAAAGATTTGTACAATTTGAGTTTTTTCTCGGTTCTATCTAATTTTTTCCCGACCCAACTTTTTTGAGTTATTTTATTGATAAAAAAGAGAAAATCATGGATGGGAGTTTGGATGAGCTTGGTTTAATAAAGATATGAGATAAATTTGAGCTTTAGTAAATAACCCCCTTAAAGTACAAAGAGGCCCAAACTGCCCATGTGCATGAGTTACTTTGTGACCACAAACGTATCTTTCTGAGTGAGACCACAGAACTGCAAATGCAGTCCTATAACTGCGGCCTCTGCTTCACAATGTCAGTATTTTCATCTATGTGACAGCATTCATTCAAACCAACATATAGATAATAACACTACTGACACCTGTGACTGTATTATGGTACATTAAATAATCCATATGCAGTAGGTGCTTACACTACCCATTAATTATTATTTTGTGTGCCTACAAAGAGAGCCAATGCATGTTAATAGTGCTGCTCCTGCAGAATTCTGGACTGAAATCTATTTCTCAAAAGAGCAAACAGATTTTTTTATATTTCATTTTGAAATCTGACATGGGGCTAGATATATTGTCAGTTTTCCACCTGCCCCAAGTCATGTGACTTGTGCTCTGATAAACTTTAGTCACTCTTTACTGCTGTACTGCAAGCTGAAGTGATATCACCCCCCCAGCAGCCTAAAAACAGAACAATGGGAAGGTAACCAGATAACAGCTCCCTAACACAAGATAACAGCTGCCTGGTAGATCTAAGAATAGCACTCAATAGTAAAAACCCATGTCCCACTGTGACTACTTCAGTTACATTGAGAAGAACAGCCTGTCAGAAAGCAGTTTCCTCCTTAATTGCTGGCACAAGTCACATGCAGCTGGGAAATTGACAAAATGTCCAGCCCCATGTCAGATTTCAATATTGAATATAAAAAATATTTTGCTCTTTTGAGAAATGGATTTCAGTGCAGAAGTCTACTGGAGCAGCACTATTAACTGATGCATTTTGAAAAAAACATGTTTTCCCATGACAGTATCCCTTTAATCGTCTCTGAATTTCCTGACATATTCTTTCTGACAAAGGATCTTAAAGGGGGGTTTACCTTCAGGTCAACTTTTAGTATGTTATAGAAGTGCCAATTCTAAGCAACTTTTCAAGTGGTCCTCATTATTTATTTTTTATAGTTGAATTATTTGCCTTGTTCTCCTGACGCTTTCTAGCTTTCAAAAGGGATCACTGAACCCCTCTAAAAACAAATAATCTCTAAAACTACATATTTATTGTTATTGCTACTTTTAATTACTCATCTTTCTGTCCCGACCCTCTTCTATTAATATTCCATATTCTCATTCAAATAAATGCTTGGTTGCTTGGGTAATTTGGACCATAGCAACTAGACTACTGACACTGCAAACTGGAGAGCTGCTGAATAAAATGCTAAATAACTCCACAAAAAAATAAAAAATGAAAACCAATTGCAAATTGTCTCAGAATATCACTCCCTACATCATACTAAAAGTTAACTCAAAGGTGAAGGCTCTTTCACACTATGTACAGTAATTGACAATTTTTTTGTAACAACAAGTATCTTATTATTATCTTATTCCTTCCTAAATGTATTTAAACTGTTTTTTTCTTTTTTTAATTCTTTATTTTATGTTATTTACTCAATACAAGATAAGCGAAACATGAAATATATACTCATACATTTCACTAACATTATTAACTTTTTATATAGGTAACAATTGTTTATCCAGTGAGCACAAAAATATACACATGGATTCTTTTCTATAAACTATATACCTCTATAAACTTCCCTCTATGCTGTGGTACTGTCTATTTTTATTTGTTCTTGATTTATTTTCCCCTTATTCGGGCTATGGTATGATATATATCCAATCATATATTCTTAAATCTAATTCTACCAATGGGACATTGGTTTCAGGCTTTTTATATATACTTCCCATACTTCAAAGAAATGTATATATGTATCATTTATCCAAGCCATAAGTTCTTCCATTTGACAAATATATACAACTACTGATATCAAATTTTCAACAGTGGGAGGATTTTTGTCAAGGAATAAGAGACTTAGCTGCTGCTATCAGCTGTACCAAAATATCTCTATTATATTTGTCAATTTTCCCTAGTCCATAGAATAATAAAATACCTGCAGGATTTATTGGTAATTAGGTAACTCCTGTTACTTCCTCACTGGTAGATAAAACCGAGTTCCAAAAATTTGTCAGTATCAGGCAAGAAATTGAAAAACCTTGGGCCTCTTCACATCTCCTGCACGTATCATTGTCATTTAGACCCATTAGATTTAGGACCACCGGAGTCCGATATCATCTAGATATTAACTTATAAGAATATTCCCGGTATTTATTGCTCATGGAACAGTATTTCTTCCCTATTGGCATCTTCGGATAGGGATATGGAGCAAGTTGTTTAATTTTTCCCCATATCTTAAAACTTGGTTTCAATAGGTGTGCTTCCCTATTATAGATGTTTCTGTTTAGTCAGTTTTACCCAATAATTTTCTAGTATCCGCCATTGTATATCTGAATTTGTTTTAGTATATTCTACCATCCTGGCTAGAATGCATGATTGGTAATATAGCTCTAAATTTGGTAAATTCAAACCACCGCCAAGGCAGGGCCTATACAAGGTTTCTAATGCAATTGTACTACTAGAACTGCTCCAAATAAAATATCTAATATATTTATTAAGTTCTCTAAAATAAATTTTTTGCCAATACAATTGGGATTATCTGAAACAAAAAGAGAATTTTAAGGAGTATCATCATCTTTATTACATTAATCTGTCCTGTCCATGAAAGTTTTTTCAGAGACCGCAAGCTCAAGGATTTTTATATTTCTTTTAATGATATTTTATAATTTAGCTTGTATAGTCTATTTAAATCTTTTGGAATTTGAATTCCCAAATATTTTAGACTTATACTCAATGAGAAATTGAAATTTAAATGTTGTTCTAAGTCAAGTGGCATCCCGACTGGCAAAAACTCTGATTTCTCCATATTAGATTTATAATTTGAATATTCCCAAATATATCAAGTTCCTTAACCAAACTTAACATTGATACTAAGGGATTTGTAATAGTAACCAAAAGATCATCTGCAAACATTGCATCTTTAAAATCACTACCACTAACTTTTAAAGGAGAAGTCAACCCGTTTGGAGCTAAAATACCTCCCCCCTCCCCTTTGTTGCCCCCCCCTCGCTCCTCACTCCCGTCAGTAAGCCTTGCATTTGGCTTGTTGAAATTTGACAATGTCAGCAGTAGATGATTTTGTAGGCACAGTATTTGGTGGAAGTTTGATGTCTGCAACATGTAACTTGTGCGCATCTGTCTGTCATGTAATAATTCAGCTGGAGATGATTGGGTTGTTGCATGGCACGCTGCTCTGTAGTTATGTAGGAACTGCATAACTATGTAAATACATTCCAACATTTCCCAGTAAGATTTGCTGACTGTAGTGCTTCTTTCAGACTTCTGTTGAATCGCTCTATTTCTCCATTTGCTTGTGGGTAATACACTGAAGATTTTCTATGCACAATATTCTTCTTTCTCAGAAAGATTTCAAAATCCGATGAGACTGTGGTCCATTGTCTGATATTAACTCCTCTGGATTACCTTCTCTGCTGAAGACTGTAGACACAAATGTTATTACTGTAGCCGATGTTATATGAGAAACAAATGCAATTTCTGCTGTCTATAAGAGCATCTGCAAAAGTTGGAATGTAGACAATTATATCATCCAAGTACACCAGGTATGTCATGGAGTATAGAAGACATCAGTCTTTGAAAACAAAGCGTGCTGAAGCCAGTCCATAAGGTACATGCTTGAACTGAAACAAACCATCATGCGTGATAAATGCAGTGAGGTCTATGCTTTCCTCATGCAGTAATACTTGATGATAAGCACTCTGAAGATCCAGGGTTGAAAAGAATCCTTGGAGTTCTGAAAATATTTCCTCTATGTGGGGCAAGGGATGAGTATCCATAACAACTGCTTTATTAGGTTCACCGAGATCAACACACAATCGAATACCTCCAGATTTCTTCATTTTTACAACAATTGATCAAACCCATTCAGAGGATTCAGATTTTTCTATCACATCTTGATCTACCAGTACTTAGTTCCTGTGAGACAGTCTCCCTTATAGAGTAGGGCGATCACCTCAATTTCTGGCGTACTGGTTTAACATCTGGTCTCAACTTAACTTTGTGCACAAAGTTCTTTGCACAGCCCAGTGAAGTGTTGTTTTGTGGTGAACTTTTAGACACAAGTTGTGTGGCAGAGGGGAGAAGGGAAGCTGCACTAGCGCAGTGTTCGCCGCACTTCGCCTGGCGAATTTTTGCCAGGGCTCGTCCAATTCACTAAAAAACGAAGTTGCGTTCATCTAAGCGAACGGTAGCGAAATTGCACTAGCGAAAATTCTCCAGGCAAAGTGCAGTTGCGCTAGTGAAGGCTAATTTGCCTATGGCGGGAACTTTGAAGTTTGAATAGAGTATATGTTACACTTCAAACATTACACTACATAAGCCCAGGGAACCCTAATAAAGACTAATCTAGTTGTTTTATTGCCCTACACATGTGCCCCTAATCTAGTATATTTGCCCTATTTTAGGAAATTAAGGGGGGAGCAAACTTTTCGTTAATTTTTTTTTCTATCACCCTACGCTAAGGAAAAAATCTCAATTTTTTTTTACAAAATCTCCTATCTACTCTATTGCACTTTGCCTGCTCTAACCTGGCGAAGTGAACTCTAGTGAAGGGGCTAACATTCAGAAAAATGACTAACAGTGAATTTGCGAATTTTCGCCCCCTTCGCCAGAGTGCAACTTCACCAGCGTTAGGGTGCGAAGTTGCTCTAGATTATCTACATCGCTGGCGAATTTACGCCAGCGTTAGTCACTTTGCGCTTTAGTGAATTCCCCCCTTAGCCTCTACCACTGCTGTTTCAATTTGGCTAGCGACTGTAATAGCCTTTGCAAGGGTTAAATTCTTCTCTAGCAGCAGTCTCTCTCTAATGTGAGATGAGTTTTTTTCCTCTATTTGGTCTCTCAGCATTTCATCTGTCAGATTCCCAAACTCACAGGTAACAACCAGCTCTCTCAAAGCTGCTACAAATTGTTCTGTGGATTTGCCATTACGTTGTCCACGTTGGCGGAATCTTTCAGCAACCACATTTACTCTTGACACGAAAAGTTCTTTATAGCAGTAACAGCAGTTTCATAGGTCTCTTCAGGTAATGGTAACTAACAGTTAGGCAGTTAAAATATATATAAAAAAAAAAGGTTGAACTTGATGAACGCGAGTCTTTTTTCAGCCTAACTTACTATGTTACTATGTATAGAATAAACGCTGTCCCTCTGCTCCCACGCAGTGAATAAGTAAAACACGCTTTCTAGCAGCAGAAATCTTCCCTTGGTCAGCAGTCATAATGTAATTGTCAAACATACAGATCCAAGCAGTAAAAGGTATAGTAGGTTCACCAGGGTTTGGGAGAAAGGGTGCAGGCTGCTGCAGAGGTAAAAGAGACATCTCATCACCAATTTGTTGTGTTTTGTTAGCCGAGGATGAGCAGGGTATGACAGTGCTTTATTTGCAGGTCCATGCAGCCATTACACAACAGCAGTAACTTGAACTGTATTGCTTTTAAACAGTATAGAAGGTAAAGTGTATGTACAGTATAACTCATGTGCACAATGACCTCTACAGGCCATTTGCATAAACACCACATTTGTGTTTATTTTATCGTTACAAATGCAGCCACATTTGTAGATGACCCTAAAGGGAAATAGGAGGGAAGTGCAGCCCCTGTCATTTTCTATCCCCAACCAATTCTCTGTGACGTATCACAGGACAGTCTTTCGAAAATGCTTTCTCATGGGGCATTTAATACAAAAATGCAGAAATCTCACAATTATATATGTGTATCTGTTATATGTCAAATGTGTCCAACCTTTACAAATATATAAATGCATGCATTGTACCCTGGCTTGCAAAGAGTTAACTCTATGCAGGTTGAAATTATCTACATGAGCTTCTTTGGTATTCATTATTTTGCAAAATTATAGTGGGTTCTCTGAGGCCCAGACTGATAATCAGTTTTAAGATAAATAATCCTGAAAGGTTCAGGGGGGTTGGGAACACTAGAAAGATCTTGTTGTGAGGTCCAGTAACATCTAATTAGCTCAATAGATATACATTAACACTGAAAATTTAGTAGGCTCTACAGTGTTTTTTTTAGCCCTAACCATGTGGGTTCCCGAAGAGACTTTAAATGATCATCCAAACGTTAAATTGCTGGATTCACTTGTGAGAGAGGAAAAATGTCTTTCATTCCAGCGATGTTGTGGGCTGTGAAACCACAGATATTCTTCTTGTGAATCAAAGTAGGGAACATAAGCACATCATGTGCAGTAAACTAAACACAAACATCGAGGTGGCTGATCACTGCATGAAACGACCAGCCTGTGGGCAATGCCAGTGTTAATGCCAGGACAACGCATTCATAGCCCCGGGACATTGTATTAGTGACTCATTTACTGCTTTCAGAAAGGAAATTCCTCACTTTGGAGTTAGATCCCCCCCTTGTTAACAAAATTCAGCTTTATTATGCAGCATGCCTCTCTTTGTATTACAGGGGAATGCTTTCTCTCACAGGCATTCCTGTGGCCAAGCTGATCACGATGGTGGGCCATGTACCGTCAACAGTCTGTTTTGAAATAAGCCAGTTATTTTGAAGCTGCCAAAGCCCAATGAGAAACGTTTGCTAAGCTATTAAAGTTAAATTGCTGCAGTAAAGTAGAACAGCTTTTGACGATAATGAGATCCAATTTGAATAATCTTGCGATTCATTTTAAAGGAATAGTCCATTGATATATGTGACTGAATATTATCTGTGCAGTTTAGTCATCTGCATTTCAATGTGTAAGAAGTGTTGTTAATATTGTTAGTGCAGGAACAAACTATTTCCTGGCTTTATGCATTATCATAACAATTAGGCAGTTTTCTGGATTGTAAAGGCAAAATGGAATTGCCTACTGAGTCATTTTTTGGGGTTAAAAAACAGAAGTAGAACATGTTTATGATTAGTAAAAAAAATATCAATTACTTATCTAGTTAGGTAACCTACCGCTATCTTGGGTTGAGGAAGGTATTTGGGTATTTGTTTTCCTTTGGATTACTATAGAAAGGGTAGGATTTCATGTTGTTTCTAATTTCATCCTTTTCTGCTCTATAATGGATTATTTTCTCCTTTAAAATTTGCAATGCAGAACATTTTATCTCTCTAACTGTATGCAGATCCTTAATACTTGTGGGAATTACAAAATATTTACATTTTACATTTTAACTTCGACCTGGCTTGGCTTCCATCCAAGCTCCCCATATGCTTGGCTTAATGGGGAAATCCTAGTGGGGAATCTGGACCTGCTTTTGACACTCTTAGATCATTGCTGGAATTCAGAATTCTAAATGTACTTTGTGTAAGCAAAGAGAGGATATCTTCTTTCCCAGCCGTCTGAGAGTAGCTTGGAGGGCAAAGTTAGTAAAGTTTAGAAGTGAGTACAAGAAGAAGGCATAAAGCACTGTAAATACAATGGCAAAAGAGTAAATAGTGATGGTAAAGGGACATAAGAAATGGAGACACTCTGATCTAAGGGTGCTGTGAAAATTAAACTGTTTATTAACTACCTTAAGAGACTCGGTGGAATAAGCAAAGCCTAACTGGGAATTAACATGTAGAAGCATAGAAACATACCAAGTAGTCGAGGTTAAGCCAAAGAGTAGAAATCATTTATGAATTACATGCAGCTCCAGTACTGTTGTAGTTGATGCTGAAGCTGTTAGCCCATTAATACCAAAAATGTAATTGTGTTCACTTTGCTGCCCCAATAATGAAGTAGGAGATTGGGAATAGGGAAAGGACTAAAATGAATGAAACAAATAATATACAGCAGGCAGTGGGCCTATTTGCATTCAATTCTTGTTCTCTTTGGGACCATTATAAGAAACTGAACCAGTAAGAGGAATACTGTATTTGTGTCTGTCAGTTGTAGTTTTTATCTCACACTATCATACTCTCCTGTCCAGCCATGAAAGTGCTGATCAATTAAGCAGGCCATACACAGCCAATAAAAGCTGCCAAGATGTCAACGTATTCACACCTTCCTGACAGCTTTCCTGATAACTATCTGGCAGAAAAGTGCACAAGGACTGATTATTGACATCCTCACCCAGCTGGTGGGCATAAGCCTCTATTATGATCTAGTTGTTGGCAGTGGCATAACTAGATCTTACTGGGCCCCATAGCAAATTATTTTTCAGGGCCCCAAAATGTCCATTGTTTGACCTGTTTTACCAATAATTATTGTAATTGTATATGAATTAGGGCCTCATGGGGCCCCTATAGCTCCTCGGCCCCCCTGCAGCCGCAGGGTCTGCTTCCTCTGTAGGTACGCCCCTGGTTGTTGGTCTAGGTGACATATGATATGATGAAAATTTGTCTTGGCATGTGGGAGACCAGATCTGACAAAGATGTGTTTGTGTGGCAATCTCCCCAGACAAGGGAATATTTACCTGTATGTCCAGCTTTAGAGGGCAAGAAGCAAAAAAGGAGCTTTCACACTAATGAAAACAGAGAAACAAGAACAATCCTAAAATGAGCTGAATTTTCTAGGTACTCCATAGTTTGCAATGCCTTTGACAAATATCACTTTTGTCAGATGTATAAATAAAGGCATCAAAAAAGCAAGTGTTTCAGGACAGTCCGTTTATTGTTTAAAGATTGCTCGACTCTTGTTATTAAGTTCTCTTTTACTCCCTTTATTCATTGATGTAACTTTCTCTACTATTCTGCTCACATGTGCATAATTGAGTACACAGGCGACAAAGCAGCACTGATCCAAGCCCTCATAATCATGATCAGATGGCTAGTAAAATCAAACACAGTTTTACATCCTTGTCAATTTGCATATTATTTCCAGATGTGAACAGAGACCTTACATTGTACCATGTTGTAGTCCTTAAAAGACTGATTAAAGCTAAAGTTTCATTTCATCTTTTGGGTATGGTAAAATACAATGTCCTGAACTGAAAAAAGTAAAGGCAATGCACCCGTTTATTATTTAATGTCTATGAAGGTTTTCATTCATTCAGGTTATATACTATATCATATTCGGTAATAGGAAGTCTAAAGCAATCTTGAAAATGTTTCATAAGTCATCCTTTTCAACTTGGTGGTATAAAATCTGCTAGCACTAAAATCCATCTTACAATGTTTCATGCAACTTTTTAACTGGTAAATTTAGGTTAGAATGCTCTGAGTAAGGTACACTGTGTGATAAGACAAAGGAAATCGTGTATATTTATTTACAAAAAAATACAAACATTTTTTTTAAATGCATTAAACATTTTTTATTGTATTGTTTTGAATGTACGGTATAATGACAGGTTGCAAAGGGCTCCTCTTTCAATTATTATGAAAAACAGTATTTGAGTGACCATCCTTTTAATATACTTTCTAAAACTTGCCAACCATGAATGTACTTTGCCTTTCAGTGTGAGCAGTGGTGCAACAAAAGTGTAATTTTTGCTCCTTTCCCCAAAAATGTTATTAAAGTGACATATATGATTTGAATAGCACATTTTGAAGTGTACATTAACCTGGACCCACATCATATCCTCCTTTCCTCCCAGCATCCTCTGGGTTTGATGTCTCTATAACAGTAAATAACTTTTAATAAACTTTTAAATTTCACTGTCAAGTCATAGTGGGAAGAAACATCAACCTGACACTTTCTACACTTACCTTTAGATTATTTACATACGTTTTTTGGATATTTGCTTGAGGGAAGATAATTATTTGTTCTAGATATAAGGAAAAGAAATGTGGAAGCATGATAGATATAAGGTGGAAGAGGATAGATAGAGGAGCGTTTATTGTTCCTGTTATCAGACATTTGTTTTTGTTAGTATTCACTAGACTTATGAAAGTTGAATATTTGTTATGTGTCACTGCAATGGTTGGGCACATTAGCAATTATGTTAAACACATTACTGATGGTGGTAGAGGAGCAGGTCTCAGGGCATGATGCTAGAAAGGACAACAAATCTGGGAGATGCAGGAAAATCCTAATGAATCTTTTTTGTAAGTGAAGCTTCTAATGAGCAATTTCCAGTTTATCTTGTTGGCTGTAATTTGATATTGTAGGTCACAGATGTCATAGATGAGCTTTATGTCAATTGTATTTTATTATTTGTTATTTATATAGCACTGACATATATATATGTAAGAGATCATACAACATTTACATCCGTCCTTGCCCCAGTGGATCTAAACTCTAAGGACCCCTTAGACACAGTAGGGTCAGTTTTATCAGAAGCCAATTAAGCTGCCTGTATGTTTTTAAAATGTGGGAGAAACTTGGAGTACTTGGAGGAAACCCATGCAGTCACTGAGGGGGCTATTTTCTAAAATCCGAATTTATTTCATAATTAAAATGAAAAAAGCTTGACCAAACTCCAATGCCTGAGTTTGCCTTTTTAATTAATAAAATTATTAGAATAAATGAATCCGATAAAATCAAGCAAAAAAACTGAATTGTACAATTTTTTAGGAGTTTTTTTCCAAATCACATTTTTGGGGGGGTTTTGTCTGAAGACCCTGAATGTATTGGATTATCAGGCTAAAACCCAGCACAAACATACAGCACAGGTCATACAACACAATATCTTCAAATTGGAATAGGGACATCTCCCATTGACTTATACAGGAACCCAACAGGTCTGAGATGGTGAATTTTTGGATTTGGCATATGCAGACAAACAGGGAACTTTAAGGTTGCTCTAAACAGAGTAAACAAGGAAATTGAAGCTACTCCATGTATGGCCCTTGCAAGAGTACTTGGAGGAATATTTTTATGCTAACTATGCTGTTTTTAATTAACAAAGATTAATTACAGCAATAATATGTCATGACTGTTAAGCAGGATTCCATCATACAGGGAGTTTATCTGGGCTTTGATAATCTAATTATCTATCTTGCAAGGGGCAAACATGGAGTAGCTTCAATTTCCCTGTTTGCTCTGTTTAGCTCAAGAAATAAAAAACACCATAGATTTTTTATAAGCAAAAGACAAAAAAATTCAAGCACTATTGACTGAACTTATGTTGAACAAGGAGATAGTATGGCATCAGTCTGTACAGATGTGACTGCAGACCACAGACTTGTTTGCAAAGATAGGGTCTAAATTGCTCAGGTGCCACTGCCTGTTGCAACCAGTTCAGATATTTGCTTTTTAATTTTCTAAATGGCAGTAGACCTCAATCTCAATAAGTCCTTAAACCTCTTGGGTTTTTAGCACAAACTATTTTCTTGTTCCTGCTGATACTGTCACTATAAATGTTAATGTATACAGTATATTCAAATGTACATATTCCAACTTTTCATTGTAAGTTTACCATCTGGACCAGCAGCACTGCTTCCACCATAAGCCTGATTAAGTGTTATCTCATCATATATGAGTACTGAGAAAAATGTTAGATAAGAAAAAAACCTATATGTGTAGGATCTGTTATCCAAAAACCCATTGTCCAGAAAGCTGGATAATAGGTTTTTGGATTCTTGAAAACTGGTGTGACTTACTATTCAGCGTTTCTATGTGTTAGAAACTTGCAGAATAAGATAATAATGGACATGGGGCACCAGGTGAGGTATGAATTCAGCACTCTGGTCAGCTCCCTTTTGCTGCTCCTACTGAATCACAATACGTCTTCCATATTTTATAGCAATTTATCATTCTACAGAGGGATGGACAGCTGTCTGACAACTGCATATACTTCACACATCTGCTTATACTTATTTGCTGAGGTAATTTACCGTAAGTCTAATTAATTACCTAATGAGGCAAATGTATGTGTATATTTTCTGTATAGCTTTATCACAGAACTGACAGATTAGTAAATATGGCCACACATATACAGATGCAGCCACTGGGATTTGTGAGTTAAATCCGTCAGTTAATTGAAGTTAATTGAAGAAACTGTGTTATCTAAAGTTATCTTAACTCATTTAATGCATTTAACCTTTTCATTAGCATACGAAAGCACCATTGTTTTCAATGGTGAACTCTTTAATTGAATGGGATGCTGTGACACAATATTCTGTGTTAAGTGAGTTAAATGGGATAGATGAGTTAAGTTATTCTATGTCAAATGCACAATCCAAAGTGGCTTCATCTGTAAGTGGTTAATTTTCGACTGAACCATATGTTCATCTGTATGTGAGACATCTTAAAATAATTATTTTGGCTGTTTCATGTTTGTGGACAAGTGACCTTATTCTGTGTATTGGTTTTGGTGCTGACCCAGAAATGCACAGTTTGCACTGATCTGACCAAGGTCTGTGGCTTAGGTCACTGCAATTGAATCATATGGGGTTGCCATATTGCATTTGTATTTGACTTATCTTCTCAAAGGGCAATTAGTCAGCAAGGCTTAAAATGATCAGCATGAAATTCTGTTTAAAATAAACCAGGGTTTCATTTACTAAACTATTATTGGCACCTGCAGGTGTGATCTGTGGCTGATAGCACTGCCTTTAATTTATTATACCCCGACCTTGGAAATAGCTTGAATCCAAATATACACCATTTAAAACCTATCGAGGTCATGTAGGAGTCAATGGCAGAGGTCCCTCTTTTGATTTTTTGCCTGAAAACTCAATTGATTCGATCGGTTCGAGTTTTTTCCCATGAAAAATTATAGTTTTTGGGTTAACTTAGAACTTGATGACTTAGGTTTTTTCCATTCAAGGTTTTTCTTAAATTAGAAACCATTCGGGGTGTACTGTGTATTGTTATATAATTACAGACAAAAGGGAAATCATTTTGAAAAAAATTTGATTATTTGGAATTTTTTCAACAATTCAGAACTTTCTACATAATGGTCTTTCGAATAACGGATACCATAATGGTATATGTATATATATATATATATATATATATATATATATATATTATTTTTTAAGTCCTGAGAGTGCGGACCTTACTTTTGTGATACATAAATATATATATATATATATATATATATATATGCTTGTAAATAGTGATGGGCGAATTTATTCGGTAGGCACCAGGCGCGAATAAATTTGTGAAACGCCAGCGAAAATTCGCCTGCCAAAAATTTGCTGTCATCAGAAAAAACGAGTCGCGACACGTTTCGCAAATTTTTCGCCAATTTTTGGTGAAGCGAAATGGGAAAGATTCGCCCATCACTGCTTGTAAAGGCTTAGGCACACACTACCTGGGTGCTACTCAGAAAAATTGTATATTCATAGAAAAATGCTGAAGCACACCAGGATTTCTCAATCAAAAAACGTATTTATTAAATCGACGTTTCAGTCCTCACAGGGACCTTTATCAAAGGATGAAGGTCCCTGTTAGGACCGAAACATCAATCTAATAAATATGTTTTTTGATTGACAAATCAATCCTGGTGTGCTTCAGCATTTATATATATATATATATATATATATATATATATATATATATATAAAAGGTTTGGTGCCTGGGTCCTGGGATCTCTACAGCATACCACTTTTATAAAAAAAAACTTTTGCAAAAATCTATGGCACTCCAAGGATTTTTTTAAATTTTTTTACACATTTCCAATGTTTCAGTCCTGTTCTTGGACCATTATCTAGAGAAAAACCTTACAAAGTAAACAAATTTATAGTTACACCAAATGTAGAAAATTACATCACTACATCATGACCCTCCCACTTCTTGTAACCCTTGTTGTCATTCTATTAATTTTATGAAAAATTTGACAACTCGGGTCATATTAAAATCTTAAAATATATTTTATACATATTGTAAATTTGTAATTTCAATTGATATACATATATAAAATTGAGGTTTTGAAAAAACTAAATGAAAAATTCAGAATGTTCACAAATATTCACATGGTGGCTAGTGATGGGCAAATTTATTCACCTAGCTCGAATTCGCTGCGAATTCCTGCACTTCGCCACCGGGGAATAAATTCATCGGCATCAATTTCTGATTTTCACGAACATTTAATCACCTAAACTGCTTTGCCATTTCCATTAGTAGTTAAAAACTCAACAGACTGGCAAGCAGACTTGTTAAATTCCAACTGGAAAAGTTGATGAGATGCATGGTGTGGTCTCCGCAGGGTAAAATTGACATTCTAATTCCACGGTTAATCTTTCAACACTTCTGGGCAAGAAGTCAATTAATACCTGCTATGGAACACCCCATGCCTTTTGATAAACTTTAAAATAAGAAGAGCACTTTTGGTTTAACTTGCTGACATAGAACACGAGAACAGAACTGCACACTGCAGGGGTTTCTGGGTATACATATATAATGCAATGTTGAGAGGCTTTCAACATATTTTCTTTTCTTTTATATCTTACATCTTTTAACCTTTGCAGACATTATACCTTTTCACTGCCAGCCACTGTGTAATTAGTTTGTCACAGTGTAAAGTAATAGAATACTCAATATTTTTCTTTTTCTCTTATACCATAGCAGCACTGAGGGATAAACTCTATTCATATTAACACCCGCAAGTTGTACTATTGGGATTTGGTGAAACTGTAGCATTGTGGGTAAGGAAAGATGATGCTTTGTGCCTATATTTTGCACTTTTGCCTGAAAATGTGACCTTCTATTCACATAATATTTACATTTTTGCCTTGCATTGTGATTGAATGTTTGTTTTTTCCTGTAGCTTTTCTATATATGGGGTCCTATGTAGACATTAGCATGCACTGATTTGAATAAAAGACTGGAGTATAAATAGGAGAGGATGTGAATAGGAAGACTAGTAATACAACATAGCAATAACAACACATGTTTAGCCTTACAGAGTGTTTGCTTTTTAGGATGGTTAGTGGACCCATTTGAAAGTTGGAAAGAGTTACAAGAATTAGGCAAATGATTCAAAAACTATTAAAAATTGAAAGTTTATTAGCATAAGCCATTCTATAACATACTAAAAGTTAATTTAAAGGTGAACCACCCCTTTAAGTCCTAGTATATAGCATGTTAGAGTCTGAAGCACTGAATGGGTTCAATTGCATATGTTGCTTGTAATATGGTCAAATTACTTTGATTCATATCTGTTGGCCCAGTATATTGTTTGCACAGTGTTTCTCCTTTATTCATTTGTGCTGTATCTGTTATTAACAAGTTTCTTCTGTGAGATGCTCCATAGGTGTCACAGAATAATCTACTGACCTTCTGTTTCTGTTGCTGACTTATTTTTGACCTTAGTGTTGATATATTTCTTTCTGTTGTCAGCTACTGCCTGACCTGACGCTGAGTTATTCTGACCCTTTAGTTGCTAGTAACCATAGTGGTCTGCTTCCAAATACTAACTGAGTGGCTTAGGTCTTAATATGGGTTAGGGTTAATATGTGCTGTCTCTTGTAATCTTGACTAAAGCCATAATGCCTAAGCACTTGTCTTCTGAAGAATGACTTGTATTTCTCATTTATAAAGTTTTATCAACATCAGTGATTGCTAAAGGTGTTGCAAGATGTCTTGAATGGACATGGAATTCATCAGAAGTAATTGGTGGAACTACCTAAACTTGGATTAAAAAAAGAAAAGATAAAAAAATAACTATTTCAGAATGTCTTAATTCCACCATAATTATTGCCAGTACCTGCAACAAGTAGGGAATTAAATATAGAGTTCTGGATAATAGTTGCCTGCCTGTAGTTGTTTTACTGATTAAAAGGGTTGTTCACTTTTGAATTAACCTTAAGTATCATGTAAGGAGTGATATTTTTAGACAAATTGCAATTGGTTTTAATTTTGTATTATTTGTAGCTTTTTATAAGAAGCTTTCCAGTTTGCAGTTTCAGAAATATGGTATTGATTTATTTTTCTAATATATAGGGGCTGATTTATCAAAGGTCAGGTTTTAGAGTTTTTTTTAACTTGAATGAACCAAATAACTTCTATACTCATATACTATCTTACTTAAAAAGTACTCAAATGGCAAAAACCTGATTCTGCGAGTTTGAATCCTGCAACCTAAAAACTTGAATTGATTGAGTTTTCAGCAAAAAAAAAGCCTTGAATCATTCGAGGTTTCGTGCAAAACCCTTCTGAAAAAAACTTGAACATTAAGCAGGCTGTAACATCTTCAAATGGTTTCAGTGACCTATGCAATTGACTTCTACAGAACGTTGATGTTTTAGGTGGTGTACTTTCAGGTTCAAGCTATTTCCTGTGTAGAGGTGTAATAAATGTTTTTTTTGTTTTTTTTTTAAAGTGGACCCGCCACCTCAAAAAAATATTCAAAATCATATTTTATCACATTAGTCTAGCAAAATGAACATCAATTACAATATATAAATTATTTGAATCTTTTTTTCTTCAGCCTGGGAATTCATAATTATAGCAAGCAGGCAGGAGCCATTTTGTGGACACTGTTATTAAGACAAGCCTTGTATCATCTCAGCATCTTGTTTGTGCATCAGAATGATGGACCCGATGTCTATCCCCATGTCCTGGCTACACAATTAAATGGTTAAGAGAACTGGGAGAATGTTTTGGGAGCAGTGACATCTAGGAAGTGCTGAATGGAAAGTGAAAGTAATTATCTGCCCCGCCTCTATGCCTAAGGCATAGAGGAGTGGCAGACAATATTTGATTGACAGCTGAGATTTTTAAATGAGCTTAAAACAGCTATGAATGCTTTAACAAAAATGTGAAATTGGATTTCATGATTAATTTGAAAATTACTTTTATTATACAGATTTTTGTGTCTGGGTGACGGGTCCACTTTAAACTCGATCAATTCAGGGTTTTTTTTCCAACTCGAAATGTTTTGACCAAAAAAAAATACAACTTGAATATTTTTCGTGGAAAAAAAATCTCAAACCTTAATAAATCTGTCCCATAATATATATATATATATATATATATATATATATATATATATAAATAATTACCATTACTTAAAAAACAGGTAACCATACTGGGGACATCATATCTAATATAATCTAATATAATATATGGGGACATCATAGTTCTCCCTGGCATATTAGTTCTAGCTCTAACTAACTGTAATCATAAATTAGAGATGTATGCTCCTCTGGCAAAGGCTTTACTGGCATCCAAGACTATCTGCTTCCGTGCAGTCCCATCATTCAATCCCCATAATTTCCCACAATCTCCACTTTCGTATCCCTTTTCCATCCCCCATTCTAAGGATTAATTGTAATGGGGCATGATCAGAGCATACTCTTGGGGTAAAGAAAACAGAGACCACCCTCTGCAGCGCGTTCGGAGAGGCCAGGGCCAAATCTATTAGAGAGAGTGCTAATGTTGTTACTGTATAACATGAAAATTGCCATTCCGTGGGATGTTAGATTTGTAGCTCCCAACCAATCCCCTAAAGCCCCGAATCCCCCTTAGATGGTCGGAGCCTGTCCATTTTGGTATTAGGGACCGCGTTGAAATCCCAGAACCACAGGATGGGGAGGTCACCCAGCCACTTTCTCTAGAATCACCTGTAGAATACCCGTCCGTGCAGGTTCCCGGGCACCATCTTCTTCAGCAATCTTCTTGGATCTGTCGGCGCTTGGCGGCGCATGTGCAGTAGTACAATCCGGCAAATGGTTTCTACTGCACACGGAGAGGTAGGCTGGGGGGAGGAGGGAGGGGGGCTTACAGGGGGGTCGGGGGAGGAGGTTACCGCCCGAGGGATTGAATTCCCCTTTAAACCCCTGACATTCCAGGATATTAACCTAAGTTTTGTCCCTGCCATGGTACAAAAAGGAGAGCAATTGAGTGACACAGGCTGGCACCTATTTTTCGAAAATAAACAGTGTGGGAACCCATCGTACAAAAGCAGGAAAGAAAATTCAGAAGACACAGTTTAACAATTCAGAGGCACAGCATAACAATAACATTCCCCCCACATATTACTTACGGTTCCCCTTGGTCGGGCTGAACATTCATGTTGTCATGGTTGGCGCGGCGGGCTACATTGCTGCTGGGGGGCTACAATGTTGCATTCTTGGATGGGTATCCAGCCAATGTTGGACGTTGTCAAGCTGGTCACAGATCTGTACTTTCCTGCCATCCGTGATCCGTAGCTTGGCTGGTAATATCATACTGTATGCAATCCCCATGTCTCATAGGCGCCTTTTAACCCCGAAGAACGTATTGTGCTGGCGTTGCAGGGCCGCTGAGTAGTCAGGATAGAATGATACCCGAGCCCCTTGGTAGTATATGTCGCCTTTGCCTCTAGCAGCTTTGAGTGCTGCATCTCTGTCGCAGTAATTCAGCCGCTTTATGGGGAAAGGTCTTGAAGGGGCTAAAAAAAGTGAAGCTCCTAGTAGAAGCTCCTAGTATAAGTTTTAATTAAGCAACATAAAAAAATTTAAAATCATATCCGGAATTCTTGGTACCTGGGGGTTTCTGCAAAATGGATCTTCTGTAATGTGTCGCAACATGACTTAAAGCTATGAGTTTACAGATAGTGGATCCCTTGTCTGGGATAATATTCAGATTTTATACACTTTACTAAAATAAAGTGGATCTCAGTTGAGTCTCTTACAAATCTTCACTTTCCCTGGAACTGAATAAGAAAAGGCTTGCTCACTCACTGAGTTCTGTGGAGGCAAACCCAGTGGACATATGTCTATTTTTTTTTTTTACCTTTTTGCAATGGCAGTTCAGTCAGGATATCAGATGAGAGATTAGAGTTAGATAAAAGGTTTTATGTGACAGCCTTCGATAAACCTTGTGAGGAACACCATGCACAATGACAGGTATGCCTGAAGAATGCTCGGCTGTTTTCTCTAAGCCGTGTAAGAATCCCAACGATTTGCTGCAAAGCTCCAGTGAATAAAGCTCTAAATGTTGCCCTAAAGTGAAAATCAAGTCTATTCATAATACAAATGATTACATATATAGTACACCCCCACACATACAAATACAGAGAACTTAGTTTAACCTTTTTGGACACAAAAACTGTTAAAAGGACAGTAGATATATTGTAAAAGACTAGTGGATCTTTTCCACTCTGTATTAACGGGCTGCTGTGATTTATGCCTGAAAACAGTGTGTAACTGCATGTGGCTGTCAGGCACAGGGGTGACAGGTGGGTGAGCAAGTGAGGGGGCTAATTCTAAGCAACTTCTCAACCACCATTACATTTTTTTAATAGTTTTTTTTTTTTTTACTTTATTTACCTTCTTCTACTGACTCTTTCCAATTTTCAAATTGGTGTCACTTACCCCTGTAAGGCTACATGTACTGTTATTGCTGCTTTTTATTACTCATCATTCTATTCAGGCCTCTCCTATTCATATTCCAGTCTCTTGTTCAAATCAATGCAGGTTTGCTAGGGTAATTTGGACCATACAGATTTCCAAAATAGGAAACAGGAGAGATGCTGAATAAAAAGCTAAATAATCCAAATCCCCCCCCCCCACACAAATATTAAAAAATGAAAACCAACTGCACATTGTCTCAGAGTATCACTCTCAACATTATACTAAAAGTCAGTTTAAGGGCAGACAACCCCTTTAAATCTCCTTACTTTCATAACAGTGACATTAAAGGGGTGGTTCATCTTTAAGTAAACTTTTAGTATATAATAGAATGACCAATTCTAAACAACTTTTCCATTGGTTTTCATTATTTATTTTGTATAGCCTTTTCCTTCTGACTCTTTCCAGCTTTCAAATGGGCATCACTGACCCCATCTAAAAAGCAAATGCTCTGTAAAGCTACAAATGTATTGTTATTGCTAATTTATGTTTCTCATCTTTATAGTAAGGTCCTCTCCTATTCATATTCCAGTCTCTTACTCAAATGAATGCATGGTTAATAGGGAAATTTGGACCCTAACTACCAGACTGTTTATAATGGAAACTGAAGAGCTCCTAAATAAAAAGCTAAATAACTCAAAAACCACACATAATAAAAAATGAAAACCAAATGCCAATTGTCTCAAAATATCACTCTCTACATCATACTAAAAGTTAACTCAAAGGTGATCAACCCCTTTAAGGGGATTATTTATCAGCGTTTTAATGTTGAGTTTTTTATAACTTGAATGAATGCACAACTCGAATGGTATCTTTTTTAAAGGACTAGTAACATAAAAAACTGAAATTGTTTTAAAGTAATAAAAATATAATGCAGTGTTGCCCTGCACTGGTAAAACTGCAGTGTTTGCTTCAAAAGCACTAATATTATTTATATAAATAAGCTGTTGTGTAGCCATGGGGGCAGCCATTCAAAGGAGAAAAGGCTCAGGTTACACAGGAGATAGCAGATAAGCTCTGTAGAACATAATGTTATCTGTTATCCATTACTTATCCTGTGCCATATAGCCGTTTTTCAATTTCCGCCATTGCTACTTAGCAGCTTGTTTATATGAACTATAGTAGTGTTTCTGAAGCAAACAGATACCTTTTAACAGTGCAGGGCAACACTACATTATATTTTCTTTACTTTAAAACACTTTTATTTTTTTGGTGTTACTGTTCCTTTAATAAAAAACTTGAATGGAAAAAACATCATTCTGCGAGTTCCAGTTTCGAAAACCAAAAACTGTAGTTAATCGAGTTTCCCGCTGGAAAAAACGTGATCGATTTATATTCAAGCTTTTGCACAAAACCCTTCCAACCCTCAGTAACCCCCAGAAACAAAAATTTTTAAATTGCAAATAGAATAAAAAGGAAAAAAATAAGGCAAATGATTAAAACATATTGCTAAGAACAGGACATTCTATAACATTTATAACTTTACCTTAAAGGGGTAGTTCAACTTTTTAAAGATTTTTTTTTTTTAGCAGAATTTCAAGAGCTATCTGTTTTCTTGGGTCCAAATTAGACTAACAACAAGGCCCAAATTTAAAGATAAGTGATAAAAGTTGCATCACAGAGCATTGTGGGACACATTTACTAAGGCTCAAAGTGAATATCTGAATAAAATTAGAATTTAAAAAATTCTTATTTCTAAGAAATTTTGGGCTACTTCGACTCTTGAATAGCCGAAAATACGAGTCGAATTGAATACATTATGAGCCTTTAAAATCCTTCAAATTCGACTATTAGCCACCTTAAAGCTGCCGAATAGCCATTTTAGCCTATGGGGGACCTCCTAGAGACAAATTTTTGAGAATTGAGAATTTGAAGGATTTTGGCCGAAATAGTTTGAACCAAACAATGCATTCGAATAATTTTAATTAGTTTGAAAATAGACCTATTCGAGAGGATTAGGTCAATTTTCGATTGAAATTGACCCCCAAACAAAAATTAGGCGGTCGAATTTCGAAGTTTTTTCACTTTGAAAATCGACCATTAGTAAATCTGCCCCTATAAGTTGATTCAAAGTTTAGCTAATACCGTTAAAGCTGAACTACCCTTTTAAAATGGTTGTTCACCTTTGAGTTAACTTTTGTGTAGAAAGCGATATTCTGATATAATTTGCAATTGGTTGTGATTTTTCTATCATTTTGGAGTTATTTTGATTTTTATTTAGCAGCTCTCTTGTTTGCAATATCAGCAATCGGGTTGCTAGGATCCTTATTACCATAGCAACTATACATTAGACTGGAATTTAAATAAGAGAGAGCCTGAATAGAAAGATGAATAATACAAAGTAGCAATTTGTAGCTTTACAGATCATTTGTTTTTAGATGGGGTCAGTGACCCACATTTGAATGCTGGAAAAATTCAGAAGAAGATGGCAAATAATTAAAAACAAAATACATAAGAATGAATAAAAAATTGATAATGAAGACCAGTTGAAAAGTTAACTTAAATGTGAACCGCCCCTTTTAACTGCAACTGGAAAAACACATTCAAATCATATAAAAAATGAAGAACAAATGAAAAATTGCAAAACCTATAGCATAATACAACTTAATTTAAAATTAAAAATAATTAAAAGGGAAGTACATATTTAACTGCATTCATTTGTAGAGATAGTAAGGTTTTATAAGACAAAGGAAACAACTCCAAGTAGTTAATTACAGTAAGGGGCAGATTTACTATTGGTTGAATTTCGAATGAAAAAAATTCGAAATTCGACCATGGGAATAGTGGGGCAAGTAAAATCCTTCGAATTCGAATATCGAACAGAAAAAATTTGATCGATCAATTCTAACGATTTTTTTCCATCGATCAAATTTTTTTTATTCGATCAAAAATAATGATACCCAATTCGGCAGCTTGGATCTGGCGAACTAGGTGGTCGAATAAAATTTTAAAGGGGAAGTACTTCGACCATCAAATATTCGAATATTCGATGGTCGAATTTGCCTAAGTTGCATATTCGAAGATTCAAATTTTTTTAAATTCGATCGAACTTCAAATTCTTCATGTGAATTTTGTAAATTTGCCCCTATGTATAGCTATACTGAGCACAGTATTACAATGACATTCATACCTTTATATTTTTCTATAGTTGTGCTAATTAAATAGATTATTCCCCGAATACTTTCTCACTGTGTGCAAGTGAAAAATGCTGGATAAATAAAATAAACATCCTGGGCTAGCTTCCTGATGTCTGTGCTAATGAACTGGTTTTCTTGCCTTAACACAATGATATTTCTATTAGGAAGATATAAATTGACATTGAAGCGTGGTCTGACCTTAGTCACTGAACCTTACTAACATCAGTTCAAGGCCAAGAACTCCACCTGTATGGAGATTTCCCCAGCAATTCAAGCTTCATTTACGCTACAGTCTTTGGATTGTGGAAGGCCACCCTAGCTCACTACTCTTTAAAGAAAAGCCTTTGAGCTAAGCCATCCAACTAGTAATTTATAGCTATCAATATTTGACTCATGGTTAATGCATCTAAAATGGGACTCCTTAGTAAAGATGGGTCAATGTGATTACTTTTCCAGTCCTCCCTCCATTTAGAATGTTCCTATGCTTTCCATTCCGTTTTACATGTTGAAGCCAAAAGTTACAACATCGTAGCCAGACATTCATTATGGTTCATAAAAAATACATTTATAGCTGTATGTTTTTTTGGAAAATTTCACTCTCTAGGAAAAGATGGAAAATGACATAGAATATATTCCAAAGTTCACGATAATTATTGATATGCTGATTTTTATGTGGAATATAATATCCTAAGAGGAATTTCAAACATTAATCAGATGTCATTAAACTGACAACTCTGGGACATACTTAAAGAGATACTGACACCTGAAATTAAACTCTTTTTTACATCTATTATAATATTGGCTTTGAAAGCTACTTCTAACTTTGCCATAAAGTATTTGCATGATGCTTTTACATTACCTGTCTGTTGCCCCATGTTACTGTATGAGGGGGCTGCCATATTTGTGCAGCAGGAGTCCGTTAGCATTAGAAACTGTAACTAACAGGCTGAGATGGGACAGTCAGGCAAAGTCAGAGAGTCAGGCTTAGGAACTTCAACTAACAATTATATACAAAAACAAACCCCATAGCAAAAAATGATCAGCATGACCTATACGTAAGATTTACTGTACATTCATATGTTAAAAAGTAATTTTTTAGCGTCAGTATGGGGCAGATTTACTAAGAGTCAAATTTTAGGGTTAAAAAACCCTCAAATTCAACCATGGGAATAGCTGGGAATAGTGTGGGAAGTAGAATCCTTCGAATTTGAATATCGAATTCGAAGAATTTTACTGCAATTCGATTGGTCAAATGATCGACTAGAAAATATTTGATCGATTCGAACGATTTTAACCATTCAATCAAATATTTTTATTCGATCAAAAATAATGAAACCCAATTCGGTAGCTGTGATCTGGCGAACTAGGCAGTTGAATAAAAATTTATTAAAGTAATAAAAGTAAACTTATTAAAGTATAGTCGAATATTCTAATAGATTTTTATTCAAATTATTTGAATCATTGGAATCGAGTGGTCTTCAAAAACTCAAAAATTCAAATTGTTTTGAAAATTCGATCGAACGTAGAATCCTTCATGTGAATTTAGTAAATCTGCCCCTAAGGCTCAAGCCAGACAGGGAGATTTGTCGCCTGGTGACTAATCGCCAGGTGAGTAATTTCCCCGAACTGCTTCCCCCTGCCTTCCAGCGACTTAAATGACGCTGCGATTTCCCGAAATCACTCGAAATTGCCTAAGGAGGCAACTTCGAGCAACTTTGGAAAAGCCAGCGCCGCGTGTGAATAGGCGCAGGCGATTATTCATTAAAGATGCTGGAAGGCAGGGGGAAGCTGTTCAGGGAGATTTGTTGCCCCAAAGAAGAGGCGATTAGTCGCCAGGCGACAAATCTCCTCGAATCTTCCCATCTGGCCTTAACCTAAGAGTCAGAGAAGTTCTGGTATTGTCTCTGCAATTGCACTACATATTCTAGATAGGACCCTGGTGTTTGCTCAGATATAACTGAATAAGAATGAGTACAAAGAAGGGCAATTAAGTTAATAACGGGTATGGGAGGTCTCAGTTATGAAGATAAGCTGGTCAAGTTGGGACTGTTTACACTGGAGAAAGGGATCACCATACAATACTTTGCTTTAATTGTCAGCAGGTTCTTCCAGCAATCTCAAGGGCATTCATTCACATAAAAAGAAAGGAAGTCCCATCTTAACATTCTTAACTGGCAGATACAATAGATAGCTTCAAAAAAGGGCTGTATACTCTTAGTACAAATTGATATAGGAAAGGGTCTGATTACCCTCTTAAACTGGCCATAGACATGCAGATTATTAACCGATGTTGGACGAACGATCATCCATGCCAATCTTCAGACCCGCAACTAACCATTCAGATTAATATAAAGCAATAGAGAGAAAAAAACACATTTACTCAGTGTTACAGATCAATGGTGAGCAGAGCTGAGATTTATCCTTGGGCTACATCTCTAGCTATTGACATTTACACTGGTCAATATTTGACCATCTCGTTTTGACAAAACTATAAAAACTATTTCTTGGAAAGTAAAAGAGTAAAATGGATTTGCATAGATTTGTTTATAGGACTACTTAGCCATGTTTGCCAGCTGGGTCAGCAGAGTTATGAATCTGTTTTCAATATTTTAAGATGCAGGTTGAGTTTTAGTGCAGACAACAGAATGTTCGACTCAAATGTTTTCCTCTTATTTTATTTAGGGAGAACGTAATAAAAATTTAAAATTGGAATTTTCGAAATATGAGAGTAAGCTCAGTTTTTTACACTTGATTTTAAATATATATATGCCCAGTTGTGCGTTTTGCCTTTACCCGGTAACTTACTGCAGCCCCTGCCATGTGTTTCACAACTGTGATGTTGGTCTTTTTGCAGAGTGCTATAATACATTTGAAATAATAGGTATTACATTTTTTACTATAGTGAAAATGGGATACCTATAAAAACAGCCATGTAATACAGTGTTGCTGCTGTAAGCCCATGTTAACAAACCACTGGTAATTTGGGATTTACTTGATCTGTAGGTTTTCGTTGCCCTTCAGTTCTTACACATACGTCTCTGCTATAACAAACAAGGGAAAGTTGTGCTCACCACTCATTTTTAAAAACATTAAGTGGGGGTTGCAGTGAGGCTGTGACCACAAAATTCACATAGACAAATACAAGAGATCATCTGCACTCAACTCAAACATTTTGTGCCTTAAGCTACTAAAAATGCCTTACCCTTTACACAAAACAGGTCTTTTTTTTGTCCATATATTGCAATATATTTAATCTGGCCAAGATTCCCCGGAAAGTTTCAATATCCTTAAAGGGGTTGTTCACCTTCCAAACACTTTTTTTTGTTCAGTGGTTTTCAGATTGTTCTCCATAAATAAAGAATTTTTTCAATTACTTTCCATTATTTATCTTTTACTGTTTTTCCAAAATCTAAGTTTAAAGTTGAATGTTTGTGTCTGTGGTATTTGAGTCTGGCATCTCAGTAATTCAGACGCAGACTCTAAACTGTTACAGTTTTGCAACATTTAGTTGATACATTTCAAAGCAACATCTCTGGAGTATTAGCAACTATTGTATCAATTCTAACAGCTGCCTGTAATGAAACCCAGAGATTCTGCTCAGCAGGGACAAACGCAAGAAATGTATCCATTAAATGTATCAGTTTAGAACTGTTGGGGGGGGGTCAGCGACCCCCCCCTCCCAGAACTGCTTTAGAAGGTGAAAAATGACACTTCACACTTCAATATTAGAAAAACGGTTACAAATAGAAAATAGATAGTAATTGAAATTAATATATTGATAATGGGTTGAGTGCAGAGGATCTCTTGTATTTGTCTATATGTATTTTTGTGGTCACAGCCTCACTGCCGGATTGCAACATGCTCCGAAATGGACAGAAATTGCAGAAGCACTGGAAGAGGACACAAAGGCCCAGGAAGGTGGCTGTCTTCAATGCCTGAATCTGCCCAAGGGGTAAGTAAAAATTTAGGGGCATTTCCCCAGGGGGACAGTTAGGCTGGGGGGGGGG
>CM044441.1:29007228-29206992 GCA_024363595.1 Xenopus borealis
GACGCTCAGGTGCGATATGCGCATGCGCGGAATCAGCGCTCAGGTGCGCATGCGTAGCATCAGCGCTGGCGGAATCAGCGCTCCTGTGCGCATGCGTAGCATCAGCGCTGGCTTGCGTGTGTGTGCAGGGCATCGGGGTGCGCATGCTCAGATTCACTTACGCACTGACAGCATTCAAGGGAGCGCAAGTATATTGCCAGGTCCATACTAAGGGTAGGCAGAAGAGAAAGCTGCCCAGCGCCCCCAAATCGTTGCGCCCTAGGCAGCTGCCTCTTCTGCCTACCCCTAGTTCCGGCCCTGTTGAAACCTGTCACAGGGGGTCACCATCTTGGAAAGTGTCTGTGACACTCACATGCTCAGAGGGCTCTGAGCAGCTGTTGAGAAGCTAAGCTGTCGCAAATTAACAAGCAAAAAATTAGGTTGGCATGTCATAAGCTGATGCTACAGGGCTAACTATTGCGCTGCCATGTAGTAATTATCTGTATTAATTACTATTCAGCCTTATTTTGTGACATTTCATATACATATGTGTACTGTATCTTGTGACTGTTGCAGCCAGTTCAATGCTGGCCACCAAAGAACATACATGTCACTAGCATGAGTTGCTGTTAAATCTAAATATGTATGCGTCATTTGCAAAGAATCTACATAGAAGAAATGAATGCCGTTTCCTCCTACTGAGCAAATACATTTTTAAAATTTTGGTGAAGCATGAACATTTCTCTGCTTTTCTTTGTACGGGTGTTTTTGTCTGCGATGCCATTGAAACTGAATGAACAGTAAAAAAGCTGATTGGAGACAAGCTGTGAAGAATATCTCGGATCAGACGTTGCCAGCATTCCTTCTGCTGTTGCTGAAATGTGGCCATTATTTGGAATTGGCTGGGAAGCCACGTTGTAGCTCAGGGATGTTGATCTTGTGGCTTTTTTCATGGGTTGAGAAATAAGTTTTGCCATTTAGTAACACAGAGAGCAAACAAAATCACAAGGGAGCAGCTCTTCTCTCACAAACACCAAGGCGCTCTTCTTCCGACAGAGAACAATTTAAAGAATAATTACATTTAATAAAGCCCCCAGTCCAGCATATAGGCCAATCCCACAGCTGTCTTGCAACAGACAGTACAGGTAAAGGATCCATTATCTGGAAACCTATTATCCAGAAATTTCTGAATTACGGAAAGGCTGTCTCCTATAGAATCAAATAATTCAGATTTTTAAAAATGGCTTCCTTTTTCTCTGCAATAATAAAATAGTACCTTGCACTTGATCCAAACTAAGATATAATTAAAACTTATTGGAAGCAAAACCTGCCTATTGGGTTTTTAAATGTTTACATGATTCTCTAGTAGACTTAGATTGTCGAATGCTAATCGAATAGTTTTAGGCTACCCTTTTATTCGATCTGCGATCATTCGACGATCGAATAACTATTATTCGATCATTCGAATGAATTATTCGAACGATCGAAGACTTCAATCGTACGAATCCTATTCGATCAGGACTTAGCCTATTACAATTAGGTAGGTTCAATCCGGCGAAGTAGGCAGTCGAATAATTTGAAAATTTTAAGTTCTTTGATGATTGAATGATTAAATATTCGATCATTCGATCGTTCGCTATTCGATGATCGAATAAGCCTAATTTGCATATTCGACCAATCGAATTAATCCTACGATCGTTATTCGATCGAATTCGATCTTTTCACGTGAATTTAATAAATCGGCCCCTTAAAGTATGAAGATCCAAATTAAAGAAAGATCCATTACCCTGAAAACCCCAGGTCCCAAGCATTCTGCATAACAGGTCCCATAATTGTAGTATACTGCAGGGGTCCCCAACCTTTTTTGGTTCGGGGACCGGTGTCGAGGCAAAATGTTTTTTCAAGGACCCGGGGTGGGGGCTCAGAGGATGTCATTAGATGGGTCGGCGTCCAATTTTCGCGCGCTGGCATCCGATTAGGTGCAATAGTGCCCAATTAGTCTTGCTTCATTAATTGCAGCCTAGGGACTCTCACAGTTTATGGCCAGCTTTATAGCTTATACAGGTATTGCATTTCTTAGCACAAACAGGGCCAGTTTTACTTTGGGTGCCCCTACGCCTGCTGTTGCCCTTCACCCCCCACACTCTTTTCAGGTCTAGAACACTAAAGATTGGTGCTGGGAAAATGTAAAAACTCCTGCATTTCCCCAGTGCTTCAGAACCAATGTGGTATGCTGCCCCTAAAATCCTGCCCCCGTAGGCCCAGGCCTTTATGGCCTACCAACAAACCTAGGCTTGAGCGCACCGAATTTTCGTTAGCGAAGTAGATAGACCTGCGCAAATTCGCACCCTTCGCCAGGCGAAGTTGCGCACTGACGAAGGATCGTAATTACGCAAATTCACATATGGCAACTCAACTATACAGGGGGCACATGTAGGGCAATAGGACAACTTTATTTTTTTAATTAAAGGTTTCCTGGGTTTGTGTAGTGTAATGTAGTGGCTGTAACATATACTTTTATTATACTTTGAAATTCGCGCCATATGCAAATTAGGCATTGCTAGCGTAGATGCACTTTGCCTGGCTAACGAACTCTACCGCTACTTCGCTAACGTTCGCCGCCCTGAGCGCAAATTCGCATCTTATTGAATTTGCGTAGTGCTGGCGAAAATTCACCTGGCGAAGTGCGGCCAACGCTAGGGATGCCAACGCTAGCGAATTTTCGCATTTCAGTGAATTTGCCCCTTTGGGTTTTCCAGATAAGGGATCTTTTTGTAATGTGGTTCTCCATACATTATGGGGCAGATTTATCAAAATGTGAGTTTAGGACTTAATAAATAAAACTCACCCATGTTCTATTCATTCCTATGGGATTTTTAGTTTGTTTTCAAACTAACCATTTGATACAGTAAATACAGTTCTACAGGTGAGTTTTTATTTATTAAGCTCTAAACATTCATTGTGATGAATCTGCCCCTGAGTGTACTTAATATTAATCTAAACATTCACATTTTGATAAATCTATCCCTAAATAGCCTGGTTTTGCCTCTAATATGATTTCATTTTTATCTTTCTTGGGATTGAGTACAAGGAACTGTTTTACTATTACAGAGAAAAAGGAAATACATTTAAAAAAAAAAATCTGAATTATTTGCTTAAAATTGACTCTATGGGGGATGGCCTCAGGGTTAGATTGGGGGGCCCAAGGCCCACCAGGGCTGCCATCTCAGGGCCACCTCTGCCCCCCCCCCCCGCTGGGCCGTTCCTGCCATGGTGAGAACCTTGCCTCAGGAGGCATGGAGTGGCCAATTACCAGGGGGAGCCAAATTTTTTAAAACAGAAATGTGTAGCTAGCTCAATAGTGCTCACTGCAAACGTGATGCAGCCCCCCTGACGCTAAGGGGCAGATTTACTAAATTCACATGAAGGATTCGAAGTTTGATCGAATTTTCAAAAAGATTCAAAATCGAATTGTCAAATGTTTTTGAAGACCACTTTGACCAGTGAATTTTGAAAATTCGATAGAATCGAATGATTCAAATAAAAATCTATTAGAATATTTGACTATTCTCTCTTGCCCACTCCCACACCTTGTGTATCACTCCCTTCCCGCTAGCTTTTTCTGTACAGGGCCTTACTCACCTCCTGTACCAGAATTTATTGTGATGTATGTAACTCCATATTTATTGTGATGTATGTAACTCCTTATGTTCTATGTATGTAATTCATGTGATTTGGTTGTATAATCACATTCACTTTACAGCGCTACGCAACAAGTTGGCGCTATAGAAATACATGTTAATAATAATAATAATATTCGACAGTCAAATTACTTCCCCTTTAAATTTTTATTCGACTGCCTAGTTCGCCAGATCAAAGCTACCGAATTTGGTTTCATTATTTTTGATTGAATAAAAAAATTCGATTGAATGGTTAAAATCGTTCGAATCGTTCTATTCGATCGTTAGACCAATCGAATAGCGGTAAAATCCCCAACAATTCCCATGGTCAAATTTGAGGGGTTTTTAACATTTGAATTCGACCTTTAGTAAATCTGCCCCTAAAAGTTGAAAGTGGGGAGAAGGCAGCATCAGACTGCTTCCTCTGGTGGCAGCAGCCACTGAAACATTGCTGCCCTCCTGTCCCGCGAGTGTGCGGTTCGGGTCATCGGGGGTTGGGAGGGGGGTTGGCATCCAATGCGGGTCGGCGTCCAATCCGATTCATTCATTTCCGACTAGGCTCGGCTGCCCAGTTCAGTCTGCGGCCCGGTAGTTGGGGACCCTGGTCTATACCATCATTCAAAATCATCATAAGAACAATATTTTTAAAGGGGTGGTTCACCCTTAAGTTAACTTTTAGTATGTTATAGAATGGCTAATTCTAAGCAACCATTCAATTGGTTTTCATTTCTTCATTTTCTTTTTTTTTATTATTTGTCTTTTTCTTTTGACTCAAATGGGGGTCACTGACCCCATCTAAAAAACATATGTATCGTTATTGCTACTTTTTATTACAAATTTTTCTATTCATATTCCTGTCTCTTATTCAAACCAGTGCATGGTTGCTTAGGTCATTTGTACCCTAGTAACCAGATTGCTGAAAGAGCTGATGATTAAAATGCAAAATAACGCAAAAACCAGAAATAATAAAAAATTCAAGCCATTTGCAAACTGTCCCAGAATATCAATCTCTACATGCAAACCTTTACAAAAGTGGCTGTCAACAACAATGTGTAACTAAAATATACTGTTTCGTGTTGTGGTGCAATAATATATTTATCCTGTGTTTTCTTTTCTTTTTCCTCTTTGGCATACATCCTAAAAACATGTAGATGAGAACTAAACACGGATGTGGGGCAAGTAATTGCAGGTATTCCTGGCTTCAGCTATGGGAATATTAACTGAACTGGGAACTAGTAAAATAATGAGACCTTGTCTGTTTTATCTAAATCACTTGTAGAATAACCATTAAAATATCTCAAACAAAATCACTGTATGTATAGTTCCCTCCTTCTACTTGAAAATTAATATTACCATTTTAAATTGTAAACAGTAATGTCCTCTGCTACTGTTAGAATATTTTATGCTTTACAGTACACAAATATCTTGTGATGTTAAATGTTTAATAAAATGTGGTGCATCTTATCAAATATTTGTTTTCCTTGCCCCACTATAACCCTGGTAGGAGTGTTTACAAGATAAGATATTAACAATAAAATATATGAACAAATGATCCAGAGGTGTGACAGCTGTAAAAAATAATTTGCCCATATACTGATAAATATGGCGACTTGTTTCATATAATGCAGACATATATGGAGCTCATCGGAACATTAAAGTACCACCTTTTGTCATAGGAAGAACTCACGTTGAGCCATTCCAGCAGGACAGAACCTGGCAACAGGGTTACAAATAAAGAAACACTGAGTTCAGATTAGGAATGTGTGGGCAATAATGATAGATCGAGCTTCAATATTAGAAACAAAGGCAAAGAAAACATGTTTTTGGGTGGGTCATCTTTTTTATAATGTTACTTTGCTGTAGGGCTTGGATGTGTGAAGTGCGTGGGCGGTAAATTGGATGTATATCCTGGGATTAATATTTGAAGCTTTCAAGGATTGATGTTGACTTTTAAATATATGGACAAAGTTAATACAATGATATGAATTATCCGACTAATCCTTTTATATAGGAGTAGGCATATATTGGGTTTAAGTAGGAACAACTAGTTTATCAACGTTTCAAGTGGGCAGCCCTTATTGAAAATAAATATTCAAGGCTTGGTCTGGAGCTCAATGTGAACAGTTGCAAGTGAGGGGAGATCCGTGCCCTGGCCTTAAGAACCCTGCAATATCCTGACAAACCAGCATTAAAAACGGATAAAAACAACATCCCTTGGGAACCACTTACCCCAAGATCACTGATGGGCCAGAACAGAGCACAAAAAAATAGCCTCTGAGGCCGCAGAGCACTTAGAAAGATATGCCAGAGAACTCCAAGAAGAACAAGATGGCGCCGGTCAAAACGTCCAGACCCTAGCAATGATGCTGTGGTATCTGACTTGCCACCCTAGCAGGAGCCTACGATGTCCGACCTTCTCAAAGAGATCCGAGCATTGAATGATTCATGTGCATCGTTGATATGCTTGAAAACAGACGAAATTAAAATTGAGCTTTCCATTATTAAACGTGACCTGCAAAATGTGCGTGAGAGGACAATCTAACTAGAGAGAAGAGTCTGTTCAATGGAGGATGTCTGCCACCCGCTGCCGAATCGTGTGCAGCAACTAGATCAAGGTATCGGCGCCTGCACCTCAAAAGCAGATGATTTAGAGAATAGGCTCCGCCGCAACAACTTGCATTTCATTGTATTTCCCGAGCAAGTGGATGGAGAATCCCCGGAGCAATTCATTGAGGTCTGGTTGACAGAACAATTTGGTCGTGTGGCCTTCTCATAGGCCTTCACGGTGGAACGCGCTCATAGGTTTTCAACAAAGGCCCCAATACCTGGCTTCTTAAAGGAAAACTATACCCCGAAAATGAATCCTTGAGCAACAGATAGTTTATATCAAATTAAGTGACATATTAAAGAATCTTATGAAACTGGTATATCTATTGAAGTAAATATTGCCCTTTTACATCTCTTGCCTTGAACCACCATTTTGTGATTGTCTTTGTGCTGCCTCAGAGATCACCTGACCAGAAATATTTCAACGCTAACTGTAACAGGAAGAAGTGTGGAAGCAAAAGACACAACTCTGTCTGTTAATTGGCTCATGTGACCTAACTTTATATGTTTGTGTGCACCGTTGGATCCTAGGATCCCAGGGGGCTGTCTTTATTTTTTAAAATGGCATTTTTCTATTTATGATTACCCAATGGCACATGCTACTAAAAAAGTAAATTATTATGAAAATGGTTTATTTACATGAAGCAGGGTTTTACATGAGTTGTTTTATGCAATATCTTTTTACAGAGACCTACATTGTTTGGTGGGTATAGTTTTCCTTTAATGCCAGGGACAAGGATGCAGCGCTGACACAGGCGAGGCGGAAAGGCACGCTCAACTATCAAGCAGCCAAAATATCTACATACTTATTTTGCTTCTGAGGTTCAATGCCAAAGAGCAAAATTTCAGGAATCCAAGAGGAGACTACGCGATGCTCCACCCCGCTCGACTTCGGGTGGTGGCGGATGGCCAGACCCATTTCTTCATGGTGCCGCAAGACCTATCAGATTGGGTTGATACCCAGAGAAGGAGACCTAACAACAACCATTTACCAACCTGAGGTGCACCTGCCTACCCTTCATCCTGTTTAGGGAACCGGGACTCCTCCATCCAATGACGGGTAGGCCTCATATCAATAATTGATCAAAATCGGTGACTTGACAGCAGGCGGTCATCAGGCCCACACCATGCTTATTAATCTGGAACAGGAAAATCTTACTCCTGCAAAGAATGGCAAGTCAACAGACAGCCTGCCACCTTAGTTGCCTTTTTCCCCTCATCCCGCAGCGACCTGTACTGGCCTTCATATATGTGTCCCCCCCCCCCCACAATGATGATTGTATTGCTCAGTTAGTAAAATTCATGGCCCAATTCCAACATGCAAAAGTATATGCCCTTGGAGACTATAATGCAGTACTGGATGCTACACTAGATAGACTATGGAAAAACCCCAAAATAGGACAGAAATCCACCACTAATATCAAACCAAAGTGGCAGACTTAGTAGAGGCATGGAGGCACTTCAATCCACTAGCCAAGCAGTACTCCTGCTTCTCTACTTTGCTCACTATTCTCTCCAGGATACACTACTGCTATGTCAATCCTGAATCCCTAGCACTAATTAAACACATTAGATACCTCCCCACGGTTATTTCATACCACGCTCCCATTGAACTAGAAATCACATTTACCCAGGAGAACACAAGACCCAGGTTGTCACTAAATCCAGTCTGGCTCAACCTGCTAGACAACTATGACCCCCTAGAGGCTGACATACCAGAGTTTATCACATTTAACAAGGGTACGGTGGATGACCTGCATACTATGGGATGCCCTTAAAGCGCATTTAAGAGGCACACTGCATGTGGAAATCTGCACATACAAAAAACAAGCTAAAAAAGAAGTTGACCAGGTTGAGAATCGTTATCTCAGACATTGAAAAAGTCCTGGTAATGCATCCCTCCTCTCAAAAATTTAAAGAGCTACAACAAGCTCAGAACAGCTATTCTCACCTAATGAAAATGAGAGCCAACCACAAACACTTCTTTAGTAAAATCAATATATTAGAACAGGGTGAAACCGCATGCTTGCACATTTTTTTTTTTTAAGTTTTTATTTTTGAGTTTTTGCAAGGGAAGGGGAAGGGGAATACAAAACATCAACTTGGTTCACAGATATCCGTTTGTAACAATTCACATTTGGTGTTGCAGTGGTTATACAATAAATAAAATACACATTGTCAACAGTCTTTGGTGTCTTATTTTATAACCTGCTTGGATGTTTATATATATCAAGTCTATCTATCCCTGGTGTGCGACTGGTCTGTTAGGCCAAAGAGGTCCTTAAGGTCTGGGGAGCTCAAGTGGGTGGAGGTCTAGCCACGGGTCCCATATCTTTGTAAATTTTCCAGGACAGCCTCTGGCTAGGTATGTAAGTTTGATTGATGGGAGGACTTGGTTAATTAAATTGATCCATTGTACTATGGTGGGGGGGGAGTTTCCCATCCAGCCCATGATCACCAGTTTCTTGGCATAATAAAGTGACACCCTCATAAGTGATCTGGTCCGGTTAAGTGGGAGTAGTTCCTTCACCATGCCAAGTAGACATACCTCAGGAGAACATACCTGTGGAAATGACAAATTGTCTGCCAGGTATCTTGTTACCCTTTTCCAAAATCTCTGTATTGGGGGACATTGCCACGCCAGGTGCAGGAAGGATGCATTTGGTTGTTGACATCTTGGGCATCTTGCCTCTGGTTGGCGGCCCATTTTCAGAAGCTTTATGGGGCATGTTTGCACATTTAACTAAAATTCACTCTACTCCACCTGCCATTACCCTCCTCAGGGATCTCCAGGGATCTCTTACAACTGACCCGCAAACAATACAAGAAACCCTTACTACCTTTTATAACACACGTTATCAAACCATACTTAAAGATTCACATCTCCAGAAAATAGATACGTTTTTGGACACTGAGCTGTCACTAGCGGAGATTCAGGAGGCAATTGATACATTCCCACAGAGAATGGCACCAGGTGCGGATGGGCTGCCAATAGTAATATACAAGAGACACAGCAGTACACTAGCTCCCCTACTCCTTAAAGTATTTAACCATGCTCTGCAATCGTCTGCCCTCCCAGACTCAATGTATGAAGCAGCCATTGCTCTACTAGCAAAATCAGGCAAAGACCCAACATTGCCAGAATCTTACCCCCAATATCCCTGTTAACGGCTGATGTAAAAATCCTAGCCAAGGTATTAGCAAATTGCCTGAAAAAGGTAGTACATACCCTCATTGAGCAAGACCAGCTAGGGTTTATGCCACTGAACGTTAGGTGCCTGCTACTCAACCTAACCCTTGATTCCACCAACAAAGGCTCAAGAGCCGTAGCAGCTCTAGATATAGCCAAAGCCTTTGACACAGTTGAATGGTCCTTTCTTTGGAAAAAACAAAAAAAAATGGGATTTGGGAGTGGGTTCTTATCTATGGTGCAGCTTCTCTACAACAAGCCAACTGCAGCACTCAGGCTGGGAAACTAACTCGCCTCTCTTTGCCGTGACTAGGGGTACTAGGCAGGGCTGCCCCTTGTCGACCCCTGCTTTTCACCCTGGCTATAGAGCCATTTGCAGCCTCACTCAGACAAAACCCCTGAATAGTGGGCTGGTCATCGAAAGCTGGTGCCAGCAAGATTCTACTTTAAGCAGACGACACTCTGGTCTATCTGGGGATTGAGGTTGCTCACTAGAGGAGCTGGTTACCCTTACCTCAGAGTTTGGCCTCGTATCTGGCTTAAAGATCAACCCTTCCAAGTCAATATTGTTCCTGGTAGATCCACAGGTAGCAGGGGAAGACCTAAGCCAATGCCCTCTACAGACGCATCTCAATTTATATACCTAAGGGTGACGCCCCGTAACAAGCTACTATGACCTAAATGTTGCCCCACTGTTAGAGTGGATGAAAGCAAAACTCTCGGCCTGTTCCCCACTCCCAATAAGCCCCACAGGTAATATTTCCCTTATTAAAATGTTTATACAACCTAAGGTCATGTATGCTCAGTGGCATATGCCAACCCTTTTCCCCAGAGCATTCTTATAAATCATCATAAAATTGACTCAATGCTAACAAAATTTATATGGGGAAAGGGCAGATCCAGACTATGGCCCAAATTCATTAAATCGCGAAGCGTCTAACGCTAGCGCTAATTTGCCAGCGTGACGTCATTTCGTAACTTCGCAAATTCACTAACACCGGCGAATTTTCGCTAGTGAAGTAGATAGACTTGCGCAACTTCGTACCCTTACACCAGGCGAAGTTGCGCACTGACGAAGGATCGTAATTATGCAAATTCACTAAGATCAACATTTTCTTGAACGTTACCACTTACGTTAGACTTTACTTCGCCTAGTCAGACGAAGTTCAATACAATAGATAGGAGGTTTAAAAAAAAAAAAAAAAAAAAAAAAAAAAAAAAAAAAAAAAAAAAAAAAAAAAAAAAAAGTAAAATTAAGTCCCAAAAAAGCGCTGGCGTGTTTTACCATTGGAGGGTGATAGTCTGAAACAGATAAATTTTTTGGTGGGGGTGGGGTTTACCCTCCTTCCCCCCTACATTTCCTAACATATGGCAACACAACTATACAGGGGGCACGTGTTTAGGGCAATTGGACAAATTTATTTTATTTATTAAAGGTTTCCTGGGCTTGTGTAGTGGAATTTAGTGGCTGTAACATATACTTCTATTATAAGTTAAAGTTCCCGTTGTATGCAAATTAGGCGTCGCTATCGCAACTGCGCTCTGCCTAGTGAAGTAACACTAGCGCAACTATGCTACTGTTCGCCGACCTGAGCGTAACATTGTACTTTAGTGAATTTGCGTAGCGCTAGCCTGGTGAAGTGCGGCAAACGCTAGCGAAGCCAAAGCTGACGAATTTTCGGATCTTAGTGAATTTGCCCCTTAGTCTAGTGAACATAGAAAGGCAGTCCCTGATCTCTACATTTTATTCCTGGCGTTGCAACTATCCCACCTGGCTGTATTGATAAGTGGGAATGCTACGACAGCCCTGCTACAGGCTTGGCAATCACTGCTCCCTAAAGAACAATCCATAATAAAATTGTTGCTGGTCCCTGGGGGAGGGATAAAAGTGAGCACAAACCCAGTTATTAGGTCTACCCAAGAAATATTTAACAGATCTACTAGATTAATGGCAATACATACCACAGACCCTGAAACCCCAATCCTGGCAGGTAGGGGCCTGACAAATCTGGACCCCCCCCCCAGTAAAGTGGGTGCAAAGTAGTATTACCCGAATTGGAAATGTCTGGGAGATGGATCAGCCTAGCTCATTCAGGGGACTACAAGATAGGTTTGGGCTCCCTGCCTCTCAATGGCTAAACTATATGAAACTGAGGCATGCACTGATGCAAAGGCATAGAACCACACCCCTTGTGAAATCACTTAACCCTAAGGCACCCAAGGGCATCATATAATCTCTGTACAAAAAATCAAAGTATCATCAATGGAAACATCCCCAATCAAATCTAGGACTGCCTGGGAGGAGGACTTGGGAGTTCTCACAGATGAGCAGTGGGAGTCTCTCCTTAAAACTCCCAACAGGGTCTCTGCTAACCCCAGACTCAAAATTCTACAGTTATACAGTATTTGATACACAGAGCATACTATACCCCAGCCAACCTGCACAGAATTAACCCTAATATTTCCCCTATCTGCCTCAGATGCAGGAGGACGGAAGGTACTTTAATACATACACTATGGATATGCTATCGGAAGTGTTGGGCCTTAGGTTGGATCTTGACCCACTAGTTTGTATATTAAGTCTACTTACAGGTATTCGGGTGCCCTCAATCCAAAAACTGTTCCTGAACAAAGCTCTGTTCCATGCCAGGAGAATAATATGCCTCAATTGGAGGTCAGACAGACCGCCACTCCCAACCAACGGCTAAGTGCAATGTCCGATTCTGGGACGCTAGATTTCCTTCTGAGAAAAAGGCGGCAAATGGCTAAATTTCACCAGATATGGTCCCCTTGGATGAAGAAATTCCCCATTCCCAATATACTGGCACAAGACATACCTCCTTAATCCCTACTGTATAGTAACACAAACACAGAATGTTGATGCTTGTAACAAAATTTATTAAAATCTTGGAGGGTAAAAGATTATAGCATAAGTATATTCCACAACACTGTATATTTCAGCCCCCATTACAGCATAAGGTTTATACTGTTACATGATTGTGTTTAACTGTGTGGTAGAATGCCAAAAGAAACTGTATTCTGCAATGAAACTATAAAACTCTGTAATGTCTATCTCTTTTCATGACAATGTCAAAAAACTTACCTGAACAAAGAAAAAAAAATATTCAAATTAGTTCATGTAAATGTGAAGTTTACTCAGAGTTGTCTATTAACTAAGGATGCAATTTACATACATTTTTTTATTTCACTTACAAGATACAGATAATTTTAGACTGTTTTAACTTACTATATTTCACTTAACTGGAAATATATATATATATAATGTATTCAACAACAGAAAAGAGAAAAGAAAGGTGCTGTGATGTTGTTCTGCTTTAAATGTATGTGTGGGCACACCTGGGTCTCTAAAACAGTTTGGCCAGGTACATGGTCGTTTGGGGTTCTTTGTTGCTCTGCTTAGCACTTTTAGTTTTTCCATCAAAAGACCAAAATGACAACCAGATGTCTATTCATCTGAACTGATATCAATTTGTTTGTACTCAAAAGATCACTAACATTTAGGGATGTATTTACTAACATTCTGATTTAATTTTTAAATTTTTTTTTGAGTTTTTGGAAAAATCTCTAGTATTATAATATAATATAAAATTATAGATATATTAAGAGTAAAAACCACGAAAAACTTGTGAGGAATTGCTCATAACAGCGGGTAGGGCTCAGGTAAAACGATTTTTGTAGAGGAGACAAGAGGCTTATGTTTGTAACAAAATGGACAGGCTCCTGCCTGGGGTTTATTGTTCAAACACAACACACTTAAATAGTCACAAGTTCTGTTGTACAACATTAAACAATAAGTCCAAAACCTCACAGGTTTGCAGTTTTACAGGATTCAGAATAAATTCCTTACTGCTATCACAAGGCAGTCGCCAGTGTCGGATTGGGGTGCCTGGGGCCCACCATGAAACCTCATCTAATGGGCCACACCCAAAATACAAAATACAAAAGTACAAAATAGCACCCACAAATAAATATAAAAATTAACAATTTAAAAAAAAAAAATTTAAATGACACTTAGTGCGCTTCGTTTTCCAAAGTTGCCCTAAATTTCCTCATGAGGCAACTCGAAGCTAAATTATTCAAAATCCAAAAATGATTAAAAAAATAAAGACCAAATGGAAATTGCCTAATAATTTCATTTCTACATGATACTAGTTAATTTTAAGATGAACAGCCCCTTTAAGTGTATCAGACATTACAACATCACATGGCAAGGAATCCACAGCTTCACTGCCCTCTATAATGCTCTCTAATATATCTGTAAAGAGCAATGTCCCCACCCAAGCGCCACATCAACAGAGTAAACATGCTCAACAATTATGATTTTACTAGATGTCTAGCGAATATGAAAGAACAAAATATTTCACTGCATTTCGCTGTCAAAAAAATTTGGCGAAGCTAAACGGGTGAGATTCGCCCATCACTAGTTTTTACTCCTGCCTTTTTAGTAAAGGTTATATTTTAGTGGTATTAGAGCTTTTTGAAACCATGATTAAACTCCATTTCTCTAAAATCACAAATCCATGAAAGTTACTAAAAGATTGGAATATAAAAAGTAGTTTCCATTGACTTCTATGGGACCTTGACTGCTTTTACGTGAAGTTTGGTATTTTTACACTTAATAAGTCTCCAATTTTAAGACATTTTTTTAAAAAAAATTTAATTTTAAGAGAAACATACAATTTGTAAAAAGATAAAAAGGGAATTCCGAATGTTAATAAATAAATCCTAATTGTTAAAACTATAACAATTAATAATAAAAATTAAGTAAATGGAGATTTTTTTGCCTTGCCTTAATTGGCATTTTTTCTCTAGCGCAGATTTTGTATCAGCCAAAATAATTTGTTCATCTCAAGCCATGGCCAGTCTTATGGCTCCATTGCAGGTGACATATACAGGGTCAGTACACTTTGCTCCTCTTACATAAGTATATGTGGAAACCTAAAATATGTATTTGTTTGCATCAGATTGTCTGTATTTGCCTTGATCTGCTATGTTAAGTGGTCACATCTGATCTCAAGTTTTTTTTTAGCCCCCAAGTTCCCTAATTTCCTAATTTCAGTTTTCCGAAGTCGCCCAAACTTTTCATGTGAGGCAACTTTGGGCAACTTCGGAAAACAAAGTGCTGGGTGACTAATCTCCCGGAATAGCAGCGTGTGTCATGGTCAGGGGTCTACATAGATGATATATAATATATATGACGGCTCATTGATCATGATGTGTTTAATAACACAGAAGCAAGTAATTCAAGAAAATCCAGACTTGTGAATGTTTACAATGCAAACTAAACCTTTAGATTCAAAGAAAAATTGTGTCCCGTGATATGTAGTATACACAAAGGTGTTTCTTGTTAAAATACATTTATAATCTAGGTCTGTGGACAAGATCATATATGGATGCAATGCTAATTAGAACATGATAGTCAAATGCAACTTGCTGCACAACAATGCCTCATTCTGATGCAACTGCAACAGTTTTTTGTCTTCACTACATTCTATTGACATCAACGTCAAACAAAATATTATGGAGACAAGTATTCCATCTCAGACCTTGCAAAATTAAATGTTTATCCTTTAAGTGAATACAGAAGTTTTGGGAAAATGTGTGAAGCCATCATCGACTTAGAGTCAGTGCACAATATTGTCAACTGAACATAGATATTAATTTTAATTACTGAAATTGGCAATTTAAGTCATATTCATCATTGCCACCACAGGTGCCACTAAATCTTACAATGGCATTTTGACAATGCACACAAGGGCCAGAATTGGTTTGCAAGGTTGGGAGGGCAAGGACTTGACTGTGGAATGTAGAAAATCAGATGGCACACACTCTAGCAATCGTGCTAAATATTTGCAATTTATTGAGATCTCCACATGACGTTTCTGAGGTACAACTTCTCTTGAGGAGAGCACTTGTGAAAGGAGGTTGTACCTCTGAAACGTTGTGTGGAGATCTCAGAAAATGGCAAATATTTAGCAGGATTGCTAGAGTGTATGCCATCTGATTTTCTACATTCCATGGATGATTGGAACCAGGTTTGCAGCAAGGTTTCCAGATTGAGCATCACAGGAATATATACAAAGAATTTTGTACTACTACTGTATATATTGGACAAGAACTTGACTGACCTTAACAAAGTCCTCACCTCAACCCAACTAAACATCTAAGGGATGAATTATGAATTGGAACACTGACTCCAGTCAGGCCACACACTCCAGGCCTGTTTACCCAACCCTAACGTAATCATTGGCCAAATTTCAACCCAAACCCGCCCAAACCAGACGTCAACCCATGACCAACCATTGGTTACGGGTCAACCTGCACATCACTACCATTCATGTGTAAACCATAAAGCAGCTGTGATTTGACATAACAAACCGCAACCTACTATTTGGGTTCAGATTGGTTTGGTGAGAAAAACAGCACACAGTGTGGGAATGTCTAAATTTAACTGCCCACTTCATATGCCCAGTAACATAGTTGGCAGTTTTTATTGTTATATATTGTGATTTTTGTAGAAGATGCATGTCTATCAGGAACTTTCTAAGTGTTTGTTCATATGTCTTCACAACTTTATTTTCATATACAGGTATGGGATCCATTACATGGAAACCCATTATCCAGAAAGCTCTGAATTATGCAAAGGCCTTCTCCGATAGAGTCCAGTTTAATCACATAATTTATTCATAAATTGATTTTCTTTCTCTCTAGAATAATAAGACAGTACATTGTACTTGGTCCAAATTAATATATACTTGATCCTTATTAGAGGCAAAACAATCATATTAGGACTATTTAATGTTTAAATTCATTTTAAATAAACTTAGGGGACGATTTACTAAGCTATGCAAAAACTACAAATTTTCACATTGTTTCAGATTTTATTTTGGGCTACTTCGACCATCAAATTTGATAAATTTGATCGAATCAAATGATTTGAATAAATCAAACGATTCAATAAGAAAATCGTTTGACCATTGGACCATTCGATGGTCGAAGTACTTGCCCTTCAAATTTTTTATCGATTGCCTAGTACGCCAGATTAAACCTACCGAGTTGCTATATTTGTCTATGGGAAGCTCCCATAGGCTTTTTCTTGATTTTTTTTGATCGAATAGAAATCATCCGATTTATCGAAAAAAATCATACAAATTCATCCAATTTCATGGAAAAAAATCGTACGAATTGTGAATTTTTTCGTGAAATTTTATGAATTTGTATGATTTTTTTTGAGTAATCAGATATTTTTATTTGATCGGTGGATATATCGAATAGCGGTAAAATCCTACAAATTCGATATCCGATTTCGTCAGATTTTACTTCGGGAAAAATACTATGGGTCGAATTCGAGGGTTTTTAACCCTCGAAATTCAACCCTTGATAAATCTGCCCCTTAATGTATGGAGATCCAAATTATGGAAAGATCACTTAACTGGAAAACCCCAGGTCCCAAGCATTCTGGATAATAGATCACATACAGTTTCTGTAATTGAAATGTATTGAAGTTATAGGAAAAGAGTAAGTAGGGCAGGTAGACTTGAATCAGCTTGAATGCTCATGCTTTTCAAACTGACATTATGCACCAAATAATATCATTCATTACATATAATGGGCTGTCACTGTGTAATAGCAAAGCTGCCTACAGCTGTCATAACTATAGCAGGGCTGCTACAGTTGCATAATAAAAAATACATGCAGCATTAAAATAAAAGCTCAGAAACTGCAAGTGGCAGATTTATCAAGGGTCGAATAGAGAGTTCATGGGAGTTATTTAAAACTCCCATGAACTCTCAATTCGACCAAATGCAATTTATTAAAAAATGTTAATTTTTAAAACTCTGATGAATGGAATCAACCTGCAAACTAAAATCGAATCAAATTAAAATTAAAATTCGAAACACATTAGTGACCTTCGTATTATGAAACTTCATTTACTCGTGTCCTACACTACAAGACAGACTATAAACTTTGTTAATTAATGGCATCAATTCACCCAAAGACTGCAACTGTTTTCCTGCAGCTGTGTTTGGAAATTAACCCCCTAATTAGTTTATTTTTGTTTTTCAAAATATGTAGCGTATAGTGCGTTAAGGCTCAAAGTCTGAATCTTGGCGTATTTCCAAATAAGAGTTTATATAATAAGGTTAAAGGGATACTGTCATGGGGAATTTTTCTTAAATGCATCATTTAATAGTGCTGTTCCAGTAGAATTCTGCACTGAAATCCATTTCTCAAAAGAGCAAACAGATTTTTTTTATATTTCATTTTGAAATCTGACATGAGGCTAGACATATTGTCAATTTCCCAGCTGCCCAAGTCATGTGACTTGTGCCAAAAAATTTCCCTTTAAGATTATTTCAAACAAGAAAAGTGCTTGAAAGAAGGAGCTTTTTAGGTCTGATATCAACTAGAAAAGAGTTCAGATGATGTCGATGTAGGAACTGATTAATGAACACTGGTATTATTATTGCATAAAACAATTTGCATTGCCAAACACAAGTTCAGTAGTTCAAGCACTATTAGGGCTCCTACACACGGGCGTTTTTGACCTGCGCTCCCCTGCGTTGCGTTTGGCTGCGTTCATCCGCAGGGGAGCGCAGGTCTAGACGCACCTCATTTTGTTCAATGAGGTTGTACCCACGAGACGCGTGTAAGCGCCGAACGCAGATTCAGACGCAACATGTTGCATTTTTCCTGCGTTCGGCGCTCACATGCGTTCGTGTGAGTACAGCCCCATTGAAAATAATTGAGTGCGTCTATACTTGCGCTCCCCTGCGTTTGAACGCAGCAAAAAAAGGGGAGCGCAGGTAAAAACGCCCGTGTGTAGGAGCCCTTAAATAGCATTACATTTGTCGTTGTTTTTACTCCTGCAAGCCCAATATTCAGTAATAAATAAATTGGTGAATTTACAAATATGCTCCCTCTAGTGGCTATTAATACTATGAGTATTATTCCATGAACCCTTCATTTGTTACAGATGAATTTGCAATACATGCCATTAGGCCACAAAGAGAATGTTAAGCAAGGCGTGTGCATAAAGTATATAATAATATATAGTAATGTATGGTTAGCAATGGTGAATGTTACTTCATCAAGAGCAAACCATTTACAAGTACCCATGTCTGACCCATCAAAAAGCAATAAATCATAGCATCAAAAGTATCTCTTCCACTCCACTTCTGATCCAAAGGACATGCCATTAGCCTGAGGGACTCCCAACATTCTAGGTATTTTCACGTTCTATTGTTATCTGGCTTGTATTTTATTGTAGTCAAGAAGTTTCATTTTTTATTCAAGGATTACAGCTTTACACACTTTGGCAGTTTTTTAAGTAAGAGACTCTGTCCAGCTGCTCTGTATTCAGTCACTACTAAACATAATAAATGCATTATCATAATAACAACAGCTAGTTTTATGACGTTAGCCTCAGCTGTGTTTAATTCCAAATCTTACAAGTTCATTGGTTGTGATCGCTTCAGAACCTTCAGCCAGCAATACTTTCAGTGTAGCTGTAGCTTTTACTTATAGTATTATTGACCTTGCCATGAAGTTTGTCAGCCTTTTCCATTTTCTGGAATGTGAAATTCTAGCTACCCAGAAATGCATTATACTATGCAAGTTAAAAGTAAACCTTCATAAAAGGAACAGTGTCCCCTGAAACTAAATGACCTTTCACAGTTATTGTCAGGCACAGGCAAACCCTTTTGCATTTGTTGACATTAGCATTTTAAAAACACCTGGTAATATTGTGAAATCCATGTATCATAAAATAGTAGCCAACCTGCAAATGATAGGACATGAATGATACAAAGAGGTAATTACTCAGGTGGATTCAACTTTTCTGAGAATTAGCTGCAATATTCCACAGGTCAAAGAGACAATTGGTTTTAAAGGGGACCTGTCACCCAGACATAAAAAGCTGGATAATAAACATGAAAACCAAATTCTTTTTTTAACTAAAGCATCCATAGCTGTTGCAAACGCATTTAAAAAATCTCAGCGGTCAATCAAATGCTTAGGGCAGGGGTCCCCAACCTTTTTTGCTCTTGAGCCACATTTAAATTTAAAAAAGAGTTGGAGAGCAACACAAGCATGAAAAAGTCCATGTGGATGTCAAATAAGAGCTCTGATTGGCTTTTTGGTAAGCCCTATATGGACTGGCAGCCTACAGGAGAGAATGTTAGGCAGGACATCTGTTTGTTATACAACCAAAACTTGCCTCTAAGCCAGTAATTCAAAAATAAGCACCTGCTTTGAGGCCACTGAGAGCAACATCCAAGGGGTTGGAGAGCAACATGTTGCTTGCGAGCTACTGGTTGGGGATCACTGCCTTAGGCATATAGGAGGGGAAGGCAATTACTTTTTTTTTTTATAATTCTTTATTTACTCGTTTTCATGTTAGGGGGGTACAGAAAAGAAAGTGGGAGGGTACATACGTATGTATCGCAAACCACAAATGTCACATACATACATTTGATCAAACTATACGTCTACGCATATTTTCTCCCTGGGAGGGAGAGGAAAACAGTATGTATACAGGGATGCTGTAGGGGGAGGGGGTAAGGCTATGGAAGGAAACAGAAAAAACAAGAAACACAACAAAAAAAGAAAACAACATTGTCGCTTATTTCACTAAACAATAGTGTTATCTAAATTAATGTATGACATTTTCAGCCCTTAAACGTAAACCTTGGATTTGTTTGTGTGGCATACTTAGGTCAGCTTAGTTGGGCTATTGCCTTTATGCATTTATGATGATCCCTAAGAAGCCCAGCCCACACTGAGCATGTGTATGTGGTCTAGTCTTGCAAAGATGTATAACAAAGTTACAAGATGACAGCCCCCTGTGGCCAACTTTGAAAGCATAAATCATTTGTTTGATTAGGCTTGTGGTGCAGTAAGTTCATGTTTATGTTTAGTATACAAAATACAGCATTTCTAGCCCTATTCTATTTTAGACTTTCCTTGCCCTTTAAATCGTATCCATGGTTCCCATACATTTTTGTTCTTCCCAACCGCACCCTGTCTCATTGTCCTACTATCCTCAAATTTTTTAATTTCGTCCATTAATGCTATCCATTCATGGATTGTGGGTAACTCCTGGCTCCTCCATTTCTTAGGAATCAGGACCTTGGCAGCTTGAATCATATATAACAATAATTGTTTTTTTATTACTCTTTTTGTACTTGTGTTGGAATGTAGTGCTATCAGGGCCGGGAAATTCCTCTGTGATGGGAGGGAAGTTATTGAGTGCATTATTTTAGATATTTCACCCCAGTATATTTTAATCCCTGAGCATTCAAACCATAGATGGGTGGTGGATCCCACCTCTTCCCTGCATCTCCAGCATTGGTCTGATGCTTCACTGAACATTTTACTCAGTTTCAAACGGGTGCAATACCAGTGAGTAATAAGCTTATAGTTAGCTTCTTTTGCACTCTGGAGGATACAGAGCTTGAATGGGTGGATTTATGAATCTCTTTCCACTCCTCTGGTTCTAGATTGATTTTTAAGTCCCCTTCCCACTTTTCCTCATTGTTTTTAGTATACCTTATCTTTGCTGTAGTTAACCCTTTGTAGAACATAGAAATAGTTCTTTTGGAAGGCAATTACTTTCACTTTCCATTCAGCACTTCCTAGATGTCACTGCACTCCCTACATTCCCCCTTTCTCTTTACTTTTTCATTGTGTAACCAGGGCATGGGGATGTTCATCAGGTCCCCTATTCTGGTGCACAAACAAGATTTTGAGATTTTACAAGGCTTGCCTTAATAACAGTGTCCAGAAAATGGCTCCTGCCTGCTTGCTATAGTTATGAATTCTCAGACTGAAGAAACAAGATTCAACAAGTAGGCGACTTTTTAAAGATTTTTTCAATTCACATTTTTTTTAATGTTTTTTTTGTGCTTGAGGTGTTTGAGTTTTTTATGTTTTATTCAATCAAATTCTTTATAATCAGATTTTTAAATATAAAATATAAAATGTGAGTATATTTGAAGTACCAAAAAAAAAACAAAATCTAAAATTACACAAATTCCAAATTTTTATAAATAGACCACATAGGGGGGTATTTATCTAAATTTTTTATTAAAACAAAGTTGACCTAACTCCCATCCACAAATTTAACTCATTTATAAAAAAAACAGCTTGATAAAGTAAATGCTACTGTAAAGCAACGTTTTTCAGCAGCCATGCATTCGCTGCGAAATTTAGAGCAAGAAAAACTGTTATGCACGTAAAAAAAAAAAAACTGTTGCCGCCCATTGAAGTCAATGTGTTTTGCACAATTTTTTGCAGTTTCGCAAATTTTTATTCAAAGGAAAACTGGACGTATTCACTAGTCAGCGCGACAAAATAGAGCAAATTTTTTCGAAATGACGATCCAAAAACTCGACATGTTGCTATGATTCAAATTTATCAGATTATTGTACGAAAACCAGCGTGGATCACAATGTCAAGAAACATCTTCAGAGACATCTGCCATTGACTTCAACATGACCTTGACAGGTTTTAGATGGTGTATTATAGGATTTTTAGCAGCTTTTATAATAAAAAAAGTTTTTTTCCCGCTAAAAATTTTACCTTTAAAAACTCGAACAGAAAAATGTGAACCCTATGCCCCGATGGGAACATTAATTCAGAGGAGTCTTTGTAAAGTGCAAGCCCTTGTTTTGGGATTCTCAGCTCTGGCATGCTTTGGGCATACTGGGACAAAGTACACGGTTACATCCTGTTTCTTTGTGCAAATTTGTGTCAATTGTCCAGTAAAATGCAGCCATTTCCTGGTTTTTCTAATTTGCCATCTTTGGGAAGTGACCTTTGCTGTGTGATGTCATTCTGTCCACTGGAGAATGCTAGAATGACATTCTTTCCTAATTGCTTGCTGCAACTGCACAAACCTGCCAATTTAGCCTGTCCTTTTGAAAATAATGTTAGACAGCAGAAACGAGCTTCATGACAAATGGGAGATTTTTCTAAGAAGAGCATACAAATGGAATGGGTTGCAAGGTTTTTTTTTGCTTCAGTCACGACCAATCAAAAGTGATTACGTCTCAACTGTGTGACAAAACCCGTACCTGTCATTCATTTCTCTACAAGTGCCTTTATAAATAACCTTTTCTGCACTCTGCATATTTATTGCATGTCTCCAGACATTCTCTAATAGTGGTGCGTAGGTGTAAGTATTTGAAGAAGGTTATGCTTTACTAACCTACGGCATTTAGATATAATGAGTGCATGTGCTATTATGCAGTTAGTCCCCAGAATGTGCTTGTTAAAGTATTATGCAAAGCACTTTAAATGCATTTTCATAAAATGTATGGCTGAGTTTTACGACGTGACCATGATTTAAAATCTGGCATTAATCTGCTCATGCTGAAAATGTATGCTGGGGAGATTCAATATGTATGAAGACATGGGGGTGTATAGTTGGCATGAAAAACAGTATTTTTCATTTAAAGGAGTTGTTCACCTTTAAATTAATTTTAAGGGGCAAATTTACTATTATTCCCAGAAATTAACTCGACCAAATTCGCAATTCGATAAGCATTCGACCATAGAATGCTTATCGAATTGTTTTAGGCTATCATTTTGCTCGCAATACGATTTCTCGATGAATTTGTACGATCGGATACCGATCGTTCAATTTCCTTCAAGAGTCCGAAAAAATTAGTACGATTCGAACGATCTAACGCTCCGATCGTATGAATGGTATTCGAGCAGGACTCAGGGGTAGATTTACTAAATTCACCCAAAAATAATTAGTTTTTCCTCGATATTCGATTAGCATTTGACAATCGTTTTAGGTTACCCTTTTATTTGATCTGCGATCATTCAACGATCAAATAACTATTATTCGATCATTCAAATGAATTATGCGATCATTCGAATAATTCGTACGATTCAAGCGATCGAAGACTTCGATCGTACGAATCCTATTCGATCAGGACCTCGCAAGCCTATGGGAGGGTTCCCATAGGCTTCTATTACAATTCAGTAGGTTCAATCTGGCGAAGTAGACAGTCGAATAATTAAAAAATTTTAAGTTCTTCGATCATAGAATTATCGAATTATCGAATATCCGATCATTCGATCTATTCGATATTCGATGATAGAAGAGGCCAAATTTGCATATCCGATTTCACGAAAAATTTGTACGATTGGTATTCGATCAAACTTTTGTAAATCGGCCCCTAAGTATGATGTAGAGCAGGGGTCTAAATTTTTCTAGAGCAGGGGTCTACCTTTTTCCCTCGTGAGCCACATTTAAATGTAAAAAGACTTGGAGAGCAACACAAGCATGAAAAAGTCCACTGGGTGCCAAAAAAGGACTGTGATTGGCTGTTTGGTAGCCCCTATGGGGGACTGACCACCTACAGGAGAGAATGTTTGGCAGTACATCTGGTTTTTACGCAACCAAAACTTGCCTTCTAGCCAGGAATTCAAAAATAAGCACCTGCTTTGAGGCCACTGGGAGCAACATCCAAGGGGTTGGGGAGCAACTTGTTGCTCGCGAGCTACTGGTTAGGGACCAATGATGTAGAGTGATATTCTGAGACTTTTTCCAATTGGTTTAAATTTTTTTTTACTATTTGTGGTTTTTCAGTTATTTAGCTTTTTATTCAGCAGCTCTCCAGTTTTCATATCCAGCAATATGAATGTGAGGGTCCATATTACCCTAGCAACCATGCATTGATACTAGAATATGAATAGGAGAGGGTCTGAACAGATGAAGTAATAAAAAGTAGTTATAGCAACAAGGGAGGTATTAACTAAACCTCTAATTTATCTGGTCGGGCTTTTTAGGGCAAAAACTAAAAATTTTCAAGGAAAAAAACAAACAAATTTTTTGTGTTTTATTATACCGCGATGCTTCAAAAAGCCCAAATTTCATATCAGACCTGTCATGGTCATGTATAAATCAATGGGAGATGTCCCTCTCCCAATTTGAAGATATCGCTGTTTGTGCTTTGTTTAGCCAGATCACCTGTTAAATTCTTTGTTTTTTGAAAAAAAAAAAGTCAGAAAAAAAATCTCACTGTTTGGGTTTTCGCTCGATTATGTCAACTTTTCTCCTGATCCTATTAAATCGAGTTATTTTATTAATGAATAAGGCAAGCTTTTTTTTATTGAAACAATTAGATACATTTGGATTTAAGTAAATAACCATCTAAATGTGTAACCTTACAGAGCATCTGAAAGCTGGAAAGAGTCAGAAAAAGGAAAAATTTTAAAAGTTTCTTAAAATTGGCCATTCTATAACATACTAAAAGTTAATTTCAAGGTGAACCATCCCTTTATGGGAATATTCTGGTAATGTGAACATTTTAATTGTAATATTAGCAAATAGTGATGGGCGAATTTATTCGCCAGGGTCGAATTCGCTGCGAATTCCCGCGATTCGCCGCTGACAAATAAATTTGCGAAACGCCAGCAAAAATTCGGCAACAAAAATTCGTGAAAAAAAAACGAGTCGCGCAACGCGCGATGAAAATGACGCGACGCGATGGAACCGACGTTTGGCGAATTTTTTTGCCAATTTTTCAGTGAAGCGAAACGGGTGAGATTCGCCCATCACTATTAGCAAATACTAATAAGGCTTCTGTATATTATGCAGTGCTGTAGTTTAGGGCTGCAATGTTTCTTTGAGAAGATAACTAGCTATGAGGAAGCTTGTGTCCAATGATAACCTGTATTGAGACTCTTATCTGGCAGACAATATTAGGCCTCAAGGCAGGAGGTAGAACCATGGGGCTAAGGCTGGAATGGTCCACAACAGGAATCAATATCCCCGTTTCTTTCAAGTGTCATCTCTAGAAACCAGAAACTGTGTTGTTAAATATGTAAATTCTGTGGTGGTTCTTGTTTCACATTTTCAAAAACTTTTTTTTCAAACTAAGGACAAAAGTGATGCTGACAATGCTGTTGTTTTGGCTGTACTTTTAGATAAGTTGGGCAGCTTTATCCCAAAGCTTTGATGAGTCAGAGGTTAATTCAACTAACCTTCTGCATAAGGGGTTGGATTAGAAATTTAGTATACGCTCAACATAGGGCTCAATTACTTACCATTATGCTGCAGGGCCGGAACTAGGAGAAGTCAGAAGAGGCACGTGCCTAGAGTGCAAAGCTTGGGGGGTGCCAGGCACATACCTCAGAAGCAGCCTACCCCTAGTCCCCCACTGATGACGGTCAAGCGGGTGCTGATGCAGGCCCTGCGCATGTGCGTTACTGTTTGTGCAAGGCCGCGCAGGTGGGGTATGCAGGGGGAGCTAAGATTGTGTGGCCTAGGGGCACCCTACCAAGAATTCCAGATTTGTTTCCAGCATTCAGTGCAGCTTGCTGTAGCTTCAGGGTTCCCTAGCATCAGTTGCCACACAGACTGGCTGGTCACTTTGGCTTATGCCACCCAATTTAGCAAGTGCCAAGGGCCCTGAACTTGATGAAGGGGGGGAAGGTCGGGGGTCTATGGTGGGTGTGTGTGTGGCACCTGATGCAGAAGCCCCCAGTCCAACACTGCATAGAGCACAATTATATATTGAGAATTGCAATTGCAAATATATATCAGTCTATCTGCAATGCTTATTATTATATCAATACAGGTTTATTGACATTTTGTAATGCTTTAAGAATCATGCTTCAATGGGCAGTTTTTCTGTTACTACAATATGCAAACACATGAATAAAGAATTTTGTACTGTGCATAAGAGGCTCTTAACTCACACACTAGAAAAGGAATCTTCCTTGAATTTGGAGGGACAACTAAAAGGAAAGCACGGAGGAGAGGTGCAATGAGTAGAGCTAATGTTAACATAGTGAACTGTATACAGGCTGGATAAGAATCCGAATTGGATTGACTTAATTTAATTTAATTAATATGCCATGGCAATAGGGGGGCAAGAGTGTCTATGATCGAGCTAAGGATGCCACTTTTTTTGAAATTGCTGAGTTACCTTATTAATATTCTAGTAAATGATAGCATGTGTTCTTTAACATATATGTGAGAACAGGTAAGAAACAGTAAAGAGGTAACTTATGGCATCTTAGAGTGATAAATAAATGCATTAAAGATAACCTTTTAAACAAGCTTTCACCTGCCAGAAATGTCCAGATTGCAACATGAAGAAATGTCAAACAAACAGTAATTAAGCATAATTATTTTTACGCGGGAAGCATTATGTAACAAAATCTTATAATGTCATCCAAGAATGCACTGAAAGCTAAATAAGGTTATAAAGGTGATAATGAAAAGTTCTCTTGAACAGGAGAACAGATCTGATTGTGTGCTAAAATTTGATCATAATGTAAAACCTTTATGTGCTATTATATATGTAACTAATATTAGGTTGATGCTAAACTATATCAGTGCAGTTACCCATAGAACAATCTTTGCTTTAATTATTTGTAGTAGAGCATTTTAAGTTCATTGGCGAATTGTTAATGTGCAGTTTAACACCTTTGTTAGTAGATGAACGATACTAACTATGGAAAATAACACCAATCAAACCTTGTTCAGATTGGACCAATAGGACACAATAACTGAGAAATGCTTTCTGTGGGTTTTCAGAAAACTCTTCCTGGGATATGACATTACACCCTTTGAATGCAATTAGAGAGACTTAGTAACATAGTAAGTTATGTAGAATAAAAGACAAACATCCATCAAGTTCAACCATTAAAGTCTATATATACCCTGCCTACCTGCTAGTTGATCCAGAGGAAAGCAAAAAGAAACCATTTGAAGCCTCTCCAATTTGCCTCATAGTAGGAAAAAAATCCTTCCTAACGGCAATCGGACTAGTCCCTGGATAAACATTTGATCCAGTTTTAGAAACTAATAACCACAAATCTGCCTTCCAATTAGTGGCATAACTTGCTGGTCTTTTATCAAAAACACTTATATGGGGATGGAGGTATTGGTGCTGGACTCTTCCTTCGCCAGTTGTAAGTATACTATGAATAAAAATAACGCCCATACCTGTTGTTCAAAAGTGGGGTGTTCCCAGTTTTATTATGGTGCTTTGGATGAAAACGATAGGATCAAATGTTTTGGGACAATATTTTTGTCCTGAAAGGTCTGATCCTATCCTGTGTGTCCACAGCTCCATAATAAAATTGGGAACACCACCCTTTTGAACTTCAGGTATTGGTATTATTTATAGTCATAGGATAACGTACTTTTGCCAGCCCCCCTGCAATAAAAACTCTTCAAAGGGGCCCAGCACATAGTGATGCCTACCTGGAACTATCTGCCCACCCACTCCCTGCCCCTTGCTGACATGCCAGTGGGCTCTGAATTCCCCTCATGCTTCCTCTGCTCCTTGGCTGCAGGTTGGAGAGCAGCTGGTGAGGGGGTATTTATTTTCCCTTAAATAACTATAGAGGAAGTGGGGTCTGCTTTCTCTATAGATACACCAGTGCCTCCAATATTCTATTAAGGGAGCATGAAAACTAAGTACAGTATACATTTTATACTTGACTTTTGTTCTCCTTAAAAGAAGAAGGAAAGCTGCTGAGGCATATTATTACCAATAGATAAGCCAAAAGTGCAAGCTAGAATGCTATATTTATCCTTCAGAATTCTTTACCATACCTGACAACAGTTTTAGAAGCTCTATTTGTTTGTTCAGGATAGCAGCTGCCAAATTTGCTCGGTGTGACATCACTTCCTGTCTGAGTCTCTCCCTGTTCACTCATAGCTCTGGGCTCAGATTGCAGCAGGGAGGGGAGGAGAGGGGAGGAGGAGCAAACTGAGCATGCTCAAGCCCTAGCCCAGGAGGTTTAAGCTGAAAACAGGAAGTCTGATACAGAAGCCCATGTATACACACTATAAGGAAAGAAATGCAGTATTTCTTTTGAGGACTCAGAGAGGATTTACTGGTGTATTTATATAGACCTTTCTGATAAAGCTTACTTTGTTTTAACCCTTCCTTCTCCTGCTGACTAGGAGCCAATGAAGCTGCTAGTATGGTTTTGGATTGTGGGAGGATACTAGGAGGAAACCCACACACAGAATGGGAGGACATACAAACTGCTTGCAGGTAATGCCCTGGCTGCAATCACACTCAGGTCCCCAGCACTGCAAGGCAACAATGCATGTATGCTCTTACATAACTGGTACTTGGAAAAGGGTCTCCAACTAACAACAGAAGGCAAAAAATGTCTTTGCTTGTGTTTAGTGGTGAGCTGAAAATATTTTGTCACGGTCCTGTGAACTTTATACATTTCAAACGCAGATTTCAACACACTACTTGATCCTTCTGTAATGTATGTCCCGTATCTTCCAACAAGAACATGTAATTCAGACTAGTATTGTAGAAGGGGAGAACATTTTATTGGTCACAGCTATAACATTTATGAAGGAGCACTTGTATCATCATTATCAATGAAAAAAACATCATATAAAATGTTTAGTGGAAGGCTGTTGTAAGTTGTCTTTGGCATATTAACAAGGAATCTTTCAATTGCAGTGCTTTCACCACAAAACAATGAAGAATTCCCTGGGAACCATGTTAATCCCACGGTCCAAGATATTCTGAAGATGTGAAAGAAAAAAAATGTTTGCAAGTGGGAACACAAATTATACAGTACATATACACAGTATATATTTATTTCTCTGTGATATTGTATTCCATACCTTTAGGGGCTTATTTACTAAAACTCTAATTAATTTATGAAAACAAATTTGACCAAACTCCCTTCCACAATTTGAACTCATTTATTAATAATGGTTCTCAAAAAAACTCAGAGCGACAAATCATTGAGAAAAGATCAAGGGCCAATTTGTATCATACGATTGACGCTACGAAAATGAGTTTTCACTGCGAGTTTTCTGGATTATTGGTTGAAAACCCAGAATTTTTCATTTTATATAGTACAGTTCACAATGTCAAGAAACAACTTCAGGGACATCTGCCATTGACTTCTACATGACCTTGACAGGTTTGAGATGGTGTATTTTTGGATTTAGATTTTTACCAGTTTTGGGGTGATGAATCTCTTTAAAAAAATTGAGTTTTTATTTTTCCATGAAAAATTTAAGTTTTCCCCCTAAAAACCTCATCCAGAAAAAAAACTGAGGTTTAATAAATGGGCTCCCTAGTGTTGGCTAGCATCTCTGTAAATATAGCTGATATTGTGCCACCAATCAGGTGGCTTTGTAATTAAGCTGCATGAATTCATATTGGTGGCTAATCAATCCTATTGGGTTTATGTAATGAATAAAGGGACATGATCGTCTCACCCACTAGACCACCAGGGAGAACCACTGGACCACCACTGTAAACTTTATTCATTACAGTTTATGTAATGTTTAAATGTTTCTTAACATTATGGGGCTTATTTATTAACATTGGAGAAAAACATCACTGGTGATGGATGCTATGGGTAACTGCACTGATACGTATAATTTAACTTCAGCCTAAAATGAGTTATATACATAATCAATAATAATAATACATTCAAGTTATCTCCTATATAACCCTATGTAGCGTTCGGTGCATTCTTGAGTGACATAATATTTTGTTACATAATACTTCCCACGTAAAAAAACAATTAAGTATAATTATTGTTGTCTTTGACATTTCTTCATGTTGCAATCTTGACATTAAGGGAGCATTTCTAACAGGTGAAAGCATGTTTTAAAAGTTATTTCTAATGTATTTATAACATTTCTCACACTAAGATGCCATAAGGTACCTTAATATAATCTTAATAAGTATGCCCCTTAATGTATGGTGATCTAAATGACATAAACTCCAGATTCCTATCATTCTGTACAATAGATCCCAATCCTTTACTATGAAATTGCTTTATATCAATGACTATTGTCCTTGTTTGGTCTCTTTTGGTAATGTGCAGGTCAAGCCAGTAGTCTCTGAGCAAGAGGCAGATTAAAATAACTATATAGCATTAAGTGCCATAGATTTATTCTGGGCAAGTTTTGAGCCCTAATTCTAAATACATTGGAAAGTTTTACTCCTACATTTCCATCCTATGTGCAGTGAATTTGTTGGCAGACTGGTTTAACTAGACTTTACTTTTTTTTTTTAAAGATATTGTCATAAAATAGTCTTTGAATATGGATAGTAATAATTTTCATAATTGGTCTGTTTCTTTGAATTAACATCTTTCCTTGCCTTCGATGATAAAGCTGAAGATAGCTGACCGCAGCTCAAACACAGAAGAATCAGCACCATTTAACAGAGGATGCCGAAAGAAGCAGACACTGCAAGCATCCCCACCATGGGTGCAATTATAGTTGGCACCTTTTTTGGAAAAAAATACCGGCCTTCCTATATGTAAGGAAAAGTCCCTTACCAGCGCGGCGGGGACGCCCGCCGCGCCGCCATCGGCGGGGACGCCCGCCACGCCATCCTTCCTCCTCTGTGCCGGTTCCCTAGTGCGAGCCGCGCGCGCACTTCCGGTTTATATAGGCGCATGCGCGCTGGCGTGATGACGTCAGCGCGCAATGGCGCGAAATTCAAAAGTATTTAAAGGCACATTTTTACCTTTTGCATTGCCCGTGATAGGTTTTGTTCCTGGTGCCTTGTACTTGTGCTGTAAAGCTTCTGATCTGTCTGTTACCTGTGTTTGACCCTGCCTGGCTGTTTTTGACTACTCTGATCTCTGGAACCTGACCCTTGCCTGAAACCGACCTTGAATTTGCTTAACCCTCCTGATTGACATTCTGGTTTTGACCCCTGCCTGTTATTGACTCCGATTCTGCCTTCTCCCATCTGATTGATTACCCGGATTTGACCCTTGCCTGCCTGACGACCCTAGCTATCTGCCCGCCTCGACCCGGCCTGTCTGACTACGAATCTGCCAACTCCTGTCTGTACCGTGACCATCGGCCTTAAAGACTTTATATACAGTCGTGCCCCATCGCTGGCCAGAACTCCTGCTCTGCACCTCTCGTTTAAGTCCAGGTGGCATCTGAGTAGCTGAGGGCTCCTCCCGAAGCCAAAGGCGGCCACACTACTGGTGAAGCACGAGCCTAGACCAGGGTGCCTAGCGTTTGTTCTGGAATTGGGTGCCGACCGTGACACTATATAATTTATCTTTCTTCCCTATTAATAGCATTGGGACCAACCATCATGTTTACCGGCCAGGCCAGTAAAATACTGGCCAGGTGGCAACCCTAAGTGCAACGAGCATCCCCATTGCACCCCCACTAGACCACCAGGCAAGTTCCCCACAGCTGTGACATCACTTCCCTTCTCTGGCCCACTGACGTCAATTGCATTATTCTCTCATGTACATCATTAGGGTTGCCACCTGGCCTTACTGTTAAAACAGCAGGCCCCGTATTACAAATTTACTGTCAATATAGTAACTAGTACATTTGTAATACCATTAAAGGCTCCTGGCCAGCCCACATGATCCACTGATCTACCCAGATCCACTGGAAAAGAACATTTTTCTCTTACCTTTTGCATGCAGGAGCTGCTGTGATGCCCTAGCTCTGTGATGTTGTAGCTCCTACTTCTGGTATCATCCCACCACCCTACATCATTGTTCCACTGCTTAATAAAAACATCAAACAATCAGAAGACTGAATGTTTCTGTTCTTATTTAAACAGAAGCAACATTATTAATGAAAACCCCACCCACTTGCCTGATACCCTAGACTGGTGCTCTTAATAGCAGAGAACTGGGGTTCTGTGAAAAGGCCACCATTTTTGTTGAAGTTTGATTTTTCATTCTACTTCCCATGCATGACTTTGGTCCGATGGTGCCCTAGATATATACAATATATATTTACAATATAGGCAATCAAGAGTCACCCCTCTAAAGCTGTCATCATAGACACAGGCTCTCAAGTGCCTATATGGGAAATACCGCCATGTTAAACAAAATAATATAGTGGATTGAGATGTGTATATGTGTGCGGGGTGGGGAGTAGTGGATATAGAACCATTCTGGATACTTTAGTTGCTCTTTAAGTTATATAAATCCTCTGTTTAAATAGTCATTCTTGCTTTGATGTTTAAAATACATTAAGACCTCCCGGGGACCCAACATTAACATCATATTACCATTATCCTTTCTCTCTATTCAGGCTGGACTCTTTGAACCACCTGGGCTGAATCATGCACATTATTCACTGTGGCCATTTTGTCTGACTCATCCGTAACATTGTCTGACTTGTCACGCATCTGCACTTAGGAATACTTTAAAAATAAACATGACATCATCAAATGCCTCACTTTTTTTTATTATTGCTCTCTCCTTAATTAAACAATAAGAAGGTCTATTTATTTGGTAGAATTCTTTCCTCTCAACCTATTAAACTTGTCGGTGTCCTTATTTCACTTTTGTACTTGAAAGCACTTCTTAACTAAACATAAACCCAAACAAAGCACATTTGGGATGAACACCCAAAAGCAACAGTTTGAAATCATTGGGGGGATGAGTAGGTTATGGAAAAATCTACTTGTCAAATACAAGCTATATTCATCTCTAATAAGAAACTATCTCAATGTTTAGACAGATACATTTATCTTTTCTTAGCGCTGAAAACATCTTCAAAGGGCATCGTCCTGAACCAGGCATAGCTGAATCATACTCAAATTAAACACATACCAATTGATGGAGAAATTTGTCCTTTCTTTTCTTCTACTTTGAAATGCATTATTTTAAATAGGCTGCTGATGACTTATCATGTTTAACTTTAAAGTGTAATGCTACAGATGGACATTAATTAGTACATTCCAAACAGCTCTTTAAAATTTGCACCAGAACAAAATTCTTTCTGCAAGGTAAAGATGCTTACACATCTAACTTTTATACAGTAAGTACATTATAATTAACTACAATATGGTAGATGTGTAGAACATCACACTTTATGTTCATGTGTGATCCAACTCATTCAAGTCTTTTTAAACTATAGCAGAATACTTCACAAGAATTACCATTAATTTCAATGGGAAAAGGTATGGTCATCTTTTATTGGTTGTGTCGTGGTGAGCTTCCAAGGCAAATGATTTGGAGACAAGGTTTATGCATTAATCAGTTTATAGAAAAGCTATTAGATAGTAGAAAACAAAGTCCCCTGTTGGCTTAGAGACACAAATAATGAGGCAAGACCATGGAGTAGCATGGTATAGCAATATATTCACAGGTATATTTATATAAAAGCACACAAGGGCCTGTGCCTAGGGAGGCACCTTTAAGGGGTGGACCTCAGGTGTCTATATAACAAATGTATTTTTTTTTTTTTTTTTTAAATTCCAGCTACCGGAGACCTGTTAGTAAATCCAGCTGAAAGGGGGGTGAGGGGTAAGGAGAGTATTTTTGGCCATCGCAGGTGGAAAATACAATATACATAACTGGTAGTGATGTCACTTCTGCAAACTGGGGGCATGCTGAGGTCCAGTTCCTAGGGTGGCACTGAACCTAAATCAGAGCTGTAGGTAGAATCAACAGGCCCAGATTGTATGGCAGACCACAAAGGTCCAGGCCTAGGGCAGCAAATATTGTGGGTCAGAATACTACCCGCATTGCCACTGGAAACTGTGCAAGATATTTTGACAGCCAATTGCCAATGGAAGTGATCTATTGTTTTGGAGCAGAGGAGGAAGTGTATGTGAGCAGCAGGCTTAGGGGAAGTGATCGATCATGCTGGAGCAGAGGAAGATCCCATGCTGGGTGAGAGGGGTTGTGGGGGGCAGGGCAAGGGAGAGCCCTGAGAATCAAGAGCTGAACATCTCAATAAGAACTGAACATTAAGCACATGATGATTTTTATTGGGTCTACAATTATAACAGCAAAATATTGTAACAGTAGCATGAAAAACAATAAAAGAATAATTTATCTGAAAAATGGTCTCCTGATGCAGAAGTCATTTGTGTCAGCGGGGGCCTCTGGCACCCACGGGGGGGTTGTAGTCAGGATCAAGGAGGAAGTCCTTTCCAGCGAGTCCAGGCGAAGTACAGATCAGGGGAAAATCCAATAACAAAGTCAGGTCCAGGCAGGGGTTCAATAGGCAGGCAGCAAGATTTCAAAGTCCAGGAACAGGCAGAGATCAATAACAGGAAAACAGGAGTCAATAACAAGGCTAGGAGACCCAGGAACACTATAGCCAGGTTGAGCTATACTCGGGCATTGAACCTGGGTCTCCGGCGTCCTTTTAAGTTTGAATTTGGCGCCAAAACGCGCCTGGCGCGGCGCGATGACGTCACGGCCGGCGCCGAAACCACGTGGCGGCTATGGGCGCCGCCATCTTGACTGCACCGCCGTGAAGGTAGGACGCGCCGCCCGGAGCTCCCGGAAAGGCTCCGGGCGGCGTCCGTGACAATTTGCTAGTCTTTGTACAACTCTATGTCTTGGTTTAAATAAATGACCCATGTCAACTTGAAATAGCTACATCGGGACTCCTTTGTGGGTGCCTATGGAATTCAAAGCTGAGTAGGTCTGATATTATTTAAAGAAAGTCAACTCATTTGATCAAAATTAGAATGGGACTAAACTGGCCATTTGCTTGTTGCCCCATTAAATGTTTTTATTATATTTTTTAATGGCCCCCAGATACAAAGGCTAGAGCATTAAGGGGTACAAAATCGTAGTGCTCATTCAATAAGCACTTGAGTATGGGTCATTGCTGGGCCCTGTTTAAATCCAGCATGTGGTGCAGAACCCAGCAGTGGGAGGTAAAACTCAGCCCTCATTATTGCTTGCCACAGGTTTACCCTAACCCTTGATGCAAGTACACTTAGGGACACATAAAGCACTTGGGGTTGTGGTCTGGGAATGTTGATGGGCTCAAGATAGCCCTGTCCTTGTAGGAGTGCAGGACTCCATTGTGGCCTGTGTCTTCCAGTACCACTAACTTGTTTTTGAACTTTGAACTCAACTAGACCATTCCTAACCTACCCATCAAGTACATAAATGAAATGATGAGGAAGAGGGGAGGGGGACAGTCCAGTATTACGAACTAGTAAACATTAAAGTACACTTACCAATACTGTCAGGGGGTCCAGGTGCGCACACCCCAGACGTTCAGCTTGGGGAGGTAATAATATACAATCCAAATTTAGGAATGGCACAAAAACGTTGCAAATAAAAAAAATTTTATTCCACAAAAAGGATCATCTCAAAAAGGTAGCCTTTTGAGCCTATGATTAAGTGCCCAAAAAGGCACAAAAGGCATAAGGCTACCTTGTTGAGATTATCCTTTTTGTGGAATAAAACTATTTTTATTTGCAACACATTTTTGGAGTGAATTCCAGTTTTTGTGCCATTTGGATTGTGATTGTATAATATTACCCCTCAAGTGTTTTTCTTAGAGAAGAATCAGTCTTACTGTATGTAAAGGTGTATATTTTCTCTGTATCTTGGCTATTCCCTGTAACTACTGTATAATGTGGTGTGGGCAGTAGTGCATGCACATGATGGGTGACTGGAGTTCATTTTAATTATATTTATAAACTTTTTTTTCAAATAAACAAATGTTAGTTGACCTTGAAAATTTAATGAGGGGACACAATCAGGTGACCAGATTTTACCATATTGGGAAGTATAGAGTGGCTTCCATGACCTCTAGTTTTAAGTTGCTCTGTAAATGATAATATTTTTTATTACTTTTATAACCTTGGATTTCCTGAGGAAATCTCTTGCAAAGTTTTTAATGTGTGCAGGTATGGGACCTGTTATTCAGAATGATCAGGACCTGGGGTTTTCCAGGTGATACATAATTTTGATCTTCATGCCTTAAGTCTACTAGAACATCACGTAAACATCAAATAAATCCAATAAGACTATTTTGCTTCAAGTAAGGATTCATTATATCTTAATTTGGATCTAGCACAAGGTGCTGGTTTATTACTACATAGAAAAAGGCCATCCTTTTTCAAAATGTGGATTATTTGGATAAAATGGAGTCTATTACCTTGCTGTAATATGGCGCTTTCTGGATAAAGTATGCAATACCTACAAATGCCAGACTGTGTGGTAGTACCAGCAAGCTTTAGACATTACATTTTAGTGAAAACATTATTCCATTTGGGGCATAAGATCAATTTACTGCAGGAGAAGCAAATTAGGACCTGAATAACTGAAAGTAAAAACTGATTTACAAGGGGTAATCAGTGAGGACAGGTGGCCAGACATTTCTTTCTCAGCAAAATACACAGCCCTAGGCAAGGTATTCTCTCATGAATGAAGGCCACCCAACTGCAGATGTCTAATAAGATGAGACCAGTGCGTGCGACACAAGGGGACTACTTTAGCTTAGTAGGGTGAAAAAAAATCATAATTGTTGCAGTTAACTCAATTACTACTATACATGACAAAAGGGGTCTAAATGTAGCTTGGTCTTTAAATAAATAATAATGCCTCGTAAGGCACATCTGCAACATTTTGATCCAAGGAGATTTACTTATAAAACAATTTGCTGAGTAACATAATCAAATAAGTGTCATTTTGCTAACACAGCCAGATAAACCATGGAATGGAGCAGAGTAATGAATATATTTCTGGGAAACTGTTTCTTGCAGCCAGTGTAAACATATATATTTTTAAAAGAGCTGGCAAAAGTTTGAGAAGCCTTTATAATTCATTCCATACTTGGGGAAGTGTAAAGAAGGGTGACATAATCCTATTACAGCCCTGACAGACTCAGAAAGCAGAAAATGGATTTTTGACCCTACAGCAACTGTTTTTTAGCTTTCAGGTACTGAGCTTTATTCGAACAAGATATCATCCATTAAACTGAGACATATTTCTCTGGTTTCTTACCCTTTCTAGATGTGTGTCTGCTCAGTACAACTGTCTGTATCATAGTAAAGATCAAATACAAGGTATTGTTTTAATTTCACAGACAAAAAGGAAATCATATTCTAAAAATATGGATTATTTTGATATAATTAGGTCTATGGGAGATGGTCTGTTGTAGCTTTCTGGATAATGGGTTTCCAGGCAATGGATCCCATACCTGTACTGTAAAGTACTGTCTAATACAAACAATCTGTTAGAGTCTAGAGCCCCTACCCTGTACTGGAAACTTGTCATGCTTAGTACTTCATCTCTATATCTTTATTATGATATAAAAATAAGACAAAAACATGCTTCTATGTAGCTTTGTAGCAAGTTTCAGAAGGGTTACATTAGCAAAATAAAATACAGCTGAGCTGTGTAGAATACATTGGTTTTAGCACTAATTCGAGCTAAACGTAAAGTAATGGTTCTCCTTTAGGGTAGTGACACACAGGCAGATTTGGGGAGATTTAGTCGCCTGCGACTAATCGCTTTTTCTTCTGGGCAACAATCTCCCTGAACTGCTTTCCTGTGCCATACGGTCAGCTGGAATGTAGAATCTCTAGCGGTATGGCACTCGCATCGCTACCTCATAAGGCAATTTCGGGCGACTGTGGAAAACGGCATGGCGAGAGAGCTATACCGCTAGCGATTTTACATTCAATCGGGCTGCATGGCACTGGAAGGCAGTTCAGGGAGATTGTCGCCCAGAAGAAGACGTGATTAGTCGCAGGCGACTAAATCTCCCCGAATCTGCCCGTGTGTTACTACCCTTAAGTTACCTTTTAGTATGTTATAGAGTAGCCAGTTCTAAGCAACTCTTCTTTATTTATTATTTTTTTTAGTTTATAGTTTAATTATTTTCTCTTCTGACTCTTTCCAGCTTTCAACCCCATCCAAAAAATAAATCTTCTGTAAGGTTACAAATATATTGTTATTGCTACTCATACTTCTATTCAGATCCTCTAATATTCATATTCCAGTTACTTATTCAAATTAGTGCATCATTGCTGGGGTAATTTGGACAGAAATTTGACAATTTTTTTTGACAAATTAGATTTTCTACTACAAACTGGAGAGCTACTGATTAAAAAATGAAATAATTCAAAAACCTAAAATAATACAAAATGAAAACCAATTGCCAATTGTCTCAGAATATCAAATTCGACCAATCAAAATTTATTAATAGAATTTTTTCAACTTGTGCAAATTGAAACAATCCGAAAACTCTAATCAAATTTTTGATTCTAATTATAAAAACTTAATTCAAATGTAAAAAACTCGATGTCAGGAAGGCTGCACACATTGATCCCTGGACCTCTTCCATTGACTTATACTGTAATTCAGCAGGATTTAGGTGGTGAATAGTCGAATTCCAGTTCTTAAAACACCAGAGTATGATAAATCTCGAAATTTGAATACAAATTTTAGAGTTTTTAGCAAAAGGATGATTATAAAATTTTAATTCAAATTAAACATGAACTTCTTTCTGTAATTTGCTTTGATTCTTTATCCCTTCTCCGTCTCATTGATTATTTTGTACATTGTTAAAGCATTTTCCAACTGTGTTTAAATATATTGTATTAAGTTCATGACTAAATATACTCCTGACGCCTACCTATTGGAGCTATGCCCAATACATTTATTGAGGCCTGGCATTATGTTAAGATATGTACTTTAGCTCTGTGTGGTTTTGGTATATTGGGAATATTACTTCTGCTTGTATTCCTGGTTTTGTGCTCTGTCTATAGAAACCAGAGCAAGAAAAGCACAGTAAAAATAACTTTTAATATTAAACTTGACTTTTTGAGTGCTGGATGTTATTAAAATATTAGTGCTGTGTGTAACTGATGTGAAGTATGAAATATACAGTTGTGTTACGATCCTCCTTATGATTGTGTTGTTGCATTACTTTAGGCTTATATACATGTTGTGACAATAGGGAACCAGTGGTGTAACTTCCAGGGCCTGGGCTCTCCCCGTGTAAAACATAAATGGGCTCCCTAATAAAATTGCAGGTGACAATGGGAGCAAAATTGTGGGTAACCTGTGACCTCCTGCCTTCCACAAAATTGTGGATTACAACTGAGAGTACACACCCGCACTAGGCTCCTAAATGTCTTGGCTACTTGCCACTTACGGGTTACTGGGCCCACCAAGAACTTTTTATAAAGGCCCATCTAGTCCTGACGTTGCTACTATGGCCCTGATCTGTTATATCATCCACTGGGGTAATCTTCTCCTGGGAGAACAGAAATGCTAAGCTTACTGGCATTTTCTGAATAACTGCACATAATCTCACTTATCACTAGGAGGCAGATTTACAACATTTATGTGAATAATTCGAAGTTCGATCGAATTCAATAGAATTCCGATTGAACGATTTTATCGGACATTCAAATATGCAAATTTGGCCACTTCGATTATCGAATACAAAAAATTTGAGCGTATTGAATAGATTGAATAATCGGATATTCGATAATTTGACCATTCGATGATTGAAATACTTTAACTTTAAAATTTTATTCGACTGAATCATACGATTTTTTCGTGAAATCAAACAATCGGTATTCGATCGTAAGTTTTTTGTGAGAAATCGAAAAGCGAAGAAAAATAGCCTAAAACTATTCGATAAGCATTTGATAGTCGAATGCTTATCGAATTTCGACCGAATTAGAGGGCTAAAAGCCCTCGAATTAGTGAAGCGTAGATGTTAAATATGGAATTGGCTCTTAACTGGCAATATCCTTTGTGGTTGGTATTCTCAGGCCATTAGCTTCATAAGTTATACCCATACAGGAAAAAATATACCTCTGCAGCACCTCTTTGTTGCAAAAGGTGAAAGCTTGAATTTATTACGTCAAACAACCAGGTAACATTTCAAGCTAACTCTTACCTTCTCTCAAGCCTTAAGAAAGGCCTAGAGTAAGCCCGAAATGTTGCCTGGTTGTTTGACCTAATAAATTCAAGTTTTCACTTTTTGCAATAAAGAGGTGCTGCAGAGGTATTTTTATCCTGTATGCATATGCAAACTAGGGATGCATCAAATCCAGGATTCAGTTCATGATTTGGCCAGGATTCGGCTTTTTTCATTTGGATTTGGCCAAATTCTTCTGCCCCACTGAACCGAATAATAATTTGCATATAAAATTATGGGCGGGGAGGGAAATCGCATGACTTTTTGTCACAAAACAATTCAGTAAAAAAAAAATTTCTCCTTCCCATCCCTAATTTGCATATGCAAATAAGGATTTGGATCCGGTTTCACGAAGGATTCTGTGGTTTTGGCTGAACCCAATATAGTGCAATCATAATGCAAACTGTGGTGTTTGTGCAAGGTGCCTGTAGGTATCACTGTTATACTCTACTGATCCTTGGCTAGCAAAACACAACACAAACCCCTGGCAAGGGTTTCGGACTGGTTTGCACCCAACCTACGTACAAGGTTAAATACGGTGGCTGAAGCACACACGATTTTGTAAATCATACCCAAACTTCAGCCAAAATGCAGTAACCAACTTTGCCCTTCCCTATATTTCTTACTAGGGCAAATGCCTCACCCTGTGTGATACTGGGGGGGACTTTCTGCTATTAGCTGAACATAAACATTGCATAGAGCTGTTGGCCATAATACGTAGGTGCAAATTTACTAAGCACAAAGCGTCAATTCTCAACTTCGCAAATTCACTAAGAGTGTCCCTGGCGAAAATTCCCTAGCAAAGTAGATGTACTTGCGCAACTTCGCACCCTTACGCCAGGTGAAATTGGGAAATTGACGAAGGGATGTAACTTTGCTAATTCACTAAGATGAAAATTTTTGTGAACGTTAACGCGGCCGTCTTTTACCTTTTGTTGGTCTTAAAAACAGCGAAATTTTTTTTTAGGGTTACCCTCCTTCCCCCCCCTACATTTCCTAACATATGGCAACACAACTATACAGGGGGCACATGTTTAGGGCAATAGGACAACTTTATTTTATTTATTAAAGGTTTCCTGGGCTTGTGTAGTGGAATGTAGTGGCTGTAACATATACTTCTATTATACTCTTAAGTTAGCGCCGTATGCAAATTAGGCATCGCTAGTGTAAATGCGCTTTGCCTGGCGAAGTAACAGTAGCGCTACTTTGCTACCGTTCGCCGCCCTAAGTGCAAATTCGCATCTTAGTGAATTTGTGTAGCGCTGGCGAAAATTTGCCTGGCAAAGTGCGGCGACCGCCTATGAAGCCCTTGCTAGCGCATTTTCGCACTTTAGTTAATTTGCCCAATAATGTGCTGCTCCCCACTCTGTTTTAACACAGCAAAAGCCTAGTATTTAGTAAATAGTTGTTACATACAGTATAAAGTATGCATTTATGTTTTGCTAAATAAGCCGCCCCTTGTAACTAGCCGCTTGCTGCAGCCTGAGCCTGACTCATGGCAGTAGCGATCCTGTTTGATTTCATCCTTGGAATGGTTAGTTTGAGCCCCCAACACGTGGAATTGAAATTTGAAGTTATAATATTGAGACGTGGTCAGATTAATCCCTGTAATAAATAAACATAAAATGTATAAATCCATGTCGGTGGCAAAATAAGACTATTGTTTTGAGTTTATATTTTAATGTTTTTAGTAGACTCAAGAAAAAGCAGTGAAGGAACGGCAGCTTGGGCACCAGTAATTTCTGGCCTGAAAATTGCGTACGGAGGGGGGCAGTGCCGGATTTGCACGGTCATGTCGCTCGCACCGCACTAATGCTCGCTGGTGCAGGAGCGCCAGTGCACCCTTAGCATCGGCACTAAAAATCTGCCGTCCTAGGCCCAGATTATATGGCCTTGCCACAAATTTGGGCCTGGTGGTGGTGGGCCGTCCGCATGTCCCACACCAGGACCCGCCCCTCTCTAGTTACGTTACTGAGAAAAGGTGATCCAAATTACAGAAATATCAATTATTCAGAAACCCCAGGTGTATTTTATAATAATCCAGGGCACAAGTGCAAGAGGACCTCCCCTGGGCAGCAATCAATTCAAGAAACATTCTCCAGGTCTCTGTTCTCTAAAAAGGTAGAAGACCTGTTATCCAGAATGCTCGGGGTCTGGGGTTTTTATTTCCATAATTTGGATCTTCATACCTTAAATCTACTAGAAAATCTTGTAAACATTATATAAACCCAATAGGCTGGTTTTGCTTCCAATAAGGATTAATTATATCTTAGTTGGGATCAAGTACAAGCTACTGTTTTATTATTACAGAGAAAAAGGAAATCATTTATAAAAATGTGGATTATTTGGATAAAAATGAGTCTATGGGAGATGGCCTTTCTGTAATTTAGAGAGTTCTGGATAACAGATACCATATCTGTACTTACATATATTAACTACCCCTTTATATGTGTGTTTGCTCATGTGTACAAATATTTGTGTTTATGCATTAATTAATTACATATTATTTTAGAGATTTAAAAACAGACTTGCTGGTGTACCTGATAAACATACCGTACTCCTTCGCTTGTTATTGTTCTTTTAAACATCGTGGTGCAGCTATTTATTTAACACTGACAGAATCTATTGCAGTATATAGCTATTTGAACTGTCTATTTTTTTTAATAACAGTGATTTCTTTGCTTGATCTATGTAGAACCAGAACAATTGGTAGATTATTGTGTGCTGTTCGTTTGGTTTCACTTAATATATTACTGCTAGGACTGTTTGTGTGGCATTTGTACTGTGCACGAAACATGGAACTATTCCAAAGTACACCTAAACTAATCACAAGTGGTTTATCCCAAGCACCCCCACGCCCTAAAAATAACACCAGACCTATGACTTAATACTTTTACTTTCAATGGAACTATTCATAACAATAGCGGAGGAAAATAAACCCCAGAGTGGTTCCTACATTGGAACGTGGCGTCATTTTCCTTGTGCAGTTGAATTCACTATAAGCTTTCCGAGTTATGACAATATTAGGATCTAGTTATTCTTAAAGCAGTCACTATTGCTGGTCTAGACAACACTGCAAAAAAGATCTTAAAACAGCAAATGTTCTACCACTGAAGTCCTTTTTATTATAGCATTTATTTAAAAAAAAGAGGGAGAGATGAATTACTTAATTAATATAAACTTATTAATATTTGCATGCATATTTTTTTTTTATGTGGAAAAGTACGTACTTAGGTTTTATTTTCATGTTATAAAGTTTAAAGGGCAAGTCAACCCCAAAATAAAAATTTGCCTAATAAAAAGAAAACATTGGTAGGATTACAGTGCTGCAAATGGGCGTCGTCAGATTGCAGGATTGCATCAACTAGCCAATGCAGTCCTGGATCACAGAAAAAAATCTAACTTGCCCAACTGATATCTGGCCGATTTTTGCCCTGATATGGATCAGGAGGACCCACACATGAGCAGATAAGCTGCTGAATAGGTCTAAAGGAACGATATGTGCCTGTGTATGGCCACCTTAAAGGGATCCTCTCATGGGAATTTTTTTTTTCAAAATGCATAAGTTAATAGTGCAGCTCCAGCAGAATTCTGCATTGAAATCCATTTCTCAAAAGAGCAAACTGATTTTTTTTATATTTCATTTTGAAATCTGACATGGGGCTAGACATATTGTAAATTTCCCAGCTGCCCTAAGTGATGTGACTTGTGCTCTGATAAACTTCAATCACTCTTTACTGCTGTACTGCAAGTTGGAGGGATATCTCCCCCTCCCCTTTCCCCCCCAGCAGCCTAACAACACAACAATGGGAAGGTAACCAGATAACAGCTCCCTAACACAAGATAACAGCTGCCTGGTAGATATAAGAACATCACTCAATAGTAAAACCCATGTCCCACTGCGTTACATTCAGTTACATTGAGAAGGAAAAACAACAGCCTGCCAGAAAGCAGTTCCCTCCTGAAGTGCTGGCACAAGTCACATGACCAGGGGCAGCTGGGAAATTGACAAAATGTCTAGCCCCATGTCAGATTTCCAAACTGAATACAAAAAAAATCTGTTTGCTGTTTTGAGAAATGGATTTCAGTGCAGAAGTCTACTGGGGCAGCACTATTAACAACACCATTTCCCATGCCAGAATCCCTTTAAGTTATCCAGCAATGACAGGTCTGTTAATCAGTTGCCTTTTCTTACATTGTATCAATGTAAGAATAGACAGGGACAAACACTGCTTTCAATAGCAATACATATATACAAATAACTTAAAAAAAACATTGAAAATGTGTAATGAATGTACATTGCAAAGTTGCTTAGAATCATGCTTTCTTTTATTAGGCAAAAAATATTTTTTTGAGTTGGCATTACCTTAAAGGGGTTGTTCACCTTCAAACAACTTGTTTTCAGATACATCACCAGAAATAATGACTTTTTCCAATTACTTTCTATTTTCTATTTGTGACAGTTTTTCTAATACTGAAGTGTAAAGTATCATTTTCACCTTCTAAATCAGCTTTGGGTGGGGGGGTCGCTGACCCCCCGAAACTTTTACATGCATACATATAGTTGATCCATTTCTTATATTTGTCCCTGCTGAACAGAATCCCTGGATTTCATTACAGGCAGCTCTTAGAATTGATACAATAATTGCTAATACTCCAGAGATGTTGCTGTGAAATGTATCAATTAAATGTTGCAAAATTGTATCAGTTTAGAGTCTGCACCTGAATTACTGAGCTGCCAGACACAAACACCAGAGACACCAACATTCAACTTTAACTTTAAAACCAATAAATAATGCAAAGTAATTGAAAAAGGTGGGGAACAATCTGAAAACAACTGAACTGAAAAAAGGTGAACAACCCCTTTAAAGGGGAAGAGAAAAAAAACTCAACAGAGACATTAGCTGAGGTTGTTAGGATGTCTGGGATCAGGACCAACATTTAATACTTTAGGTCAGACTGCCCCTTAGTACATGAAAAGATGTTCTTTTTTGCTCCAAGGGTTCTCTGATTATTGTCCACATGCCTTGAGCTTAGGCCTCTTATAGGGTTGTTGATTTTTTACAGAAACTATACAAGTAGGAAGGAGTGGGCAGTGACATTAATGGAGTTGTGACTTCGAAGGAGGTGGAGCGAGACAATATGCACCAGGGCAGGAACTAGGAGTAGGCAGAAGAGGCAAGTTCCTAGGGTGCAAAGTTAGAGGGGCACCAGGCAATGTACCACTTCTGCCACCTTTCCCTAGTTTGGACCCTTGTGCCCCCACCTGTGGTATCAAACCCGGGTATTTTGGCCACGTGTGCTCCTCCGCGCATATGCATGTACTTTTGCACTATTGATGAAGAGGGGCTCTGGAGCTACCTCCGTTCCAGATAGTAACATAGTAACATAGTAAGTTAGGCTGAAAAAAGACTTGCGTCCATCAAGATCAACCTTTTTTTTTTTTTAAATTTTAACTGCCTAACTGCTAGTTGATCCAGAGGAAGGCAAAAACCCCATCCTAAGCCTCTCCAATTTGCCTCAGAGGGGGGGAAAATTCCTTTCTGACTCCAAAAAGGCAATCGGACTAGTCCCTGGATCGATCATAGTAACTCCATGATTCCCACAGTGGCCTGTGTTAAAAGGCTACAGTTAGATAAATATTCATGCTGAAGTGGGAATGTAGTTTTGACTCATTGGATGCAATTTAGTCAGTTCCAAATCGCCCTGGCAACTGCAACAAGGCTAGAATTATGGAGGGGAAAATCACTGCGCTGATGCCAATTGTGTCTGAGGTTTGAGTCTCTCCAGTCCAACACGACACACAAACACACTCTACGTATACACTATGGGACCTATTTACTAACATTTGAGTTTCTTTTTTTCTCAAATTGTAGAAATTTGAGATTTATTAAGTGTAAAAACCACAAGTAACCATAGGCAGAGGGTGATTTTTTTTTGTTTGGGTAGGCTAAGTCTAATGTTACTTTAACAGTTTTTTCAACAGTGATTTTCCGCTGGCAGAAACAGCTGATTCACCCCCATATTATAAGCATTGGAAACAGCTGTAATTCACATGTCTGAGCACACCTGGAGGATTTTTGTCTAAAAATGCACTAAAATCTGAAATCTGTCCATTGTCTGACTTGAGAAGAGCTACTAACTGATGGGCCCACACGCTGCATATGAAGCCCAGACTATTTTGAAAATCATATGCATAGCACTCTCTTATTATCAAAATTATAGAAAAAGTTCAGTTCATCCACATTACTGGAAATCAGGGCTAATGATTGGCTTGTTTAACATTAAAGAGGACCTGTCACCTTGAGACATGAGTAAAATATTTATTTTCCATCCTTAGTTAAACCCTTTAGTCAGCTGTTTTTGTCTATATCTGAAACGGATTAGAAAATATCCTTCATGTAAAAAGGGCTTCATAGGAGCTGCCATGTTTAAACACCCCTTTGTTTTCCGTGTGTGGGCTGTGCCAAACTGCCAAATCTCATTCATGCTTAGTCAGAGTATACTCTATGATAGACAGGCTCTGTATAACTCATGTCACACCAGGACTTGATATTCTATGGGAATTATTTGAAACACCTTCTATTGTTCTATTCAGATTGTGTGGGCTACTCCAGCCACTAACAACTGCACAAACTGGTGATATCGTGAGAGGAGTCTGCAGGACTGATTCTACCCATGATGCTTTGCTCTCCTGACTTTCTGGAAAGTCAGGGCTTCAGTTAGTGTCTCATGGACATTTTAAAAGTAGTTATAAATTGAGAATTAGTGAGATTTGAGCATAATAAATAGGGGTATGTGGTTTGTTTTAAAAGTTTTATTTCCTTCCTAGTGTTAACTCAATCATGACAGGTTTCCTTTAAAGCATGTTTATTGATCTACTTTCACATAAAACACAAGACATATCTTAATTGTCATTTATGGGAGATTGTATACAAACAAAGTATAATGCAGATGTATTTTGGTCCCCTCATAAAAAACAGTAGCTGCCCTTTCACTGCAGTATCAAAGTAATACAATATAATAGTAGATGACTTTGAGAAAAAAACTTTCATTGAACCATCAACACAACATTTGTGCGTAAGTGAAAGTAGCCGAACTGATCTGTTAGCTGATCCAGAGAAAAGTGAATTGAATCGATACAATAGTTGCTAATATTGCTCATATACTGCTAAATATTTTAACAAATTTTATCAACTAATTGTAGCAAATTGTTACAGTTCAGATGCTCCTGTATCACTGAGCTGCCAGACTGAAACCCCAGATACAGGAACATTACATTTTAAACTTCAATTTTGGTACACATCCCCTTTAAGGAAACAGTCACCAATATCCCAATGGTTCCATTGAACTATACAAATAGGTGTTGGATAAAATTCACAGAGGTGTGAAAGTGAGATCTGGTCACAGTGATGATATAATGGCTACATCACATCTTTATACCTTTCCAGTTTCAGATAACACCTACCTGAACAGATCAATGGAACTACCATTCACTATTGATGGTATTTTTTTGGCCCTCCCCCAGACAAACTCAAATAGACAAATCAGAGGATTTAAAAATTTTTTCTTTGAAATTTTTTTAAAAAATTTTATGCAATCAATTTTGGAAGGCTTAGCCTCCCCAAGCCTTAATGAAAATCCGCCTATACAAGTAACCCTAATACAAAACATCAGCAAGTAAAGGCAGTAGAGATTCTATAGAAGTCAATGGAAGCTGCACTGATCCTATTGGACTTTTTTTTTTTTTAACCGTAGCCATTCAGACTTTCAGATGTCTTTGAATTTTTTTTTTACTAGAAATCGTCTGAAAAACTAAAAGTTTTCATGTTTTTTTTGGTGCATCATTCAGCATTTGTTTCTGTTTGTCTACTATCTGAAAGTCGCCCTCTTGACCTGTCTGTTACCTTAATATTACCTTAGAATAGTGGTGTGGTGCTGGCCCAAGAGGTGTGGTGTGAGCAAGACGGAAGAAGGGCCAGGGGAGGAGGAGGACTGTGTGGTTGTCAAAAAGCTCTAATACCACTAAAATTGTATTGCTAATAAATGGGCCTCTCTTTCACTCTCTCTATCAAGATAAATGTATTGATACCCCAAATCCATTCTGGATTTAATTTCATATAGCTTTATTGGATAAACCACAAGACCTTGGGTATTTTAAGAACTGGCATTCAGTCTTGGTACCACATGGTGATCTCCTATTCTGATAATTTGTTAGTTTCCCTGAGATTTCCCCCTTCTCTGGCATCTAGTCCCCCTGTAAGACCTCTATTCTAATCATTACTCCCGAGCCCTTGAATTTCACAAGACTTTTCTCTCCTATTAAATTCCCTCCCACATATTGGCTGAGCAGATCTGGGCTCATATGTCATTTTGCAGGCTGTTATTTTGGCATGTCTGTATATATGGCCATGGTATTAGTCATCTGTAGTGTGTTTCCTAAATCTCCAGCAGTTACATTCTGTCACATCTCACATGTGGGATTTCTGTGTCTAGAGAGAGCATAAAACTATACTGCATAGGTCTGTTATGAATTTTCATTTAATACAGTATCAGTGATACCTTCAAGTCTGATGCCTGCAGTTCCTAAAAATAGAAGCATCATATTTTATGCCAAGGATTATAGACAAGGATTTGGTGGCCAAGTTGAAAAGATGTGTGTATATTAACATGGTATAAATATTTGTACACTATTTAAAATAAAATATCCAGTCTGCACTTGGTATTGCGGTAGTTTTTCTTTACGTTCAAGGCCTGTGTTCCAGCATTTGGTTAGGACTTCCTCCAAAAATCAAGCTGATTTTAGAAAAATCTGTGATCTTAGTTGTCTTTCTACATGAAAATATAGAACAGCAAATAAATGTTTACCCAAAATCTGCCTTTAAGAGAAGGGGTGCTTTCTATTGATGTGCAGGCTGACAACGATTTGACCTGGACCTGGCCCTAAACCACCCTCTCCCAGTTCACTCCCAACCTGAACCTGCCCAGTACTTCTATTTGTAGGCTCGAACATCTCTGATGTCATGGAAGGAGGCAAATGGACACTGTTAGAAGAAGAAGCCGGCACAGGAAGGTTGCTGCAAACTGTGTTGGGAAGCCAGTTGGAACCTGACGAACCTGTGGGTAATCCTGCAGGTTCTGAGAGTGTTGAGGTGAGCAGTAACGAATAAAGATCAAATTTGTCTGGGGTAGAATATTTGAGCAGTCATAAACCGTGTTACCTTATACAGCAGAGGTCATAAATTCTATTCCAGCCAGGGCATGATCTTGAAGATATTTAAAATATCTGCCAATGTTAGTACGGATCCCCTCCCACACACCAAAAACATAGGAAGCTGAACTGGCTCATGATCAAATTGAAGTTAGCATGTGTAAATATGATAGTGATTGTAGATTATACGCTCTACTAGGGCATGGAATGATGTATAATTCTTGTGTTATATCTTGTCTTTATGTAAATGAATTATAATAGTGATATTGCAAGTAACAGGCTTGAGATATCCTACGGTATATAATGAATCTAACGGATGGTCCCTTTAGGCATGGGACAAACCCAAGGTACAGTTAAAATAAGGTTTAGTGTTTTTTACATAGTGGGATCTGGGATTACCAAAAGGAGTGGCTACAGTAAATAAATGCAAACTAAATAGACTACATTGACCCAAATATTTTTTTTAAATTATGACTAATCTAATGATCTAATTCCTTGGATGTTTCCAGCAAAGAGGCTTCACCACAGACTGTGCCTATCCTACTATCTGATGTTCACAAAATCCCACAGGAAAATACTTAGCCCAATCACAAACTCAACAAATAGGTACATGACACACAAAGCACTTTGACTGGTGTTTTATTATGAAGTTGGTTTAAGGACTGTTGTGCTTGCCTTTTCAGAAGGATTTTTTTCACTTGAAGATGGCTTCTGTCGCTTGGCGTTTAATAGCAGGCGACAATCTCCCCGAACGTCCTTCTCCCTGTCCGTCGCTAGTTTAAATGGATTTCAGGAATCGCCCAAAGTTTCCTCACGAAGTAACTACGGACGATTTTGGAAATCGCCGCGCCGCATGTGCACAGCGCTGGCGCTTTACCATTTAAACTAGCAACGGACAGGGAGAAAGAAGTTCGGGGAGATTGTCGCCTGCTATTAAACGACAGGCGACAGAATCTCCCCGAATCTCCGTCTGTCCCCAGCCTAAAAGTTAGGTAAGTTTAACCTTAATGGGCATATAAAATGTCTTTCTTTAACTTCATCTACTATGTAATTATGTAAATATGCGGAAGTGCTCTAAGTGGGAACAAAGGCAGTCAAAACTCAGCTGGGTATATCTTTGGTGAGCTTGAATTTTGCTTGCTGTGATCTTTCACATTTGTCTATTAACCTAAGTTACATAGTAACATAGTAAGTTAGGCTGAAAAAAAGAAATTCCTGAAAAGAAATTCCTTCCTGACTCCAATGCTAAATTACTATTATACACTACTTTTCTTCTTTATTTTCATGTTCTGTTCCACCTGTCATGAGTGCTATCTGGCTCACCTTAACTTTCCATTGCCTCACCAAGATGGAGATGCTTATTTGCATAATTCCACTTTTTGTGTGCACGGTGTTCTTGAGATAAGATGGAGCTTCCTCTATAGCAGGGATCCACCTGTGAGCCATAATCAAATGTAAATAAAAGTTGGAGAGCAACACAACCATGCAAAAAGTTTCTGGGGGTGCCAATTATGGGTTGCGATTGACTATTGGTAGCCCTATGTGGACGGGCAGCCTAAAGAAGACTCTGTCTGGTTTTTATGCAACCAAAACCAAGCCAGGAATTCTAAAATAAGCACCTGCTTTGAGGCCACTGGGAGCAACATCCAAGGTGAGCAACATGTTGCTCATGAGCCAGTGGTTGTGGACCACTGCTCTATAAGGTCCATGACCACATACTGTCAGGGCAGCTCAGCCTATTTAAAGGGGTTGTTCATCTATGAGTTAACTTTTAGTATAATGTAGAGGGTGATATTCTGAGACAATTTGCAATTGGTTTTAATTTTTTATTGTTTGTGGTTTTATAATTATTTAGCTTTTTATTCAGCAGCTCTCTAGTTTGCAGTGTCAGCAATTTGGTTTCTAGGGTACAAATTACCCTAGCAACTCTGCATTGATTTGAATAAGAGACTGGAATATGAATAAGAGATGGGTTGAATAGAATGATAAGTAATAAAAAGTAACAATAACAATACATGTGTAGCCTACAGAGCATTTGTTTTTAGATGGTGTCAGTGACCCCCATTTGCAAGCTGCAAAGAAAAAGAAGAAAATTGCAAATCATTAAAAAACTATGAAAAATAAATAATGAAGACCAATTGAAAAGTTTCTTAGAATTGGCCCTTCTACAATATACTAAAAGTTAACTTGAAGGTGAACCACCCCTTTAAGATGAATAGTCAGGAGAAAAGATAAAGTACAATAAATGATATTCAAAGGGTTAAAGAGTCTCTTAGTCAAATATCAGGTTAAGGTCAGGGCAGGCAGCAATCAGACTAGTCAAGCAGTAGAGTGGGAACCAGAAAAAGCACACCCAGCAAAATACCTATACTAAGGACTGATGCTGGGCATTTTATTGTAAATTTATCATTATGAAGTCACATGCTAATGTTCCTGTGCACAGAATTTACATTGTGGCCACGTTATAGACAGCACTTGTCATACTGCCATGTTTATTTATTCTGCAAGACTTGCTTCTGTTGGCATTTCTACTTCTCTGTCACAGGCATCTTTGGACTTGGGTGGCTGTTGTAGAATCTGTTTATCATTATCAATGGACAGAATTTGAAGCTCCCCAGTTGCTGATATTGCATTTATTTGATTGAGCTTTTCAAAAGATTCAGAATTGATATCTGTAAATGTAAGCACAGCTTAAAGAATTTACTTTGGCTCCAGCACAACATTCTCCTGATAACATAATTAATTATCTTGAATACTTCTCTGAAGAGAAGCAGTTATAGGCTTTCCAGAATGCCTGGTGTATGCTTTGACCCTCTAGCTGTATAACTATTTCTTAGATTCAGTGAGAGTTATAATTCTTTCTGCGTCCAATCACCCATCCCCTGGAGTATCACGGTCCAATTCTTGCTCTATATGTAGACCACAATATGTAGACTTCTATTGCTCAACCATCAAAGATTTGATGCTATTGTGCTATGGTGAGGACCATATTGCTCAATGCCATCACTGGGCTAAGATTTATGTATTTCAATAAACAAACAAATCACTGTTGGGCATTTAGTCTCTATGCCAATTCATACAGGTATCTACAGCTATAAAGGTGCTACTAATGAATCTGTAGTAATTATTGCCATAAATAATGCTAACATCAACACTTGCTATCTTTAATAGTGCTATATCAGATGTACAGGTATTACTGTTTAACTTAGAAACCAATGACATAATGCAGACATACTGTAAATCCATTAGTATGGCAGATAATATGATTCCAGTTCCTTTTTTGAAAGGAGTCCTGGAAAATAGCAATTAGCCTTTGGAATCCCAAATTTATTGGAACTAACATAAATGACATCCTGGCAAAAATCTCAGTTTTGTAATTCACAGTGATCCCAAATGTATGTTCCCAGGCCAGGCTTCCTCTCTGTTTTTATTACTCAGGAAAGAAAGATTGTACTCCTGAGATGAAGAAGTTTCCCCTTATTTGAAATAAAGTTTGCAAATGATGGATGACAGTTCACAAAATGACAATATTCACATTGCTTTATAAAGAAACATTTAGGGATGTAACGATTGCTTTAATAGTTTTTGCATAATAAAATATGTTAAAATCATCAAATTGATATATGATAAATATTCCACAGGACTTTATACTATATTCAATCAAGAAATATAAAGGCAAAAGAAAAAAAAATGAAAAAGGTAATATTTACAAAAGCAAGCGCAATTTGCTTATTGGACACAAAACTGAGCAAACAATGACAATATTCAGCAAGGAACTTGTGTCCATAACTTGTGGAAAGCCAATGTGCTCCTTCAGTCTGCTCTTACATTGATGCAAGGGATCCCTGGAATCACCTTCAGTCTGGACCTGGCAGTAATTCAAAAGAAGCTTTTGTTGTGTTGTTATAATAGTCACAACTGACTTGTGCCAAGTGATCATAATTAAAACCATGTGCTACAAGTAATGCCATTCAATGACAGTAAAAGGGAGGAAGCGTTCGGACTGCATTTGGCAAAAAAATTTCAATTTGCAAAAAAATTGCACTGTGTTTATAAAAATGTGCACAAATGTCTAAATTAATGTGCACATTTTTTTATAGAATTTCTTAGAATTATAAAAAAAGAGTTTTGAATCTTCCCTAGAGAAGTGAAGAGATATGATTACAGGAGTGGTTAATTATCATTTTATAGACCTTGTATTTACTCATTTTAATCTTGGAAAAAGCTATCCTAGTTTATGACTGGCAAAAAATGCCTTTATGAAAAGTTAAAATGATGACTCTTGTCATGGCACATAGGCCTGAAGTCATAAGGAACCTGAGGGTTTGGGGAGGTTATTGGGAGTTCAGGATTACTGGATTCTAGCAGTGCTTTATAATCAATACAAAATTCAAAAAGCCACTGTTAGCTGTAAGATGCTGAGAATTGCAGGTAGGAATTGGCCAGTAGCAGACCTGCCAACCAACCAGGATTTTCCCAGCATCCTCCAGGGTGATGGCCTCTATGCAGGTTTGTAATTAATACACAAGAAAGTTTTACACCCTCCGTGTCAGTTATGGTCTTACCAAGGGAATTCCTTTTGCTATTCTATTGCTGTGGGTCTTAGAATGGGCACAAAGCTAGAGGGTGTAGCGACTATGAAGATTTTGATTCATCCAGGTCATGGTATATCTAATATAAGTAATTTAAAAAGGGTGTAGCGTTACAGTTTGCAGGTAGGTTGAAATTCGTCCTCAGCCCTGCGCTTCTGTGATGTTGACACACTTAATCTCTGCTCTTTCTTATGGCCCTCACTTATTTATATACTTGCGCCTATCCCACCCTCTCAGTGATGTCAGAGAGGGTTGGTTAGGGTCACGCTATTTGTCATGCATCCCTAAGAGGACAGGAGGGCCGAATACCCATACATTGCAATGTCATATTATGTTTGTTTGCCATAAAATACCCCAGCCTAAACCAATTACCCCAATATAACATAAATTGGGGCAAATATAAAATATTACCGTTGCACTAGGAATAAAGTATATTATTGTACATTCTATATGCTAAAGGAATTGGAACAGTTATTATCATAGTAGACATAACCTGTATATAAGTCCTTAAATGTGTACTCGGATGATGTACTTGGATGAAGTCTGTTAATACTTGTGCTCTTATGTTGTGGCATTACAAACTCAGGTCTCACGACTTGTAAGGATGGTAGAGGAGGCAATGTGCTTGTCAGAGCTGTTTTAAGGCATTTGTGGGTCCAGGACAAAGCTCAAATTGATGGCCCCCCTTGCCCCTCACAGAGAGTGACCTTATTTAATTTACTCCCTTTCTGCAGTGGTGTGATGGGTAATAGGTGTCCCTGACCCCATAGGCCTATGATTAAGGGATTGATTCCCGAAACGCGTAGGGCACAGTTCCCTTATTCCCAATAAACCTGTTTTTTCTGATCGGAGTGCCGTCCTCTCGTGGATTTCTAAGTCCCTGACCCCATAGCCCCACAAAGGACCAGTAGGTGTATCTCTCATTTGGCAGAAACATGCAGTGTCAAAGTGTCTGGGGTCCACTGCAACTATATTCTCTACCTGTGGCAAGATGCTACATATTACTTTATATTGGATTAAATTAAGGGGCAATATGTAATCGTACAGGATTATGGGCAAAAAAGTGATACTCAAGTTAGTAAAACGTAAATATTGTGATAAATATGTGGCAAACTGACAATAACATTGGGTTTTAATGGTTGTCATCATTTCAAAATGCTTTAATAACTTAAAATGTTGTCTTAAAGGAGAACCAAACCCTTTATATTGAAATCCCCTATCACCCTACCCTACATAGACCCCCATCCTTGCTCCCCGCAGCCTTTTTTACTTACCCCTCGTTGCAGATTCAGTGCAGGAGTTTGGTAATCTTTGTGAAGTAAGTGCCGTATCGGCACATGAGCAGTTGGAGCATTCTTCCAGTTTTTGACAACTGCACATGCGTTGATAGTGACGGAAATAGCCAAAGCAACAGAAGAACACCCGAAGATTACCGAAGAGTAGAAGATGGTGCCCGTGAACTCTGCAATGCTGAATCTGCAACGAGGGGTAAAGAAAATGTTCGGGGTATTTACTGAGGGTAACACCTAGGCTGGGGAGGGTAGCAGGGTCTACATAGGGTAGGGCGCTAGGTGATTTTAATATAAAAGATTTGGTTCTCCTTTAAAGGGCAAGGAAAGTCTAAAATAGAATAATGCTAGAAATGCTGTATTTTGTATACTAAACATAAACATGAACTTACTGCATCACAAGCCTAATCAGACAAATGATTTATGCTTTCAAAGTTGGCCACAGGGGGCTGTCATCTTGTAACTTTGTTAGAAATTTTGCAATATCAAGACTCGCACATGCTCAGTGTGGTCTGGGGTTCTTAGGGGTTGTCATAAATGATCAAAAAACAAAGCTGCTTGAGTTCTGCATGGCTGGTTAGTAAGGCAGGAGCTCCCCCTGCTGTTCATAGGTATGATTGTTTCCCTGCCAGAAGTTAGGGACTGTCTGACAATTCCTATCCACAGCAGTAAATGAAGAGAGAATTTCACTGCATACAGTCTGGTTTCTTATAAAAACTGTACACATTTTTTGATTAAAGTATATTGGAGATAGATTTCTTTTTCATTAAAGAAAGTAAAAATGGGATTTTATTTCTTTGCCTTTCCTTGCCCTTTAAGCATAACAAAAACCATGTATTTTTGCAATGCAAACATTAAGGGGCAGATTTACTAAATTTCGTGTGAAGAATTCAAAATTCGATCGAATTTTCTAATATGCAAATTAGCTCAATTCGACCATCGAATTTGACAAATTCAATCGTATCGAATAGATCGAATAAAAAGCTATTCAACTATTCGATGGTCGAAGAGCTTGCCCTCTAAAATTTAATTCGACTGCCTACTTCGCCAGATTAAAGCTACCGAATTGTAATAGAAGCCTATGGGAATCCCCCAATGGCTTTTTTTAATGTTACCTGTTCGAATAGAAATCCTACGATTGAACGCTTCGATCTTTCGAATCGTACAATTGTTTCAATGATCAAATTAAATTTTACGATTTTTTTTTTTGTAAAATCGTTCGATTGTACGATTTTATCAAAAAATCGAATAGCGCTCAAAACTAGTGAACTAAAAGCCCTTGAATAGGCGAGGAATGATAAATCTGCCCCTAATTGTGTGCAAATGTTTGCAAATGAAAAAACATTTTTTGGGGAAAGAATTATTCTTGGCATGCTTTAAAAATGCAGTTTTATATTATATGTAGTTAGTACTTTGGTGACATCTAGTGAGGAAATTCCTAACTTCAAATCAGTAGCAACCCTTCAGTTCATTGTTATCTATATTCAGACAAAACTAGTATTGATTAATTAATTAGTAGGAAAATGGAAAATATTGAGGAGGTCAGCTGTCCCAAGAAACTTCTATTGAGTTTTTGCTAAGCTCTGGGACACCACACAAGGGAGAAGGCAGGACACTGGGGACTGTGGTCTCAAAAACACCTTTCTAACTCTGTCTAAAAAACCTGTAAAACCACAAATCCTGAAAGGAGAACCAGAACAAATAAGGAATCTCTCTCTCTCTCTATACAGTTATTCATAAAGTGATTTGTCAGAAATGGATTATATTTCATGCATTATTAATACAAAAAAAGCTTTAGTCAACTGACAATCACCTATAAGAAAAGTAGTTAAGGGAATCAAGGTCTTTGCTTTATTTTTATATACTGTTGAAACCTACTTGCTGATTGGTTGTGAATGGCAATGACATTCAGGGGCAGTTCTGCACTTACGTTGTTTAACAAAATCACTTGTAAGAGTACCTGGTGGTCTAGTGCTGCATCTCTTCACTGCTCCAGATGTGCATTTCCGGAATTGTGTGACGCTCGTGTAGTTTTGGCTATATTTGGAGCGCTGTTGGTTTTGAAAATTCCTTGCATTTTGATTGAGTACATTGACGCTATTTTGGCTTTTACCTTGGCCCATGACCCCAACCTTGCTTCTGCTATCTGATTTGGTACCGCATTGCCTGTCTGGTATTGACCTTGCCTGTTCAAGCCTCACTGAATGCTCCCATGTCCTATCCGCTTAGGTTCTCGTGCTTGCCCAGAAATATTTCACTTGTTCTCACACAAGAAGACCTAGCAGCATCTGAGTAGCAGAGGGATCCACCCAAATCCAAAGGTGGCTGCTATAGGCAGAAGAGTGGGCGTGAATAGAACCTTGGAGTTACTTATGGGTTTGGGATACCGTACGTTACTCACTATTCACTGTAGTTAGCTATTGAAACTGAACATAACATGGTATACAATTTCATTTTTCATTTCATGATTTATTCATGCACACTAAATTAGACCGCCTGCAGAAAGAGACATGCAAATGCGATTATGTTCTCTATTTCATTTACTGGGTTTCATAACGGGTGCAGGACTAGGCAAAAAAAATTTCCTCTTAGAAATATTCTATACATATAGCATGGCACATTTCTTCTGAAATATCTAGCTTTTATATAGCTGTGCCAAGAATGTGTGTACCTGCTATGTCCACATAAAACCCAAGGGGTGTAAACAGCCACCACATGCCCCATATCAACGTGATAGCAACTACTTTGTGCATATGTTTTTGTGGCAGGAGCAATGTCTCTGCATGACAGACAGATAGATATTTCCTATTTTTAAATACACCTTAAGTATAGGAAGGAAAGAAAATGTTAACAGAATAAACATAATGAAAAGAGCCTAATGTAACTTATCTTATTTGTCAAGGAATACATATTTGTTTCCAGTTAAAAAAGGTACATGGAGACATACAGCAAAAGCCTTTAAAAAATTTAGGTATTTTTTTCTTTAACAAAATTAATCATTGACACATTGTACTATCTGTACCATACACAATATTTCAAATAGTTTCAATGTTATAGGCAATGAGACCATCAATGGAAAATCCCAGATAAAAAGACACCCGTTCAATGCTTTTGCCGCTTCTTAATTGTCCAAGGTGAGCAGGCCTTACTGGAATTGTAACTTTGGGGTCTTGGCCACATTCCACATAGATCTGATCTTTTTCTGCTCGTCCCTTCACACGAAGCAAGAGCTCCGATATTCCCTTTTCTTTCCAAATATCACCGCACAGCCAAAGAGAATTTAATTCAGATTGTGGCACTTTAGAAAAACACTGGTCAATTTTTCCTTTGTGAATGAGTCTTTTCAAGCCATTATGATGCCCAAGATAGAAATGGGCTATAGGAAGCTTTGCATGGCACATGTGTCTGTACTGCCCTCTGAAAGATTTCCTCATGAATGCTACATGTTTGGCAAGATGTGCTGAGTCTCTATCAAGCTGATGCATGTTGTGTGGCCAGAAGATTATTGTTGCTAGGAAGTAGGGCTCTGAGTACTTGTGACCATCTCCAACCATTTGCAAAACTTCTCTTGTGTGTTTTTTTAAACTTTCAATTGGTTCAATTTTGGCAGAGTTTGGACAAATGCAATACAGAACAATATTGGCTAAAATGTAATTCTGTTTGTCCCTTAAAATAAAGTTGTCTGTTGGGTGCTGGAGTAAATACTGATATGCCTTTACGATTGGCTCCATCCTTTTACTATCTTTGTCATTTAGATATTCTAATATTCCTGAAAATCTGTCAGCTCTGGAATTCTCCAGACCAGCCCTGTAATCTTCAATATATAGAGCGACACTCCCTTTTACCCTTGTTTCTTCACATGTAATTTGTGTAAGATCCTGGTCACAGAATGTTCTTCTATATTTTTTGAAGAGTTCTGATACTTTTTCACGTGTTTTAAATTCGGTACTTTCCCTTAGAATATTTCTCTGCTTTAAATAGACAAAATAGTCCTGGAAAAAATCAAAAGCATTCTTTAAATGTAATTTAACTTTGATTAGGAAGTACTGGTATTCTCTGAGGACATCAAACAAATCGTCATCAGTCCTGATTGGGCAACCTACTGAAATATCCCATTTACCTGACAAGTACTGCAGCATGTGCTTTTTAGACAACACATCTTTTGAATCAAACCATGGCAGTTTAAAAAGTATGTCAACTGTATAAAGGCAAACTTCAATCTGCCCAAGATATCCAGCAGTGTTGTACACATTGTATCTTTTGGACTTTTCTAATTGCATTTCCTCGCGCTCAGCTTCTGTTCTTTCTGTTTGTTTTTGGCATTCCCTGAAGGCTTCAGAAGCTCTCTTTGCTGTTTCAAGAAGAGTTTCCAAAGTCTGTGCTGTTAATGGATTATATTTGCTGTGATTGTCCATCAGGGTCTTTAGCTGAGTTTTGTATATTTGGCCCAATGTGTCCAAAACAAATGAATTACTGGGTGCAATTTTCTTTGCTTTATTTGCCCATTCCAAGGCGGAGGTGAAATTTTTTTCTCGAATGTAAAAGTGTCTTGCTAGTGCCTGACAAATGTATGGGTTTTGGGTAAATCTGAGGGATCCCTCTCTTAGTACTTTTTCAACACTAACATTGCCTTCTTCCTTTTGTAATTCTTCTATTAATGGCGAAAATAGGGTGTCAGTTTCATCTCCGTGCTCTTTCTTGTGTCGAGTGATCAGCATGCTTTGCATATTTTGTGAAAAAATGTCTCTGCCTATTCCCAAATCATAAAATACATTGGTATTTAATAGCTGCATTATGGTGTTACTTTGATTTATACCATAAGTGTTTTTTAACTCCTCTACACAACGACTTGCAATCAGTGGGTGTATTATCCGCAGGCCTTGGCACCTGCCATATTCTTCCACTTCTGTCTGTAGTATTATAGTAAAATAAGTGCCCATTTTATCTTCAATACTCTCACGTCCCCAGAATGTCTTTTTTGTGGATATGCCTAGAAATTCTTCACACATTGAAGCTGATATTGTGGAGTCTTTTACATATTTGTTAAGAAGGGCTAAAAAGGAGATAAGTTGGGCTTCCTTGCTAGCTGTATCCAAACCTTTCAAGATGTTTCTCACAACATTTTCAATATATTCCTTGTCAAAATTGCTTTTCATTATCATAAATGAATAGAAATCCTCTGGCTTTGTATGTTCCTGCTCAATCTCCTTTAGTTTTTCTTCAAAAGCTCTCTGCTCTTGAGGTGAAAGTTTGTGTTTTAGTGCAACACTGTCAGTAGAGTAGGTCTTTGAGCTTTGCTCTGGATTTTGAGATCTCATGCAGTTCAATATGATCACTACTGGCTTTTCATATCTGATGTACTTTTCGGCAATTTGTGACCTAATATAGTTTTGCAATATGTATACATTTTCTTCCTCTTCGTAGTCATCCACGAGTAGAAGAACAGGAAAGTAATCTGAGCTGTTGGAAAACCCATAAGTAGCTAGGCTGGTTATCTCTCTTGCTATGTCTACAAAACTATCAGCCTTCCGCTGTAAAATTGCACACCTGAACTTTTCTCTTGATTCCCAGAGGACATGCATTGCAGATGTGGAACCTCCACAGCCAGGATGATGGTAGAGGGTTATTACTTTTACACTTATTTGCTTGTCATACTGAGACCATGTCTCAATCAAATGCATTAATTTGTCATGAATATCCCTCTTGATAAATGGTCCTGTATAATATTTCATAGAGAAATAGAAATTCCACCATGAAACTTTTCCTCCTCGATAAAAGTGTTCTTCTTGTTGTATCCTGAATAAATTAAACTTGGATTCATCCTTCTCTATTTCTGTATCCTGACATTGGTTTAAGCAAAGAATATTTAATGTCGGCATGAGATCTTCATCTTTTCGGTGCATTACAACAGAGGAAGAACCAGTTGATGGTAAAAAGCGGCAACTAGACTGTTTCACCGATTTAAGTTTGAGGATTGTTCCATCTACTCTTTCGATGCCCAAGTTATATATACATCTTTTTTCCATTTCCTCTGCATTCACAAATCTAGATTGTAGATCTCTCCATTTATTGAAAATATGTTCATCTTCACAGATACATAAAATATCCTCCAACCCACCTAGTTCCTGATAAAATGTGCTGAACACCTCACTAATGGGATCAGCAGGGTCATCAACTGTGGAAAATAACAAGAAAATAACCAAAAATTTTCCATGCTCCATGATGTCTTTCCGTGAAATAAAAGAAATCAACTTTCTTACTTCTGCAGCCTTTTCTTTATGCCACTGCCTATAATTCAGTGCTTCATAATCTTTGCTCTCTAGATCTGACCTTCCATTACAGAAGATCCAGCTGACTTGTTGATAAAGCTTAAGATCTTCAAGTTTCTCACAAGTTACATTATCCATATTTTGATACTGACTTGGAAAGTGCAAGTTTGGTACTCGTTTTTCTCTATATGATTTGCACAGTCCATTTGTAACAGACTCTGGGTCAAATTCTAAAATGGCAAACCATGGAATTTCATGCATAAAATCCAGATGACTTGTTTGATTTTGATGGCACTTGTTAGACACTAATATGTACCATTTGTAAAATGAATTATCCATCATTCCTCTGTTGCCAGTAATTAAACTCACAAGCTTTGGACCCTCATCAATATTTTTCCTTTGCTTGATTTTACATTTTTCTTCGGCTCTTTTTCTGGCATCATCCCTTAATTTCAGTTCAGAGTAAAATGCTTTTAAATCAGTATCATTGTTGCGCACATTCGCAAGGATGTCTTTAGAACTTTCCCCATCTCGAATGAAGCAAGATTTCTCTTTACTTTTTTTCCATGTATTGTCAATCAAAACCTGTTGATATGTAGAGAATACTTCTGTACTGCAATAAGCATGCTCAGGAACCACATCTACTTCTATAACAACTAAATCTGACTGGGTCTTCTCCTGATAAAGCACATCTACAAATCTTGGAGGCCGGATGCATTGTTTTGCAGTGTGTAGTTGCTTTTCCTCAAAATATTTGTTCATCATGTGACCAATATATGAAACATATGCTTCTCTGTTGTCGATCTTAATACCAATAATTTTCCCATGTGGCTTGTCACACACCCCAAAATGGATAGTGCCATTAGTGCGCACATTCATGCAGGCAGCTGCAAACCTAAAGACTTCATTGCAAAATTTCATTTTTTTATCATTTTCTGTAGCATTTTCAGTTTTTGTGAATTCTTTGTACTCATGAACTGGGTCAATATAGTTTGAAGTGCCAGATTCAGGTGGAAGGAAATGGTTCTGAACATAGATCTTACTTTCATGAGTACAGTCAAAGGGGTATGGAGTACATGTCACCTTTGCAGAGGAGGATTCAGTATCAGCATTTACTGATGCCTTCTTTTCTTGGTTTTCTGTTTTTTCTTTTTCTGGGGTTGCTACGGCTTTCAAATCTTTATCTTCTTCTTTCTTTTGATTTTTTGTCTTTTTCTTTTCTTCGCTTTTCTTAGAACTGTCAGCACTGGCAGTTTTATTACTGATGCTTGGTGTAGACATGGTTTTCACATGATGCATTATAAGGCAAGCAGTTCCAATTGTTATTCCCATGTCAACAAAATCTCGTTTAGTTAATATATTGATAACCTGCCCTGTTACATTTTGTTTGTATAAAATTTCACCTTCCTCCATGCCAATATTAAGACACTGTGTAACCCATTTTTTAACATGGTCTTTAGTCCAGGTGTCAACGTCGAGAGGCAAATCCAATGGCAGATCCATAACCAGTTTTGGATGTTCTATCTTCCCTAAAATGAAGAATTAAAAATTAGCATGATAGATCCCACAGTATCTTACTAATTATATGATTTGATACAATATCTATCTATTAGAATTTGTTTAGGTTGCTTAGTTTCTGCTCAGAGGGCCTTTGTCAAGACATTCATGTCTTGTTAGCCTTGAGAAAGGCTCTCTAAGTTGAACTGATCCCAAGTTTCTTGGGCACTCTTTTTTACTTTATTGATTAAAATTGAAATGAGGACGTGTCTGGGTTATTTATTTGATAATTGTTTGGTATCACTTTTTAACTTTTAAATACTTGTGTATGTATATAAAATAATATATTTCACTTTATGTTTTTGTAATATTTTTAATCATGTCTTATCTTGACTCTCAACCCAAACCTGATCCCACCAGGAGACCAATGCCCAGCCTCCCCATCTCTGATGTCACTGAGAGGGGCAGGAGGTGGAAGTAAGGTTGCATGGGCAGTTTGGCTTGGCCTTGCCCATGACTTACAAAGTATTCACAAGGTATGCATGGATTCTGGCCCAAACTATAACAGAAATATCTAGAAACAGTTTCAGGTGTTTTCGTAACACCAGGATGACCAGCAATCCTTGCAACATGTAAGGAACTGAAAATTCATACATTGAGGAACAAAGATCTTACCAAAAAGACATTCAGGCAGACCATTAGAGCTGGAGGAAGCAGGTAATGAAAGCAATACAGAAGCAATAATCTGCTTGGGGAAAATAATGGGATTAGTAGGGAGAATAATGGTCTATTTGAAAGCCAAATATATGGATAAAGCATCTGCTTTAATGTTTGTGGACCCAGGCCTGTAGGAAATTACAAAATTGAATCTGGAAAAAGCAATGTGTAGTCAATGTTCTTATGTGAGTATGGTGATATGTTTCAGAAAAAGGCCAATTTTAGATCCACAAATTCAAAGCCAACATTTAAATTTTTCTCAGACTTAGGGGCAAATTTACTATTATTAATATTGTTTTTCCTCGATATTCGATTAGCATTTGATTTTTGAATGCTAATCGAATAATTTTAGGCTACCCTTTTATTCGATCTTCGATCATTCGACAATCGAATAACGATCGTTCGATCATTCAAATGAATTATTCGATCATTCGAATGATTCGTACGATCAAATCCTATTCGATCAGGACTCAGCCTCAGAAGCCTATGGGAGGGTTCCCTTAGGCTTCTATTACAATTCGGTAGGTTCAATCTGGTGAAGTAGGCAGTCGAATAAATTTACCTCAGTAACGGAACTAGGTGGGGACGGGCCCTGGTGCGGGCCGTGTGGCCGGGCATCCCCACCCTAGTCCGTGATTGTGATTGACGTGCCACTGCAGCGATTCAAGCCGGCTGCAGTGGTGCAAGACTGCCGGGGGGGCCCTGCGGGGATGTGGGCCCTGGCCCAGTTGCACCCCCTGCTCTCCCGGTAGTTACGCCCCTGGAGGCCCTTTAAAGCTGGAATGGCTCATATTCCCACATTAGAGGCATCCACCTCGAGGGTAAAATGATAATTGGTGTCCTTGGATTAGAACTGGAGCTGAACTGAAAGAATGTTTTAAAGTTTCAAGGTCTTCTGATCTTCAAGGGTCAAAGAAGTCTTGTATTCCTTCCAGAAAAGTAAAGAGAGCCACCAGAAGAGGGATGGTAGCAGAGATTAAGAGTTCAGAAGTAACAGGCCTACCATCCAATGGCTGATTGGAAAGTTGTATCTTGTGTGGAAAAGGAGAAAAGTCACAGTTTGCAAAATTAGAGGGTTGTGATATTTTCAAGCATTACCTGAATCTAGGAAGGCTTGGCATGGACAAGATTTGAAAGTAAAACATAGGATAGCAGAAATGATAACTTGGAAATTAAACTTATCTGGGAGTAAAATGATTTTTTATAGGGAAGACTCTCGCATTATACGTAAACTGAATGGTCTTTAGGATTTTCTTGGCTTGTTTGCTTACAGGAGCCATTGGAGGTCATTTTAGAAGCTATACAGGACAGGGATCTACATTCTCCTGTCTCTTTGACACAATACATTGTATATCTTTTATTTATCTAAATTATTAATGACCTATAAGACCACATGACTTCCTCCTCACCAGTGTTACACATCTGCCATAGCAGTACAGGAACCAAATAAATTGGGGAAACCCTGAAATGTTGGGACTAGAAGAAAATAAATTTACTGTAAGAAGGTAAGTGAAATTCTCATTTTCTTCTGTGTCCCTCCATGTCAGTACAGATGGGATCAGCCAAGCCATGCTCCAAAACAATAAGGGATGGTAATGAAATGGTATACACTACAATAAAACCAACAGATGCTAAAAGCACAAGAATGCCCAAGGGCTTCATAAGTGACTGACCACAAAAATGACAAAATGCAATCTACCAGTCTGAAAAACCATTGGTACCAACCAGCAACCATGCATGTAACCAATGCCACACAAGCCAGTAAATACACATGGTACTTGTGTTGCACAAACTAGCCACTCTGCATGCAATTAACAGCTCAAAAGCCACACACTGCACATGCAAACCACTGGTGGACGTCAGATATCACGACTGCAAACCACTGGTGAACAGCCCAAATGCAAAGCATGCAAAACCACCAGAGCAAAATGTCAAGTATAAATCAAGCAATATCACATGTAATAGCATTGTCATTAAAATCTCTGATCACAAGACAACTTCTACACATGCAACTACTGAAGCAACATGCCTGTCAAAGCAAAGGCTGAGAACCAAATACAACAAAGTCCAGCAGCCACATGCACCAAGGCCACAACAATGCCAGCAGCCACAAACACCAAGGACTATACCAAAGACTAGCAACCCATGGGCCAAAAGTGATGGAAAAGACCAACAGGCACACAGTGGCAAAGATCAGCAGCAATGAGGCCAAAACATGGGCCATCGGCCATGTGACTGTCAAGGCCAAAAAGTTATAGTCATACAAAGTATATATATATATATACACTACAAAACCTTACCTTAAATATATAATACAAAGCTTAGGATGATAGAGACCTCTAGTGACCAAAAAGAGGTAAAACTGTAAACTCAAAAATATTTCTCTATGCTCATGCGATTTAAAGGGGTGGTTCACCTTCAAGTTAACTTTTAGTATATTGTAGAAGGGCCAATGCTAAGAAACTTTTCAATTGGTCTTCATTATTTATTTTTCATAGTTTTTTAATGATTTGCAATTTTCTTCTATTTTTTTGCAGCTTTCAAATGGGGGTCTCTGACCCTGTATATACTCATATTTTCTTCAAAGGACATACTGGTAGTATGTAGATAACAGCTAAGTTGTGCTGGAATCAGCCAATCAGAGCAGATCAAATCTGTTGGCAACTCACAGGATGAACGTGTTGGTTGAGAGTTATTAAATATGCACTAAAGTTGAACAAATATTAGTAACATAGTATTGGCGTGAAAATGGAACACAATTTTCTGGTGCATGGTCAAGCTCAATTTTTTTTGTTTAGTGAACCACTAATTTAGCTCCACCCACATCATTCTGAGCCAGTCAAGGTAAATGTGGGCAGAGTTGCTACTTCAGTTTAGACCCTGCAGAATAACTCCAAATTCTATTTTGTGATGTTAGTCAACGTCATTTAAAATACAGAAATTATTTCAATCTTGTTTTTTTCAGTATTGGAATTCACATTCATGGCAGACACCATTTTGTAGACACTGTTATAAGGCAAGCTTTGCATCATGCTAAAATCATATTTATGTTTCAGGATGGGGTGCCTGATACCCATGCACTTATTACACAATTAGATAGCGAGGAGGGAGGGGAATGTGTGGAGTGCAATGACATTCCAAATGGAACGGAAGTGAAAGTAATTGCCTGCTCTGCCTCCATGTCTAAGGCATAGGGGAGGGGTAAACAATATATAATTTACAGCTGAGATTTTTAAATGGATTTATAACAGGTATTCATGTCTTAAAGGGATACTGCCATGGGAAAAATGTTTTTTTTTCCAAAATGCATCAGTTAATAGTGCTGCTCCAGCAGAGTTCTGCATTGAAATCCATTTCTTAAAAGAGCAAAAAGATTATTTTTAAGGGGGGGGCGCATGCGCGCAATGTGAGAGGTGGACGTCTTTTGAATTAGCTCCGATCTGTGAATTCTTTATTCTCAACATTAGCGGACAGACAAGCTGGGACCTTCCTCTGAGTAAAACAAGAAATACATTAAGGTTCAGGATGTCTCCGAAGCTCAAAAAAAGAGACCAGCAGAGCTTATCTGGCTATTTACAATGAGCTCCGGTGCGTCATAAGAGTGAAGATTTCCAAGATGGCGCTGCAACTTCATCTCCTGCGCAGTCAGACGATTCAGCTGAATGGTCAGCGGTAGTTACTTCTCAGGAGCTACAAGCTCAACTTTATTCAAAGATTTCAACTACTATCTCCGACGCATTCGGCAAGGCAGTAACTACTCTACAAGCAGATATCACCGATTTGGGCCAACGTACCGTACATTTAGAGACTAATATGACGGAGGCAGTTCATCAACACAATGTGCTAGTAGATGAATATGATCGCCTATCTAACGACTTTAACTCGACGCAACTTCACTTGGAAGATATGGAAAATCGAGATAGGAGGCAAAATCCGCGGATTAAAGGTATTGCTAACAATATCACTAATATGGAATTGCCTAATTATTTACAGGAACTGTTCCACATTATAGTCCCTGCTATACCAATTGAAGATTGGCGTCTGGACAGGGCCCATAGAGCTTTAGGCCGCAGTAATGATTCTGCTGATCGCCCAAAGGATGTGATTCTTCAACTTCATTATTATTCCAGCAAAGAGGCGATAATACAAGCAACTCACAATTCAACTAAGATCCTTTTTCAAGAACGGGAACTACAAATCTATTCTGATCAAACACCGTCAACCCTAGCCAAGAGACGGGCGTTGAAAGGCTTAACAACGCAGCTATGGGAGAGAGGAATTCGTTATAAATGGGGCTCCCGTTTAAATTATTGGTCTCTCATAAGGACAAAACTTTCATACTACATGATCCGCACGAGATGGCGGCATTTGTTACAAAATTGGGCCTCTCTGAGATTGCAACCTCGAAAGTGGGGACTACTTTGGAAACTATGAATCAGGCAGCGCATAAGATGGAAATAGAATGGCATACTCCAACTAAAACCAACAAGCCTATTTCACCATGAATACAGGACTGGTCAATATTAGGCTTTTCAGTTTTGGTCGCTGCCAGATTAACCCTGACGGAGCACAATGGTGGAAAGCGCTCATGGAAACCCCCCTGACCGATGGTATTCAGCAGCCAGACTGGATCTGGGTTGAACTAAGCAATAATTTTTCCCACAGCCAATTAGCATACGTAGCAGACATGGTATTATGTGACATTGGACTGGTAAAGCTTCAACAATGCTTACTTGAAAGACTATGCTTTATGTGGCGAAATGTGGGAGATGCACTTACAGTGAACCTATGTGTACTTACATTTACGTTCTTCTTTTTTTCTGATTTTTTGTTCTCTTTTTCTTAATTTTTCCTTTCCCTTTCTCCTTCTGTTTATGTTCAGATCCCTTGCTTCATAATGTTTGAATTGTGTGGAAAAGTGAATCTCCCCAGTAGTAGTGTATAAAATGTATATATGGCACAATTAACAATTATCTCACACAATGTTAAAGGATTTAATAGCCCAGTTAAAAGAAGGGCAGCATTTCAGCACTACAAAAGAATATCTGCAGAAATTGCTATGGTACAGGAGACTCACTTTTCCATGGGGCATGTACCCAAGTTTTTTGATAAAATCTACCCACAAGTTATATACACCACTTATGAATCAAAAACTAGAGGGGTTGCAATTTTTTTTAAAAAAAAAGGTCTACCCCTTACTATAGACCATATTGTGAGAGATAGTGAAAGCAGATATGTTATTGTGGTTGCCAGTTATAATGGAAAAAAAATTAATTTGGCAAATATATATGCCCCAAATGACTCTCAAAATTCATTTATGACAGAATTTCTATATATATTAGAGCGACATGCCGAGGGGCAACTTGTTCTTGCAGGAGATTTTAATATAGTGATGAGGCCTCACTGGATCGTTCAAGTTTGACAGTACACTCCAAAGAAGCTTCCAAAACAGTTAAGCGTCATTTAGGGTCATTAATGTTGGTAGACACTTGGAGATATGTTAGTCCCACTATGTCTATACGTATTATTCACCTGTACACAATTCTTTTTTGAGGATTGACTATATCTTTGTACATTCTAACTTTATACATCAGATTCAGGGGGCGGACATTATACCTGTAGGTTGGTCTGATCACAATGTATGCACTTTGACAATCCAGATGGCACCAGCAACACCACATACTCGATTATGGTCTTTAAATTAATCATTATTGTTGAATTCTCAGAATTCTTTAAAATTGAGTCAGGACATTGAGGAATATTTATTAAATAACTGTACAGCAGACTCTACTCCACTCATGATTTGGGCAGCCTTTAAACCCTATATAATAGGCCATCTTATTATAATTGGGGCGCAAGCGAAAAGAACTAGGTTACAGAAAATAAATCAGTTAACAAGACAACTGACCCATTGCTTCAGAAACCCAGGTCAAAATAATACTGAGATACAGGTGTTAAAATGCGAATTGGCAGGTTTACAACTCAATGAAGCAGAAAAAAGCATTAAAGGGGTTTTTCACCTTCAAACAACTAGTTGTTTTCAGATAGATCACCGGAATTAATGACTTTTTCCAATTGCTGTCTATTTTCTATTTGTAACCGCTTTTCTAATATAAAAGTATAAAGTGTCATTTTTCACCTTCTAAAGCAGCTCTGGGATGTGGGGTCGCCGACCCCCCCCCCAACTGTTCTAAACTGATACATTTAATGGATACATTTCTTATCTTTGTCCCTGCTGAGCAGAATCTCTGGGTTTCATTACAGGCAGCTGTTAGAATTGATACAATAGTTGCTAATACTCCAGAGATGTTGCTGTGAAATGTATCAATTAGATGTTGCAAAATTGTATCAGTTTAATGTCTGCACTTGAATTACTGAGCTGCCAGACTCAAACACCAGAGACACCAACATTCAACTTTTAACTAAATAATGGAAAGTAATTGAAAAAAATCTTTATTTCTGGGGAACAATTTGAAAACAACTGAACAGAAAAAAGTGTTTGGAAGGTGAACAATCCCTTTAAGTGGACAAAACATACATTTTATACTTTTTCAAATAGGGCTTCAACACAATTAGCAAAACCACTGAAAATAGATGAGCAAGGACCGCCAATGTCCACAATTTTTAGTAAGACGGGTCAATCGGTTACAGATCCCATAGAGGTTTCAAATATCTTCTGGAATTATTATAGCAACCTATATAACCAAACATTTACCCCGGACATGGAGAAATGTCAAGCAGATCTAGCACAATTGCAGTTACCCCAACTTGACCCCCAACAGATTTTAACTTTAAATACACCTATTACAGAAGAAGAGGTAGAACAGGTTATAAAAAAAACTTAAAAATAATAAGGCTCCAGGTACTGATGGATATTCTGAGAAGTTTTATAAGCACTTTTCAAAGTTGTTGATTCCCCATCTGGGAGCAGCTTTTAATGATATCCTGCAAGGAACGACTCTTCCACAGGAATTGATGGAAGCAATTGTATCCCCAATGCCAAAACTTCACACAGATAGACATCATTATACGAATTATAGACCTATCTCCATGATTAACGTAGATTTGAAAATGTTCACCTCCATATTAGCTGCCAGATTAGCTCCACTTCTACCATATTTAATACACCCTGACCAAACAGGATTTATCACTACACGAAATGCAGCAGATAATATTCGTAGGATTACTAACATAATCCAACAAGTAAATAAAACCAAAGAACAATTGCTGATAGTTAGCCTTGACATACAGAAGGCGTTCAATTCACTAAAATGGTCATATATGTATGAAGTTTTACAAAAATTTGGTAGAACTGGTAAATTTGTAACAGCTATACAAAGAGTGTATTCTAACCCCACTGCGCGTACAAAAGTATGAGGCCACCTGTCAGACAGGTTCCTTATTGGCAATGGGACTCACCAGGGTTGCCCATTGTCACCGTTACTATTTGCGTTGGCAGTGGAGCCGCTGGCACAAATGATTAGAATGCACACAAAAATTTCAGGTTATAAATGGAAAGGAACTAAGGACTATACAGTTAGTTTATATGCGGATGACTTATTGCTGACATTATCTAGACCATTAACGGCACTCCTCACTTTATTTGCACTTTTATACCAATATTATAGTTATTCTGGATTGAAGGTGAACCCACATAAATCCGAAATGATGGGGATTAATATACCTGATTCTACTCTCAATCTAATACACCTAAGTTTTCATCTGATACTTTGCTCCAATAGCATTTGGTATTTGGGGATCATATTGCACCAAAGTATTCACAATTATATAAAGTTAATTATCAGCCTTTAATTAGATATTTACAGAAATTATTGGAGTGCTGGAAACTTTACTCAATTTCATGGCTAGGGCGCATATTCGCAATTAAAATGACTTAGCTACCAAAATTACTTTATTATTTCTGGGTCTTACCAGTAGCTGTACCACTAAAAGATATATAGTAGCTACAGAAACAGGTACTGGCATATATTTGGCATAATAAAAGACCAAGAGTGTCAAGCCAGATATTATATAGAAAGCCAACATTAGGAGGTTTAGGGGTCCCAAACTTGCTGTTATATTATAAAGCTGCACAAGTTGGCCAGTTAGTCAAATGGCAGCTTCTGCCAAGCACTACAGTCTGGGTAGAGTTGGAAGCAAACAATTGTTACCCACTAACAACCAATAACTTATTGTGGGCGGATCACAAAGATAGAAATAAATTTTAAAAAATGGACATATAATGGTTTGAATACTGTACAATCTCTTCTGGGTCCTTATCACATAAAGTCATGATTTTTTTTTTTAAATTTCATTTTTAAATCTGACATGGGGCTAAATATATTGTCAATTTCCCAGTTGCCCAAAGTCATGTGACTTGTGCTCTGATAAATTTCAGTCACTCTTTACTGCTGTATTGCAAGTTGGAGTGATATCACCAATTCTGCTGGAGTAGCACTATTAACTGATGCATTTTGAAAAAAACGTTTTCCCATGACAGTATCCCTTTATTTAAAAAAAAAAAAATGCTCTCATGTTTCTTTTGAAAAAGACTTTTATTATATAGCTTTTTATGTCTGCGTGACAGGTCCCTTTTAATTTGGCCTGCCCCCCACACCATTTGCAATGCAGCTAAAATAAAGGTGGGTGGAGTTATTAATACAGAATGATTGTATTGTAGTGTTACTGTATATTCCTATTTTCCACTGTATTGTCCTATTGTTCTCTTGTATTTATATAGCACCACAAGTATACACAGTGCGGGCCAAAGCATTGGTGCAAGCTCCTGTTTGCAGGGCAGGGTCATCTTTGTTTGATGACTTGCAAATATGTAACTACTGGATTCACAGAAAAAAGGAATATGTGATATATGATGGAATAATGGAAACTGTGAAAATCTGTCATTTGCCCTTGATTTCTAATTGTTACTTGTGCTAAGTCAATCATCTGAAACGTTTTTGGAAGTAGTGTCTCTAAACATTATTGTTCTCTCCCCTTTTCAAAATAAAGTGTAAACAGACGAGGGATATAAACGAAATTCATTCCCTCCGTTTTCTGCTGAGACAGTGTTGTGTTGCTGGAAGTCTTATTTACACACACAAGTACAAAGTGCTAAAATAGACTCAAACCAGTGGAATGCATTGAGAATATTAGAAAGATTTAATGCTTTGCAACTTGTAGTAGGGGTCAGCGTACCTACCCATCCTCCTCTGATGAATTACACAAAAATAATTAGTTCAAGGGAAATGCAGCTTCAGACTGGACAAGCCAGTAATTCTAGGGTTCCCTTAGCAGGCTGCATTGACAAAAGTGAATAAAATCCCAATGCCATTTAATGATGTGGAGTGGAAACAACATGTGCCACAATTTTGACACAGTTTCCAAAATGGACACACAATTGCACCAAGCACATTTCCTACCATTCATAAATAAACAAATGGTTTTATTTGGGGGTCATAAAAGACCCTAAGTTTGCCCAGGTTCAGTAATAATTCTAATAAACCCTGATAATGAAAATTATTAATGCTCACCGTTGACTTAGCTGCTCTCCTGCATTCCACTGATAAAAATAAGTTTCGTTTCCTGTGTATGGACTGAGATATAGTTGATTTGGGTGTGTAAGAAAGGAGGAATGCATGATGTCAGTAGCACAGGGATTTAAAGTGAACTGCTTCTAAAAGCAATCAGAGAGCAGTAAATTACCAAATACTGCAGTTCTGTCATTTCTTGTGTCAGCAAGTGGAACGTGTTGCTTTGTTTTCTAAAGGGCCATGGACAACGGGGAGATTTGTCACCTTCAATAAATTTACGCTACTGTGGACGACAAATCTACTGAATATGCTTCTCCTCTCACTTCGTTTTTCCGAAGTCACTCAAAGTTACCTCGCGGGGAAATTTCGAGTGACTTTACAACGTGATAAATCTCATCTTCTGCAGGCAACGAATCTTCTTCAAATGCTTCCCCACCAATGATAATTTAAATTGCCAGTGGTTAAACATACATTATCACAGGTAGGGAAGCATTTTCAGTAGATTAGTTGCCTGCAAACGAGGAGATTTATGATGGGTGACTATTCTCCTCTTGTGCCATCGCTCTTTGCCAGCACCATAGATGAAAGCATTAGGAGCCACCAGGGATAGACAGCTGCAAGAAAATAAACATCAATACAGATACTACTTTCAGCATGTCTCCTTACCTCTCCTAAGGGTTTGGGCAAATGGATAGATTTGGGGAGATTTAGTTGCCTAGCGAATAAACGCCTCTTCTGTGAGGCGACAATCTCCCTGAACTGCCTTCTTCCTGCCTTCCGTCTGCTTGAATGAAGAATGGCCTGTGCTAATGCAATTGCGGTGACTTTGGAAACCAAAGAGCCACTAGTGCATTAGCGCAGGCCAGTGGCGTAACTACTCCTGGTGGGCCCCGGTACAGGATGGGCACATGGGCCCCCCTGTCGGGCCCTTAACTCTATAAATCCCATGCTGGAGTGTAGATAGCATGTGTGCTGTAAATATAACCACCTGCCTTAACCATTATCATGACTCTGATGGGCCCCAAGGGGGTGGGGGCCCTGGTGCAATTGGACCCTCTGCACCCCTGGTAGTTACGCCACTGGCGCAGGCCATTCTTCATTCAAGCATACGGAAGGCAGGAAGAAGGCAGTTCAGGGAGATTGTCGCCCTGCAGAAGAGGCGTCACCAGGCAATTAAATCTCCCTGAATCTGCCCGTCTGCCCCAACCCTAAAAGTCCCTTTCCTATGCTTATCATTTCCCAAGCTGGCTTTGTTTATTTTAGTCCTGGTCAAGCTTTGTACCTTGTTGCTCCTCTGTGCCTGTTCCTGACTTGTAATTGTTTGCCCCCTGCCCTGACAATGATTGGATCAATCTCTGTTCAGGTTCCCTGTTGGTCCACAGCAAAAAGTTCCAAGGATGTCAATGAAGACCTATTCTGGCAGGGTCACCTGCTCATGAAAGAGAGCCCTCTCAGACTGCTAGAGAGGAGATATATTGAGTGACTATTCTCCTTGTATGCCATAGCCCATAGCTAGCTTCATAGATTAAAGCATTAGAAGCCACCAGGGTGAGAGAGCTGCAAAGAAAATAAACAGCAATACAGATACTACTTTCAGCAATAATTACTTTGGGTATCCAAGACTTTTAGGGGATTCCTGCTCAACTGTCTCCAATGTCCACACCTTTTGAGCCCTCTGCTTGGGTGGTTCAAGTTTCTGAGGCTAAGATCCCTGCTCCCAGGCCCGTACTGGCAATCTGTGGGTTCTGGCAAATGCCAGAGGGGCTGCTATAAGGTGCCATAGAAAGTCAGTATTTAGTGGGCTGGTAGGGGCTGTTTGGGCCTCTGTGTGGGCTGATTGGGCCTCTGTGTGCCTGAAATGCCAGGGCCTATTTTAATTCTCAGTCCGGACCTGCCTTTTCCTCTACATTATGTGAGTGATACGGATATCCCACGGCTATCAGCCAGAGAATCCTCTGCCACGCTGCTCCCCTTCTTTTCTTCTTTGGCACAAAATGCTAAATGTTATGTTTCATATGCCTGCACCTGAGTGGAGACAATTATTCAGGGTGCAGGCAGAGCGTAAGCAGAGGTGCAGTGGGGGAGTGGAGTCTCAATCCTCTAGCCTTGTGACTCTGGCATTTTTTAGGACTTTATCAATATATTTTCTGAACTGCCTCAATCCTGCGTCGTGGTCCAGTATGGTAGATAGTAACATGGTAACATAGTAAGAAAAAAGACAAACGTCCATCAGGTTCAAACTTTTTTTTTTAACCTGCCTAACTGCTAGTTGATCCAGAGGAAGGCAAAAAATGCCATCTGAAGCCTCTCCAATTTGCCTCAGAGGGGAAAAAATTCCTTCCTGACTCTAAAATGGCAATTGGACTAGTCCCTGATCAACTTGTACTATGAGCTATCTTCTATAACCCTGTATTCCCTCACTTGCTAAAAAGCCATCCAACTCCTTCTTAAAGCTATCTAATGTATCAGCCTGTACAACAGATTCAGGGAGAGAATTCCACGTCTTCACAGCTCTCACTGTAAAAAAACCCTTTTCTTTACACTGACTCATTGCCCATTATAGGTCAGGTCTAGTTTATTTGGGCATTGGTGGTGTGCTGAATCTTGCTCCTTGATTCCTGATACCTGTTCCTGTACCCTGGTTCTGACCAAGTCTGTCTAATTACTGTACATCCAATTCCTTTCTCACCAACTATTTTGCAAAGTATGAGTTTGGGGCCAGGCCCACAGTTGAAGGTGGCTGTTATAAGCAGGACAGGAATACAGTCACTCTCCTTGGATCTTGGTTTGCCATACATAACAGGTCCTGCCAAAGCATTTGCAGTACTGAACTGGCCTACTCTGGTGGGTTTAAAAGCCATTCAATGCCTATCACCATTGTTACTGATATGACCACAAAAATTGGAAAAAGCAAATAAATCCATGTCAATCCATTGGGCTCTGTGTTTTTCCAGATCCCTTTCCTACCAATCAGGTTCAAAAATGTTAAAGCAGATGCCTTGCCTTGGTCCCTGAATTCTGAAAATGTCTCTGCTCTTACTCCCTGCTCCATCATTCCACATGAGTGGATTATTGCTCCTTTGTCTCTATCTTTACTTCTCTCTCAGTGTCCTTCAGATAAGATCTTCATTCCTCAGCCTGGGGTCTTTCAAAGGTATTCTATTAAGAACAATGAACTTGTGCAAGATATCACTAACTTTTGTTTCTGTCAGTTTTACACCTTGCTCCCTTCCTTGTTGATCAGTTCAGCCCTTGCTAGTTCCATCTCAGCCTTGGTCTGATATTTCTATGGACTTTATTGTTGACTTACCCATATTCCTTTATCCAGGATGGTCCAAGGAATTTCATTCTCCATTGTCTCAGATCCAGTTTTGTTCCTAATTTTGGCGTGCCTTCGGTATGCTTTTGGCTATCAGTCTTCACCACATACACTTGCAAACACCTGGCTTTACTTTCTGCATTCACCATAGTAGTTATGGTATGGTGATCCAAACTCCAGAGAAAAACACAGGTCCTAAATATTCCAGATAACGTCAGTCAGTCCATACTCTCAGCTGACTCATGGTCTCAAAAACTTTGCCCTACTCACCAGCCCATTTTTGTCACTAGCAGACTCCCATCAATTGCTCATTTCATTGTCCCCCAAGACTGGAATTTTTCATTTTAAAACATGCCAACACTATTTATTACAGAATTCAGAAATGCATTTTTCTACTGTCAACTGGAGGATGCTGGGAACTGCAGGTTGGAACTGGACAAGAACAAAGCTGTCAGCCCACCTAAATTGTCTTGATTTATGTAACTTTCAGTGAAATGATATCTCAGCATTAGTTACACGATTAGTAATTACTGCACATGGAGTATTTGCCTCCTCCATTTTATTAGAAAAGAAATGCTTCAGCATGCCTTTTCTTTGTTACTCATTATTTAAGTCTTTTCTCTGTTCATGACCAAGTCTATGTTAATACTTATGCCCCTGTTATTTGTCAGCATTAGTAAGTTAACATCTTGTTCAGGAAATTCATGTTCTGCTGGCTAGACTGTTGGCCAAAATGACCCATCCAAGTGTATGGGATATAGTGCAACTATATGCTCTACCAGTAGGGCAACATGTTTAACATGGCATTAAAGAATGGTATATTTCATGTTTATGTAGGTGATAAATAGCCCCCTCAGTAAAATTTGTCAAAATGGTTCTCAACATTATGCAGTTTTTCCTGGCAGAAAAATCCAAAGAATAAAATTCCAAAAATGTTTTTTCCCCTTAGTTTTCTAAGTAAGAAACCATGCATTTTTGCAACAACAATTTAACATTAGACTTTTTTTTGCAAAAAATATTCTAATTTTGAGGGAAAAAATTTCCGTTTTATCTGAATCTGAAAAGTGACCTTTACTTATATTCATCCCTTTGTCACACAGCAATATTTCATGTACAAAAAAGAAACCATTTCCAGACATGTCAATGTTTATATTTTTCTATATGAACATGCTGCCATAACTGATTTCTTATTAACATCTCAGGAGGTATGTCTATTCGGAAAGAATTCTTCTGCATTCTTTTTATTTTATTGTTTGTAAATAGGACTATGGTGGCATCTAGTGAGGGAAATTCTAACTTCACATGGCAGTCATGCAGCATATCAAAGAGACTATAGAAGAGAGCCAAGACAATGTATTTATGGTCTCCTCCCTTTGTAATTGTTCCACTGTTTCAATTTTTTTAAATTTGAAACTCTATGGGGCTGATTCACTAAAGTACTTTATCCAAAGAGGGCCTGCACACTACAAATAGACATAGAATACAGTGGTATGCGAAAAAAGTCTTTTACTCAATTTAAAGAACAACATACAAAATGTGACAAAGTTCCAGTTATAATCATACAGATATAATCAAATAGCATATACATACCACCTCATATATTTCAAAACATTGAAGGAGGAAATTACTTACAAGTAGCGGATACACTTGCCCAAAAAATGAGAATTACCCCAACGTTTCGGCGTAAAGCCTTTGTCAAGGGGAATTCTGATTCACTAAAGAGCAGAAATTCACTAGCCCCAGTCTGCCACTAATTCACTAAAATGTGATTTTGCACTCAGGGAGGCAAAAAAGGCATTTACACTAGCGATGCCTAATTTGCATAAGGCGCAAAGTTAAATGTATAATAGAAGTATATGTTACAGCCACTACATTCCACTACACAAGCCCAGGAAACCTTTAATAAATAAAATAAAGTTGTCCTATTGCCCTACATGTGCCCCCTGTATAGTTGTGTTGCCATATGTCAGGAAATGTAGGGAAGAAGGAGGGTAACCCCCAAAAAATTACACTTTTTATCAGACTATCACCCTAAAAAAAGTAAAACACACCAGCGTTTTTTTAGGACTTATAAAAATTTCAAGTTTTGTTTTCAAACTCCTGTCTATTGTACTGAACTTCGCCAGGTCTGACCTGGCAAAGTAAAGTCTAGCGCAAGAGGTAACATTCAGTAAAGTAGGCATCTTAGTGAATTAGCATAGTTACATCTTGTCATCAGTGCGCAACTTCGCCTGGCGTAAAGGTGCGAAGTTGCGCTAGTCTATCTACTTCTCAAGCGAATTTTTGCTAGGGACACTGTTAGTAAATCGGCAAAGTTGTGAAATTACGTCACACTGGCAAATAGCGCTAGATGCTTCGTGCTGTAGCCCCTATATGTTTTGCCAGAGCTTGCATAAATACAATAAAGAAGAATATTTGCGTCGCTTTCGACTCGCGTCACGTCGTTTTCAGTGCGCGTCGCTTTTTTTGACACGCGTCTCGGTTTTTTTTTTTCGCCAGAGAATTTTCACCAAGCAAATTTTCACTGGCGTTTCGCAAATTTATTCGCCGACGGTGAATTGCGGGGATTCGCCGCAAATTCGGAGTATGTCTTCTTTGTGGATATGCCTAGAAATGATATATTGTGGAATCCTTTACATATTGGTTAAGAAATGCCAGAATGGAAATATGTCAGGTGGAGTCCTGCACAGAACCAAATTTTGAAAACCTGCAATTCGTAACCTGCACCCACTTGTCCTGCTACCTGACCTGCAACTGCCTTATTCGCAACCTGATCTATGACCACCAAGAAACAAGCATTGTTGTTGTAAACCGAAAATTACATCATTAGAAGTGTATAGGGGGAGAAAAAAATTGCTTAAATAATGTGAAAAGTAGTAAAACTTGCTATAGATTAGCGCCACAGTGGCGTAACTAGATGTTACTGGGCCCCACAGCAAATTCATTTTAGGGCCCCCAACATATCCAGAGGTTATTTATTTTACTAGTATATGTTGAAATTTCTCATTAATTATACCTATACCTCTTGGGCCCCCCTGCAGCTGCAGGGTCTGCTTCCTCTATAGTTACGCCCCTGTCTATAGCCACACATGAAAGTTCTACCCGCAATCGACAGGTTACCTGCTTTTTTGCGGGTACTCATGGGTCCCCGACCTGCTGCAGGACTCTAACATCAGGCTTCATTGCTGCCCGTATTCAAGCATGGCAGCATGTTTCACAACATGTTCAGTATATTCCCTATCAAAATTCAATCCCATTAACATAAACATATAAAAATCCTCTGTCTCTTTTTTTTTTGATCTTGAGGTGAAAGTTCTGACATCTCATGAAGTTTAATATGATTACTATTATAATTAATCCTTATTGGAAGCAAAATCAGCCTATTGGGTATATTTAATATTTATAATGTTTTGTAGTAGATATTAGGTATGAAGATTCAGAAAGATAAATTATCCGGAAAACCCCATGTCCTAAGCATACTAGATGACAGGCCCCATATCTGTACTAGAATAAATGCTTATTCATTATGTAACCCTTTCTTGGCTATATTAAACCAAACCAACTAGCATGAGTAGAGCATTGGTTACACGCGACTCTTTTATTCTCAGGTAGGACTTTCGCTAAGTGGAAGCATTCCTCTATGGTGTAGTGCAACTACAACACCCAGACACTATGCATGCAACTTACAAAAATGATGGGCGCCAGGAAGTTCTTGGTGCAAACAAGGCAAAATTGTTTATTATGTCAGAGACAAATATCCTCAGGTTTACTCACGCAGGAGTTGAGCATATAGCAGGAGCACAGACGTCACACAGACATGTACAGCACTTTGGAGCAGTTGCACCCTCCCGAAGCCTTGACAGTCCTCCCTTTCTCCAGGGAGCTCCAGGACAGCAGCCTCTACCCTTACAGTCCCTCTTCTCTGAGGTCCCTGCACTCAGGTATTTCAAAACCTGTGGGAAGCTACTTCCTTCTATCAATCCTCGGTGGAGCTACAACTGCTCATGCTGCTAAAACTTTCTGTCTCACTCTTCCTAGAGAGTCTATCACCAAACTCCCCTAGGCTAGCTATACCTCCTTCACATGGTTGCCTGGTCCCCGACTTCTTTTCAGAGCAAAGGCCTTTCTGTACCCAGGTCCCCCCTGGGCACACCCTGCTGGATCAGCATCCAGAGGCCAAAGAGGAAGCTGCCACTCCCTTCCCAGCACTATACAGTGTAAGGCAGGAAATCGTCATTACACTCTGGGCTGTAACTATTGGTTAGAAGCATGCACTTGCAACATAACCTTCTGCCTAGCAACAGAGATCAGGGACTTAACTCCATAGGTGCCAAACAGAAACCTATGGGTCCCTACACTAATATATACATTCTACTGTGTAATGTAGGTACACACTGCATCAGAGAGCTTACAATTTAAGGTCCCTATTACATTCATACACAGTAGGACTAATTGTGACTACTAGTGTGGGAACATGTCAAGACTGAGGTTCAAAATAGGCCAGTCATTTCAAGAACACTGAGGCCCAAACAGCTCCCCTATAGCAAAATAAACAGTGATCCCCAACCAGTGGCTCAGGAGCAACATGTTGCTCACCAACCCCTTGGATGTTGCTTCCAGTGGCCTCAAAGCAGGTGCTTATTTTTGAATTCCAGGAATGAAGCATGTTTTGGTTGCATAAAAATCAGGTGTACTGCCAAAAGCCTCCTGTAGACTTCCGATCTACATAGAAGCTACCAATAGCCAATCACAGCCCATATTTGGCACCCCCAGTAAATGTATTGCATTCTTATGTTGCTCTCCAACCTTTTACATTTAAATGTGGTTCATGGGTAAAAACCATTGGAGATCCCTGGTCTATGGCATCTTACAGTAGTCATTTCCTAGATTTACATATTTGCAGTTTAAGACTGTATGGGAGGAAACCCACATAGACACAGGAAAAACAAACAAACCCTATGCAGATAGTGCCTGAATCAAGCTCAGAACCGCATTGCTGCAAGGCAGACATGTTTGCCACTGAACCACTGTTATCAGGGCAGTTTTATGGCCTTGGTGGGCCCTGGGCAAAATGTCTAGTGGGCCCCATACCCCTGGTATGTGCAGCGCACCAGAAAATCTTTGAAACTACACCCACTTTTGGCCACACTGCCCCAGCTGGGGCTCTCCAGCCATCTTACCTGTGTGGGAAAAGGCATCCCCCTCATCTGCACCCTCCGCCACATTCATGGCTCTCTGCTGGGGGACCGGGGCTGTATCCAAGAGGCGTTCACTGTGCTGCAGTGGAGAGGGCAGTTCTGCCCGGATCTATATCCCCTGCAAGCCCTGCTGCCCGTCTCTCTTCCTCCAACCCATCACTCACGGCTCCTCCTCCAGGGGCTCTCTCTCGGAACTGCGGCAGGCGACAGTGGGCCCCCAAAAGCAGTGGGCCCTGGGCAGATTCCCCTTAAGGGCAGATTCATGGCAGACTTCAGCAATAGGAAGTCAGACGGTATCACAGAGTTGATCCAATGCAACTTGAATGTTGGATGAAGACGCAGCTTGCAGCATTTCCATCCGACAGCCGTGTCCCGTCGGACCAACCCCGCAACACTGTCCGACTTCCTATTCCATTACCTTGTCCCACAAAAACGCACGGAAGTCTGCCGTGTGGTTCTGCCCTTACTTGTATTATTAAAGCAGCCCTGACTGTTATGAGAACAAATTTGACACACGAGTAATAGACCATGCCCACATACTTTATTCTGTATGTGACTGAAAATATTTGTTGTAAGCACATCTTAAATAATCTGTCATTCATTTATGCCTGCAACAGCTGACCAGGATTTGCCAAGAGACCCCACTGCTACAATTATTGGGCACACCTGCTCTCTTCCTATATTGTATGCCCCCTCTGTGTATTACATTGTCCCTTGCTGTAACATATGTTAAACAAAGGGGCTTCCCAACACAATGTGTTTGTGCCCCACACCCGCCCACCCAAATAAATGACTGTAACAGGGAGATTCTGCTAAATCCTGTTATCTCATGTCACTGGCCTTTTGCCAACACTCTAATGTCACATTAATCCCATGTACCGTATAATTCTTTCCTGTATTGATGAACACAGATGTCTATGGACTCCCACAACTAGGATTTATAAAAAGTCAGAATAGGAAAATTAGTCATTCTTGGTAAATTTTCCCTTTTGTCACATTATTTCTAAAAAAAAAAAAATCCACAAAATAATGAATTCGTTTTCTTTTATAAACTTGATTATAAATAAAATGGTTGAAAATATTACAATTTGTTTTCCATGCAAAACCATATTTCCCCATGGTGAGTGAGTGGAACATTACCAACATGACAACAACCTCATTCATCAAAATTGACTTTCCCTAACATTATATTATTGATAAATATTGTAGTGTTTGACACACAATTTGCATTCTGATTTTGACTATGATGTCCCTTTCCTTTTACCAAAAGAACTTGGGGAGGCTCATATATCAAGGGTTGAATTTCAAATTCATATGAGTTTTTTTTACTTGAAATTCGATTGGAGGTCATTTATTAAAAAAATCTTATTTGCCAAACTCAAACAAATTTTACCGTCACGAAAACCCCAACAGAATTTCAGGAAGGCTACAAACATCTCCAAATTGGTCATTGGACATCTCCCATTGACTTATACAGTAATTCACAGGTTAATGGGGCAGAGTATGTAACATCTCAAAAATCTTATTAAAATCTTATTAAAAAAAAACTCAAATCAAGTTTGGATAGTTCCCTAGTCAAATTTGACAGTTTTGACCATAAAAAAAAAAAAATCAAACATTCTTATTTTCAATTTGACCCTTAGGGGCAGATTTTTTTTTTATTAAAAACCCTCAAATTCGACCCTCGAAATTTTACCGAAGTAAAATCCGACGAAAAAGAATATCGAATTCATATGATTTAACCGCTGTTCGATCTATTGAACGATCGAATAGAAATCATCCGATTTCACGAAAAATCGGATAATTTCTGTTTGATCAAAAAAAACTTAAGAAAAAGCCTATGGGAGCTTCCCATAGACAAATAAAGCAACTCAGTAGGTTTAATCGGGCGAACTACTGTAGGCAATCGAAGAAATTTTTAAAGGGCAAGTACTTCGACCATCGAATGGTCGAACGATTTTCTCATTCGAATCATTTGATTGAATTTAGCCAATTCGATGGTCGAAGTAGCCCACAAAAAAATTCGTAGTTTTTGCATTCGAATCCTTCACCGAGCTTAGTAAATCTTCCCCTTAATGTAAAGAAATAGGAAATTATGAAATGGAATTAATTTCTAGTCAATAAAAAGGGCTCTTTGTTTAATGAAATATGTTAATTACCCACCATACAATCCATACATTTATTGAAGGGGTTTATTAAAGGGGCTGTTAACTTTTAATATGATAATATGAGAGTGATATTCTGAGGCAATGCGCGATTGTTTTATTACACTTTTTTTTTTTGTTAATTGTTTTTGGTTTTTGAGTTATATAGCTTTTTGTTCAGCAGCTCTCCAGTTTGTAATTTCAGCAATTTGCTTGCCTGGGTGTAATTTACCCCAGCAAGCATGCACTAATAGGAATACAAGACTGGGATAGGAATAGAGGAGAGTAATATGAATAGAAAGATGAGTAATAAAAGAAGCAATTACTACAAATTTGAATCCTTACAGAGCATTTTTTTTAGATGGGGTTAGTGAAAGCTAGAAAGGGCCAAAAGAAGAAGGCAAATAATTAAAAAAAACTATAATATAAATAAAAGTAAAAAATGAAGGCCAATGGAAAAGTTGCTTAGAATTAGCCGTTCTATATCATACTAAAACAAAAAACTTAAAAGAGAACCACTCCTTTAATGAAAGGATTTGGGGAGGAATACATTAATTATTTTGCATATATGTGTGTTTATAGTCAGGAAACCATACTTTTTAGGGCTAGGAGTTTATTGTAGTCCAATAATTATCCTGCAATGGTAACAGATTTTACTGTGAGACTGAGTCAGAGCCGGAGAGGCTGAGTTTGGCCAAGCCAGAGCTACTGTGGTCTGGTTAGATCCAGGACCCTGCTTGGAAAGAGACATTGCCAGAAGTGCATGCATATGAATGGTGAGCAGAGATCTAGCAGGTGTTCCTTCCCCTTATGTCTCTTTGTATACACATTCAAATCACCTAAGGCAAGAGGCAGGACAGGGTCTGTTAGCTCATTACTGATTTGCCTAGCAAATAAACCAGCAGCTGCTCTCCTCACCAGTGAACTGACACTTGCAGCTAAGTGACAATTGCATGGGACAGGATGCTTCCATGGAGCTCCATAATGGTACACCCTACCTTTTAAACATCACCCTATACGCGCTGCTTCTAGGTAAGGCTCTTTATTTTCCACTTGTCTTTGTAACATTGAATTGAAAACATAGTAAAAATGTAAAAAAGACATTTTTGTTTTTTTTTTAGGTTTCATTATGTGTATTTTAATTTATGTAACTTTATTAACTTGATTAATATTATGAATTTATGTTATACATTTGCAAGGATGGTTTTCTGCCTGCACTCTACAAATATATGAGCCGTCACCATTACCTCTTAGGTTACATCTGCTTTAGATGTACTGTGCCCACTACATAGATTTATAGGCATTTTAATCCAAAACGTTCTATTAAATTAGCATAAATTCCCTGCTTGTGGTTCTCCAGCTGTATTTGAACTGTGAGCTTTGGGGGAAGTTGAGAGCTGGAGTTGTATGTGTTAGGCTACATGCTATGGCAATTTTGATGTAAAGTGCTATTGATATCATCTTGCCTTACTATACACTCTGTATTTAAATTTGCACCATTTCCACATAACAGACATGTACACTGAGGTGCAACTTCAAATGACGGCTGCTCGGTAAGGGTATAACAGTCAGTTCTGCTTGCATCTCCCTAAACCAATGGTTGTTTTACATTGATGCCAGTCTTGGGGGACCAGTTTTTGTTCAGGGTTCCCTTTAGTTCATCACATAATTACATATAGAGGAAAGCATTGGTTTCTCTGTTATTCATTTATAATTCTATCCATAGTTCCAACTACACCCTGATGCCACATAGGAACCCAAATAAGAATTTTTGTCCCCCCCTTCCACACCCTCCCTCCTGGACTCCTGTACGATCCCTGAGCAATTGCAAGTGATGGAGACATAATTTTGGTAGGGTCAGACTTTTTTTACTTTTACAAGGGGGCCAGGATATTGAAGTTATAGCACCGGTTCCAATAATACCTAGGGCACCAAATAAGTGTTCCCTGTTTGATCCAAGATTTGTCCTAACTACCTTACCTTTCAGGGGTATCTAGGAGAGCAAAGAGACAATAGCCAAAATCTAAATGGCCTTCAGGATGAGCCCCCCAAACACTGCTGCAAACTCATTGAGACCAACCCAAAATTTTCAGAACCACTGTTCTACCACATTAGTGTATCCAGAGAAACATGTCAGCTAAGCTATATCTGGAAAGCACTAAAACATGTTATAATAGTTCATATTCTCAGGTTGGTTTGTTTGAATAAATGGCTAAATTTGGAGTGATCAGGTATTCTGCAGCTGGCATGACCTGTGCATGTCATAAACACAGATGATTTCATATAATCAACAAAGACAAAGCAATCGAAACCAGGATATCATGCACTACTGGTATCATGAATTATGTACGAGCCATTCTAACAACACATTCACAAACACAAAGTTTGACAAGCTGTTCTCTTGTGCTCCAATATAACTGTTAAAAGGCCCCTATGAATTTTTAAAGTGAAGTTCTTGTGTTTAAATATTTATTGGGTCTCGTATTGCATCTCAATATTATGTTTAATTACATTTTGCATGAAAAAAAAATCTAGAGGAAACTTTTTAGTTGAGGCCCTGAAGATGTTTAATCTCTGGATATCTTTGAATTGTTGGTGGAAACATTGTTCTAACAAAATACCAGACAACAAATGTTCTTTAAGGCTGACATAGTCAGTTTGCTTAAGGTTGTTTTGGCCAAAAGCTAATGTATTTGAAAGGGTAAATTTCTGTTTTGATGGAAAAGCTTAAAAAAAAAATATCAAAGACAAGAACCAAAACGTCAACAGTATTATGTTCTCTGTGAACACTGGGATTTGTTTACATGTATATTTAGAAAGTTTCAAAATGCAGAAGTCTGGTTTTGTCTGCAATAATGATAGCTTGGATTAAGTATAATCTGGAGCTTTCTGGATAACAGGTTTTTGTATAATGGATTTAATACCGGCAATAACACCCTACCTGCTGTTTAATGATGGGGTTATGGTATTGCTTATGAGAGAAGTACAGTACATGTACATGTAGGGGACCTGTTATCCAGAATGCTCTGGAACTGGGGTCCACAGGTCTACAGATCTTTCTGTAGCTTGGCTCTTCATACCACAAGTCTACCATAAAATAATTTAAACATAAACCCAATAGACTGGTTTTGCTTCCAAAAAGGATTAATTATATCTTAATTGGTATCAAGTACAAGGTATTGTTTTATTATTACAGAAAAAAAGGAAATAATTTTTAAAAATGGGAGAAGGCATTCCCGTAATCTGAGTTTTCTGGATAACAGGTTTCCAGATAATGGATCCCATACCTCTGCTGCTAAGTGTTTATATAATTTGATATAATGCTTTTATCCTTGCTGGCAAATCTCTGTGTGTAGAAACACATAGCACTAGCGAGAGAGCGAGATAAACTATTCCCTGCTTTACTTCATTCACAGAACATAAACATCTCTATTTAACCGTAAACCAAGAGTTGCTGTTGCCTGTCAACACCCTTGTGTTTTGGGATTGCATTTATGTCAAAAATTCAAATTCAGACTTCAAACTGCAAGAGGGTTCTGCATTCCTAGAAGAGCTCACTTAGTTATAAAATAATGCAGGTTATAGAGATATATACAGGGGGATAGTAGAGAGGTCCCTAGAAATGCAAGAACATGTGGTTCCCATCAGCGGAGAGAGGGGTTTACATAAAGTCAGGTTACCAAACTGCAGCTCACTGACAGACAAAACAGTAAGGGGCCGATTTACGAAATTCACGTGAAATGATTGAAGTTCGATCGAATTCGATCATACGAATTTTTTCGTGAAATCGGATATGCAAATTTGGCCTCTTCGATCATTGAATATCGAATAGATCGAATGATCGGATATTCGATAATTTGATCATTCGATGATCGAAGGATTCAAAATTTTAAAGTTATTCGACTGCCTACTTCTCCAGATTGAACCTACCGAATTTTAATAGAAGCCTATGGGAAGCTCCCCATAGGCTTCTGAGGCTAAGTCCTGCTCGAATACCATTTGTACGATCGTAGGGTTCGATCGTTCGAATCGTACAAATTTAGCCTAAAACAATTCGATAAGCGAATTCGATGGTCGAATGCTTCAACAGGTGCCTGTCATTTCGGACTTACTAATGAGCATTTATGACTTCTGCACATTCATGGGGGAAAGTAGACAGCAACTCAATTTCCTCCTGCTTCTTAGAGAGATGGACCTTAAAAAACAAGGTTCTTTGCTAGTGGAAGCATACCTCCCAACATTTTGGAAATAAAAAGAGGGACAAAAAAATTTGTTGTGCAATGTGTGGCGAAAATTTTAGACCAGGCACACCTGGGCACTACCCCAAAGAACCATGTTAATTTTACAAAATTTGGCAAGTTTTGAAAGTTTGAAAATATTTATGTGGTTTTTGTTCAGTTATTACAGTTTTGCTAATGAAGGTGAATTGCCCTTAAACTGTAAGTCTAACTTTTCCCAAGGGACCTCCTTATCTAAACTGTTACAGTTACTTATTTTCTTATCTCAAAAGCATCTTATTTGCACCTGTTAGCTTTTCTGGTCTCTTCCAAAAGCCAATTGAGTTAGAAACTGTGTTTCTGGCTGTTCAGTGCAGAGGAAAGAGGGACTTTCCAGTACAAATGAGGGACTGCAGGGTGAGCTGTCAAAGGAGGGACTGTCCTCTTTAAAGGACAAGAAAACCCTAAAAATGAATAGGACTAAAAATGCCATGTTTTATATACTGAACTTATTGCACCAGCCAAAAGTTTCAGCTTGTCAATAGCAGCAATGATCCAGGACTTCAAACTTGTCACAGGGGGTCACAATCTTGGAAAGTGTCTGTGACACTCACATGCTCAGTGGGCTCTGAGCAGCTGTTGAGAAGCTAAGCTTAGGGGTCGTCACTAATTATTCAGCAGAAAATTAGGTTGGTCTGTAATATAAGTTGATGCTACAGGGCTAATTATTAAATTCTGATGCTAATTGCACTGGTTTCTGTGCTGCCATGTAGTAATTATCTGTATTAATGACTAATCAGCCTTATGTTGTGACTATATTTCTTTTCTATGTGTACTGTATATTGTGAGTGGGTCCCTAAGCTCAGTAAGTGACAGCAGCACAGAGCATGTGAATCAGTGAATCAGCAGAAAAGAAGATGGGGAGCTACTGGGGCATCTACTGGGGAGACACAGATCTTTCTAAAGGAATGTGGTTGCCTGGGGTTGGTATAGAGACCCAAAACATAATGTACAACATTTCTGCCCTACTTCTTTAGTTTAGTTAGTTGTCCATTAGTTAAAGCATTATTAGTAACTGTTAAAGTATTATTTCTTACATACTCCATGTACCTTCCTGCTCCAGAGAATAACCTTTTGTACCAACAGCTCTGCAAAATATATCACATACCTGTGCAATATAATAACCCATTATCTTTGTGGTGAACTACTTCTCTATTTCCAAATGAACTAATAGCAGTTGTATTATGATTGTACATCACTTTACTTCCCTATGCCAGGCGAGTAGCAAGGCCATACAGAGGGCAGAAAAGCAATTTCTGCAGAGCCCAAGCCTCAAAATGGGTCCAATGTAAAAGCACAAGCAGTCTATTAATTAATTGTACTCTGATTGATCAACATAAATCTGTAGACTCCAAAATGCACCCATTCAGCTCTTCAACTGCACTCCTTAGTGCTCATTAAAAAAACTTGCATCCAAGGTCTTGCTGTGCTAAACACCTTGCACCATATAATAAAATTGATCTCTAGTTGCAGAGTGCAAGGCAGCCATGTCCTTATGGTCCAATAACATACCTCCCAAGCGTCCCGTTTTGAGCAGGACAGTCCCGCTTTTGATAGCTCAACCCGCTGTCCAGGGTTAGTACTGGAAAGTCCTGATCTCTCTGCACTGAACATGGAAAATCAATATTTCTTGCCAAAAGAGATACAATGTTTCTAACTTAATTGGCTCATGGCAGAGAACGCAGAATAGATACATTTGCAACAGTTTTGTCCCTTGGGAGAAGAGGAGGCACAGCTTAAAGTGGACCCGTCACCCAGACACAAAAATCTGTATTATAAAAGTCCTTTTCAAATTAAACATGACATCCAATTTCTATTTTTTATTAAAGCATTCATAGCTGTTGTAAGATCATTTAAAAATCTCAACGGTCAATCAAATATTGTCTGACACTCCTCTATGCCTTAGGCATAAAGGCGGGGCAGATAATTACTTTCACTTTCCATTCAGCACTTCCTAGATGTCACTGCTCCCCACACATTCCCCCAGTTCTCTTAACCATTTAATTGTGTAGCCAGGACATGGGGATAGACATTGGGTCCCCCATTCTGGTGCACAAACAAGATTCTGAGATGATACAAGGCTTGTCTTAATAACAGTGACCACAAAATGGCTCCTGCCTGCTTGCTATAATTATGAATTCCCAGACTGAAGAAAACAAGATTAAAATAATTTATATAGTGTAATTAATGTTCATTTTCCTTGACTAATGTAATAAAATAGGATTTTGAATATTTCTTTTGGGTGACAGTTCCACTTTAAAGGGAAATTCTCATTAATTAGTAAAACTGTAATAAAACATGAAAACTACAGAAATGTGTTCAAACTTTCAGAACCTGGCAAATTGTGTAAAATGGGCATGGTAATTAGGGGGTGTGGCCACAAAAAAGGGCGTTGTCAAAAAATGCTCCTCTTTCCATTTCCAAAATGTTGGGAGGTTCCACAGCAACCTGATACACCACTTAGGGGACACCTACCTGCACATCATGAATTCATCGCTGACCAGAGCAGCAGTGGCAATTTTTCTACAAGCAAGACAGGGAGCAAAGAGCAAAAAACAAGATAGTTTGCATTGTGCACCCTGCGTACAGTAAATGACCCCTATAATGTATTTGGGTCAGTTATGTTATTCTATGGCAGACAAGTTTGGAATGCGGTTATAACAGCTATAAACTGCTGTTGCTGAAAGGTTTTATAGCGAAACTCTACTGCTTGCTAAACAAAATCAACTAAGGTATAAATAACGTTTAATATCATTCATCTGTTTTATATTAACTGAAGAATGTTCAGTGCAAAACACATATACAGTGATATAATTGCAGGCAGTGCCAATATGGCTGATTCCAAGCCCCAGAGTCTGGAAAAAGGCACAGAGGTCTGAAATTAAGGTGGGAGAAATTTACATGGCAGGGGGAATTTTTCCACTCCTGTTGGTCAGGTGCAGTAACCCATAGCAACCAATAAGATGCTGTTAAACAGTAAATGCGACCTGCTGATTGGTTGCTATAGGTGCCCACATCTGTAGCAATCTTCCACCTTTTTATTTCATAATGACCATTGTGCAAAGTGCTAATTTTAGTTACAAAACAAATTTTTACCCATGTTTTTCCCCCAAATTCCAGCACAACTGCAGCCACATGCTATTTGGTGCTTTGCATGCAACACCAGGTTGATCTGAATGTTGGGGATGTTGTGAAACATAAATGAGGGTTGCAGTGTTTTTTCTTATTGTGTGCTCATTCCTATATGATTTGAGGACATGCCCCTTTCTTATTGTGTGCTTATACCTATATGATTTGAGGACATGCCCCTTGGATGTTGCCTTGTGGGAAGTCTAGGCCAAATCCAGATTAAAAAGTAAATTCTATGACAATGGGTTAACGGAGGACACACCTGAATGTTAAGCTTTTAAAACCATTACAACATTTAGAAAGAATAAAACACAGACACAGAATGAAGGTGGCAAAAAGCCGCAGCTGTATCTATTTATTTATTACAGACCCACTGACTTCACACATAATAGCAATCAATAGAGTAAACAAATCCAATAACAATGTTTGGCTTTAGAGCCCAAACCACATTTAAGCTTAAACTAATAATGTGCCACGGCTTTGTGGGAAGGTCAAATATCATTTTTAAACCTGTCTGTTTAACATTTATATGTATATATATATATATATATTTTCAAAGGCAGCCGCACTCCAATACGGATTTTGTTTCGTATGCGGGTGCAGGTTCAAAATAGCATAATTATTTAACTGTACAGAACCGCACTCCAGGCTTCTTATGCTGTGAATCAAGTCACTTTTATTTGCATGTGTTTCCAATATTTTCTTGATATAAATACCTGACTATATACATTGTCAGCACAGCTTGCACGTGCCATCCAGCCCTCCTCCCTAGTAGCCAGTGCTTGCTATGAATGTACAAACTATATTCTGGGCTGCAGGGTGCAAGTGTCCAGCACCAAAGTAAATAGTTTTTCCAACCTTCTGCATCACCTCACAGCTTGAAGATTTCATGCTTCAAGATCAAATTATAGGGTTTATCTCTTACATGGTCCTAATCTGAGCACAATTTAGAGTAGTGACACAGGTAGATTTGAGGATGAACAGTTGCCAGTGGTATGGCACTCGCAGCACTTCATTCGACTTCGGAAAACAAGAGCCACACCGCTAGCGATTTACATTTAAGCCAGCGGTATGGCACAGGACAGCAGTTCGGGGAGATTGTCGCCCAGAAGAAGAAGAAGTTAGTCGCCAGGTGACTAAATTTCCCTGACTCTGCCCGTGTGTCACAACCCTTAGAAGATATGCCTATTTTTATTTTTTTAATCTTCCATGGAAACCTAGACTGAAATCTGACTAGGGTAAGATAAGGGGTGAATGTATTCAGCCATAGCAATGTTTACCAATGATGAGTGAAACATTTTGTCATGTACAGATTCGCTGCAAAAAAATCGCACCATGCTTGTTTCACGTTGCACGACAAAACAAACATAATGCGCAACAAATGAAGAGACGAGTGACAAATGAATACATCACACAATCGTAGGGATCTAAGCCTTCCCACTGTTTATATAAGGACATTCACATAAGTATATACTTTATGCATTTTAATGTGAGATATAAAGCACCCAGGTATTTTCTGTTGGTGGTCAGATGTATTAGTAGCTGTGCCTGTGTTTGTAAGCAACATAGTGTAGTAGTAGATACCATTACCAGTCGACCAGAGGTAATGTCAAAAATCACACACATGTTTTTAAGAAATTTGCAACATGGAAGCTTTTTTTCTATTGAAACAGCAGTTGTAGCTCAGTGGATAGGAGGTTCTGTAACGTAGGGCATGTGTGTAGCAGTGTGCTGAGCAAAAAAATTGATGTGATTTTGCCCTCCAAAAGCAAAAACAAGGTGCCAAGAAAAAAATGACCATAGGAGCCAATGTAGTTGACAAAAATGATGCACGAAAAGAAAAAAAATAGATGTGCAACAAAATATGAAGACAAAAGGTTTTGCAGAGTTTGGCAAATTTTTTGTCAGTTTCAAGACCTTTCGGTGAAGTGAAACAGGACAGATTGGCTCATCACTAATGTTTACCGATACTGTATCTGTAACCCAGGTATGGGATCCTTTATCTGGAAACCCATTATCCAGAAAGCTCTGAATTAAAAATTAATTTAGTTCATTTTTAAAACTTCTTTTCCTTTTTATTTGTAATAATAATAATAATAATAATAAAGCAGTACCATGTACTTATTGGTAACTAAGCTGCATGAATCCATTTTGGTGCAAAAGAATCCTTTTCACGTTATTTAATGTTTATTTAATGTTGATATGATTTCTAGCACGTATAGTGAACCATATTACGGAAAGATCTCGTAATCATAAAACCCAGGTCCCAAACATTTTGCATAATAGATCCCATACCTGTAATTAGTTCTTCACCAACTGGGGTCTTCACCACTTTCTTTTAAAGGAAAACTATACCCCGAAAATGAATTTTTGAGCAACAGTTTATATCAAATCAAGTGACATATTAAAGAATCTTACCTACCTGGTATATATATTTAGGTAAATATTGCCCTTTTACATCTCTTGCCTTGAACCACCATTTCGTGATGGTCTGTGTGCTGCCTCAGAGATCACCTGACCAGAAATATTTCAACTCTAACTGTAACAGGAAGAAGTGTGGAAGCAAAAGACACAACTCTGTCTGTTAATTGGCTCATGTGACCTAACTTTATAGTTTGTTTGGTATGTTTGTGTGCACCGTTGAATCCTAGGATCCCAGGAGGCTGTCCTTATTTTTTAAAATTGCTATTTTCTATTTATGATGACCCAATGGCACATGCTACTAAAAAAGTATATTATTATGAAAATGGTTTATTTACATGAAGCAGTGTTTTACATATGAGTTGTTTTATGCAATACCTGTTTATAGAAACCTACATTGTTCGGGGGGTATAGTTTTCCTTTAATCTGGACTTTAAAGGGGCAGATTTACTATTGGTTGAATTTCGAACAGAAAAAAAATTCCAAATTCGACCATCAAAAATTTTTTGGTGGTCATTTTCGATCAAAAATGCCCATTTTCAATAGAATTCAAATCCACTGAATCAAGTTTTAAAAAAAAAAAATCGATTTTCCAGGACTTAGAAAATGTCAGTAAAGCTTCCAGCAGTTTCGCCCCTGGCGAATAAATTTACCCATCACTAGTTAGGAGCACCCGTGGACCCGTGGGAATTCACATCATTGAGCTATCGAACTTACCATTTAGATAACAATAATTATTATATATTTTTATTTTATTATTTAAGTCAAGCACTCAGTGAAATGCTTCAGACCAGCCCTATTGAAGTAAAAAATAAAAAAAAGTAAATTTATTGGAAATAATAAAATGTGCATAAAAATGGGTCAAGTCTTTCTGCTCACACATGCCTGAAGGGTTGGGAGCACCTTTGGAGAGATTGGGTAGACACATAATTTGAGATCCATTATTATAAATTATTATTTTATTATTTAAGTATCACATTTTATTTTGATTATTGGCTTTTAAACTAGTGATCTTCCAACTTGGGTTTTAGGCATTTGCTTAACTTCCATTACTAGTCATATTAATTTTTGGGATTAAACCCAAATGAGGGCCACTGTTTATTTGTAACCATCTTTCCCCTCAACTTGCCTGTGTTTGAGCTGGTACAGTGGAGAAGAAGGTATAAGGGATAGCAGGTATTTCTTCATGTTTTGTAGCTAGGATACATGTGTAAACACTAAAATTCCTTCTTCTGTGCTGCTGCTTACTGAATAAAACATGCAGTTGACTTATGTTATCCTTTTTATCTTGTTTGCATGGTGTCTCATGAAACAGGAACTTGCTGTGCTCTGAAAATCAGAATCCCATCACCCACCATCCATGGCATCGAAGGGAGACCACTAATCCTTCCTGTTCACTATGATTCTTACGTTCCTGCATCCAGCATCCAAATCATATGGCTGTTTGAAAGGCCCCAGACCCCGGCAATGTTTCTACTATCATCCGTTAATAAGTCAGTGGTTTCTGATTTGGAATTTCAGCACAAGTTCACCTTACAGCCTCCAAACGCATCACTGTTGATTCCTTCCTTGCATTTAAGAGATGAGGGAACCTACACTGTGAAAGTCAACATCAGAGGCAACACTACAATTTCTTACACTCAGAAGATTGATGTTATTGTGCATGGTAAGTCTATACACACAACAAGCATCTTCCTTCTCCTCCAAATACTGAATGAAAATTCCAGATCTGAAGTTCATTAGAAGCTGTAGGTCTGAGCTTATACTAAGGGCATTTCCAGTCAGTAGACCCCTGTGAATTTGGTCCAATATTAGATAAAATACCTTTTGCCCTGGTCACACTTTTTGCCATTTCCTGTTGGCATTGTTGCACCAGATATTATAATTAACATAACTCCAACATATTGCTCAGCGCAGATACCATTGTATACAGATAATAATGTGCTAATGAACTTAAGGGTAGTACCAGATGTTACAGATCCGCTCCTCCACTGCTCGATGTGCCTGCACCCAGATACATTGCTTCTGCTCAGGTGCAGGTAAACGTGGCAAATTTCAGTGCAAACGCAAACTCTTGTAAAACTTTTCCAAAATCCGCCATGTCTGTACACACCTGGATAAACACATGCAGAGAACCCAGTCCTACACTTCTAAGAACCTTTTGATAAGCATGCACCTGGAAATATTGCGCCAGACTGGACATAAGGCGACAAATTCACTAAGCGGCAAAAATGTGCTAGCGATGGCTTTGCCACAATTCGCCAGGCGATACCTAATTTGCACATGGAGCAAAGTTAAGCGTATAATAGAAGTATATGTTGCAGCCATTATATTACACTACACAAGCCCAGGAAACCTTTAATAAATAAAATAAAGTTGTCCTATTGCCCTACATGTGTCCCCTGTATAGTTGTGTTGCCATATGTTAGGAAATGTAGGGGGGAAGGAGGGTAACCCCCCAAAAAATATGCTATTTTTCAGACTATCACCCAAAAAAAGTAAAAGACACCAGCGTTTATTTGGGACTTAGAATTTTTTTTTCCAATCTCCTATCTATTGTATTGAACTAGTAAAGTCTAGCGCAAGAGGTAACGCTCAGTAAAATGCACATCTTAGTGAATTAGCGTAGTTACGTCCCTTCGTCAGTGCGCAACTTTTCCTGGCGTAAGGGTGCGAAGTTGCGCTAGTCTATCTACTTCGCTAGCGAATTTTCACTAACATTCACTGTTGCGAAATGACGTCACGCTGGCGAATAAGCGCCAGCGTTAGACGCTTTGCGCTTTAGTGAATTTACCCTAAGGAATAGATTTCTGAGCTGAAATGCTTACCGAAAGCCGTGCCGTGTTTCTGCACCCGGAGCTATAACATAAGATGCTTTTAGGAGCGTATGGGGTGGATTCTTGGCCTTTGTTTATCCACAGGCCGGGAATCTGCTACATGGGGCAACTAGCCCTACCTATCGGCATTGTGGCACTACCACTTATATTGACACCTATTGATATATTTGTACACTCTTTTTATATAGTCAGAGGATCTGTTATCCAGAATGCTCGGGACCTGGGGAATCTTTCTGTAATATGGGCCACCATGCTTCAAGTCTACATAAAAATAATTTAATTATTAAATAAACCCAATAGGCCGGTTTTGCCTCCAATATGGATTAAGTATATCTTAATTGGGATCAAGTACAAGGTACTGTTTTATTATTACAGAGAAAAAAGGAATCATTTTCGAGTCTATGGGAGATGACCTTCCCTTAATTTGGAGCTTTCCAGATATCAGATTTCATACCTGTAAATAGTTTGTATAAATACACTTTATAGATAAAAATACATTTTATAAGTAGGAGTACGTAAGGGCTTGTTACATTTGATTGCTAAGGAGTAAGAGAATTACATTCAGCGCTACACCAGTCTCTCTGTTACTTTTCCTGAACTTTCCTTTATAAACCTGTCAGACACATTTGAGTTATTATGAAAAATAGATCATTATAGAGTTTTCCAGTGATACAATGAGGAAGTGTGCACAGACATGTCTCTTTATGATCCCTTGTGAATAATGGGCCTGTCACTGTTGAACAGCTTTATGAGTCAACAATTATTTGTTATCATTTTTGGTTTTGTTCGGAAGTATCATGTTTCTGTCTCATTTCTGAAAAGCACCAACCTTTCCCCATCAAACATACAATATTGATGGTGCAATCATTCTTTTCTGAGAGCACTTACCTCCTGGAAACCTTGCTATCTGTCATAACCATGTCCTTTTAATCTGTACAAAAATAAATCACAATCCTATATGAATGTAGTCTTACCACAATATCTTTACTTTGCTGGGGGGAGGGGGCATACAATTTAAAAATGACTGCATATTGTGCCATAACAATAATATACAAAAATAAAAAGTAGTTTTTCCAGAACATGCAGATTATGGTAAAAATTATTATTCTGTGTATCTGAGATAAGGGCAGACTCTCTTCAGCTCCAAATTACGCAATGGACGTCTCCATTTTAATGAGATCATTCAGATTTTTCTGTGATAATAAAACAGTACCTTGTACTTGATCCAAACCAAGATAGAATTAATTAATTAATTTCTTATTGGAAGAAAAATCAGCCTATTGGGTTTATTTAGGGGCAAATTTACTATTATTCCCCAAAATAAATTCGACCAAATTTGAAATTCGATAAGCATTCGACCATTGATCGAATTGTTTTAGGCTATCATTTTGTTCGATATACGATTTCTCAATGAATTTGTATGATCGGATAACGATCGTTCGATTTCACGAAAAAAATAGTGAAATTTCCTTCGAGAGTCCGAAAAATTCGTACGATTCGAACGATCGAACGCTCCGGTCATACGAATGGTATTCGAGCAGGACTTAGCCTCAGAAGCCTATGTACAGCTTCCCATAGACTTCTATTACAATTCGGTAGGTTCAATCTGGCGTAGTAGGCAGTCGAATAACTTTAAAATTTTAAATCCTTCGATAATCAAATGATCTAATGATCGAATATCCGATCATTCGAACTATTTGATATTCGATGATCGAAGAGGCCAAATTTGCATATCCGATTTCATGAAAAATTCGTACGATTGTTATTTGATCGAATTCGATCATTTCACGTGAATTTCGTAAATTTGCCCCTTAATGTTTACATCATTTTATAATAGACTTAAGGTATGAATGCATGAAGATACAAAATAAATCCCTTATCCAGAAAACCGCAGGAAAGATCCCTTATCCAGAAAACCCCAAGTCCTGGGCATTCTGGGTAACAGGTCTCATAACTGTACTTTATATATATTTGGAAAGTCTGCTGAACACTAGGAGAATACACAAGATATTCCCAGCTGCAGTATGCTCTGTACTGTGTTATTAGGTATAAGTGTAGAGAGCGCAGGTTTGGGGATGGCCTCTAAAAATGTGGAAATATTGCTTTAATTAACAAATAAAGTACCAGTAATATAAGTCAATATCATTTTCAGACAGCTCTAATAACAGGTAATGACCTTCTGCAGCTTGGAGCCCATATCTATAAATCAAATCGTCAGTAACTTGTAAAGAATGACCTTTTAAAGAATGTAAACCTGTCTATTTAATGTAAGTGATGGGGGGGAGTTTGGACAGTTCTGCATGGTTTATAGTAATATTGCTCTATTCCAAAAATAGCTCTGGGGTCTGCTTGCATTGTGTGTTTGTGTATATACTGGAGGCATTTCTGTCAAAGCAACTTGTGAAAGAGACTGCTTTTGAACAAGGGCAGCGCTGTGATCATATCTGATTTATTTTTATTTATTTGTATTTCTTCACCGCAAACAAAAAAAAACACACAGAACTGGACAGAGTGGCTCATGCATTAGCCGTTTTACAGTGGTGGTCCAAACATCCCATGTACCACTACAGCATTTAATATGGTTATATTAAAATAAATGAATTACATTGTTATAAAAAGATATTGGAAATGCTATGGGTATTTGTAATGGTGCAATTTAGCACCGGTGTTAGATCATTAGTTTCACTATTGCTATTTAAACACAAGCCAAATGCAGACCTGCATGAGGTTTAGGCCGTGCCACATGGGGCCTGATCTGCAGAAAAGTGCAAGCTGAAAAGCAGTCCTAATGCTGGCATTAGCTTTCTTATTTGCCAGTGCCCAGAACCATTGCGTCAGGCCAGGTGCAGGCACATATAGTAGATTTTGGACCATCAAAGTGTTTGAATTTTTACTCCAAAATGTGCAATGTTTGCCTGCTCTTGGGCCAACGCAGTGTTGGGGCTTATTCTTGGCCTAAGATTTTCTGCAGGCTGAGATCAGCCCTGTCTGGCATTAGCCTGAAACAGAGTAGTGATGTGCGGTTTGGAAATGGGTGACCTAAACCCAGTCTAAGATATTCCTTCTCAACCTGGGCCTGACCTGGCCTGAAGTTGATAACTTCAGGATCTGCGTCCAACCCAAGTTTATCAATGATGTCACAAGCAAGTGGCCTCTAGATCTACTATTTCACATATGAAGGCCAGCTTCCTTAAATTCAAGCCGCAGTGTGCAAATAAATAGTTGAGTAATTATAACCCAGACCCGATACAAAGGCCCGTTTCTTGGGCCAAACCTGCCTGGCCTGTTGGTTTCCCCTTTCCCACAGTCTAAACTATTACAAAAGGGAGAAAATACTTCCACATCTATGCAGGTGATTTGATTAAATTATAGGTCATATCACTATGAACTAGCTCCTTTGAAAATATACAAAGTTACTGCTGCCTTATCTGGACTACCTGGACTGCAGCTGTTCTCGCAGTTTGGACATACTATTATTTTCTTTTTTTATCCCAAAAAAGGCAGATAATTGATTTACCTTCACCTGCTTCACAATGGCCACCTGTCTGTCCTGTACTCCACTGGGACAAAGGTTACTTCTTTGACCACTGGTTTGAAACATAATTTATTTGCATCTTCAGTTACTATGAAATACTAATGGCAGCTGGGCATGGCTATCCAGAAAGTTCAGAATTACAGAAAGGCCATTTCCCATAGACTCCATTATAATCAAATAAGCTAAATTTTGAAAAATGATTTCCTTTTTTTCTGTAAATATAAATCGGTAGCTTGTACTTGATCCAAACTGAGATATAATGAATCCTTATTGGAAGTAAAACCAGCCTATTTGATTAATTTAACATTGACATGATTTTCAAGTAGACAAAGTATGAAGATCCAAATTACGGAAAGACCTGGTCCCGAGCATTTTGTATAATAGGTAACATACCTGTACTAACATCTGCCTTTAATCCTACTTAATCCATCGTCTTTACCGCTACATTCTCATTTCATTTTGCAGTTCCTGTATCAAAGCCTACCATCAGCATTAAGCCCCCACATGAAGCAGTGGAATATGTTGGCAACATTACGTTTCATTGTTCAGTGGAGAAAGGAACCCGCGTTACATATATGTGGCTGCGAGATGGCAAGCCACTGGAAAGCAGCCCATTTTATAACTTTTCCCAAAACGGTACATTTCTCATCGATCCTGTGATGAAGACAGATGTTGGTAATTACACATGTTTGGTGAAGAATTATGTCAGCCAAATGGAGAGCGACGTAATCACACCAACAATATATTGTAAGTAACGTGGCACTGCCTTTCTTTTGTGATTCTTTGGCTTGATTTATTAAAAAGTTCTCATGGTGGGGCCAGTCATGGTGAACCCTTAGCAAATGTCCCTTTTTGCCCATTTATTAACAGCCCTGCTTGTATACTATAGTTGTCATTTATATGGCGTTTACATAAACAACCACTATTGTTTTCATGCGGTATACCTTTGTCATAGTGTTGTTATATATATGCGAATGCTATGGTACTAAAGCTCATTCCAGATCCGCCACTCACCACTCATCTCTCTGGCCAGCCCCATTCCTGAGTCAGTAGGCCAGCACATGGCTGCTATTCTATTGTAAATTATCAGCTGTACATACACAATTACGTTCAGAATGGACTCAGCAGGGAGCACAGTGGTACACAAACTTTGTTTTGGGGATAGATCTTATAACAGAGCTGCTTTATATTAAGGATGCACAGTAAAGCTGGTTGTAAAATTTCAGCTAGGTCATATTGGGCTGATCAGATATTTGGGCCCTAGGAGATACAGGTGGTCTGAGTGAGGACCTGTCTGACTCATATGTTGTAAATGTTTGGCCAGACATTGGTCAGGGAAGCCAACTGCAGCATTATATACATTATACATATATAGCAGCATTTTATACATTATACTGTACATATATAGCAGCATTATATACATTATACATATAGCAGCATTATCATTAAGTAGGGTCTAAATATATGAAAGGGGTGGTTCGCCTTTAAATTTTTTGTATGTTATAGAATAGCTAATTTTAAGCAACTTTGTAATTAGCCTTAATTTTTTTATAGGTTTTTAATTATTTTTTATTATTATTTTCTTCTGACTCTTTCAATTTTTCAAATGGGGGGGTCACTGACCTTACTCTGTAAGTTTGCAAATATATCTGTTACAAATGTATTGTTCAGGCCATCTCTTATTCATATATTAGTCTCTTATTCCAATCAAGTCAGTGTGATTTTGACCCAAGCAACCAGCAACTGCAGACTGGAGAGCTGCTGAATAAAAAGCTAAATAACCTAAAAACCACATCAATTGCAGATTGTCTCAGAATATCACTCTCTACATCATACTAAAAGTTAAGTAAAGGTGAACAATCCTTTTAAGATGAAAGAATTCTGAAAATAAAAGTAGGGAAATTAATAAATATGAAATAATTAGGGTTACAAATGCCTCCAACTCCAAACCATAACTGGGGCAGAACAAGAGAAAATTTGTATTATAATACACATTATAAATATTGCCCCACAAATTAGATTGGACTCTATTGCCCCACAAGTTAGGAAGCTATGATTCCAGATAGCATTTGGATTGGTACTCACTCATGGGAGAAGACTCCAATGCTGTTTACAATAAAAGTTACTGGAAATAAACATCACTTTTTGCTGTTTTACTTACATAACGAGGCTTTGGAACATATGCTTGCTCATTAGCCTTGTTCTATAAAGAGCAATTAGCTGCACTCTGTCTTAATTGTGGGACAAGAGAATCAGGAAACAATGGAGCGTTTTGAAGCTTTATGAAAGTCTTCTTTTTTCTTGGAGTTGGTGTCTAATAACTACTAGACTGTGAGACAAGGGAACCTCTGAGCTGGAACAGTTAGTAGCAGAGGGCAACATAAGATACGGATAATAATCAGCTGATCAGACTTCTTGACTATTGCAACTTTCCATCAATATACTTTCAATAGCTCTCCTGCTATAACTCATTGCGCTTGAGGGTTTCCATGTACCATATGCCAAGGTTGCGGGGGAGTGCAGCGATAAAAAAGATCTCTGTCAGTAAGTAACTGCCATCTGCTCAGAGACAGAACGGCTGGGGATATAATGTTGACAGGACCAATCAGCAAAGCCATAGCAGCAGTTCTATCTTAGTGACACAGATGAATTATTATTTTACAAGCTATTTGATAAACAAGCCTGCCTGAAAGGATATGGAAAGTGCTTATCTAGTAAGGAGAGAAAAAAAAATGTATAGATTTTTTTTTCATGGGTAAGCCTTTTTACACACATGATATTGATGTTGCCTCCCCACTTGGTTAACCTTATATGGCAGTTTCAGCTAACTCTCTTATCACAGTGGTGTCCCCAGCAACAGAGGGACCTTCATGAGTTAAGATGTTGACAGAAGTACAAAGGACATACTTATATACAGGTATCAGACCTGTTATCCATGTGCAGGATGTGGGTCTTTCCATATAACGGATCTTTATGTAATTTGGATCTGCATACCTCAAAGGAGAACCAAACCTATAATAGAAAAAAACCCACCCCCTCCCCATGGTACACACAATCCCTCCTCCACCCCAGCCTACCTGCCCCACCCCCGGGCAAATGCCCCTAAGTTTTTCTTACCCCCTCCTGCAGATTTGGACCACAGGAGTTCTTTCTTCAGTCTTCTTCAGAAGTTTAGGCGCATGCACAGTTGGAGTAAATTTCCAGAATCCGACCACTGCGCATTCGCCAAAAGTCAAGAATCTTTCCAAATTTCTTTTGAATAATTACGTGACTTTAGGCACATGCGCAGTTGAGCTGAAAACACGGTCTACTTCTGAAAAAGACCCAAAATAAAATATGGTGCTTTTGATCTCCCGTGGCCCGTATCTGCAGTTAAGTAAAAAATTAGGTGCAATTGCCAGGCAGGGGGGGGGGGGGGGGGGGGGGGGGGGGGGTTGGGGGTGCGGGGCTGGTATGGCTGAGGGGAGGAGGGAGGGTTTTTTTCTATTACAGGTTTAGTTCTCCTTTAAGTCTACTAGAAAATCATTTCAACATTAAACAAACCCAATAGGCTGTTTTTTGTCTCCAATAAGGATTAATGATATCTTAGTTAGGATCAAGTACAAGATACAAGTTTATTAGTACAGAAAAGAAGGATATTATTTTTAAAAAATTTGGATTATTTAGATAGAATGGAATCTATGGGAGATGGCCTTTCCCTAAGTCAGAGCTTTCTGGATAACAGGTTTCTGGATAACACATTCTTTACCTGTAATAGTTAGATTTTACTGTATTTCAGCTATATCTAACCAGCGACTACTGATGCTGCATGCACCACTGCAACAAGGTGTTATTTATACTGACAATATTATTTACAATTAATTAATTAAGTGACTGCAGAGTTACAATTTCTCCTAGGGTGGAATGTCTGTATCTCCTATAAGGGGTAGAGATTCTTCTTTTCTTGGGTGGTTATTAGAGCTTTTGGAACAACTGGTGTATGGGCCAAACATTATCATGCAACCATTTACATAGAGAGATAAATAGCACTAACCCACTCCTTGGAACAGTGGCACAAATGGGCTGATCTACACTAAACGGAATGCTCTGATATCTGCTGATGCCACACACTCTGGATAAATAGAAGACAATATGCCCATTGAAACAAATGGAGGGACAGGCAGATCACTGGCCACATGTGACTAAATTTAATTATAGCTTTGTTATGTAGCGGTCTTTATCTGATTATGGGTAGGTGCCTGAATATTGAGAGCTGGTGGGTGGCCTGTAAATCTCTTAGGGCCCTTACACACAAACGTTTCGAGCTGTGCTCCCCTGCAGCTGAGCACATGAACCTGGAACGCAGGGGAGCGCAGCTTGAAACGCCCGTGTGTAAGGGCCCTAAGAGATTTACACACTACAGAGTAGACGCACTGAATTATTGTCAATGCGGCTGTGTGAGTACAACCACATTTACAGTAATGGCGTGCGTCTTCTCCTACGTTCCCCTGTGGCTGAACGCATGAAAGCAGAACGCAGGGGAGCGCAGCTCAAAATGCCCATGTGTAAGGGCCCTTATACAGGTATGGGACCTAATATGCAGAATGCTTGGGACCTGGGGCGTTCCAGATAACTGTTTTTTCCCGTAATTTGGATCCGCACACCTTAAGACTACTGGAAAATCATGTAAACATTAAATAAACCCAATAGGCTGGTTCTGCTTTAAGTAAAGGATTAATTATGTCTTTGTTAGGATCAAGTACAAGCTACTGTTTTATTATTACAGAGAAAAAGAAAATAATTAAAAAAAATGTTTATTTGATTATAATGGAGTCTATGGGAGACAACCTTTCCGTCATTTGGAGCTTTCTGGATAACGGGTTTATGGATAATGGATCCCATATAACAATCAACATGATCATTGGTTGAAGGTGTTCACCAACATGGAGATTTCAGATCATTTGGGCCCATACCCCTGGGCAATACTTGCTCAGATTGGACAACAAAATACAAGAGGCATTGGCAGATCTGATCTAGACTGAACAGTTGCTCAGTCCTTGGCAGATTGGATCTAGACTGACCAGTTGGGATCTACTGAGATCACAATATGGTCTGTCTGGATTGTTTAATTACTTCACTTCAGACACGGTAAAATATACATAAACGTGTTTCATAAATATAGTTTCACGTTATCTCTGACTTTAGACACAAGATAATTTATCCTTTAGCAACAATGCAATAATTAAACCTTTATAATATTAAGTATAATAAGTTGGTTTACTCATATTAATGTTTCCAATGTCATTTTCTTTGGTTAATGTTTTCCTCAGTATGTTGATGGCTCATCTGGCCAGATTCCCATTTACTTCATTATATGTCTGTCTCTTTTCAGATGGGCCCTATGAGCTTACAGTCAGTTCAGATAAAGGCCTTAAAGTCGGAGAAGTGTTCACAGTTGACATTGGAGAATCCATCCAATTTGATTGCTCAGCTGACTCAAATCCCCCGAATACTTTTTCTTGGGTCCAGAGGACAGAAAATTCAACAGAGATCATTAATTATGGTCCATACTTTAAAATTGCTTCTTACAAAGTAGGACGAAAGACCGTGGATTACATGTGCCGGGCATACAACCACATCACGGGGAAGCTTGATGAAACACAATTTACAGTTATCTATGCCTCCACAGGTATGTTAATAATCCATCTTATTCCTTCTTCATTTAGTTCAGGAAAATCCACAGCAGAAACAACGCATTTTAAAATCTACAGCAGATTTATTACCCACAGCCTAGAGTGGGCAGGTATTGGCCAGATTATAATTTAAGGGGCAGATTTAATATTGGTGGAATTAAAAAAAAATCGAAATTCGACCATGGGAATAGTAGGTGAAGTAAAATCCTTTGAATTTGAATATCAAATTCGAAGGATTTTACTGCAATAGGAAAAATTTGATCGAATCAATAGATTTGAACGATTTTTTCGATTGATCAAATTTTTCTTATTCGATCAAAAATATTGATACCCAATTCGGCAGCTTGGATCTGGCGAACTAGGTGGTCGAATAAAATTTTAAAGGGGAAGTACTTCGACCATCGAATAGTCGAATAAAATTAAATTTGAATATTCAAATTATTCGAATTCGAATATTTGATGGTCGAATGTACCTAATTTGCATATTCGAAGAAGAAATTCAATCGAACTTCGAAATTCTTCATGTGAATTTAGTAAATCTGCCCCTTAGTATAGCGTTAGCAAGGGCAGGTACAAGTGTCTGCTCATGACTGTATCTGTAACCAAATAAACATATCATTTCAGCACTATAACAAAACGCTAACCAGAATTTTTTTTTCTCATAATTTTTTCTGTTAAAGGAGCACTATAAATCTATCTTCCTCCCACAATGGCTTTAAAGAAGGAGGTGGGTTCCAGTGGGATCCAAATTTTCTGCATTTTTATTGCAATAAATAAGAAAAAATACAGTCTATTAAAGTAATAAGCTGAATGCCCAACACTACCCCTGTTTATTGGACCCATGTTGAATACAGGTGTCTTAAGGTGGCCATACACGAAGAGATCCGCTCGTTTGGCGATGTTGCCAAACGAGCGGATCTCTCCCCGATATGCCCACCTTGAGGAGGGCGATATCGGGCTGATCCGATCGTGGGCCCTAGGGCCCCACGCTCGGATCAGAACGGGCGGTCGGATCGCGGGACCGCATCAACGAACAGATGCGGCCGCGATCCGACGGGATTTTCAATCCTGCCCGATCGACATCTGGCCGACTTTCGGCCAGATATCGATCGGGAAAGCCCGTCGGCGGGTCCCCCACACGGGCAGATAAGCTGCCGACACAGTCTGTCGGCAGCTTTTATCTGCCCGTGTATGGCCACCTTTAGTCTGCCGTGGAATACTGTAGGTATGGAATCCGCTATCCGGAAAACCGTTCCGAATTACGAAATGGCTGTCTCCAGTAAACTTATTTTTTCCAAATATCCACATTTTTAAAGATTTCTTTTTGTCTCTGTAATAATAAAACAGTACCTATCACTTGATCCCAACTAAGATATGATTAATCCTTATTGAAAGCAAAACCAGCCCATTGGGTTTATTTCATGTTTTCATGATCTTCTATTAGATCTAAGGGATGAAGATCCAAATTACAGAACGATCCGTTATCCAGAAAGCACCCAGGTTCCGAGCATTCTGGATAATAGGTCCAATACCTGTATAAAAAAACAAAGCCTGCAGAGCATAGGAAGGACTGGCTTTTTGCAAATTCTTTTGTAATTGTCCATTTTATGGATCCACAGGGGAGGATTTATAAACAGCAGCCCACGTTACTTGCAGCAGAAACAAGTGACAATGTATTTTCACAGAATGACTCAAACCGGTTTGACCTGAATGCGAGTCCTTTATTATTAAAGCAAACAAATGCAGCAGGGGTGTTTGCTGACAGGGACTCGGCACACAGAAATCTTTGTTTGGTCTCAGCCACTGTATCATGAGAGAGGTGACAGCTGAACAACAGCATAGTACTGTATCAATGAGTGGGGCACATTGGTTTGAAAAAGATATTTGTATATACAGTATAGTGAATAAAGTACCCCCTCTTGTAAAATATAAGGATATTATAAGTTACCGAGGAGTTTCATGACCATATAAAAACACGAGGCCGAAGGCCGAGTGTTTTTATACAGGTCATGGAACTCCGAGGTAACTTCTAATATCCTCATATTTTGCAACTGGGGGTACTTTATTTATTATAATACACAAGTTTCAGGGAGTCATGTGACAGAAATGACATCAGAACTCACCGTTTATAACTGATGACATCAGAACTCACCGTTAATAAGGATATCATTTACAAGATATTCACAGCTTTTGTGTATTATATATAAATATATGTAGGCTGAGTACAATTGTATAAATTTATATATTAAAGTTTTCTTAGTGGAGCTCACCCGGCTGTTTGTGCTCCTCTCCACTCCTGGGGGCTGCTCTCGCGGGAAGTCGGCAACTCCTTGCCGGTCAGTCAACTCCTCCACATACCCCTTCGTGCCCTTAACTCTCCTGGCACATCGTCAGGGTCATGTGACAACCACATGTGAGTACTCAATAAATAGACTAAAATGGGAATTCCATTTTAGTCTATTTATTGAGTACTCACATGTGGTTGTCACATGACCCTGACGAAGTGCCAGGAGAGTTAAGGGCACGAAACGCGTAGCACTCTCACCATCCCACTGTCTGTCATGCTGTTGGTGCGTATAATAAAGCCGCATTAATCTTAATATCACTGTGCCTTTCCGTGATTCCATTGAGCGCTAGAGAGCGGGTATGTGGAGGAGTTGAGTACAATTGTAGTACAGGTATGGGATAATCTGTATGGGTTCTGATTACCTAATCTGCATTACGATTGATTTGCAGTAACATGGAAAAAGATTTGCACTGTCTTTCTGAAGGTGGCCATAGACGCAGAGATCTGCTCGTTTGTCAATGTCGCCAAATGAGCAGATCTCTCCCCAATATGTCCACATTGAAGCGGGTGATATCGGGCTGATCCGATAGTGGGCCCTCAGGCCCAACAATCGGATAATAATGCATCCGAAACGGGCAGTCGGATCACAGCACTGCATACACTCACAGATGCGGCTGCGATCCAACTGGGTTTTTTAACCTGCCCGATCGAGATCTGGCCGACTTTCGAACAGATATCGATTGGGGAAGCCCATCGGATGGCCCCCCACACGGGCAGATAAGCTGCCAACTCGGTCTGTCGTCAGCTTTTAACGGCCCGTGTATGGGGGCCTTAAGTCCCCTATAGAGATGAGCAATAAAGGGGAGGTTCACATTTAAGTTAACTTGTAGTATATTATAGAATGACCAATTATGATCAACTTTTCAATTGGTCTTCATTATTTATTTTTTATAGCTTTTTTTTATTATTCAACTTTTTCTTCTGAATCTTTTAAGTGGGGGTCATTGACCCCCCATCTAAAACCAAATGCTCTGTAAGACTACAGAATTATTGTTATTGCTACTTTTTATTACTCACCTTTCTATTCAGTCACCCTCCTATTTATATACAGTCTCTTATTTAAATCAATGCATGATTGCTACCAGGGTCGGACTGGGGGGGGGGCCCAGTGCTCACTGGGACTGCTGTTCAGGGCCAGCAGCTGCCCCTAGTATGGTACCCGCGCAGCTCATGGGGCCCATGAGGGTCAGAGGCCTCCGTTTTTTTTCCCGGTGTCCTGCCGGGCCATTCTGACTCTGAAGTTTCAAACTCAAGAGTAGCTGAATAAAAAGCTAAATTACTCAAAAACAAAAAATAATAAAAAAAAAAATAATCCAACTGCAAATTGTTTTTGCATATTACTCCCTGTACTAAGACTTCAGGTACACGGGCAGATTCAGGAGATTAGTTGCCCGGGCGAAAATCTCCCCGAACTGCCTTTCTCTGCCTTCCCACCGGCTAGAATGAAAAATAGTCAGCGGGATGACAAACTCAGTGCTTTGTTTTTCAAAGTCGCCCGAGGTTGCCTCACAAGGAAACTTCAAGCGACTTCTGAAAGCGAAGTGCCGCGAGTGCCATCCCACCAGCGAATTTTCATTCTATCCGGCGGAAAGGCAGGGGAAGGCAGTTCAGGGAGATTGTCGCCCCGAAGAAGAGGAGATTTATCGCTGGGGCAACTAATCACCCCAAATCTGCCCATGTGCCTCTACCCTAAAAGTTAACTCTAAAGTGAACAAAACCTTTAAAACGAACCCGGTTCTTATACCTTTGAGGAATGGCATCAGTACATACAACAATAGTGTCCATTTTTGCATGACCACAATCAAGAGCCATATAGTCTTCAAACATACGATTTCATATTTCAAATAGTTATTTCCCTGTGTCTTCCTGGAAAGGGGTATTCTGGGCACATGTTATACAGGTATGGGATCCATTGTCTGGAAACTCGTTATCCAGAAAACTCAGAATTACGGGATGGCCATCTCCCACAGACTGAATTTTTTTGAAATAGTCCAGATTTTCAAAATGTATTTCCTTTTTCTCTGTAATAATAAAACAGTAGCTTGTACTTGATCCAAAATAAGATATAATTAATCCTTATTGGAGGAAAACCAGCCTATTGGGTTTATTTAATATTTACATGATTTTCTAGTTGACTTAAGGTTTGAAGATCCAAATTATGGAAAGATCAGTTATACTGAAACCCCCCAGGTCCCGAGCATTCTGGATAACAGGTCCAATACCTGTACATAGAAATGTGTGATTGGATCTTTAGACCACATTCTTAAGTAAATTGATTTCTTTTTTACAGATCCCCAAAAGCTTATGCAGAATGGGAACACATACCCTTTGGCAGCAATAACTGGCATCTCTTTGTTCGTAATTCTGTCTATTTGCCTTCTGTTTGTCTGGAAAAAATACCAATTCTGCAGAGGTAATGCATGCGTTATATAGCGTGGCACACAAGAAACCTACATTTATTCAACCCACATTCTTAAATGAATATTTTTATTTTTCAGCCGTACGATGGAAACTTCCACACAACAGGTATTTTTATCTGTTTCCTGATCCTTCATCTTAAAGTAACTAAAGTATTAAAATGAAAATGTCTAGACATTAGCAGTCCTATAATAGTTCTCATCCATGCCTCAAAGTTGTACACAGGCACTTGCCACCTTCTGATGCCCTTAGGCATCAATTCACATGCTCATTGCACTCTTATTTACTGTTGAGTAGCTTGGGGTTGTTGTAAATCATTAACATATTAGCAGAAAGTGAGGTTATAAGCATCTGCCTGTTAGTGCACAGATGGATTTTGGTGTGTAAACATGAAAGTGTGCTTAGTGGAAGAAGCAATAAGGCCCCTGCTGTGAGAATGAGCAATAAAGGCGGTGATTTTGTACCCATTAGCACTCCTGTACTCACAGCAGGGGCTCTTGTAAATAAGACATGTAGCATTCTTAGTTGAGCTTTAGTTCTCCTTTAAGTTTGTTTTTAAAAAAACAAAAAACAGATGTCTTTTTTATCTACTTTTTTCTCTTTTCTATTGAAGGCCTTCTCAAGAATACAGAAGAACACATATTTTTTCTGGTAAGACTTTTATGCACTATGCAAGCTCCATGTAGTCAGGGTCGGACTGGGGGGCCAGGGTCCCACCAGGACTCCTATCCAGTGCCCCCCGTAGCTGGCCCCTTCAGCTCTGCCCGGCGCACATGCTCGGACGTCACTGCCCTGCGCCAGATGTCAATGCACACGCACACACAGTGCATGCGTTGCTGTCCATGCGCACCCGACTGCACATGTGCGCCCAGTGCTGCAAAAAAGGTTTTTTTCAAATTTAAAGATTGTAAGATGGGGTCTGCCCCCCTCCCCCCCGCCGGGCCAGTCCGACCCTGCATGTAGTAACGGGGTTAATTGTCCTTGTGCTTAATAAATTGGTATTCTGCAAAATGTGCCCATTTAATTTTTTTAGAGCAATAAGCAATTCAGCAATGGAGTATTAATTCCATCCTACTTCAACTGATGTACAATATAGACCCTAGAGATGTTATGGGAAAATAGCAAATATGTGGCACCAATAGTATTACTGATATTATGATGTATGGATGTATTATTACAGATAAATATATTTTATCACTAGCATGAAGTGCTAACTTATATATTACACAGTGAAAAATGGATATATCTCAGAACAGAGAAGTCCTTTGTGTAATTTACAGATGTGTGATTTCACATAGATTGCTAATGCCTTTTGGTAGAGTCCTGCACGGGACCATTTTTTGCAACCTGTACCTGACCCGTACCCGCAACCTGCATTCCGCAACCCACTACCCGACCCAAAAGTACCTTATCTGCAACCCAGACCTGCGACCCGCTGACCATCAAGAATCAGGAAGTGCTGTCACTGGAACTGGAAGTGACATCATTGGAAGTAGGCATGATCTGAAAAAAATTTGTAAAAATCACTATTGAGAAGACCCGTGGCTTGACCCACACCCAGAACTTCTACCCGCAGGGTACCGATAGCACCCGACCCGATATAGGACTCTCTACCTTTTGGTTCTGCTCTTATATATTTCAATACTTTTAGTACTTAGAATATCAAACCTGTGAATGATTGTTTTGAGAGTTGAGATTGTTTCTATTCAATGCATTTGTTGTTCTTATTTCTGCAGGACATGAAGACGCCATCAATGATTTTGGAATTTATGAGTTTGTTACATTGCCTGAACCTTATGCACCTCATAGAGTAAGTACTACATGTTTTTATTTAGCAATACCTCCCAACTGTCCTGTTTTTCATGGGACAGTCTGCAGTTCCAGATTTTTACTTTCTCTTTGATCTCTTGCACTGAACAGCCAGAAAAAGATACAACGTTTCTAAAACTTAATTGGCTTTTGGCAGAGAGTCCAGAATATGTAAATAGATACTTTTGTAACAATTTTAGGTAAGCAAAGAAACAATTGTAACAATTTAAGCTAAGCAGGTTTCTTAGGGAAACTGTGACTTGCATCTTAAATGGCAATTCACCTTCATTAGCAAAATTGTAAAAACACATAAAAGCCACAAAAATGTGTTCAAACGTTCACAACCTGCCAAATTTTGTAAAAGGAACATGGTAATTAGGGGGTGTGTTAGCAAACATGGACATGGTCAAATAATTACGTTTTGTCCCTCTTTCTATTTCCAAAATGTCGGGAGTTATGATTTATCCCATAATATGTATTAAGATACTGAAGATTATTACACCTCTAACATAAGACATGCAATACCATACTTACCCAGGAACTTACCTAATGTTTGTACCCTCTTCATTTAAACTAATCAGTAATAACATATTGATCCAGTATTTTGGCCATACAGTAGCTTTTCAAAAAAAAAAAAAAAGGTGAAGGATGGTCTGTGGGATATGTTCAGCAGAAATTGGAATGTTGGGATAAAAACCAAGGTGCTACTGGGAGAAAGGAAAATAAATATGCAATTCCTTCCTAATATTGTATCCTATATTAATACAAAGGCAAAATATTATTATTATTAACATGTATTTCTATAGCGCCAACATATTTTGTAGAGCTAAAATACAAATTAAAGGGGTTGATCAACTTTTTAACTTTAAGTATCACGTAGAGAGTGATATTCTGAGACAATTTGCAATTGGTTTTCATTTTTTTATTTATGGTTTTTGAGTTATTTAGCTGTTTATTCAGCAGCTCTCCAGTTTCAGCACTCTAGGGTCTAATTACCCTTTTAGAGACCAGTATATAAATAGGAAAGCATCTTGAATGCAAAGATGAGTAATAAAAAGTAGAAATACATTCTTAGCCTTACAGAGCATTTGTTTTTAAGAGAGTTGAAAGCTGAAAAGAATCAGAAGGCACATCATTCAAAACAATAAAAAAAAAAAAAGAAATGATGAAGACCAATTGTTTCTTAGAAATAGTCACTAAAAAATGAATTTTAACATATGAATGTACATGAAGGGGCAACTTTTAGCCCTCGAATTCAACCCTAGTACGATTTTCGAATTAAAATCCGTAAAATCTGACAAAATTGAACATCAAATTTGAAGGATTTTTCCTGTTTTCGATAAAATCTTATGATCGAACGATTTTTAGAAAAAATCTTAAAATTTCCTTCGATTTCTCAGAAAAATCGCACGAATTGAACAATCGAAGTGTTCGATCATACAATTTTTATTCGATAAGAAAACTTTTAAAAAAAAGCCTATGGGAGTTTCCCATAGGCATATATATAGCAATTCGGTAGGTTGAATCTGGTGAATTGGACCATCGCATGAAAATTTAAAGGGCAAGTACTTCGATCATCAAATGGTCGAATGATTGAATAGATTTTTATTCCATCTATTCGAATTTTGCAAATTCGATGATCGAAGTGGCGAAATTTAAAATTCGAAAAAATCTTAATTTTACAATTCAATCGAATTTTGAATCCATTCGAATCCTTCACACGAATTTAGTAAATCTGCCCCTAAGGGTCGAATTCGAGGGTTTTGTACCGAATTTTAACCCTTCGAATTCAAAGGTTTTTAGCGCAATTTGACAAATAGAACAATCAAATTAAAAAAATTCGATCGATCAATAAAATCGTTCGAATTGAAAGATTTTAACCATTCGATCAAACCATTCCAGCTTCCCAAAGGGTTATATAGCAATTCGGTAGGTTCAATCTGCCGAATAGCTATCAAATATTTTTTAAATATTTTTTGACTATAAAATTTGAATTTTTGATTTGGACAATTCAAATTGAATAAAGGGCTTTTCGATAGTTGAATTTTGCAAATTCGATGGTTGATGTAGCCCAAAAAAAAAAATTGAAATTCGAATTGTTTTCAGTTCGAATTATTCACACGAATTTAGTAAATCTGCCCCTAAATGTCACCTATAGGTCATGGTGATCATTTTATGCTGAGAGGTTTGTTTTTGTATATAATTGTTAGTTGAAGTTCCTAAGCCTGACTCTCTGACACTCTGACTTTGCCAACCTGACTGTCCCATCTCAGCCTGTTAGTTACAGTTTCTAATGCTAATGGACTCCTGCTGCACAAATATGGCAGCCCCCTCATACAGGAACATGGGGGATCAGACAGGTAATGTAAATCATGCAAATACTTTATGGCAATATCTCTTTAACTTAAAGTTGAACCACCTCGTTAAACAGAATGACCCATTTGGTACAATATATAGTGCCGCATAATATAGATAAACACTGTTTATATACACTGCTATCAAATATAAGGGAGAAGCATAATAAGCCAGTTGTATTTTTTGTTAAAGGTGCCAAGCAGTTCAGTGTCCAATGCTTCACACGCCCAAGACACAAGCTGCACTGTGTATGAGGTGATACAACATGTTCCGCAGCAGCAGCAGCAGCAGCAGCAGCAGCAGCAGCAGCAGCAGCAGCAGCAGCAGCAGCAGCAGCAGCAGCAGCAGCAGCAGCAGCAACGCAATGACAGAGATGAGTAAGTGACCTCACACATAAAGACTGTGGACTTGTGGACAAGCCTGACTTTAAATCATTCAAAATTAAAAATGCAACCTGGTTTCCTAGCATTCCCAATGTTAAAAATAGGGCATTTTAGACCACACATGACTTTATGACTTTATGGATTTATCCAGAGGATAACAAATTACTCCCCAACACTCAAACCCAGGTGCTAAATGAACCCCAGTGATATTTGATCTGGCTATAACGTGTCCTTATATTGAATATTTTGTGAGTGGGGTCCCTTAGCTGAATCCCTCAATGTTATCGCTTTCAGGGATAGAAAAAAACAGAGGTATACAAATTTTTAATATATGTCTGAGAATCAGTAGGGCATTACAAATATTTTGCTTTGGCGTCCAGAAATTTCAAGTTTTGTTACCGTTTCGTCATTGAGGTGGCTGTAATACACAAATAATTCAGAGCTGCCTTTGTATATCGCTTAACAGCACAAGTATGGGATCCGGAAACCCATTATCCAGAATGCTCTGAAGGATCTCCCACAGACCAAAGAAGCCAATTAAAAAAAAAAATGATTTCTCTTTTCTCTGTAAATAATTAAACAATAACTTGTACAGGTATGGAACCTATTATGCAGAATGCTGGTGACCTGGGGTTTGCCGGATAATGGATCTTTCCATAATTTGGATCTTCATACCTTAAATCTACTAGAAAACCATGTAAACATTAAATAACCCCAATAGGCTGTTGTTGCTTCCAATAAGGATTCATTAAATCTTAGTTTGGATCAAGTACAAGCTACTGTTTTATTATCGTTACAGGGAAAAACGAAATAATTTTTAAAAATTTGGATTATTTTATTATAATAGAGTCAATGGGAGATGGACATTCCGTAATTGGAGCTTTATGGATAACCGGGTTTCTGGATAAGGAATACAATACCTGTACTTGATCCAAACTAAGATATAATTGATTCCTTATTGGAAGCAAAACCAGCCTATTGGGTTTATTTAATTTTTATATGCTTTTCTAGTGGACTTAGGGGCAGATTTACTAAGGGTCGAATTTCGAGGGTTAATTAACCCTTTTATCGAATTAAATCACTCGAGTTCGACGGGTTTTAACGCAATTCGATTTTTCGAATGATTGAATATGAAAAATTCGATCGATAAAATCATTCGAATCGATGGATTTGAACAATTTTAAGCAAATTTTTTTTATTCGATCAAAAAAACTTGTAAAATCCTATGGGAGCTTCCCATATGGATATATAGCAATTTGGTAGGTTTTATCTGCGAATTGTTGTATTGATTTTTTTTTTAAAGGGCCAGTAGTTCGATAATCGAATTCGAATTTTCGAATTTGGCAAATTCGAATCAAATTTTGGGCTATTCGTTAATCGAATAAACTCAAAATTTAATTCGAAATTTGAATTTTTTAATTCAAATTTGATTAAAATTTTCACTTTGAATCAATTCGAACCTTAGTAAATCTGCCCCTTAAGGTATGAAGATCCAAATTACAGAAATACTGTTTATCCGGAAAACACTCTGGATAACATGTCCCATACCTGTACTGATTATTGTTGTGTGTTTGGTTAAAAAGGGTTTTATTTGTAAATCACCGTTCTTAGTGTTTTGGTTGAAATATGCAACTTCAACATTACACTCGTCTCTAGGGACTATAGCACACCATACATTTTATTAAATGCTACCAGTAGCAGTGATCAGAATGCTGTGGATTTTCTTACAACAATCCAAGGGATCCAAATTTTCTCACTGCTACTCACAGCATCAGACTGTGAACTCCTGGTGTACTCGGATATACTGTACCTCTGTGTCCCCCATCTCCCAGCAAAATTCCAAACAAGTAGATATTTGCCTAATTTTTGCCAACCATTTATGATCATCAGAACATTTTCTGTGTCTATTGGGATCCATTGGGCAAATACCGCAGTCACTGTGCTGATGTGTTCCTCACCAGATGGGATTCTCAAAGCCTGATAGACAGGCCCGGATTTACAAATGGGGCGCCCCTAGGCCATCACTGCACGTCGCCCCCCCGCTTTGTCCGTGTCCCACTTCCTCATCCCCATCCCTTCTACGGAACGCATTTTAGGACATCATCCTGTCATTTTGATGTGCTACATGCGCCGTCCTATTGGTGTGGAATGCAGCATCGTGTGGTTTTTCACTCACCCATCCTCAAATGCTGCAGTCACACCTCCGTCCTAGGCCCTCCCTCCTCAGCTATCAGCCATACGAACTCTCCCCTCAGCCCACCCTCCTCAGTTGTCCGACTTCTGCCCTCCTGGCTCAGCCTTCCTCCCTCCCTTCTCAGCCTTACGACCTCTTTCCTCAGCACTCAGCCTTCCACTTTGCCTCATTAGCTCTCCCACCTCAAAACTCTGTTATCAGGCATCAGTCTTCTAAGATCCTAAAGTGGGGAGAGTGCGCGCGCTGCTTTATTCACCTATTTTTTTTTAACTTCCGCTTTTTTCACAGCCAATAGGCGTCTTTAGGATCTTAGAAGACTGAAGCCGATAACAGAGTTTTGAGGGGGGAGGCCTGACTAGGGAAAGTGGAAGACTGAGTGCTGAGGAAAGAAGTTGGAAGGCTGAGAAAGGAGGGAGGAAGGCGGAGCCAGGAGAGAGGAAGGCGGTGCCAGGAGAGAGGAAGGCGGAGGGAGGAAGGCGGAGGGCTGAGGGGGGAGTTCGTATGGCTGATAGCTGAGGAGGGAGGGCCCAGGACGGAGGTGTGACTGTAGCATTTGCGGATGGGTGAGTGAAAAACCACACCATGCTGCATTCCACACCAATAGGACAGCGCATGTAGCACATCGTTTACACAGGACAATGTCCTAAAATGCGTTCCGTAAGCACGCTCAGTCAGAGCAGCTCCCCCTCCTCCATGTTAGTCATAGTGAGGCCGAGGCCTGCGCCGCTTGCCGCCCCTAACATCGTGCCGCCCTAGGCCCGGGCCTAGGGGGCCTTTCCCTAAATCCGGGCCTGCTGATAGATATCAGGACAGGCAGAGGACAATTGGAATCTGTGGGCAGGTAAAGGTCAAAAACATGGAGTCTCGGAAATCAATAAAGCTAGATCTCAGTAGGATAACCTAATAACCAGGCAATGAGTAGTTCCACCAATATCTTTAAATAGACAGAATTGGCGCCAGTTTACTGGTGTCCTAACGCTGACATTACATGGCGTCCGTCACTGGCGTGATGATGCTGCGTTACTACGTCCGACGCAGCTCCCCGATTCATGTGCTATCCTCTAACACAGGGGTCCCCAACCCTTTTTGCTTGTGAGCCACATTTAAATTTAAAAAAGAGTTGGAGAGCAACACAAGCATGAAAAAGTCCATGTCGGTGTCAAATAAGAACTCTGATTGGCTTTTTGGTAGCCCCTATATGGACTGGCAGCCTACAGGAGAGAATGTTTGGCAGGACATCTGTTTTTTTATACAACCAAAACTTGCCTCTAAGCCAGTAATTAAAAAATAAGCACCTGCTTTGAGGCCACTGGGAGCAACATCCAAAGGGTTGGAGAGCAACATGTTGCTCGCGAGCTACTGGTTGGGGACCACTGCTCTAACACAATGCAACCAACACAACATACAGAAGAACTAACATAGAATTAGTCCTTAACCTTTCTTTTTGGAAGTTGCCTCACAAGTTGCCGTGATATTTTGTGTATGAAATATTTCCCATAGACTTCAGTGAGGCAGCTATTGAGGCTATATTAAACAGTTACATTTTAACAGTGAGTCTCTTAAATGTGGGGATTCTAATGTTTTTCTCACCAAGAAGGAAATTCCTCCCTAATGGTTGGTGGCCCTTGACATCAGGTTCTCTGGTGGACCATTTGTGCCCAAGTCCTAAACTGGCTGAATACAGCAATATATGCAATAGGCTGAAGATTATATTTACATTAAAAAAAAAGTTCAGCTACCCCTTGTCTGTCTAAGGGCAGAGACACATGGGCAGATTCGGTCGTCCAGCCGCCCCAAAGAAGAGGAGATTTATCGCTGGGCAAATGATCTCCCCAACTCTGCCCATGTATCACTGCCCTAAAGGTGGCCATACACAGTACAATTATGATCTTTTATTTGGATCGTTTTTAATGCAAATGTTAAGAGCTGAATTGTCAGATATGAAGGTAGAAACAATACAATTCTACCTTTATCTGAGAATTCAGCAGTTTCCCCTCGCTAATTTTTTTCCACCTTCAAAGGCACCCAATCAAAATTTTCCGTCTTGGCCGATTAACAAGATGAACAATACCCAAGTATTTTGCTGATATTAGTCACCTTGTCTCCCGCCATACGCGTACAAATTATCATACAAAAGATAATATCTGTGCATGTATGGCCACCTTTCGATACAGAACGTCTTGTATTTCCTCTTCATTGCTTTAACTTGACATCTAATGTATTTACTTAAAAGGGCAAATAAAAGAGACCGCATGGCCACATCCACATGCTGCTCACACTGTTGATAGTAGCTGTTTAAATATTTTTACAGCTCAGTAAATAATTTTCAGCCTTATTACCTATAAAAAAACAGATAATGCCCATTACCACATGGCCTTAAAGATAAAGGATAAACAGTTTTATAGGATGGGATTAGTCACATGGGTGTGGTTCAAGGTTTGGGTACTTTCTCAGTTTCCTAAACAAATAAAAAAAAAAAAACATGAACATAACATTAAAGGGGTGGTTCACCTTCAAGTTAACTTTTAGTATACTGTAGAAGGGCCAATTATAAGAAACTTTTCAATTGGTCTTCATTATTTATTTGTCATAGTTTTTTAATGATTTGCAATTTTCTTCTGTTTCTTTGCAGCTTTCAAATGGGGGTCACTGACACCATCTAAAAACAAATGCTACAAACGTATTGTTATTGCCACTTTTTATTACTTATCATTCTATTCAGTCCCTCTCCTATTCATATTCCAGTCTCTTATTCAAATCAGTGCAGGGTTGCTAGGGTAATTTGTACCTTAGAAACCAAATTGCTGACACTGCAAACTAGAGAGCTGCTGAATAAAAAGCTAAATAACTATAAAACCACAAACAATAAAAAATGAAAACCAATTGAAAATTGTCTTAGAATATCACTCTCTACATTATACTAAACGTTAACTCAAAGGTGAACAACCCCTTTAAGTAGTATGTTAACATTCATATTCGATATATTCTTTTAAGTAACACAAGGGTTTATTTTCCCAGTCATTGCCTCTTGTGAGGTGCTTTACTGCAGGACCTTTGGCTGGTTTGGTAATACATATAATTGGGTAATCTAGCCCCCAAACATTTAGCATTTAGACTTCTTTAACTTATGCAGTGTTTCTTCAATGATGGCTCAAGCCGATCGGGCCCTAAAGATGGCCTTACACAGAGAGATCTGCTCGTTTGACGATGTTGCCAAACGAGCGGATCTCTCCCAGATATGTGGGCGATATCAGGCTGATCCAATTGTGGGCTCTAGGGCCCAAAGATCAGATCATAACAAAGTGTAAACGGACCACAGGACCCCACCAACGAACAGATGAGGCTGCGATCCGTCGTGATTTTTAGTTGTGTCCGATCGACATCTGGCCAGATATCAATCAATGAAGCCCGTTGGAGGGCCACATATGTGGGCCAATAAGCTGCTGACTCTGTCGGCAGCTTTTATCAGCCCGTTTATGGCCACTTTAAGGGTTCACTATCTTCATTGTCTGAGCTTTAGGGTGTTTGTATTAGAGCAGATCTAAAGTCATGTCCATGATAGTGAGTGGCATACCTCCTGCGTTTATTTAAAAACAGTTTTGTGTATTTTGTGAAGGGCGGGAGTTGTGTCACTGTTACACATTGTTTGTTTTGTTTTACCAGCAACAAAACAGAAGTGTGGGCGTGTAGCTGTGTAAGATAGGCACACATAGGATCAATTACTGAATACTGACCGTCCAAGCAATACTGAAATTCAGGGTTGGTGGCAATCTTACTTGCAATTTCAGCCAGAAGGAATTTGTGGTTCATCAGCATACCCTTCCAAAAGCCATAGTTTAAAGAGAATATAGATTTACATATGGAAGTGTAACTGTTTTTATGCCGCCAGTATTATTACCCTTTAGTTATGTAGAGCCAACATGTTTGGCAACACTTTACAGAAATGATCTATCATTCACATGAGTCCTACCCCAGTGGCACCTATAATTTAAGTTCAGATGAATGCACATACTCCCCTAGGCTGTAGTCTAGGGGCCCAGTGTGATCAGGGAGCCCATCTAGCTTTTTTCATGAATTATCTCTGTTTTCTTTAAATCACTATTATTATGTGAACTGCTTGGCCCAGTCTGGTGCACCTCTTGGGACAAAAAGGCAGGGCGCATGTATGTGTGCATCTGGATGTGTTCAGATCCATTCATATGAACCAATATGTGGCCTAGAAGTGAGGTCTTCTGATGTAGCCTAGGGGCCCCATATCTCATTAATCCACCACTGCCTATCACACAAATACACATGATTTTTATCAGAAGCCAGTTAACCTGCCTGTATATTGGAGGAAAGTATGGGAGGAAACTTTCAAACAAACGAGAATAGGTGTGGGGGGGGGATACATACACCTTTCAAATAAGTACGGAGGCTGGAATCAATACTGCAAGGAAGAATGTTTTAAATACGGGTTCTTAAGCTTCTGCAACATAGCTGTGTGCAAAAATATCTATATGGCATATATATATACACAGTTCAGGCATGGGATCCATTATCCAGAAACCCATAATCCAGAACGTTCCGAATTACAGTGTGGCCATCTCCCATAGACTCAATTATAATCAAATAATTAAAAATTTTAAAAGTGATTCCCCTTTTCTCTGTCATAATAACACAGTATTTTGTACTTGATCCAAACGAAGATTTAATTAATCCTTATTGTAGGCAAAACAAGCCTATTGGGATTATTTAATGTTTAAATGCTTTTTTAGTTGATTTGAGGCACAGAGCTCTAAATTATGGAAAAATCCCTTATCCAGAAAACCCCAGGTCCCAAGCATTCTGTATAATGGGTCCCATAACTGTATCTAAACATCAATAAAAATCTAAACAATCCATGCATTGGCGAAACTTTAGTTTAATATTATAATCATTAAACTGTACATTAAGATTATTATAATTATTGTTTTGCAGATGAAGGAAATTCCCAGCTAAGAATGGACATGATGCTGCACGAAGCTGATAAAACACTTGTTTCTTAATACATGTTCTGAATCTCCCTGTGGCCCCCACTGTCAAAAGAATTTCCTGTTAAATACCTCAAAGGTGGAGCAGCACAGGGAATTCCACATGGGAATTGTTGGAGCAAATAAGTGTTCTACGGTTGTACAATCATATGTTTACAAAGGGGAAAGAAGAAGCATAACAACATCCGAGGAATATCTCAGTTGCTGTCTGGATCAGCATGTCACCAGGCGGTTAGGAAGGATTATCTAGCTCACTAACCTGATAATCAGCAGGCTCCTTACTCTTCAACAGACCTGAGGTGTCCTGCATTGATTCATGTCAAGATTATGGACATTGAGGCTGGGGACAAACAGGGAGATTCGGGGAGATTCTGTCGCCTGGCGTTTAATAGCAAGCGACAATCTCCCCGAATTTCCTTCTCCCTGTCTGCCGCTAGTATTAATGACAAAGCGCCAGCGCCTGTGCACACACAGCGCGGCGATTTCCGGAATCGCCCGAAGATACTTAGTGAGGAAACTTCGCGCCGCGTGTGCACAGGCGCTGGCGCTTTGTCATTTATACTAGCGGCAGATAGGGAGAAGGAAATTCGGGGAGATTCTCGCCTGCTATTAAACGCCAGGCGACAGAATCTCCCCGAATCTCCCTGTCTGTCCCCAGCCTGATCTATGATGATTGCTTGGCTATTAATACCTTTAATTTTAAATGTAAGTTTTTTTTTGTTTTAAAGCCCAAGACAAATATGTAATGAAAAACATTAGAATTTGGACAAATAAAAAAATATACAGAAAATTGTCCAATGTGCACTTACATCATACCTCCCAACTATCCCATTTGTCACGGGACTGTCCGGATTTTGACAGCTCAACCCACAGTCCCGGGTTTGTTACTGAAATGTCCCAACTTTCTCTTTGATCTCTTGCACTGAACAGCCAGAGAAAGATACAACGTTTCTATATTAATTGGCTTTTGGCAGAGAGCCCAGAATAGATACTTAGATACTTTTGTAACAATTTAAGATAAGCAGGTCTGATTTGCAGCTTAAAGGGTAATTCACCTTCATTAGCAAAACTGTAATAACACATAAAAACCACCGAAATGTGTTCAAAAGTTAAAACCTACCAAATTTTGTACAATGAACATGGTAATTAGGAGCGGTCAAAAAATTGGGCGTGGTCAACACATTTTCGGCAAATCTTTTTTTTCCCTCTTTCTATTTTCAAAATGTTGGGAGGTATGCTTATATGTTTGTAAAATTTGTATTTGTAGCTTTCCCCTCCCATGCGTATTTATACATTCAATCTCTCCCAGTCCCAGTAGGGTTATCAGATCATTTATAGAATCAGGGACACTTCGAATTGCTGGATTTAAAGTATATGCAACCTATGCCATCCTTCTAGCTGGATTTTCAAGAGGAGTCCCTATTTTTTAATTAGCCCTGGTAACCTTTCCAAACAGTATCAACCATTTTTCTTCTTTGTGGTAGGCAATGTTGGAAGAGATGGAATGAATCCCTGTATCCTTAGTATGGAAAAGTGAATAAACCAGGAATTACATTGTGACAGCCAGTATACTCTTGCTGGGCTCTAGTGGCCTCTTCCCATTATTAGTCTATGCATTATCAATTCTTTGTATTTATATTTAATGAAAACGTTTAACAATTACATATGCAGGTATGAGATCTGTTATCCAGAAAGGTCCAAAGAAACAGCAAAGAAAGTTTCCATAGTATATGGTTTAAAATGTTTATTATTTAACTAAATGGGCCTTTTGTTATTTATTAAACAGTGCCTTATAGTTGATGTTTAATAATCTAGGATAAATCTGCAATAATAGCAAAACAAATGCATTGTTTCTTTTTAATATTTAATCTTCTGCAGATTTTAAATGTGGCCTCTCAGGTTATAGAAAGACCTAGTCCAAAAAAATCCTGGTTCTTAAGTAGGGATGCATCGAATCCAGGATTCGGCCTTTTTCGGCAGGATTCGGATGCGGCCGAATCCTTCTGCCTGGCTGAACCGAATCCGAATTTGCATATGCAAATTAGGGCCAAGGAAGGGAAATCACATGACTTTTTGGCACAAAACAAGAAAGTAAAAAAATGTTCCCCTTCCCCCCCATAATTTGCATATGCAAATTAGGGGTCGGATTTGGTTCGGTATTCGGCCGAATCTTTTGGAAAGGATTCGGGGGTTCGGCCGAATCCAAAATAGTGGATTCGGTGCATCCTTATTCTTAAGCATTCTGGATAATTGATCCCATACGTGTCCTATAATTTAACAAGACAATGAATAACTTTTAAAGGAATGGATGTTTTTTGGCAATGTTGTGTGACAATGTTTAAAAGTCAATGAAAGACCTTTTGTTCTATTTTATAAAAGATTTATAAATAATTGTAGTAATATATTATACCACTGTTGTGCAAAAAAAAAAAATATAATAAAGCAAAGAAATTGTAGTGTTTTTTTCACAATTCACTTTGAATTTCTTGAATTATAAAGGGATTCTGTTTTTTTTTTTAAATGCATCAGTTAATAGTGCTGCTACAATAGAATACTTCACTGAAATCTGTTTTTCAAAAGAGCAAACAGATTTTTTTGATATTTAATTTTGAAATCTGACATGGAGCTAGACATGTTGTTAGTTTCCCAGCTGTTCCCAGTCATGCTTATCCCCGACTACCCTGAAGCCCAGTCTAGGCATTTAGCCTCATATGTGGCTTATATTTCTTCTATTTCCTAATATCCACCATATCTTCTTTTTTGTCCTGATCAAGAAATTATCAAATTGAATGAAACCTGAGCCTATCTCTGCATTCTGTATAATACACATTGTCCCGCTAATATTACATAGGCTAGTCAAGCTTAAAGGAAAGGCTGGAATTAGCAGTTTTTTACACTATGCACCAAGTCTTATAAATAACCCCAAGTATCACTTTGTGTGTTACTGAATCAATATTTTCCAGCCAACTTCATTTTTGTTGTGGGATAAGTCTCCAAAAAAAAAGTCTCCAAAAAAAACTGGCAGGAGGTCAGGTCAAAATGAGTGAGAATTAGTTAGTGATCAGACCAAATAACAGAGATCCCCTAAAAAGGTAATCATTGGAACTAGCTGATGGTACAGTTAAGTCTAAAGCAGCTGGACTTTTATTGAAAGGAATCACCACTTACCTGAGAGGCTTCGTCAGTTCTGAACTATATATATATATTTATATGGATGAATGAGAATCTCCATAGACATAGCTGAGGAGTAGTTAAAATGTATTCCATGCACACAAAGAGCAATTAAGTGAGCACTTATAGTTTTTTGTACATGACTAAGATGCATATTTATCAGAATGTGAAATAGAGCTAGTCACAGGTCACTAGAAGGACATACTGCTCTTTTTTCATTTGTAGGGGAATATTAGGAGCATGTTTATCAAATGTGATTGAAAGTTCAATGAATATATCACTAAAACTCTGTGAACAAGGAGTGTTGGAATTTCCTTCTGGTGACCTATGACTAGCTTTAATTCACATTCTGACAAATATGCCTCTTAGTCATGTACAACAAAATCCTCCAGAGCCATATCTCAAATAGCACTACTCAGTAAATAGATCTTAATATGTAGTTCATATAAATAGCTCAGTCAATGTGCTAATAAATCAACCAGCTCATTGAGGGCCAGTGGAGCTCACCCCAAGTTTAAAATCAACACACCTTCCCCTGACACACTGCTCTGTGTTATCATTTGCTTGATAACAAAAGCTGTTTATATTGGGATCTCTTACTGAATATAACTTATATGAATGTTACAGCAGTGGAATGACTAGTTATTTGGCACCACAACAAGATCATTGGGCCACTAAATATACACAATTTACATGACTTATGGAAAAACATGTCATTTTTGTAGATAATAGCAACAGGGGCAGGCGTGTAGGGTTTATACATGGGGCAAACTCACAGATGTACCATCCATAAAGTGTAGGAAATGTGTAATGATTTTACCCCAAATACTCTACAAATACGTCTGTAGGAAATGTGGTGAACACAAACCTGAATAGACTCCACTTTCTTCTACCATAGTTTCCCTCATTCGAAGTTGGATTCCGGAGACCCACCAGAATCTTACACCACAGATTCACTCTTCAATCAATTTTTTGCCTTTTTTCTCTCTCAGCCTCTTTATTTTCTTATACAAAAATGGGGAATGACCAAGATATAGACATGCAAGGTCACATGGTGGTTAAGAAGGAGGGTCCAAAGACACCTGGGCCTACCAAGAGTTTTCCCAGCCCGATTTAACACTGCTCTCCCTAATGTATTGGTGGTCAGTGGTCCCTAGGGGGTGACACCTTTTGCAAAAAAAACGTACCTTTCCCTACAGAAAAAAGTGGGTCGGTGGCATAAGGCCATGGGTTGTAGAGCAGCCACCAGGGATGAAGAGGGCTGAGACAAGAAGATGGGGGCAAATTTACTAAGGGCTAGACCACACAGGAAGATTTCAGGGAGATTAGTTGCCTCACGAGTCAGTTTCAAGTGACTTAGAAAAACACATCGCCGTGTGTGAATAGGCGCAGGCGACTTACAGTTTAGCAGGCGCAAGACATGGGCAAGCAATTCAGGGAGATTAGTGGCCCCAAAGAAGCGGCTATTAGTTGCCAGGCGACTAATCTCCCTGAAATCTTCCTGTGTGGTCTAGCTCTTAGTGAATTTGCCCCCTGGAATCTTTATAATATAGATTTAAAAGTAACAAAAATAATGTTAACAGTATACACCCCCCTTGCTATAAATGCAGCCTAAGGTTGATGCAATTGAAAGGGAATCCCTAGGTTTTTAAAAGATTTAGCTTTTTATTCAGCAGCTCTCCAGTTTTCATTTTAGGCAATCTGCTAGGTAGGGTCCAAATTACCCTAGCAACCATGCAATGATTTCAATAAGGGACTGGAATATGAATAGGAGCGGCCTGAAAAGAAAGATGAGTAATAAAATGTAGCAACACTTGTAGTGTTTGAATAAGAGACTCGAATACGAATAGGCTGAATAGAAAGTTAAAAAATTAGCATTAACAATACATTTGATTTTCATGAAAGTGTTGAACAGGAAAAGCTGTGATCAGTGAAGAACACAGGAAAGAAAAAAGCAGCAGCCAGCAGAGGAGACAAGTAGGGAGAAACCACTAGTAAGCACATGGGGGAGGAACCACTAGTAAGCAGGAGGAACCACTAGCAAGCATGAAGGGGGAAGGGCCTGAAAACATGTTCCACAGTCATAACTCGTTGACAGTCTCTTTAGCGTTTTTAAATTTTCCCTCTGCGTCTTTCTAGGCACCAGCTTCCCACCATCCTCACTCTCCCAGTCACCTACAGATTTACAGTTCCTTCCTCCGAGCTGTCTAAATGGCTCTGTTGACAGGATTGTGAGCAGTGCATGCTGGTTAATCTGGTTCGTTTGACAGATCTCCTCCCCTGCAATCGCACTGACTGGACTACAACTCCCAGAGACGAGCTGGGTGCTGTCAAGTCCCAGTTCCTGTTGAGTCACGTGACAGTCAGTATGGCTTCTCGCTGGCTGTAGTCGAATAGATTGTGGAATTGTCAGTTCTTTGTGGTTTCTAACCTGCTGGAGAGAAGAACAAACTCGGGTTCGACATGCAGAAGATCAAGTCACTAATGACCCGCCAGGTATGGGTTGCTCTGTGGTGGGAGGATATCATGCAGGGACAGGATATAGTGGCAGGATATAATGCAGGGGCAGGATATAGTGGCAGGATATAATGCAGGGGCAGTATATAATGCAGGGACAGTATATAATGCAGGGGCAGTATATAATGCAGGGATAGTATATAATGCAGGGGCAGGATATAATGCAGGGACAGTATATAATGCAGGGACAGTATATAATGCAGGGACAGGATATAATGCAGGGACAGGATATAATGCAGGGGCAGTATATAATGCAGGGACAGGATATAATGCAGGGACAGGATATAATGCAGGGACAGGATATAATGCAGGGGCAGTATATAAAGCAGGGACAGGATATAATGCAGGGACAGGATATAATGCAGGGACAGGATATAATGCAGGGACAGGATATAATGCAGGGGCAGGATATAATGCAGGGGCAGGATATAATGCAGGGGCAGGCCAGTGTGGCTAGAAGTCTGGCCTGGGACAACAGCAGTGAGCCTGTCAGTGGGGAGATTGGCTCTACACATACTGTGATTATATAGATACTGACTATACTGGCAAACAGTGAGGCATGAAGTAAATTAATAAAGGTATAATGTTTCATTCATGTAAGTGTATGGCTTCTTGTGTTACTACTATTATTATACATTGTTTGTGCAGACAATAGCATTCTCACATTCAGCAGATACAGCATGTAAAGGTGTAGTTAATCTGTGTTCTGACAGAAGGGTGTGTGTGTCACATGAAATCCCTTTCAGGACCGGAAATTAGTGTTCTACACGAAAGTTTAATTGGCAGAGTCAGCCAATAGTATACGCAGTGATGTGTCTAGAGAAAGATGGAGTAGCCTAAAACTCGAAATGTAATAATTAATATTGCCTGTTTAAAGTAAATGATACCAAATAAAAAAGTAAAGTTTAATGATAAACTATTCCTGCAAAGGCAGATCATAAAGGTGGTCATACACGTAGAGATCCGCTCGTTTGGCAACATCTCTCATCGATATGCCCACCTTGAAGTGTGCTGTATCTGGATATCCCGATAGTGGGCCTTAAAGGGCAAGGAAAGGCAAAGAAATAAAACCCCATTTTTACTTTCTTTAATGAAAAAGAAATCTTTCTCCATATGCTTTAATTAAAAAATGTGTACCGTTTTTATAAGAAACCTGATTGTATACGTGAAATTCTCCCTTCATTTAGTGCTGTGGATAGGAATTAGCAGACAGTCCCTAACTTCTGGCAGGGAAACAATCATACTTATGAACAGCAAGGGGAGCCCCTGCTTTACTTACCAGCCATGCAGAACTCAAGCAGCTATGTTTTTTGATCATTTATGACTTTCCTAAGAAGCTCAGACCACACTGAGCATGTGTATGTAGTCTAGTCTTGCAAAGATATATAACAAAGTTACAAGAGGACAGCCCCCTGTGGCCAACTTTGAAAGCATAAATCAGTTGTTTTATTAGGCTTGTGGTGCAGTAAGTTCAGGTTTATGTTTAGTATACAAAATACTGCATTTCTAGCCTTATTCTATTTTAGACTTTCCTTGCTCTTTAAAGAGATGCTGACACCTGAAATGAAACTCTTTTTTTTACATCTATTATAATATTGGCTTTGAAAGCTACTTCTAACTTTGCCATAAAGTATTTGCATGATGCCATATTTGTGCATCAGGAGTCTGTTAGCATTAGAAACTGTAACTAACAGGCTGAGATGGGACAGGTTGGCAAAGTCCAAGTGACAGGCTTAGGAACTTCAACTAACAAAAAACAAAATACAAAAACAAACCTCTCCGCAAAAAATTATCAACGTGACCTATAGGTAACATTTATGGGCAGATTTACTACAGTCACATGAATGATTAGAAATTTGATCGAATTTACAAAAAGATTTTAATTCGAATTTTGAATAAGTTTTCTGGGTACTTCGACCATCGAATTTAAGAAAAATTCGATCGATTCAAATGATTCGAATAAAAATCTATTGGATCATTCGACCATTCGATGGTCCAAGTACTTACCCTTTAAAAGAATTTGATTGCCTAGTTCGCCAAATTGAACCTACCGAATTGCTGTATACCCCTATGGGAAGCTCCCATAGGGTTATTTCAGCATTTTAAGATCGAATAAAAAAATTTGATTGAATGGCTAAAATCGTTTGCATCGTTCAATTTTTTAATAGTCAATTTTTTGTTTGATCGAATTTCGACCAAACTTCGATGGTCGAATTTGAGGGTTAATTAACCCTTGAATTCGACCAATAGTAAATCTGCCCCTAAATGAACATTTGTATGTTAAAAAGTAATTTTTTAGTGTCAGTATCACTTTAAAGGAAAACTATACCCCGAAAATTAATATGTGAGCAATAGATAGTTTATAACAAATTAAGTGACATAATAAAGAATCTTACCAAACTGGTATATATATTTAAGTAAATATTACACTTTTACATCTCTTGCCTTGAACCCCCATTTCATGATGGTCTGTGTGCTGCCTCAGAGATCACCTGACCAGAAATATTTCAACTCTGTAACAGGAAGAAGTGTGGAAGCAAAAGACACAACTCTGTCTGTTAATTGGTTCATGTGACCTAACTTTATAGTTTGTTTGGTATGTTTGTGTGCACCGTTGAATCATAAGATCCCAGGAGGCTGTGCTTATTTTTTAAAATGGCTGTTTTCTATTTATTATTACCCAATGGCACATACTACTAAAAAATTGTATTATTATGAAAATGGTTTATTTACATGAAGCAGAGTTTTACATATGAGTTGTTTTATGCAATATCTTTTTATAGAGACCTACATTGTTCGGGGGTGGGGTATAGTTTTCCTTTAAAATCGATCATAACAAAGTGTAAAGGTAGCCATACATTTAGAGATCTGCCCATTTGGCGAACTACATTTGTAGAGCCCGCATTCCGGTTGGGGATAACAAAATGCCCCCCGCCAGCGCTATGCTACTTGCACAGGATGGGAGCTCCCGGTGCAAGCAGCCATGTCCACTCACTCACATGCGCATAATGAAAAGTGGTCCCTAATCGAGGCAGCTCTTCATTAGCTTAAGGCTTAAAGGAATGGTTCACATTTAAGTTAAGTGCTATTGAATGGCTAATTCTCCTCACTTTTTCCTGCTTTTCACTGACCCCATCTAAAAACAAATGCTCTGTAACACTACAAGTATTGCTAATTTGTATTACTCATCTATCTTTTCAGGCCTCTCCCATTCATATTCCAGTCTCTTATTGAAATCATTGCATGGTTTCTAGGGTCATTTGGACCCTAGCATCCAGATTGCTGGAATTGCAAGCTGGAGAGCTGCTGAATAAAAAGCTAAATAACTCAAAACCCACGGATAATAAAAATAAAAACCAAAGGCAGACTGTATCAGAATTTAACTCTCCACATCATACTACAAGTTAATTTACAGGCGAATAACCCCTTTAATGAACTGATGTTAACATACTCATTGTGGTCCTTGAGCATCTTTGCAGCAACTGTGAAAAATTGTTTCCCAACTGTGGCTGCTGTCTGACAGAGCTTGCACTCCAGATGGGTGAAACAAAAGTATCAGCTGAAAATGTGCCCCCTACTGAATGGCTGCCCACACCAGGTTTCTTCTCTTGTAAATATAATCCATTGCAAATTCTGGGAAATTTGATGAAAGGAGAACTAAACCCTAAAAATTAAATGGCTAAAAATGCCATGTTTTATATACTGAACTTCTTGCACCAGCCTAAAATTTTATCTTCTCAAGAGCAGCAATGATCCAGGAACTCAAACTTGACACAGAGGGTCACCATCTTGGAAAATGTCTGTGACACTCACATGCTCAGTGGGCTCTGAGCAGCTGTTGAGAAGCTAAGCTTAGGGGTCGTCACTAATTATCCAGCAGAAAATGAGGCTTACCTGTAATATACAGTTGTACCCATAGGTTTACATACCCTGGCAGCATTTATCCAGTGCTGCACTGATGTTTTTTGAATTCTAAGTCATGGGGAAAGCAAAAGAATTGTCAAAGGATCTGCGGGAAAAGGTAGTTGAACTCTAATAAAGACGTGGAAAATTAGGGGTTCTGTTGAAACCAAACCAAATAAAACTAAAATTTACCTTTACTTTTTTCTGAGAAGATAAAGAGACTTCAAGCTGTCATTGATGTTAAAAGGGGCAATACACGGTATTAAAGAGATACTGACACCTGAAATGAAAATCTTTTTTTAACATCTATAGTAATATTGGCTTTGAAAGCTACTTCTAACTTTGCCATAAAGTATTTGCATGATGCTTTTTATCTGTCTGATCCCCCATGTTCCTGTATGAGGGGTCTGCCATATTTGTGCAGCAGGCATCTTTTATCATTAGAAACTGTAACTAACAGACTGAGATGGGAGTGTTAGGCTGGCAAAGTCAGAGTGTCAGAGAGTCAGGCTTAGAAATTTCAGCTAACAGTTATATACAAACCTCTCAGCAAAAAATATGACCTATAGGTAACATTTAATGTACATTCATATGTTAAAATTCATTTTTTAGTATCACTTTAAGAACTGGGGTATGTAAACTTTTGATCAGGGTCATTTGGGTAGTTTGTGTAGTGATTATGATTGAAAAAGAGTAAACACAGTTGTCTGACAATAAATGGCTTCAGCCAACCACTAACCAAGAGTGAAAGAAAAGTTTTTGTGTTATCATTCATATTCTCTGAAAATGGTTAAGAAATCATAAATTCTGCCAGGGTATGTAAACTTATGAGCACAACTGTAAGCTGATGCTACAGCATACCTCCCAACTGTCCCTTTTGCAGAGGGACAGTCACTCTTTTGACAGCTCAACCTGCAGTCCCACATTTGTACTGGAAAGTCCATATTTTCTCTGCACTGAATATCCAGAAAAAGAAACAAAGTTTCTAACTTAATTGGCTTTTGGAAGAGAGCCCAGAACATCTAACAGGTGCAAATAAGATACTTTGTAACAACTTTGAGATAAGAAAATAAGCATTTGTAACAGTTTAGATAAGGAGAAAAATTTTAAAACTATGTGGCCTCAAAAAGGGGGCATGGTCACAAAATGTTACCGCCCTACGTATGAAAATAGTTTTTGTCCCTCTTTTTACTTTCAAATGTTGGGAGTATGGCTACAGGACTGATTATTAAATTCTGGTGCTAATTGCACTGGTTTATGTGCTGCCATGTAGTAATTATATGTATTAATTACTAATCAGCCTTATACTGTGACATTTCTATTCTATGTGTACTGTATATTGTGAGTGGGTCCCTAAGCTCAGTAAGTGACAGCAGCACAGAGCATGTGAATCAGTGAATCAGCAGAAAAGAAGATGGGGAGCTACTGGGGCATCTACTGGGGAGACACAGATCTTTACTGCTAAAGGGCAGTGGTTGCCTTGGGCTGGTACACAAGCCCAAAACATCCTGTACAACATTTCTAGCTACTTCTTTAGTTTAACTTTCCTTGTCCTTTAACATGTGCATGTACGTGATGTAGAATATGGAATTTATGACATGCACATGTGCATTTGAGTGAGTGTCCCTGGCTCTGGGAGACTTATTTAACGTGTGTATGTTTATGCCCCGAGATGTCCATACTAGGAATAGGCACACAGTGTGGACCACTGCAGTAGTTGGTGTGGGGGTGCGTATTTCAACTTGTTTTATTGTTTACTAAAATCCAAATGTATCTCATAAACAAAAACTCCACCACCAAACTCCCAGCTTATTTATTAATTAAAAAAAAAAAACTTGATGTAATCATATTGTGGATAAACTCAATGAAACAGATCGCAAACCCAAATCTAGGCCCGAATTTGTGGAAAGGCCACATAGGCCCGGGCCTAGGGTGGCAGGATTTTAGGGGGCGGCATGCTGCCCATCCACACCCACATTGGTTCAGAAACACTGGGGAAACTCAGGAGATACAATATTTCTTAAAATTTCCCATGCTCCCATCCCCATTGCTCCGGTCCTGATGATGAAAATTTGCGCATAAAGGGAGTATGGGAGCTACAAACAGCAGTGGGCCTAGGGCGCCCACTATGTAAACCCGGCCCTACCCAAATCAGTCTTTTTTTTTTACTTTTCCCATGAATTGCTATCATTTCTCATGCCTTTTTCCTGAATTTCTAAAATTTTTTGAGTTTTGGTTTTCGTGCTAAACCCAGTGCAGACCATAAAAACATGACGACTTATTGACTTAAAAAGGACCTCAACGGGTATGAGATGGCTGATCTTTGGAAATGGGCTTTTGCAGCTTGGGGTATAATAAATCTTGAAAAATTAGAGTTTCTTTTTCCTCTAAAAATTTTCTAGAAAAAAAAAAAAAAAAAACTTTTTGAGATTTTAGCATTCACATTTTAATAAATATCCCCCTAAATGTGTGCTCTGTCACCTTGCAGCTGTGCTGGGGGGGTAAAAACTTTCAAGCAACAGATGCACCTTAAAGGAAAACTATACACCCCAAACAATGTAGGTCTCTATAAGAAGATATTGCATAAAACAACTCATATGTAAAACCTTGCTTCATGTAATAATAATAATAATACACTTTTTTAGTAGCATGTGCCATTGGGGTCATCCTAAATAGAAAATAGCCATTTTAAAAAATAAGGCCAGCCTCCTGGGATCCTAGGATTCAACGGTGCACACAAACATACCAAACAAACTATAAAGTTAGGTCACATGAGCCAATTAACAGAGTTCTGTCTTTTCGCTTCCACACTTCTTCCTGTTACAGTTAGAGTTGTAGTATTTCTGGTCAGGTGATCTCTGAGGCAGCACACAGACCATCATGAAATGGTGGTTCAAGGCAAGAGATGTAAAAGGTTAATATTTACTTGAATATAGGGATGCACCGAATCCAGGATTCGGTTCGGGATTCGGCCAGGATTCGGCCTTTATCAGCAGGATTCGGATTCGGCCGAATCCTTCTGCCTGGCCGAACCGAATCCGAATTTGCATATGCAAATTAGGGCCAGGGAGCTAAATCACATGACTTTTTGGCACAAAACAAGGAAGTAAAAAATGTTTTCCCCTTCCCACCCATAATTTGCATATGCAAATTAGGGTTCGGATTCGGTTCGGTATTCGGCCAAATCTTTCGGGAAGGATTCGGGGGTTCGGCCGAATCCAAAATAGTGGATTCGGTGCATCCCTACTTGAATATACATACCAGTTCGGTAAGATTCTTTAATATACCACTTAATTTGATATCAACTGTTGCTCAACTGTTATTCATTTTCAGGGTATTTAATTTTAAATGTTTTTTAAATTTATTTCACATTTTAAAGGCTGACCCTAACTGTCTATGAAATTTCTATGCAACTCCTGTAGAGTCAGTCAGCTGTAGGGTACTGGTAATATCTCAGAATATCTCAGAAACCGCTAATAATAAAAAAATACATACACATTACAAAAGTGCTCTGGTGGTAACTCAGTAAGATTCATTTGGTTTCATTCCCCTTGTTTGGAAAATTATTAATGAATAGGGATGCACCGAATCCAGGATTCGGTTCGGGATTCGGCCAGGATTCGGCCTTTATCAGCAGGATTCGGATTCGGCCGAATCCTTCTGCCTGGCCGAACCGAATCCGAATCCTAATTTGCATATGCGAATTAGGGCCAGGGAGCTAAATCACGTGACTTTTTTGCACAAAACGTAAAAAGTAAAAAATGTTTTCCCCTTCCCACCCATAATTTGCATATGCAAATTAGGGTTCGGATTTGGTTCCTTATTCGGCCAAATCTTTCGGGAAGGATTCGGGGGTTCGGCCGAATCCAAAATAGTGGATTCGGTGCATCCCTATTAATGAACTTACTGTAAATCCTATGATGTCATGTGCTAATACTTTGTATGATATAATCAGAATCCAAATTGACATAGACATAAATATATATTTTTTAAATATTTTCATGGGCTCTGCATCACTTCTGCCTCTACTGGTGCACCATGAACTGGCCTATATGGTGCACTGGCAGTAGCTGGCTTCGAAATAAGTGTTTTTTATTAAATTAATTATTGCATTTTGCACACTCTCTTCTCATTGTTCAATAGTTATTCTCTTCCAATTAGAAATGTGAAGTTTGAAATACACATTGGGCATGCAGGTGACACAGGTTAATATGTTCCTAAACTCTATGCAGAAATGTTTGTCATTCTGTTTTTTTTATGAAAATATTTAATCTCTTTTTACATTTCCAACTATTTTCTTTTTTTTAAGGGCTCTAAAAGTCCACAGGACAGTTTCCATGACCTTAGTCCAATTGAGAACTTGCGGACTCCTACAAAGGTGAGCATTCATAGGTTTTACCATACTCCTCTGCTCCTCTGCTTTTAGCTTTCTCCTTTATACTATACTATTGTAACATGATTTTGGGCTATTTAGGCCAACAGGTTTAACAACCAGCTAGTATACTACAGCATGAGTTACATACGACTCTAACATGTAAAGCTGGGCCTTCGCACAGTGTATGAAACAAAACTTGGTGTAGTGCAACTACCACAGGCCTACTGTGCAGAAACTGAATAAAGAAGAGGGAGCCAGGAGGTTCTTGCAAATCAGACAGAACAGAATATTTTTTTTGTCAGAGACAAATGATCCACAGGGCTAGTTTCAGTGCATACAAGCATTTGAAGGGTATTTGGACAGTACATCAGAGCCAACTATATATATATATATGAATCCCGTGATCCTGTAGTCAATGCAGTACAACATACCTCCAGGCAGAAATACCTCACATATGGTCTGGATCTCACCCAGTGGAGTAGTCAGGGAGGAGAACTTAAAGTAAAGCTAAACCCCCATATAATAAAACCCCCTACCCTACATAGTCCCCCCTCCATGTTACCGCCCACACAGGGAATAACTCTATTAATTGCCCCATATCCTGTAATAACCCCTCATTACAGCAGAGCACACAGGCACCATCTTCTTCTTTTTGCTAATCTTCGGAAAGTAAATTGCCTATCGGTGCATGCACGGTTGAAGCAATCTTCTGTCTCCTGACAACTGCGCATGCGCCGAAAGTGATGGAAATGGTCGGAGAAAACCCGAAGAACAGAGAAGAGAAGAAGATGGCCCCCGTGAGCTCCACTATGCTTACTGAGGCAATGGAGTTATCACCTGTACAGGTGGGAACAGGGAGTGGGAACTATGTAGGGTAGGGGGTTTTATAATTAATGGAGAGTTGAATTCTCTTTTAAAAGCCTATCCGCTGTTTTACCTTCACTGTAGGCAATATTATATAGCAGAGGGAAGCTACTAACTGATACAAATCCTAGATGGAGCACACAGCTGCTCTTTCTATCTTCCCTCACTATCTTACACTCCTAGATAGTCTATAACAGATAGTAACCCTGTCACTCACTATCGTCATTGACAGGGTCCCTGCTCCCCAACTTATATCTTTTTAGAAACAGGCAGAAATGACCGCTCAGAGCCCACTCTGTTTTGCAGCTCTAAACATATCCGATCAGGTGCTCAGTCAGCAGAGTCCCTCCTGCTAAAACACATCACAAAGTCCAAGCGAAGACGGCACTCTGATCAGGAACAAGTTTATTCGGGAATCAAGGCCTTGATTCCCGAATAAACTTGTTCCTGATCAGAGTGCCGTCTTCGCTTGGACTTTGTGATATATCTTTTTAGAGTCACTAGCCCCTGTAGGCCAAACTGGCATTACTGGGCCTTGGTGTACCCAAGCTACCTGGAAAACATCCAGCTGGGTCAGCAACCAGAAGCCAAAGAGGAAGATCCACTCCTTCACAATCACTATACCAAGGTGTGACAGGAAGTGGTCACAACATCTTTTGGCCAATAATACAACAATGCAATTTACAAGTAGCTACATGGGCATCTGCCCAGCAACTAGGGAGATCTGGAAGTTTAGGGATTTAAAGCCATTAACCCTATGGGTCCCTTCACTATATTTTTGACTTTAGCTGGCCATACACAGGCTAAAAAAAGATGCCAACCTTGTCCTTCAAGACTGAGCCTGCTGCTTATTGGCCTGTGTATTTGGCAGTACCATGCTTAGCCAGTCAGGTGCCCTATGCTAGGAAGCTTGCATGTGTGATGGTGTAGTGTGCACGCACACTGATGCTGGCTAAAGAATCAAGAGTTAATCAGGCAGCCAGGGGATGAGGGCCTGTAGTAAAGGTAAGCAGAGAGAAGAGGTGCATTTCACCATTGTGCCCTAAGCACTCTACTTACCCCTAGTTTTGGCCCTGATATGGGGATCACAGAAGGAGAAAAATATGAGGAAGCACAATCATTTATATCTCAAAAACAGTCGAAAACAATTATTATGCAACCACTGCAGTTTAATGGATTTTTCTTTTTATTAGTGACAGTTACCCTTTGAGTTGTACTGCATGGTGGTGGGGGGTTGCCAAGAATATGTCCTATATTCTATAGCAGTGATCCCCAACCAGTAGCTCGCGAGCAACATGTTGCTCTCCAACCCCTTGGATGTTGCTCCCAGTAGCCTCAAAGCAGGTGCTTATTTTTGAATTACTGGCTTAGAGGCAAGTTTTGGTTGCATAAAAAACAGATGTCCTGCCAAACATTCTCTCCTGTAGGCTGCCAGTCCATATAGGGGTTACCAAAAAGCCAATCAGAGCTCTTATTTGACATCCACATGGACTTTTTCATTCTTGTGTTGCTCTCCAACTCTTTTTTTAAAATTAAATGTGGCTTACGAGCAAAAAAGGTTGGAGACCCCTGTTCTATAGGGTTCTATATTTTAATGAATATTGTGAGGAAGCGAGAAAGCCAGGAATAGCAAGACTTAACGGAAGTCAAAAGTACAAAGGCCAGAGAGTGATCTTACACTACGCAGTCATGCATGTGTACATTGTTATGATCCGTTATCCAGAAAGCTCAAAATTATGGGATGGCTGTGTCGCATAGACTTCATTTTATTCAAATAATCTAAATTTTTTAAATGACTAAATCATCTGGTTTTTCTCTGTAATAATGAAACAGTACCTTGTATAAGGTGGCCATACACGTAGAGATCTGCTCTTTTGGCGATATACCCACATTGAGGTGGGCAATAACAGAATGATCTGATTGTGGGCCCTAGGGCCCAACGATCGGATCATAATTCAGTCAATAATGGCTGTCGGATCAGAATCAGCTGCAATTCAATGGGATTTTTAACCAGGCCCAATCAATATCTGGCCAACTTTGGCCAAATCGTGATCAGGGAAGCCCATCGGATGGCCACATACGTGGGCAAATAAGCTTCTGACTTTTGATGACAGCTTTTATCGGCCCATGTATGGTCAGCTTAAGATATAATTAATCCTTATTGGATGCTAAATCATCTTATTGGGTTTATTTAATTATTTTCTAGTAGAAAATATATGAAGATCCAATTTATTGAAAGATCCATTATCCGGAAAACCCTGGGTGCTGAGTATCCTGGATAATAGGTCCTGTATACACACTATCTCAAAGTTTTTACAAAACAACAAACTAGGCAGGGGAGATCCCTCTAGCAACCAGATTTTCACATTGGAGAACTGAATAAAATGCTAAATAACTCAAAACCCAATTATAAAAAATGAAAACCTATGGTAAATTGTCTCGGGATATCATTGTGTAGATTAAAAATTAATTTAAAGGTAAAAAAACCCTTATACACAGAAGAAGCGCACAGAGTGAGATGACATGGGCAAAGTTCCTACAATGGCAACATTTTGCTGGTCTGGGTCCAGTGTGGGTTGAGATTTTTTTTCTGCCCAGTACATCACTACTGGAAACCTAGAATATACATCACTGGCAACTTTAACTTTTTCATCAGTGATGTTAATTCTACACCGTTGCCGATTAAAGGGGCACACGCAGGCTGATTCTTATGGCAACAATGTAGTGGTCAAGTTGTCCTTATCAGCTTGTTTAGCTGATGGGTAGACTTTTCACCCACATCCATGAGGGGCATCCGCTGCAAAACTGTTCTTTTCAGTGGTTTGTCCAAACTGCCTGCTGAGGGGCCACACTTTCTTACCACATCACTCGTTTATTGGCTGGCTTATAAGACTAACGGAAGGACAAACAATATAACCAGAACTGGATTTGTTGGGGATATGACAGAATGTTCAGTGGAGAGCAGAGGAAAACTTTAGTTGTGCAAGTCTGTATTACAGATATTGGCATTCTCTCATTTGCATTGGCATTGGATAATGGATCCCATACCTGTGCAAAATATTCTAAATATGCTGTAGTTTGTATCCCCCCCAGTGCTTGTTTTTAAACCTTATACCTTTATGGTTCCTGAAAACCTTTTAACACCTGAAGAGCTACTGTATTAGACTAGAGCAGTGCAAATGATTCAGTAAAAAAAGTAAAATAATGTGTTGCAGTCAATAGTCCATACAAAAACTGTTTATATGACGAAGAGCATATTCTATGTATGCAACATACAGAAAGCCTTCATTCATTATTATCGTTAAGCTGAGTTACTAATTAAGTGAATTTCAGTGCAGTTTGAGGCTTGTTCAGTCAGCAGGGGGCAGTAGCGCATTAAACTGCACTTGAAATCTCATTAAACCCTGTAGAAAATGTAAATCTAAATCTAAAATGGAGTTCTCATGCACATAGTCTATAGTCGTAGTATAAGATTTTGTATATGCGGTAAAAACAAGTATTCTTCAGTTTAAGGGCATTTGTGAAATATAGGTGACATTATTTGATGTGCCTTGCTTTATAGGACAGGGAGCAATTATATAAGGGTGATTGTTTGAAGGGAGAGTTGAGTAATTTTTTTAAAAAGGTGTTTTAGAATATTACCATTTCTTTAACTTTTACAAAATATTCACAGAGGTGTTTGGAAAGGGTTGTCAGACCTGGGCCAAGAGATTCGGGTGCCTGAGGCTGCCCTAAGCAAATTTCACATCCGACTCCTGCCACATGCAAATTAACCCCCCTTCTCTGATGGGGCCTCTGCCACTGCCTGCACTGTAGGGTTGCAACCTTATCCCCAAAAGAAATCCAGGGAAGACGGAACCGTGATGCAGTGGGGGGCGGGCATTTACGTGACATGGGCGGGACTGTGACATCAGGGGGACCCTAGTGATGTGCATGTTGATCCGCGGGTGTAGGTGGGTTTGGGTTGAATATTGGGTGTCCATGGTGGGTACAGGTCTGGTGCCGTATTGTAGTGCCGTATTGTTCACCTTTAAGGTAACTTTTAGTATGTTATAGAATGGCCAATTCTAATCAACTTTTAAATTGGTTATTATTATTTCTTTTTCTAGTTTTTGAATTATTTGCTGCCTTCTGACTCTTTCTAGCTTTTTAAAGGGTGTCACTGACTCCATCTAAAAAACAAATGCTCTTGTTATTGTTACTACTAATTTATTGTGATTGGTTATTGGTAGCCCCTATGTGAACTTTCACATTACAGGAAGCTATGTTTGGCCATAAATCTGTTTTTTATTCAACCAAAACTTGCCCCCATGTCAGGAATTCAAAAATATGCACCAGCTTTGAGTCCACTGGAAGCAACATTCAGGGGATGGGTAGCAACATGTTTCTTGTAAGCCACTGTTTGGAAGGTGCTGATAACATTAATAGGAAAATTATAACTTTCTTTTCTAAAATCACTGCATCTTGTATGCATTTAATTTGACTATTCCCCTGTCTGTACCAGCTTGTCTGTCTGATCAACACGTGACTGTCCAGCTGTCTGTCTGCTTCATCACAGTTAGCTATGGGGCTCTACTGTTACTCTAACTCAGTATTATGTTAATTGATTCTAACTGATTATTTAGTTAATTTTTCCACTTGATGTCTCGTTAGTTGCTAATTTATCTAAGCATCACATGATTTCAAACATTGCCATTACTGTTGCATGCCACCCGCCTGACTAATTTTCATTGTGCTTTATGCTTTTAAAGGAGGAGCTACGAGAACTACGCGAAAGGGCCACAGATCCCCAAAAACAACAGGAGTTAATTAACAGCATCGAAGATGTGTATTTTTCCAGTGACTCTTTTGATATTGTAAAGTATGAGCTTGAGGTAAGTAAAAAGGGGATATTATATTTAGAAAGGGAAAGGGTTGTTTTAAGGCTTAGAATGAACATGAGACATTCTCCCCTATGGCCCCTTTGAAGGGGAACTAAAGAAGTAGCTAGAAATGTTGTACATTATGTTTTGAGATTCTGCACTAGCACTGGGCAACCACAACCCTTTAGCAGTAAAGATCTGTGTCTCCCCAGTAGATGCCCCAGTAGCTCCCCATCTTCTTTTCTGCTGATTCACTGATTCACATGCTCTGTGCTGCTCTCACTTACTGAGCTTAGGGACACACTCACAATATACAGAACACATAGAATAGAAATATAGTCACAATATAAGGCTGATTAGTCATTAATACAGATTATTACTACATGGCAGCACAGAAACCAGTGCAATTAGCATCAGAATTTAATAATCAGCCCTGTAGCATCAGCTTATATTACAGGCCAAGCTCATTTTCTGTTTGATGATTTGCGACGACCCCTAAGCTTAGCTTCTCAACAGCTTCTCAGAGCCCACTGAGCATGTGAGTGACACATTTCCAAGGTTGTGACCCCCTGTGACAAGTTTGAAGTCCTGGTTGCTATTGACAAGCTGAAAATTTAGGCTTTTGCAATAAGTTCAGTACATCAAATATGGCATTTTTAGCCAAATTAATTTTTAGGTTTCTCCTTACATTTACTTTTATAGCATTATGTTGAGAGTGGTATTTTGAGACAATTTGCAATTATTTTTAATTTTGTATTAATTGTGGCATTTAGTCAACAACTCTCCAGATTGCAGTTTGGTCAATATGGTTGATAGGGTCCAAATGACCGTAGCAACCATGCACTGATTTGAATAAGAGACTAGAATATGAATATGAGAGGCCCTGAATAGAAAGCCACCTTTATTCCGGGCACTTGAAAAGAATTTACAATCGTCACAAGGATAAAAAAAACCCACAATACATCTCTGGTCTTACCCATCCTTAAAATAACCAATCACTGAACAAGGTTTAAATTCCACCTGGTTTTAGAACACGTAATCAAACTTCCCCATTAATCCAATGATTATTTCTATTATTCAGTTCTCTGACACATTGAAATCTGCAGTTTAACTGCGCCTCTGGTCATGAACATGGTCTGCTTTTGATTTAAACTATCTATTTTAAAAATATATTTGAAATCAATTATATTTGGAAAGTTGGTTGGTAATTGTGTGGGAAGTCAAAACTAATTTCTTTTCAAAACCGTATTTTGCGGGGTGATTGCCTTGGAAAAAAACATGAACATTGCTGAAACTGCTGTTCCTCTGCAAAGATGCCCGTGGGCACCATTGCTTCAACAACTGCCACAAAAAGTCACTTCTAATTGGTTTGTTTCTGCACTCCAATCCATCTTTTTTCCAATTGGCTTAGTTTAGTGTTTATATCTTTATCTCCTCAAAAATATCTATGTGTGGAACGGGAATACAGGTATGGGATCCGTTCTACAGAAACTTAATATCCAGAAAGCTCTGAATTACGGGATGGCCATCTCCCATAGATTCCATTTCAATCAAATAATTAATATTCTTAAAGTGTTTTCCTTTTTCCTCTGTTATAATAAAACAGTAGCTTGTAATGATCCTAATTTAGACATACAGTAAGTCATCCTCAATGGAAGCAAGACAGTTCAATTGGGTTTATTGATATTGATTTTTTTTAGTACATGGGGTTATTTGTCATAGGTCAAGTTTTAGAGGTTTGTAAATAAACTCACAACTGAAATTCTCAACTTCCGATTTATGAAAAAACTAGAATATAAAAAAACTGCAATCTGTGTAGTCGGGATGCAGTACTGGAATTGACTGAGTTTTCAGCAAATCTGTAACCGCTTGAATCAGGTTTTCAATCGAGACCCACCAAAAAGAACTTGAACATCATGAAGGCTACAAGCATCTTTAAATGATTCAAGGTACCACTGCCATTGATTTCTACATGATCTCGACAGGTTTTAGCTGGAGTTTTCTTTTGATTCAATCCAGCTTCAGGATATAATAAAGCTCGAAATATGTATATGCATTTTTTTTAAGACGAAAATGTGAGTTTTAAACTGAAAAAACACCCTCGAAAACTGGGTAAAAAAAACGAGGTAAAAATGGACTCGGCCTTTGATTAATAACTTTCTTAAATTATAGAGATCCAAATTACAGAAAACCCTATGCCTGTAATTTGCTAGTGGTTCCTTACTATATTACTGCATAAAACAGGCTTCATCTTACTGAAATGGCATGGGTCAGTTTAGAGAAATAACAGATATCTGATGAAGGGCAGACTTGATTTTCTGAAGCAGCCTCCATCCAGAGCCATGTTTAATACACTGCAGCATGAAGCATTTTAACATATAGATGCATACTGTGTGTTGCCTGCAGGGATGCCATCAAACCTATTACTCACATGTGCTTTGCAGGCACATTATATCCAGCTAGTCAGATCATCTTAACCTAGTTGCTTCCTATAGAAGTGTCATTGCTGCATGCACACCAGGAGGTCCATCTTCACTTGTCAGAAGCAGTGGAAGTCTAACACAAAGCTAGTCTAATATGGAGGGCTGGAAACAGAATCATATCCTCATTCATCTTAATAGAAGCTGAATGCCAACCAATTTCCATGCATCTGTCAAGAACCGATTTTCCTTTGGAAAGTGCGCTTTTCAATCAAATCTAATTGCCAACAGTGGAAATAAAAATCAAATTGCATGTTATTTTCATTCGGCCAGTGGAGGTAGGAAGCCTGATGAATTGGAAAGCATATAAATGTGCTCTGCTTGTAGCCTTGAGGTGACACTGAGGATTTTAGTTCAATTTTATTTGGACCTATGGTTTTGTAGAAAATTGGACGTGACTGAATGGATATTTAGTAAGGAATCATATCCATTAATCAAAGTCATCCCAAGCTACAGGAACCCGGCCCTGAAAATTTGGCAAAACGTCATAAATCATGGATTTTACTGAACATTTCCAGACCAGAGTTCACATTTTGAGCATATATCTGACTGGCACAACTGTTGATCAAAGCGTTCCTGTCACCAGCCACTTAGCATGAATCGTGCTGCCTTTAAGCCTATAACAGAAATCGGATATCTCAAGTGGTACTTCCTTAAAAGAACAGTACCATAAAAAACTGAAAGTTTTTTTAATAAAAAAAAATAAAAAATACAATTCACTGGTAAAACTGCTGTTTGTTTCAGAAACACTACTGCTGTGGCAGCCATTCAAAGGAGAAAAGGCTCAGATCACACAGCAGATAAGCTCTGTAGAACATAATGGTGTTATCTGTTATCCACTATTTAACCTGTGCGTATAGCCTTTTTTTAATTTCCACCATTGCTACTCAGCAGCTTGTTTTTATGAACTGTAGTAGTGTTTCTGAAGCAAACTGATCAGTTTTAAAAGTGCAGGGCAACAATACATGATATTTTCATTACTTTAGAACGCTTTCATTTTTCCATACTATTAGTATTCCATTGGTATTGTGCCTTAGGGAAGTTCCTCTCTCGTTGAGCAGAATGGAAAGCAACTTTGCCTGGAAAGGGATAACCACATCAATCTAAATGGTCCTCACACTGTTTCCCTAATACAAGTCAAAGGATTCAGCTCCTTCTGGCCAGTGAATTGAAATATGCCCCAAATTACATTTTACACTTAAAGGGCAAGTCAAACCCAAAATAAAAAATTGCCTAATAAAATAAAACATCATTCAAAACAACTTTGCATCAGAACCTAACTTCCCTCTGCACCTGACCCTATCCTGCCCCTCTGCTTCTGACCCTAAACCGCCCCTCTGCACCCGCCCTTCTGACCCGGCATTCCGCACCCGATCCTAACCTGTCCATCTGCACCTGACCCTATCCTGCCCCTCTGCACCTGACCCTAGTCCGCCCCTCTGCAACCGCCCCTCTGCAACCGACCTTAACCCTTACCTCTGCACCTGACCCTAACCCGCCGCTCCATTTCCTCATGTATACCATGACCCTGTCTCTGATGTCAGTGACGCATTTTTAAAGGTTGGTGTTATTGGCGGCAGGAAGAGCTTGGCCAAAAATCGCTCTATATGTCTTATGTTTTTCTATAGCAGGTCTGGGAGTGTGTGGTGGGGGGTCACCGACTGTAACTTTTAGATGATTCATTTCATATCTTTGGCCCTGTGTTAGGGATCACAAGCTGATCCTAAGAATATCTATTCCTGTCCAAATTAGATTATAGGTCTAGACCGGAAGAATCACACTGACACAGGGCGTTCAGTATAGAAATGCTTCTTCTGCTTTATTGTGTATGTGCAAAGCTTTTTATATTGGTTGGGTAAGGGTTAGGCAAAGCTGTGTATGAAACACACATCACAGTCCTTGAGGCACTTGTGGTGATTGGTTGCATCCTTATATGGGCAATGTTATGTGCAGACTTCCTCAAGCTGTGTATGCAACAGAGATGTCTGGGAGCCTTGGCCTTGGCTATTACATCTAGTAACATCTTAAACAGTATGATATCTGTTGAGCTATAGCTGAGCAATGAAGGAATGAGTATACAGTAAAATAGACATTTTAGATATATGAAATATGCAATAGCTATAATTCCCTAACACCTGTTGTGCAGAATCCCTGATAAACAATGTTTGTAAGGTGAACAACCCCTTCAAGAGATCTTGTTTTATATTCCTGTTTCCAGGAGTGATGCTAAGAGACATTCCAGAACGTCTGAAGCATCCATGCATCCATTTGTCCCTGTCTGATCAAGTTGGATATGTGGTCCCTTGCATTGTGGCTAGCTTCAACTGTAGAGAGTGTTTTAATATTTGCAACTTGATAGAATTTCCAAAAACTGCATGAGTAAACTACATATTACAGAGGCATTATTTAGAACATGAGGCAAGTTTTACAATGCCTTGCAAAAGTATTCACCCCCTTGGCTTTATACCTATTGTGTTACAGTCCAACCTTTAATTTAAATGTTTCTTAATCTTATTCTATGCAATAGATCTGCACAAAATAGTCTAAGTTGTTGAAGTGAAATAAGAAAAATATATAAAAAAAAGAATAACAAAAAAAAACAAAACTGAAAAATGGCATGTGCTTATATATTCACCCCCTTTGCCATGAAGCCCCTAAAAAATCCTGGTGCAACCATTTACCTTCAAAAGTCACATAATTAGTGAAATTAAGTCCACCTTTGTGCAATCAAAATGTCATATGATCTTTCATTATAAACACATCTTTTGTGATAGGCCCCAGAGGCTGCAAAACCACTAAGCAAGAGGCATCACACCAAGACCAAGGAGCTCTCCAAAGTTGTTGTCAGGGTTGGGTTATAAAAAAAAATATCCAAATCTTTGATGATATCCTGGAGCACCATCATATCCATAATTTTTTAATGGAAATAACATGGTACCACGACAAACCTGCCAAGAGAGGGCCACCCACCAAAACTCACAGACCGGGCAAGGAGGGCATTAATCAGAGAGTCAGCACTGAGACCAAAGGTAACCCTTGCAGAGTTCCACAGCAGAGACTGGAGTATCTGTTCATAGGACCACAATAAGCCGTACACTCCATAGAGCGGGGCTTTATGAAAGAGTGGCTCGAAAAAAGTCATTACTTTGCTAAAGGGATACTGTCATGGGAAAACGTTTTTTTTTTCCAAAATGCATCAGTTAATAGTGCTGTTCCAGTAGACTTTTGCACTGAAATCCATTTCTCAAAAGAGCAAACAGATTTTTTTATGTTCAGTTTTGAAATCTGACATGGGGCTAGATTTTTTGCCAATTTCCCAGCTGCCCCTGGTCATGTGACTTGTGCTAGCATTTTAGGAAGGAACTGCTTTCTGGCAGGCTGTTATTCTTCCTTCTCAATGTAACTGAATGGAACGCAGTGGGACATGGATTTTTACTATTGAGTGATGTTCTTAGATTTACCAGGCAGCTGTTATGTTGTGTTAGGGAGCTGTTATATGGTTACCTTCCCATTGTTCTGTTGTTAGGTTGCTGATGCATTTTGAAAAAAGATTTTTTTTCCCATGACAATATCCCTTAAAAGTTAAAAATAAGAAGGCACATTTGTATTTGCCAAAAGGCACGTGGGCGACTCCCCAAATGTATGGAGGAAGGTGCTCTAGTCAGATGAGACTAAAATGTAACTTTTCGGCCAAGGAGGATGCTAAGTCTGGCGCATACCCAATATAGCCTATCACCCCAAGTACACTATTGTCAAAGTGAAACATGGTGGTGCCAGCATCATAATGTCCCCACATTATGATGCTGCCATGTTTTTCAGCACCAGGGACTGGGAAACTGGTCCGAGTCGAGGGTAAGATGGATGATGCTAAATACAGGGATATTCTAAAGGGAAGATTGCTGTTCACAAGCAAAAACCATCCAACAGGAAGGAGCTGGAGCAGTTTTTTCTTGAGGAATGGGCAAAAATCCCAGTGACAAGATGTGACTTATACAAAGTGACTTGCAGCTGTAATTGCCGCAAAAGGTAGGACTACAATGTACTGACTTTAGGGGGGTGAACAGTTATGCATGCTGAAGATTTGTTATTTTGTCCTATTTGTTGTTTGGCGTGTTCTGTAAATGAAATAGTGCAAACTCTCAGACAATCCATTTTAATTCCAGGTTGTGAGGCAATAAAATATGAAAAATGCCAAGGTGGGTGAATACTTTTGCAAGGCAGTGTATAAAATGAACAGTTTACTCTGCAAATCTCCTTTGGCGTTCTAGACCACCAGGTTTTTCATTGACTGCATCGCCTGTAAAATCAAAATAAACTATATGAGATTTATTGACTTGCAGAAATGTCTCCGCAGCATTTGAAATGTGTTTCCATGTTTATTTTATTATTTAGAAACTCCCCCCTGTTCTCAATCTTCAGGAAGTGGAAGAATACAGAGACAAACTTAAGCACCAGCAAGCTGCAGTAAGTAAAACCATTGGTTCTTTAAATAAGTGAGGCCAGATTATTCAACTATCACATTATTGTCTGACTAGTTATACCAGTGCTGTGCTAGCAATAACTTTGTTTTATTTCTTCTGGCTTGGCCTCTGAAAGCATTAACAGACATATATTAATTTTTATTTGGACCTATCTAGGTCTAGCCAGTACACACAATGCTAATCTTCCAAGCTCGAAAACAATTTATAGTACAATGTCAGGCAAATAAATATTGCATTTATGTAAGATAAATGGTGTGGCGAGTTCCCTTAAGGGCTTTATTTAATAAGATATGCTTTTGAAAATTACAGGTTTACTCCTTAATAAGCATTGTAACATAAACATAGCAGGCAGCAGAATATATAAAACATTAATCCACAGAGCAGTGTATATAAAGGGCAGCTCAGTCTAAAGTCTATAGATGTTATATAATCCCACAGTGCACCAGATTATGAAGATTGTATAGTGCACATGCTGTGCCGTCTCATTACAGAATTAATCTACCACTTTATGCTTTCGGCCACTTTAGAGAAGGGACACACTAAATCCAGGAATTTGTCATTATTTTGTCAGAGATTTCCATTATTCAAATTTTTAATAATAATAATAATAATAATAATTGAGACACTATGGGGGTTATTTAGAGTTTTTTATACCTCAAATGAACTCACAACTCGAATAGTTTCTTATTTAATAAAAACTCAAATGGAAAAAACTCGACTCAAGGAGTTTGAGGTTAAAAAACTGGAATTCCATGAGTTTTCAGGCAAAACCCTCTGAAAAAAGCATCTTAAAGGCTAGTAACCTCTTCAAATGTTTAGGGGACAACTGCCATTGATTTCTTCATGATGTATTTTCGGATTCAAGGTATTTCCAGGGCCGGGGTACAATAAATCTCAAAACATTCGAATTAAAAAAAAAAAAAGAATAAAATAAATGAGACAAATTCTATTTATTTAACCTGAAAATTTGATTTGATTTTTTGAAAAAAAATAACCTAGAAATTTTGAATCTTGTGGAAAAAGACAACTCGACACAACTAATAAATAACCCCCTATGGCTCAGGCTTATTAAATTTAAGAAACTTTTTTCACAATCTTTGTTGATGCTTAAAGGGGACCGGTCACCCACACATGAACATCATGAAACACATTCTTTTTTTAATGAAAACAATCATACTGATTTTAAACTTGTTTGAAACTCTCAGCTGTCAATGATATATGCCTTAGGCATAGAGGCAACTATCTCCAACATTTAATTTTGTAGCCATTGCATTGGCATGTGCATCAGGTGCCCCATTTTGGTGCATAAACAAGATTTTGGAATGATTTGTAAACTAAAAGAAATAATATACAGGTGTGCTTATAAGTTTACATACCCTGGCAGAATTTATGATTTCTTAACCATTTTTCAGAGAATATGAATGATAACACAAAAACTTTTCTCATGGTTAGTGGTTGGCTGAAGCCATTTATTGTCAAACAACAGTGTTCACTACACAAACTACAAAAATAACCCTGATCAAAAGTTTACATACCCCAGTTCTTAATACCGTGTATTGCCTCAATTTAACAACAATGACAGCTTGAAGTCTTTTGTGGTAGTTGTGGACGAGGCTCTTTATCTTCTCAGACGGTAAAGCTGCCCATTCCTCCTGGCAAAAAGCCTCCAGTTTCTGTCTTGAATGAACAGGTTTGAGGTCTCCCCAGAGTGGCTCAATGATATTGAGGTCAGGAGACTCAGATGGCCACTCCAGAACCTTCACTTTATTTTGCTGTAGCCAATGACAGGTCGACTTGGTCTTGTGTTTTGGATCATTGTCATGTTGGAATGTCCAAGTAAGTCCCATACGCAGCTTCCGGGCTGATGAGTGCAAATTTTCCTCCAGTATTTTTTGATAACTTACTGCATTATTTTTCCATTAATTCTGACCAAATTTGGCCAATTTTTCTTTGTAGCTCACACATCCCCAAAACATCATCGATTAACCACCATTTTTCACAGTAGGAATGGTGTACCTTTCATCATAGGCCTTGTTTATGCCTCTCTAAATGTAACGTTTATGGTTGTGGCCAAAAAGTTCAATTTTAGTTTCATCACTCCAAATGACTTTGTGCCAGAAGGTTTGAGGCTTGTCTCTGTGCTGTTTGGCATATTGTAAGTGGGATACTTTGTGGCATTTGCATAGTAATGGCTTTCTTCTGGCAACTCCACCATGCAGCCCATCTTTCTTTAAGTGCCTTCTTATTGTGCATCTTGAAACAGCCACTTCACATTTTTTCAGAGTCCTGTATTTCACCTGAAGTTATTTGTGGGTTTTTCCTTGTGTCCCAAACCATTTTTCTGGCAGTTGTGGCTGAAATTTTAGTTTTATTTGGTTTGGTTTCAACAGCACCCCTAATTTTTCCACGTCTTTATTAGCGTTCAACTACCTTTTCCCGCAGATCCGTTAACAATTCTTTTGCTTTCCCCATGACTTAGAATCCAAAAAACCTCAGTGCAGCACTGGATGAAAGATACAAGGGTCTGTCGGGAGTCCAGAAAGTCATTGATCTTTTATACACACCCACTAATTACAAGCAAACAGATCAGGGGCGAAGATGGTTACCTTTAATAGCCATTCTAACCCTTTTGTGTCAAGTTGTGTGCATGTTATCAGGCAAAATCACCAGGGGATGAAACTTTTGATCAGGGTCATTTGGGTAGTTTGTGTAGTGATTATGATTTAAAAAGAGTAAACACAATTGTTTGACAAAAAATGGCTTCAGCCAACCACTAACCATGAGTAAAAGAAAAGTTTTTGTGTTATCATTCATATTCTCTGAAAAATTGTTAAGAAATCATAAATGCTGCCAGGGTATGTAAACTTATGAGCACAACTGTATATATTGTAAGTGAAATGTATGTTGCTTGAGTAACATCATAAAACAGGATTTTTTATTCTTTTTTTATGGTGACAGGTCCCCTTTAAGAGACATTTGGGGGTTCCACTTTGTTGGGCACCCCTAGTAGTCACTTGCTTACAGCCTGGGGTACTTTTCCTCTGAACGCTACCATGTTCTTCCAGTTTCCCAGGCATTGTTTGCTTTCCCATTGGGGAGTTACACACAGTGCAGAACTTCTCCACCAACATCTGTGCTATGTTTCACCCAGCTTTAACAGGTGCAGGGGTGAGTAAAAAAACTGGAAGAATATACAGGTACTGCACTCTGAGAACATGTACTGTACCTCCAGTGAATTCAGTCGCTCATTTCCTACCCAGGACTGGCACCCCTAAAGTTTTGCACCCCCTACAGTGATTATAACTTTCCTTTTCCATTAAGGCTACTTAAAAAGGACCCGTCACCCAGACACAAAAATCTGTATAAATTTTTATTAAAGCATTCATAGCTGTTTTAAGCTCATTTAAAAATCTCAGCTGTCAATCAAATATTGTCTGCCACTCCTCTATGCCTTAGGCATAGAGGTGGGGCAGATAATTACTTTCACTTTCCATTCAGCACTTCCTAGATGTCACTGCTCCCCACACATTCCCCCAGTTCTCTTAACCATTTAATTGTGTAGCCAGGACATGGGGATAGACATCAGGTCCCCCATTCTGGTGCACAAACAAGATTCTGAGATGATACAAGGCTTGCCTTAATAACAGTGTCCACAAAATGGCTCCTGCCTGCTTGCTATAATTATGAATTCCCAAACTGAAGAAAACAAGATTAAAATAATTTATATAGTGTAATTAATGTTCCTTTTGCTTGACTAATGTGATAAAATATGAATTTAAATATTTTTTTTATCACATTAGTCAGATCAATAAAAAAAATGTTTTTGCCATTCACATGGGTTAATGGTTAGTTACCATCAAGTACATGGTGCTGTTTTATTATTATTATTATTATTATTATTATTAACATTACAAATTAGTCGAAAAATTATAAAGTGTTAAGACACTAAGAGAAAAGGCATTGCCATATTTTGGACCTTTCTGGGTGCTGGTTATCCAGAATATAGCTGTACAGGTAAGAAATCTATTTTCCAGAAAGCTCTTGTAGATTTCACATATTATGCTTTTTAAATAAACAATTTCTTGTTTTTGACTGATTTACTTTATATCTGTAGCTAAAAGACTGTTCCTTGTATTGATTTTAATATTTCAATAGCATATTGATGCACTGCTTTGGATGATATCAGAGAAAATTTGGTGACTATTCTATGGATTTAAGTGGAGCAGTTAGGTAAGGACTTGGGTGCAAAGGACTTGGGCGACTGTTGCTGAGGGAGGCCAGGGGAGAGGAGCTGAAGTTTGAGAGACTCCCAAAAAATAGAGTTGACATGTCTGTGACAAGCAGATGCCAGTGTCACTGCTTAGGGCCAGGGTACATGCTGCTATTTGGGGAGATTAGTCGCCCAGCGTCAATTCTCTTCTTCGGAGGACTGATTTCCCTGAGCTGCCTCCCCGCCGACTAGAATGTAAATTGCCAATGGGATGGCACTCGGATCACTTCGGCTTCCTAAAGTCGGCGGAAGTTTCCCCGTAAAGCAACTTTGGACAACTTGGGAAAACGAAGCGTTCCGAGTGTCATCCCACCGGCGATTTACATTCTAGCCAGGGGGAAGGCAGTTTGGAGATTAGTTGCCCATTTATCGTTGTGCGACTATTCTCCCCCAGTAGCCTTGTGTGCCCTGGCCCTAAAGAGACTCAGGGCACGATCAGTTGGTGTGCATTTTTGGAAAGACACTTAATCAGAATTTCATAGTTTTAAACAAATGTAAACAAGTCTACACTAGATAAGGCAAATCAGGTCTCTGGATTGTGGTCTTTAATTCAAATTCAGTATTCATACCTTTGTTTAGAGTTGATTAAATCTGAGATGAAATGCATTCTGCAGTGCTGCGTGCATTCCCTATAAAGTAGCTGTGTGCTTGATTTACTTTGCTAGAGTTTTTAGGAGGTTTGGGTTTTAACATCTGCCAGTGCTCTATGGGGCAAATTCACTAAGATCTGAAAATTCGCTAGCGTTCGCTGCACTTCGCCAGGCGAATTTTCGCCAACGCTACGCAAATTCACTAAAGTACGAATTTACGCTCAGGTCGGCGAACGGTAGCGTAGTTGCGCTAGTGTTACTTCGCTAGGCAGAGTGCTGTTACGCTAGGGAAGACTTATTTGCATACAGCTGGAGCTTTAACTTAAAATAGAAGTATATGTTACAGCCACTACATTACACTACACAAGCCCAGGAAACCTTTAATAAATTAAATAAAGTTGTCCTATTGCCCTACATGTGCCCCCTGTATAGTTGAGTTGCCATATGTTAGGAAATGTAGGGGGGAAGGAGGGTAACCCCCCAAAAAAATATCGATCTTTTTCAGACTATCACCCTCCTATGCTAAAATACGCCAGCGTTTTTTTGGGACTCAACCTCCTATCTGACCAGGCGAAGTAACGTCTAGCGTAAGTGCTAACGTTCAGGAAAATGTTCATGTTAGTGAATTTGCAAATTTACGATCCTTCGTCAGTGTGCAAATTCGCCTGGCGTAAGGGTGCGAAGTTGCGGAAGTCTATCTACTTTGCTAGCGTAAATTCGCCAGAGCCGGTGTTAGTGAAGTTACGAATTGACGTCACGCTGACGAATTAGCGCTAGCATTAGACGCTTCGCGCAATAATGAATTTGCCCCTATGTATTTTAGCATGATTTATAGCCCCTTCTTCTTATGATCTAAATGGTTTATAGCACTGCCATATCTGGAAGGGTATTTAGCAGACATGCTAGCTTTTATTGTTGTAGTGGTATATTGTAGAGCACTTCTAGAAAATGAAATTATTTCTGCAGCCAGTGGCCTGTCATTCAGACTAAATGCACTGGGGATAATTTATAAACACGGGGCAAATTTGCACCTGGGCAGTAATGTAATGCATGGCAACCAATCAGATGATCGCTTTCACTGTTAAACCTGCAGCTGGCTGAAAAAATGGAATCACTGATTAGTTAATCAGGTTAATTGCCCAGGTGAAACGTTGCCCAGCGTTTATAAATGAGCTCTAATGATTCCTACTTGCATTCAGACTATGCACAATGCTTTTGGAAATGGGATGTTTGCAATATAGACCTTACCTACTCAGTAACCTGGGAAATGCCTTCATTATACACTTTTACACAACAGTCTTTCATTTAGTTCAGTCAGATCACATTCAAATACAAAATGGTTTGTCATATTAGTTTATCACCATTTTTTTATTCAGTCATGGTGATGGGTTTTGATACTGTTGGTTCTGGTATATTACTAATAATTTTTTATTCAAAGCTGCGCATAATATATTGTTCACAACCACCACTCTCAGTGATTTGACATTTGACCCTGATGGGAAGCAACATGTTGTTTTTTGTTATTTCCATTTTATCCAAATAATTCAATTTTTTTATAAATGATTTCCTTTTTCTCTGTAATAATAAAACAGCACTTTGTACTTGATTCAAACTAAAATATGATCCTTATTGGAAGCAAAACCAGCCTATTGGCTTTATTTAATGTTTAAATAATTTTCTAGTAGACTTAAGGTGTGAAGATTCAAATTATGGAAAGAGACATTATCCAGAAAACCCCAGGTCCCGAGCATTCTGGATTACAGGTTCCATACCTGTTGTGTGTGTATATATATGTGTATATATATATATATATATATATATATATATATATATATATATATATATATATATATATATATATATATATATATATATATATATATATATATATATATATATATATGTATAATTTGTGGGCAATGGTCAAATTTAGTCAGAAATTAGGGCCTAATGTTGGCCAAAATGGTGCATTAAATAAACACATTTCACTTTACAGTGAACAAACATATATATATATATATATATATATATATAGTTCCAGCTGTGGTGCACTCCAATTAAAGCAAAGTTAATGCCTGGGTGCTGTCATATGAAGTGTAAATCCTTTTCCAAAGAATGACGCACTCCAGGACTTCATAGTAGAATCAACCAAGGTGAAGTTTATTTGTCAACGTTTCGGTCCAGTCTGGACCTTTCTCAAGACATAACAAACAAAACATGTATATATATATATATATATATATATATATACATATATATATATATATATGTATATTTTTTTTTTATTTATTTATTTTTTATGCCAACTCGTTTATGAGTTGGTTTGAGCAGGAGCATGTCTATCGAAATGTGTTTTTTGCCTGGTGGAGGTACATCGATGATGTGTTCCTCCTATGGCGGCGTGACCTGGAGTCCATGCTTAATGAGGCTCATAGTGACATAAAATTTACGATGACAGCTAATCTCCAGGTGGTTTCCTTCCTAGATGTGTTAGTTACACGTACAGAAGCTGGATTTGATACCAAACCTACTGATCGAAACCAGTTATTTTCATTTGACCGTTTCCACCCTCCATCTGTAAAAAGATCTATACCTATTAGCCAGTTACGAGAGTTAAGAGGATCACAAGTGACCCAGAAGTCCTAGAACAGGACTTAGAAACAATGAGTACAAAATTATGTGAGAGGGGTTATCCACGTCATGTTATTCAAAAAAAGCAAACAGATAGTGTATGATAGAAACACTGGAGGTGAGCCCAATCGACAATCAAATGATGGAGACAGATTAGCCTTTGTTTCACAATATAGCTCAGTAAGTCCTATGTTCAAATCGATACTTGACAAGCACTGGCATTTGTTATGGAACAACATGGTCTGTATGCCTATTTTAATCTTTGATTAATAAACAATGTTTTTTTTAACTTTAAAATCTTTTTTTTTTTTTTGAATATATCTAAGAAGCTAGTGGTCTGTGCCTTTGGAACTGGGGGCTATATTCCAAATAATCATGGCCCATTAGATTGGCCATAATCGATGGCAGCATGGTTGTGCTATTATAACTTTAGTTTTTAAAATAAACCTATTCTGTCATATCGAAAAAGCGCCACTATTGGCAAACGATTGGTATGTGCAGAGATTAAAACTCTACCTACCAAGGCCCCTCGAGAAAAGAGGGCATGTATAAATGTAGAGGATGTGCTCAGTGCCAATTTGTACTTACAGATTCAGAGTTTATGGCTTCTAATGGTAAATCTTACAAAATTAGGGGGTATAATAAATGTGACACAAATTATGTTGTGTACATGTTGGCGTGCCCTTGCAATTTGATTTATGTTGGGGAAACCACCGAAAAGGTTAGGGATAGGTTTTCCCAACATAGATCAACCATCAATACAGCTAATAGGTCTCTTCCTATTTCGAGACTGCATTGATCTGGGACATACATCCAATGATCTGAAGTTTAGAGTTATACAATTCATTCCCCCAAACAAAAGAGTGGGTAACCGAGTTTTAGCTCTAAAGAGGGCTGAAGTGAAGTGGATAGACAGATTAAAAACTCTGACGCCACAGGGTTTGAATAAGGACTTCGACCTTCATTTTTTTTTTGTAGAAGATTTAATGCCTTTATGCAGCGTAACTGCAGAGAATGTAATATATTCATGATGTTGATATGCTGCCATGTGTGAAAATGTTTTCCATGTATGTATATCTCGTAGATTGGAGGTCTGTTTCTATGCACACTTTGTAGTAACCATGGGGCGGAGTGCATATCCACTCGTGCAACGGTCCGTCTCTTATTAGAGATGCATCTGCGCAGCGAGCTGACGCTTCTCTTCCGCTATACAGTTGAAAGCTAACTTGCACAATGGAGTCCAATAGCGTCTTTGCACACAACACATGCTTAAGAAAGGGAAATGTAGTTCCCGAAACGTTGCGTAAGTGCCTTTGTATGATGATTATCCTGGACACTATGTCTAATTGTGATTTTAAGAATCTTGCTGTGAACTTTTACATATGAGCAAATAAATGCTACGTTTTATCTAAGGTGTGCGACTGGGCTGGACATTGTGTATTAAGAATATAGCAGATTAACTCACTGCTTTGCTGTCTGCACCCATTAAGTATTTTTGTTACATGATTTGTGCATCACACAACTATGTGACTATGTATGTAACTATATATAACAGGTAAGGAACCTGCTATCCGGAATGCCCGGGACCTGGGGCTTTCCGGATAATGTCTATTTCTGTCATTTGGATCTTCACACCTTAAGTCTACTAGAAAATGATTTAAACTTTAAAAAAGCCAGTAGGCTGGCTTTGCTTCCAATAAGGATCATATCTTGGTTTGAATCAAGTACAAATTGCTGTTTTATTATTACAGAGAAAAAGGAAATCATTTATAAAAATTTGGATTATTTTGATAAAATGGAGTCTATGGGAGGTAGGCATTCCTTAATTCAGAGCTTTCTGGATAACGGGTTTCCGGATAACGGATCCCATACCTGCCAATCTTTTTAAATGCTCTGTTCAAACTTATAGGGACATAACATATATAACACCAGCAGTGTGGCTGTACTGTTTTCCATGAGCAGCAGCTTTAACATATAAGGCTTAGTCCAGACGGGGAGATTCGGGGGCGATCCGTCACCTGGGGACTTCTCGCCGCGACGGATCGCCCCCGAATCTCCCCGAATAGCTAGGCACCGGCGAGGCTTAAAAGCGCCGGCGCGTGTCCACACGGAGCGGCCCGATTTTTAAAATCGCTCCAAATTGCCTGGCGAGGCAATACTCTTGCCTATGTGTGCCATACTCTTGCCTGTGTGTGCCATACTCTTTCCTGTGTGTGCCGTATTCTTTCCTGTGTGTCCTGTATTCTTGCCTGTGTGTGCCTTACTCTTGCCTGTGTGTGCCATACTATTACCTGTGTGTGCCGTACTCTTTCCTGTGTGTGCCGTACTCTTTCCTGTGTGTGCCGTACTCTTTCCTGTGTGTGCCGTACTCTTTCCTGTGTGTGCCGTGCTCTTTCCTGTGTGTGCCGTGCTCTTTCCTGTGTGTGCCGTACACTTTCCTGTGTGTGCCGTACTCTTGCATGTGTGTACCGTACTCTTCCCGCTAAAGCTTCATATTGTCCTGTCTAAGTCAATGGCAGAGGTCCCTTAAACCATTTGAAGGTTTGCGCTCGAAAAATCGATCAATTCAAGGTATTCAAGTTTTTTTTAGTTTTTTTTTAACTCGATCAATTAAGGTATTTAAGTTTTTTCCCGTGATTGCATTCGCTCGAGATTTTTACATTCGGGTTTTTTCATAAATAAGCAAACATTGAAGATGTGAGTTTATTCGAGGTAGAAGCTTAGCACTATAGAAAGAAATGATTATTTTCTGCCAGTGAAAATGACACCTCCCTAAGGAACGATGTGGGAGGGCTTGCGTCATATTGAAATGAATTTATTGTTTTTGTTTATAAAACCACATATCTGCTCCAGTTGTGATTGATTTATAATGAAGAAAGTGTGAGCAGTGTAGCACTTACTAAGCTAAATAACAATGCCATGTTGTGTTTGCACTTTCTCTAATTCAAGTTTCTTGTACTTCTTTTCATTGATTGTAGTGCAGCCATTCATTTGACACTTGAATAATTAATCGGAAATGCAGACTACTCTACTAAAATCTAGTGCTCTCTTCCAAATTACTGGATCTTGTCAAGTGGTTGTTAATGCTGACTTTTTTACATTTTCCCTCATTAATGCCTCTGATATACTGTACATTTGTTTTATTAGGTATCAAAGAAAGTTGCGGATCTGATTCTTGAAAAACAACCTGCATATGTCAAGGTAAAAAATTTTTTTCGAATGTAGTTAGTTGTAAATGTATAACTGTAATGTATAAAGGTTGGAGTGACTGGATATATAACATAATAGCCAGAACACTACTTCCTGGCTATTATCACAAAGGCCTGGGTGGCAAGATTCTAGGGACGGAATGTTGCTCAACTGCAATCTAAAATGCACTGGGGACAAATACTCCTGTAAGCATAATCCAAAGTCTCCAAAGTCTGCGCATTTACGTACTTGTGGTGGGGGGGGGGGGGGGGGGGGGGGGGGGACGACAAGCGCAAGGACCCTGCAGCCTAGGGGCCCCAGAGACCATGTATGAGCTTCTATACCAACCCAAGACCACCCAAGATCGGTGCCTCTTAATTTTTCCCCAGTAGCTATTTTTTTTTTTCCTGTTGATTCAATTCACAAACTCTGTGCTGCTGTCAGTTACTAAATTTAGGGAATGAATAAAAATATATTGTTTATATAGAATTTAAATATAATTATTGAAAGCTGATGAATTATGATTCTCGTTACATGGCAGCTCAGATACAAGTGCAATTTACTTCAAAATTTAATAATCAGCCCTGTCGTTTTCTGCTTGATGATTTGCAACAACCCTTTAGCTTAGTTCAAACCACACTGAGCATGTGCGAGTCACTGACACTCCTAATAAAATCCATGATGGTTACCCCCTGCTATACTATTAAAGTTTCTGAAACTTTAGACTGGTGCAATACATTCTGTATATAGAATATAGCCATATTTGTTTTTAGGGTTTAGTTCTCCTTTAAGAAATTTCAGATACATGGTTTGCCTGAACCTGGGAATGTATAAAAAGCTGCATGCATACCGCAGCCCTTTACACATGATTCTAAATCTGAAAAACATTCTTTGGAGTATATTGCATTGTTATTTCTAACTAAAACCTTCAGGCAGAAAATTATCTTTGAAGCCCTTATTCATTTTATCTTTGATATAATTCTGCAGCTCGACTGCTGTTCTGTTTAGTGTGAACATAGCACTTTGCAAGTTTGTTTTTTCTTTAGGATGCAATACTTAATTATTACCTGCCTTTGCTTCATAATGTCATTAATATCTGAATCTTCTGTCCATTCTTTTATCTATTTTCTTGCTTGCAGGAAGCGCAGAATTCCTTATTAAGCGTAACTTAATATTATTCAACACCAAAGCACTTGTCATCCATAGTCATTTTTATTAACTCCAGTTTGAATATTTTATTATTTATAAGCAGATGCAATTTCACTTCACTTTCTCTCAATTACTTTTGCTGCTTCCTGTGACAAGTGATATTCCATTTAGATTAGTGGATTTTCAAGAATAAATATAATATCTCATTTTCATTAGAATGGAGAACAGAGTATACATTTACCTTGAAAGTTATTGATCAGCAGAATAATTTCATCCCAAGTCTAACCACTATGCCAGTAAATCCTTCGAGGAGAACTATTCCATATTATTAATAGGCAGGTTATATCTTCAATATTTCCTAAGGTAAATAGATGACAGATATGCATACATTATTCCAAGAGCATTCCTTATCTGCATGCTTACTCATCTGAGCTGAACCTTCAGCGGTGTCATAAACAACCTAGGGACAGGCATCATGATGATTACAAAGGTTAATCTCATTGCTGAAATGTTAGACTGTCTCATACGTGTCCATAGTAAGGAAAAGTAAACAGAAGAAAAGTAAACAAAATTTCAAGAGGCAAATTCTGGAATTGAAAGTGTCTCTGAGCACATTTCCAATTAACAAAAAGCGTCTTCCTTAAAAATTGACATTTCTTTCACAATGAATCTCAAGCAGCCCCCATTACTTACCAAGGCTGACCTTTGACACCCCTTACCCATGGCTGCTGAAGCTATCACACTTTTTTTCTTAATCTTATTTTATGTGATGGATCTGCAGAAAATAGTCTGTGAAAAATATATGTATAAAAAAGAATTCAAAAAATTAAAAACTGAAAATTGGCATGTGCATATGTATTCACCCCCTTTGCCATGAAGCCCCTAAAAAATCCAGGTGCTACCAATTACCTTCAAAAGTCACATAAATAGTGAAATGAAGTCCAACTGTGTGCAATCTAAGTGTCACGTGATCTGTCGGTATAAACACACCTTTTCTGAAAGGCCCCAGTGGCTACAACACCACTAAGGCATCACACCATGAAGACCAAGGAGCTCTCCAAACAATCTTGATGATTCCCTGGAGCACCATCAAATCCATTATCTTCAAATGGAAAGGACATGGTACTACAACAAACCGGGCCGCCCACCAAAACTCACAGACCAGGCAAGAAGGGCATTAATCAGAGAGGCAGCACAGAGACCAAAGGTAATCCTGAAGGGGTTGCAGAGTTCCACAGAGACTGGAGTATCTGTCCATAGGACCACAATAAGCAGTACACTCCATAGAGCTGGGTATTATGGAAGAGTGGCCAGAAAAAAACACTATTTAAAGTTAAAAATAAGAAGGCACATTTTGAGTTTGCCAAAAGGTATGTGGACAACTATGTGGACTGGGAAACTGGTCCAAGTTGAGGGAAATATGGATGATGCTCAATACAGGGAAAAACCTGTGTTAGTCTGCCTGTGATTTGAGACTGGGACAGAGGTTCACCTTCCAGCAGGACAATGAAGCACACTGCTAAAGCAACTGGTTTAAGGGGAAATATTTAAATCTTTTGGAATTGCCTAGTCAAAGCCCAGACCTCAATCCAATTGAGAATCTGTGATCAGACTTGAAGATTGCTGTTCACAAGCGAAAACCATCCAACATGATGGAGCTGGAGCAGTTTTGCCTTGAGGAATGGGAAGAAATCCCATTGGCAAGATGTGGCAAACTCATAGAGACCAAAGCGACTTGCAGCTGTAATTGCCACAAAAGGTGGCTCTACAAAGTACTGACTTTAGGGGGGGTGAACAGTTATGCCTGCTGAAGATTTGTTGTTTGCTTCACAATAAAAAAAACGTCTTCAGAGTTTTAGGCATGTTCTGTAAATGAAATGGTGCAAACTCTCAAACATTTTAATTCCAGGTTGTGAGGCAACAAAACATGAAAAATGCCAAGGGGGGTGAATACTTTGGCAAGGCACTATATTTACTAAAATTATCCTCCAAAATTCACCTCAATTTTCCAGGTGTTTTTTTCACAACACGTCTCCTATTTACTAATAATCATAAGTACACCTTTTCAAGAGAAGTATGTTGAATTTTATCTTGGCATAAACTCTCCATACAATTGTAGTGGGGAAAAACCTCGAGAATTTTTACCATGAAGAAATGTTGCATGTGGAAAATTAGCATGGAGGAGGTGACGTTCATAGTGTGATTCAAAAGTGGCTGCTCAATCTTTATAATGGTAGTCCTCCAGCCTGAACCTGGAGAAGAGAGGTAAATTCACGCCAATGCAAAAAGAATTTTCACCTCCAAAACTTGTCATATTCTGCAGGGAATTTTCATTTTTGGTGTAACTAAAACTTAAACACTTTAGTAAATATACCCCTTTGTTTTAGTTGGTTATTTATCAAAGGTCGATTTTACAGCTTTGTGAGAAGAAACTCGCAAAAACAAAAAGCTTGAATTGATTGTGTTGTCAAGCGAAACCCACTGAAAAAAACTCGACCATCATGAAGGCTATTAAAGGGATACTGTCATGGGAAAACCGTTTTTTCCCCCCCAAAACGCATTCGTGAATAGTGCTGCGCCAGTAAACTTCTGCACTGAAATTAATTTCTCAAAAGAGCAAACAGATTTTTTTATATTCAATTTTGAAATCTGACATGGGGCTAAACAATTTTCCAATTTTCCAGCTGTTTTCTGGAAAAAAGAAATGGATTTCAGTGCAGAATTCTGCTGGAGCAGCACTATTAACTGATGCATTTTGAAACAAACATTTTTTCCCACGATGGTATCCCTTTAGCATCCATTGACTTCTACATGACCTGGACAGGTTTTAGCTGGAGTATTTTCAGATTCTAGTTATTTCCAGCTTAAGGAAACAAATATCGAAAATTCAAAAATTTATAATTTGTGACCCAAAAAGTTTTGACTGAAAAATACCCTTAAAAATGAAATTGTTTTTGGGTTAGATACAACTCGACCATTAATAAATTGGCCCCTAAGTGTAGAGTTCTAAAGCAGGTGGGTATTCTGAAGATATTCACGGAAAATACATGTATTGGGCACAATGTGCATAGATAAATATGGGTTTGGCTAGGGTTTTTGCTTAGCACGTCACAAAATTGGCATCTCTGCCTTCTCCCCAGCCTAGAATAACATCACGTATGTTTTATGGTTGTGGATAAAGTTGCTAATGAGTTCCTAATAACAGATTTCAAATCTTGGAAGAATGATGGATACATGCCTTAGTAATAAATAAATAAATAAAAATAACTAAAGGAATTAAGCTATAATTATTAATATGGTTTCATTTGTTAAGTTAAGATCCCTTGTGAACAGTCTTTTTTTTCCTCACAGGAGCTGGAACGTGTTACATCACTACAGACAGGCCTTCAACTAGCTGCTGTGATTTGCACCAATGGAAGGAGGTAAAAATAATGAAAACTGGAAAAAAAAAATCTGTGTCCTTGTATAGGCTAGTGTCATACATGGTGATTTCTCTGGCAGCTTTAGGGGAGAAAACACAGATCTGATGCATTCAGCCTGTCTTTAATATGCATGCACCCCACGCAGGTGCACATGAGAAATCTTTCCCATTACTGTGCCAAAATGTGGCCTGTGTGCTTTGTCTGTTCAAACTAAAGTTGGGGCAGAAGGCAGCAGAAGTTTTATCTTAAAACCTTGTGTCCTGCTGATAAAATACCTTGTTGTACTCCGCTGTTTAGCAGATTGAAACAGAGGTATTTTCCACACTTATTATTATTATCTGTTATATAAAGCACCAATATATTCCACAGTGCTTTACAGATATTATTCAACAATTGCGTCAGTGCCTGCCCAGTGGAGTTAATAATCTAAGGTCCTTATCCCACACTAGAGCGAATTTTAATCAGGAGCAATACTTCCCTGTTTTACCAAAATATCAAGTACCTGCTGGTGAGAAGCAGTCCCGACAGTAGAAGCTACCATGACCAAATTAAATAAATCATTTTTGGAGCTTTGAAGTTAAAAATATATATCTTAAAAATCCCATTTTTCACTGTTTTATTTGTTACTCAGTAAAATGAGAGTGTTGGTTAGAATATTTAGTTATCTTTACATCAGCCCAATAAAAGGGGGCTTGTGTTGAAAATGTTTTCACTAGTTTTGGCAGGGCTTGTCCTGTTAAATGTATATTTTGTGTAAAATGTATAGTTGTTTATCCCCTTTCCAACAACGTGCAACATCAGCAGTTAGATCAGATATTGGTGGCAGCTCAGGCATGACATAGCAAGGTAGAGTATCATGTGCATATTGGTTAGGATTTGTAATCTGATTTTCTTTTCAATTCTCTCAGGCACCTTAATGTGGCAAAGGAAGGATTTACTCAAGCTAGCCTGGGGCTTCTTGCAAACCAAAGGAAAAGACAGCAGTTGATTGGCCTACTGAAGTCTCTGAGAACTATTAAAACACTGGTAACGAAGCACATCTTTAAAATACAATCTATATCTTCTACTAACATTTCTGAAAGAAATCTAATCCTCTTTTCATCTTTGTTTGGCAGCAAAGAACAGATGTTCGCCTAAGTGAAATGCTCGAGGTAATTATACTATCAAAATCCTAAGTGGTTTTGTACATATTTATATTGCATTCATCTTAACCTGATGTTTACTGTTATATAGAAATGGCCAAATAAACGTGAAGCTAATGGCTAGGGTGCTATGTTACCATGGTTTTTGTGGTATAGTTGCTGATCACTATTGTTGCTAGCAGGAAGCACTCACACACACAGGTCTGTAATAGCATTTAGGGATCCAAGAGGGGCACAGGGGTGCATAGGCGCCTATGCACCCCCAACCTGTCCTTCTGCCTCATTTATATGCTATTAGACATTAGTGCAAAATAAACATTTGGGAAATGTTTTCATTTACATTACTCAGGTGATACACAATACTGGGCCAGAAACAATAGAAATGGTTAGGAACTGCCAATAGGATTCACATACTGACCACATGGATATCATAAGAATCGGTTTGTGCAATAAGTTCTCCTAGTGACCATGCATAAATGCTGACTATATCAACATGTAACTATTGCACAGATTAAAATCTACAAAGTCTTCATTTTTCCAAATAAACAAATATTTATCCCATGCCTAACGCGTTTCATGCTTACCCAGCCTACAGTTAAGTGTTGAGTAAGCACCAAATGTGTTAAGCTATAGATATGGGGTCAGTATATGTTTTAACATGTTTGAAAAAATGAAGACTTTTTAGATTTGAAGCTGTTCAGTAGTTATATATTAATATGATCTACTAATAACCAAAAGTCTGTCACATTCCAAATCATTCTTGGGCAGATTGGTCCAATAAAAATGTGTTAACGGGGCCTTCCATCCAACAACAGTGTTATGCATAATGAGGATGTCATTCTGAAAATTTTCCCATTATACAATTTTTAACAATTTTCATTGGTTTTAAAGTTATCTATCAGTGTATTGGCAAAAGAAAGCAGGTCTGTCTCTATGACCTGTAGAAGAACTGACTCCTGTTACACTGTTTAAAAGCGTCAGACCCACAGGACTTGTTAAAGTGCTTAACTTGTCAATAAAAACCTTAGGTTGCTTAGAATTGCATCTTATTTCATTATGCAAAACCCCTTTTTATAAATTGAAAAATTATGACTTTTGGCAAACACTGAAACAAGGTGTTCTAGAACAGCGGTTCTCAACCTGGGGGTCGGGACCTGTTTGGGGGTCGAACGACCCTTTCACAGGGGTCACTTAAGGGGTTCCAGGAGCAGGTTCATCTCTCTCCCCACTAGCCCTGGGACAAGGTTGTAGCTCTCTGGGTGTTGGTTCTGGGAGTTGTAGTTCAGTAACCTGTGTAGGGAAGCCAGTTGCACTACAACTTTCTATATCCCCTTGGTAGGGACTGCCATACAGCTCTCCTTGCCCATTTAAAATTTGTAAAATGAACATGGTAATTGGGATGTGGCCACAAAATGGGTGTGTCAAAACATTTTGCCGCACTACGCACGGAAAACTAACCTTTATGCAGCCATGCTGTCTCCTAACAGTCCGCTCTGGGATGGCAATGAAAAGATTTTAATATTTTATGGTTGGGGGTCACCACAACATGAGGAACTGTATTAAAGGGTCACAGCATCAGGAAGGTTGAGAACCACTGTTCTAGAATGAGTTGCACTGAGTGTATAATCTGTATTTTACTACCTACAGCAATTGTCATATTGTATTAATGTATTTCTAATTTTGATTTGAAGGAGGAGGACTATCCTGGAGCCATTCAGCTCTGTTTGGAGTGCCAGAAGGCAGCTAGCACCTTTAGACACTACAGTTGTATAAGGTACGTACACCTGACACACCCTATATTATAGTGTGAATAATATAAATGATGTAGCTGTGTATATTTATTGCAATGTTTCGTCTCAGTCTATATTAAAGGGGTGGTTCACCTTCAAGTTAACTTTAGGTATATTGTAGAAGGGCCAATTCTAAGAAACTTTTCAATTGGTCTTCATTATTTATTTTTCATAGTTTTTTAATTATTTGCAATTTTCTTATATCTTTTTGCTGCTTTCAAATGGGGGTCACTGACACCATCTAAAAACAAATGCTCTGTAAGGCTACAAATGTATTGTTATTGCCACTTTTTATTACTTATCATTCTATTCAGTCCATCCCCTATTCATGTTCCAGTCTCTTATTCAAATCAATGCAGGGTTGCTAGGGTAATTTTACCCTAGAAACCAAATTGCTGACACTGCAAAATAGAGAGCTGCTGAATAAAAAGCTAAATAACTATAAAACCACAAACAATAGAAAATGAAAACCAATTGCAAATTGTCTCAGAATATCACTCTCTACATTATAGTAAAAGTTAACTCAAAGGTGAACAACCCCTTTAAGGTACTGTAATTCAGGTGCAGACTCTAAACTGATATAATGTATCAACATTTAGTTGATACATTTCTCAGCAGCATCTCTGGAGTATTAGCAACTATCGTATCAATTCTAACAGCTGCCTGTAATGAAACCCAGAGATTCTGCTCAGCAGGGACAAAGATAAGAAATGTATCCATTAAATGTATCAGTTTAGAACAGGGGGGGGGTCAGCCCTCCCAGAGCTGCTTTAGAAGATTAAAAATGACACTTTATACTTCAATGTTAGAAAAACAGTTACAAATAGAAAATAGACAGTAATTGGAAGAAGTCGTTATTTCTGGTGATCTATCTGAAAACAACTAATTGTTTGAAGGCGCACAACCCCTTTAAAGAGTCAATTCACCTTTTACGAAAATAATAATTTTCAAATTGTACTTTACCCAACAAATCATTTTAGGTGCTTTCTATTTTTGTATATATTTTTTCAAGTTTCATTTAAATTCAGGTTTTAAAATTAAGTTTAATTTTCTTTTAGGTCGGATAAGCCTGTTCGCTGAAATTCTAAACTATAAAAATTGAACGATACTAATATAGTCATTTGTGAACAGTTGGTCTGTAATGCTCACAGGGAGCATGCTCTAAGCCAGGGATCCCCAACCTTTTGAACCCATGAGCAACATTCAGAAGTAAAAGGAGTTGGGGAGCAACACTAGTGTGAAAAATGTTCTCGGGGTGCCAAATACGTGCTGTGATTGGCCATTTGGTAGCACCTATGTGGCTTGTCAACTTACATTGAGGCTCTGTTTGGCAGTGCACCTGTTTTTTATACACCCAAAACTTGCCTCCAAACTTTGAATTGTAAAATAAGCGCCTGCTTTGGGGCCACTGGGAGCAACATCCAAGGGGTTGGAGAGCAACATGTTGCTCGCAAGCTACTGTTTGGGATCACTGGGTTAGAGGGATGCTACTGGTTGGGGATAACTGCTCTAAGCTATTAAAATGAACGATATTAGTATAGTCATTTGTTAACAGTTGGGCTGCAATACTCAGGGAGCATGCTCTAAACCAGTGATCCCCAACCAGTAGCTCGCGAGCAACATGTTGCTCTCCAACCTCTTGGATGTTGCTCCCAGTGGCCTCAAAGCAGGTGATTATTTTTTAAATTCCAGGCTTGGAGGAAGGTTTTGGTTGTATAAGAACCAGGTGTACTGCTAAACACAGCCTCAATACAGGTTGCCAATCCACATAGCATTAATGTACCAGCACCTGTAGCATTAACGTACCAGAACCTGTAGCATTAATGTAGAAGCACCTGTAGCATTAATGTACCAGCACCTGTAGCAGTAATGCATTTTATTGTAAAAGCCTAGAAAATCATCCCTCTGCCTTATTGAACTGCTAATGGGAAACTTGAGAAGGAAACATTTTTTAAACTCACATATTGGGAAAGTGACAGTAGAAAGCAGTTACATTTGTTGGGAGATAGAAAGGCATCCCTTGCTGCAGTTCTTTTGCACTGATAATGAAGCTCCTTGTCACTCTTCATCTCTTTCCTGTTTTATTAGTGTGACCCACAGGAAGATTTCCTTAGGTCTCAAAATGATTGCGAGTGGGAAGCAGTCTGAGACCTTCATCTGGAATGTTTAACCTCTCTGCAGGCTACTGCCTTCTGTCTAATTCACTGGCTTCAGACAACCGTAGCAATTGTTAGAGATGCTGGATACATACATAGGCACATGTTCAGGGACTCAGACAGTATATTAATATTAAATATGTCAGTCCAAAGAGATGCTTAAAGTAACATGCCAACTTAAATATAAAAATGATTGACGTGCACTAATCTGAAATTGCAGTCAACACATTTAGAAATTATTCACAGACATTAGACTTCCTTTAAGCATTAAAGGATGCTTAAATCACATTTTAGATCATAGTACATGTTCCTTAGGTGAAGTGACATAATTAAATAAGTGACTGGATATAATGAGCGAAGGACAGGGAAGAATCTAGGATAAGCCTAAGGCACTGGGCCTGGGGAGACAGGGTGATGGTGGAATTGTTAACTATGATAGACGCGTCTGGGATGTTATGGGTGTTAGTTGGGAAAAGAAAATCATTTAGAGAGTTTTAATTTAAAGGAAAACTATACCCCCAAAATGAATACTTGAGCAACTGATATCAAATTAAGTGGCAAATTAAAGAATCTTTCCAAACTAGTATAGTTATTTCAGTAAATGTTGCCATTTAATATCCCTTGCCTTGAACTACCATTTCTTGATGGTCTGTGTGCTGCCTCAGAGATCACCTGAACAGAAATAGTCCAACTCTAATGGGCACATTTACTAAAGGTTGAAGTGAAAATTCAAATAAAATTCTAATTTTTAAAATTCAAATTTTTATGATTTAACTTTTCCACTGTGAAAGTTAGACAGGACTGTGTCCATTTTGATGACTTAGCTAAATAAATCCATATTGATGTCTAAACCATCCAGGGTTTATTTTTAATATTCAACATTTTTTGGTATATTTTAGTAACGCTAAAGGGGTGGTTCACCTTTCAGTTAACTTTTGGTATGCTATAAAATGTCTTATTCCTAGCAACTTTGCAATTGCTCTTCATTATTTATTCTTTTGGGATATTTACTGACCCCAGCAGGCAAATAACTACTGCTCTGTGACATTATAATTTTATTGTTTTTGTTTTGTATGCCTATTCAGTCCCACTACTATACTTATTCCTGTCTCTTATTCAGATCTTATTTAGTAGTAGTATTAATAATAATATAATAATAAGTCTATTTAATATCCAGGTGTCCCATATTCCTGTGTATAGCGCCGTCTGGTTATCCAACTGGTATTGTAGTTCTTTTATGTGTATTTTATTTAAATCAAAAGTGTTTGTGTATTTCACATGTGGCCCCAGACAATTTTTCTTTTTCCAATGTGACCCATGGCAGCCAAAAGGTTGGACACCCCTGTCATACAAATAGTTAATTTATAGCTGAACTACCTCTTAAAGGGAAAACATTTTTTTTCAAAAAGCATCCGTTAATAGTGTTGCTTCAGCAGACTTCTGCACTGAAATCCATTTCTCAAAAGAGCACAGAGAGAGAACACATTTTTTTACATTCAATTTTGAAATCTGACACGGGGCTAGACATATTGTGCATTTCCCAGCTGCCCCCAGTCATTTGACTTGTGCCTGCACTTTAGGATTGAACTACTTTCTGGCACACTGTTAATTCTCCTTCTTGGCTCTTACTTTTGAGTGCTGTTCTTACCAGGGATCTTGTGTTAGGGAGCTGTTATCTGGTTACCGTCCCATTGTTCTGTTGTTAGGCTGCTGGAGGGGGGGTGGGGAGGGCAGTGATATCACTCCAACTTGCAGTAAAGAGTGACTGAAGTTTATCAGAGCACAAGTCACATGACTGGGGACCACTGGCAAAATGACAATATGTCTAGCCCCATGTTAGATTTCAAAATTTTATATAAAAAAAATCTTTTAGAAAAATGGATTTCAGTTCAGAATTCTGCTGGTGCAGCACTATTAACTGCTGTGTTTTGAAAAAAAAACATGTTTTCCCATGACAGTATTCCTTTAAGACATGGTCCTCCACAATATTGGAACATTGTGTATATGGAAAACCCTGAGGTGCAGTACAGCTCTGTTGCTAGTTATTTGTTCTTGGCTTAAAGTGTATAGAGTTTTTAATTAGTGGGACATTTCTTCATTAGTGCAATGCAAACAGTTGCTTCCTCACTTGTTAATTCCTCTTATATAGATATGGGTTCATATCTTATAATTGTAAGGAAAGCCTTAATTAAACACGTCATAGTAACCAAACAGGGGACTGTTGCAGGATCATGTAATAGAGTTACATTTATATTTATAATAGAGATAAAGCACAAAAGCCCACATTCATATGAACATCCTGTTCTTCCTGTGTTTTTTTATAATCTTTCATGTATCATTATGTTTTATTTACTTCTTTAAATATTGATTACTGCTGTTTAATTATTTTGCTTGTAATAAAGTTACTGGATTTCCAACTCATAAGACTTCAGCTGTAGTTGTACTACAACCCTGGCACATTGCGGGATTGTTTTTAAATGTGGACCTTGGGTTGAGCAACCGTGTTAGATAATGTACAGTAAATGAAGTACAGGTATTGGTCCTGTTATCCAAAATCCAGAATCTTTCTGTAATTTGGATCTTCATACCATACAGGGCAAGTCAACCTCAAAAAAAAAAAAAAAAACCTAATGAAAGAAAATGTAATTGTAGACAACTTAGCAATATACTAGGGATGCACCGAATCCAGGATTCGCTTCGGGATTCGGCCAGGATTCGGCCTTTATCAGCAGGATTCGGATTCGGCCGAATCCTTCTGCCTGGCCAAACCGAATCCGAATCCTCATTTGCATATGCAAATTAGGGCCAGGGAGCTAAATCACGTGACTTTTTGGCACAAAACAAGGAAGTAAAAAATGTTTTCCCCTTCCCACCCATAATTTGCATATGCAAATTAGGGTTCGGATTCGGCCAAATCTTTCGGGAAGGATTCGGGGGTTCGGCCGAATCCAAAATAGTGGATTCGGTGCATCCCTACAATATACATTCATTAATCTTTTTCTGTGGTTTTGAAGTTAATTATACAATATAATTATATAAAAGCAGTTTTTGTCCCTTTGGGCTAGTCCACACCAGCAGTCGCCCCAGCAGCAAATCGCCTCTTCTTCGAGGCGGCAATCTCCCCGAACTGCCTTCTCCCTGCCCCCCACTGGCTCTAACGAAAATCGCCTGCGGCAATTCACATGCGGTGCTTCATTTTCTGAAGTTGCCTCAAGAGGCGATTTTCATGTTAGCCAGCGGAGGGCAGGGAGAAGGCAGTTTGAGAGATTGTCGCTCTGAAGAAGAGGTGATTTGTCACTGGGGCAAGTAATCTCCCTGAATCTGCTTGTGTGGATGAAGCCTTTCTGTTCTCTGCCCTGCTGGATCAGACTGTTGATATAATGTAAGCCAACCAGCTATCAACAGACTTGTCTTTGCTGGGGAACCAAGACTTTTACAACATTGTTTAAAAAGTAACAACCAGAAGTTAAACAAATGTTGCTTTCAGTAGCAATTGTTTTAACAAATAACTTTAATAAAAGCAATTACAATTTTAAATAAATGTATATTGTAAAGTTGTTTAGAATTATGTTTTCTTTTATTTGGCACATTTTTATTTTGGGGTTTACTTGCCCTTTAAGTCTGCAAGTCTTTCAACCTTAAATAAAGCCAATAGGCTGGTTTTGCTTCCAATATGGATTTATAATGTATTTGTTTGGATCACGTACATGGTACTATTTTATTATTACTGATTAAAATGAAATCATTTTCAAAAATCAGGATTATTTGATTATAATGGAGTCTATAATAGGAGACATCCATTCTGTAATTTCTGGATAACAGGTTTCTGGATGACAGATCCTATACCTGTATGTGTAACATTTTGGTACTTTTGGGAAGACATCCCCCTGCATTCCCCTTGCCTGAAACAAGTATTGTTCAGTGTGTGTTGATTTCCTATCATTTAACTTGATGTAATGTAATGATCCATGATGATAGCCATGTACTTAGATCTTATTCCTAATTAAGCTGTTGCTTTGAGCTGAATGAACACTGTTATCACAATGTTAAAAATACTTTTGAGTCACTCCAGCCCGACAGGGACATAGAATTGCACGAAAGAAATATTAATTATTCGAATTATAATGAATGTATTGTCTGGGGGGGGGGGGGGGGGGGGGGGGGGCGTCACTTCAGTTTTATCAATCCGTTTAAAGCAAGTCCCTTTCCAAGAAATGTTTTGAGCTTTTTTCACTCCAGTGTTTCTGCTTATAAGTTAATGAGAGCAGTCAAATGTTTAGGAATGGTGCAACGTTTAAAAACTATTAGTGATCCTGAAGTGATGACATACAGAATTGTTTTTGCAGGTATAGGACCAATTATTCCAAAACCCATGATCCAGAATGCTCCGAATTACAAGACAGCCATCTCCCATTGGGGCTAATTCACTAAAACGTGGAAATGCGCTAGCGTTCCCTTTGCCAATGTTCGTCGCCCTTTGCCAGGCGAATTTTCGCCAGCACTGTGCAAATTCACTAAGATGCGAATTTGCGCTCAGGGCGGCGAACGTTAGCGAAATAGCGCTACCGTTACTTCGCCAGGAAAAGCACATTTACACTAGCAATGTCTAATTTGCATACGGCGCAAACTTAAGTTTATAATAGAAGTATATGTTACAGCCACTACATTACTACACAAGCCCAGGAAACCTTTAATAAATAGTTGTCCTATTGCCCTACATGTGCCCCCTGTATAGTTGTGTTGCCATATGTTAGGAAATGTAGGGGGGGAAGGAGGGTAACCCCAAAAAAATTTTGCTCTTTTTCAGACTATCACCCTACAAAAGGTAAAAGACGCCAGGAGTTTTTTATTCAAACTCCTATCTGACCTGGCAAAGTAATGTCTAGCATAAGAGGTAACGTTCACAAACATTTTCATCTTAGTGAATTAGCGGTTAGTTAGGCGCAACTTCGCCTGGTGTAAGGGTGCGAAGTTGTGCAAGCCGATGTCCTTCGCTAGCGAATTTTTTCCAGGGACGCGGTTAGTGAATCGGCAAAGTTGCGAATTGACGTCACGCTGGCGAATTAGCGTTAGATGCTTTGTGCTTTAGTGAATTTGCCCCATAGACTCAAATTATTATCCACATTTTTTACATTTTTTTCCTCTGTTCCAATAAAACAATTCCTTCGATCCCAACTAAGATATAATTAATCCTTATTTGATGCAAAACCTGCCCATTGGGTTTATTTAATGTTTAATTGAATTATTGGACACTTAAGGTGCGCATATTCAAATTATGGAAAGATAACTTATCTGGATTTTTTTTTTTTACTAGATTTATGTCTTTTAAAGGCCTTGGTGTATGGCAAGGGTAGGCCACTTCTAGAATATTGCTCTGCTAGATGTGAAATGGCTGGGGGTTCCTTCTTAAAGACAAAAGATTGACTGTATGTGAAAGAATATGAAGGAAAATAAGACCTCATTCCTATTGATGTAGAAAAGACACATCAGAAATGATTCATAATAAGTGTTAATTATTCAAGTATGAATGATAAGTAAATTTCATGCAGTGTTTAATTAGGATTTTGGTGGCGGGGCTATCAGTATGTCTAGACTTTCCAATATCAGACGGAAAGTATGAAACTCCAGCACAAAGCCCATGTGGATAGTTCTAAACCAGCTCTCTCTCATCTTTCAGCTCTGATTACATCCAACCAGCAGCTCCTTCACACTTTGCTGAAGCTACAAATCTGCCTTTATTGCATTTCATTGTGGCTTGATGCTGTTAGAAAACATCTGCATTTGATGCAACCTTAAAAACAATAGCTGTCTTTGCTTGCTAATGAAATAAGTCCATCGGATCATTCAGCAGAACTTTGCAACTTATCTGTCTTGTAAAATCTTTTGTTCACATTGTTTTCTTTTTAAAAGTACAGATAGTGGGATCCCTTATCTGAAATCTTGTTATCCAGAAAGCTCCAAATAGCTGGAAGGCCATCTCTCATAGAGCCTATTTTTAGCTAGTGCAGGTATCTGTTATCTGGAAACCCATTACTCTGAAAGCTCTTCATTTTAAGGAAATCATTTAGATTTTATAAAACTATTTCCTTTTTCTTTATTTTAATAAAACAGTACCTTGTATTTGATGCCAACTAAGATATCCTAATTGGAAGCAATACATGATTTTCTAGTAGACTTAAGGTATGACAAATACCTATTATCCAGAAAACCCCAGGTCCTGAGCCTTCTGGAAAACAGGTCCCTTACCTTTTACTCGATCCCAACTAAAGTTTAATTAATCCTTATTGGAGGCAAAGCAATGCTATTGGCGTTTTTTTATAATTTAGCAAAGGTTACATTTTAGGATTTTTTTATACCTCGAATGAGCTTGAATGAACTCAATTGATTTCTAATGTAAGGAAAAAACTTGAATCGGCAAGCTCGGGTAGACAACACTAAAACTCTAATCCATCAAGTTTTTGGCAGAAAAAAAATTCAATTGCTCAAATTGATCATGAATGCTATTAACATCTTCATATGGTTCAAGGGACCTCAACATGTTTTAGATGGTGTATTTTTGGATTTAAGCTATTTCCATGGTCAGGGTATAATAAATATTGAACATTTTTGCAAAAAACTCAAAAGGTGAGTTTTTTTTTTTTAAAACAAATCTTTGATTTGATTTTGTTAAGCTGTAGTTCTTTGTACAAGTCTTGTTAATACTGATCAGGCATGGGTCTAATATTCAACAGCATTGCAAATGGGTGCTGACAGAAACATACAGCTATATGAGTAGATATATAAGGTAAAGGAACTAATGTTCTGCCTCTGATTAGCCTCACTGTAACAAATGGCACCTTACCGGTGCGGCGGGAACGTGCGCCGCCATCAGCGGGGACGCCCGCCGCCATCAGTGGGGACGCCCGCCGCACCTTGCTGCCACTCCTTCCTAATGCCGGCTCTTAGTGCGCGTGCGCACTTCTGAAAATTTAAAGGTGCATGCGCGCTGGCGTCTTTACGTCAGCGCGCAATGGCGCGAAATTGGAAAGATATTTAAAGGGACATTTGGTAATGTGTAATTGCCCGTGATAGGATTTGATTCCTGGTGCTTCCTGAGCCTTTGTGCGTTTGATATTTGTATCCTGCTTGTATTATTCCTGTGTTTGACCCGGCTTGTTCCTGACTACTCTGATATCCATAACCTGACCCCTGCCTGTACTTCGACTTCGTTTCTGTCTCATCCTTCTGATTGCTTACCCGGTTTGACCCTTGCCTGCCTCGACCCAGTCTGCCTGACTACGAACTTGCCTAATCCTACTTGTACCGTGACCTCTGGCCTAATTGACCTGGTGGCATCCAATTAGCCAAGGTCTCCTCCCAAGGTGAAAGGCGGCTGTTATAGGCAGAAGTACGAGCCTAGACAAGGGTGCTTGGCATTAGTTCTGGGTTTAGGGTGCTAACCGTGACACTCACCTTTTAAAAAAAAAAAAACTAAAAAGCTTAAAAACTACAAATAATAAAAAATGAGAACCATTTGCAAACTACCTCAGAATATCAGTCTTTACATCACACTAAAAGTTAACTCAAAGTCGAATAACCCCTTGAATATGTAGCATTCTTTCAGTGATACTTTTAATTTGAGCATAACATAAAATAAATTTTTTGGCACAGGTTCCACTCATAATTTGTTTTCATGTCTGTTTCAGCGAATTGAACTCAAAACTGCAAGATACTCTAGAACAAATTGAGGTAAGCGTCTCATAATTAATATTTATTAATACAGAATATAGGGAAAAAGAGCTCTATCAGTCTTTGATTATTGCAGTTTATTTTTCTATAATTTGCAACCAATTCAGAATGGTGCCCTTTCTTTTCCATATTCAGTTTATTAGTTGCTTAGCCTTTGGAGTTGGTGTGCATTTTGCTCCAAGATTACTCTTGAGATTGCAACAGTGTATTTGCTCTTGTAAATATTTCTTGTAAATTGGATTGCTACATTTTTTTTCATTGTCATTTCAAAACTTTTATGCTAATAAACTTAGATATTTGGAATATATCAGACTATTGAAACATCATGTGAACCAGCTCATCTAGTGTTCTTGTATTCTGTATCCTATGCGAACATATGCTTGATTTAATTTAATTAACTGAAGATGATCTGTCATACCTGATGTTGTTACAGTACAACGTTGTATGCCATCTAAATTAAAAGCTATCTGCTAGGCAGCCATGAAATTAAAACATTTCAAAATGTTCCAGTGTGATTACAAGCTTATCACTGATTTATTCAGATTTGTTTTCTGTCTTCCAACCTAACACAAAAAAAAAGAACTCCTGAGGGAAGACGCTCTTCTATCCTATTCCCTTTAAAGTTTAAACTGCATGCTCTTCTGCGGGATATAAGGAATTAATAGTACAGCTGCAGAAACCTTGCAATGATTTTCAGTGAAGGGACCTTGGCGCCCATTAAAAGCTAAATAAATGCTTTTTTTGTGGTTTTTGTGTATTGAGATGTGAATAGAAATATTTGCATAACTTCTTGCCATTGATTCCCATCTTTTATAATGTGCCAAAACATTTAAATTACATTGCCAAGTGTTTGCTACTGTTGGCCAAAACCTCTCTGTGAATTAAAATAATGCAAAGGTGGTGTCTCAGAAGGAGCATAAAAAGATTATAACTACAAACACCTTTTCTTATGATAAACCTTTATTTAAACCACTGAATTTGTACGCGCATCCTCTTTTTTGTTAATTCCCTATCCTAAAGTACTCTTCTAGGGTTGATGGGAAAAGCTCCTTCTTACTATCCTCAGCTGATACCACCTGAGCCTGATGTTATATATCATTAGTCAAATGTTCTTTTTTAGGACTAACCTGGACCTTTATCAGGACACCACCTTTTTTGAGCACCAACATGTGGATTTGAAAAAAAAAAAAAAAAAGTTTTGGTGCAGCTGAAGGACCTTTTATATTTCTTATCTGATTATCCCACAAGTTTTTTGTTGTTGTGTATAAGTGGTATGATTTAGAAATGTGTGTGCCTTTGCATTTCCGGTTTGTAATATGTTGATATCATTTTGTATGTTACGTATGGGGTGGTGGATGCAAATCACTGGGTTATATATCAGTGTTCAAATGGAGCCTAAGCTAGGGTTCAGTTGCAGAGCTGCCCATTTTTTAGATTCTTTGTGTTAAGATTTACAGGTGCTAGACATTGAGTCTGTTTTACTGACTATTATAAAGTCATTTCTGCATGGCATTGAATAAAAAGACATTATACAGATTCACTGTTAGAAGGTGGTATTGCTTGTTAATTTGTAAATATCACCACATTTGGTCATTAATAGTGCAATCTATTTATTATGGACAATACACTAGGGAGGGTTTTCTCCTTTTGTTTGCCCTATACCCATTTGGAAATGCCCATATAATGTTATTATTTATACCAAGCCTTGTTTTCATAATATTACCCTATTTAACTTTTAGTCCCTTCTGAGCCATACTTTCTTCAATAAAGGACGCAGATAAAACAAAAGAATATGCAGACAGTAATTATTCATTTCAAGTCATTTAGTTTACTGAATTCTTTATTTGTTCTATGTTTATTATTATGAGCCACTCAGCAGCCAGGGCTGAGCTTTGCCACATGGGACCACATAAAAGTCCCTACCTAGATTTCTGTTGTCCAACATCTCATTCCCAAACCAAGGATAATTAATATAATTTGTTCTACCTCCACCCTTGGCTTCAAAGCGGATGCAGCTGCATTTTGGTGCAAGAGGCTGAGAATTTTTGTTTGTACTGATAGAGGCCATTGTTACACAATGCAAACATTAAAATAAATCAAGATGAATATTCTATATAATATTCTATAATATTTATTTGATTAGTATTACTAAACTGTAGTAAAATGTGTTGTGATATTAGAATTTTAGAACAAATAACTTTCTTGCATAGTGACAATAACATAATTTGTAAATGTATATTGTGAAGTTGCCTATAATTACCTTTATGTTCATTGTGTGAAAAAATGTTTTTGAATCTTTGAGTGGCCATGCACTTTAAAGTCCATTATAGTAGCAATCAAAACTAAACTTTAATTTCAATAATTTTGGCACTCTGTGTATATTGTTTTTTAGGAACAACTAGATGTTGCTCTCTCAAAGATTTGCAAGAACTTCGAAGTTGCTCACTACACCAAAGTGCAGCAAGCTTACAGACTCCTTGGCAAAACACAGGTTGGTATTTTCTAGGCACATCTTGTTACTCACTGCCTTTGATTGAGAAATTTATTTGCAAGGTTGCTGGGAATAACCCTCAAACTCTTTAACCAATATAAAGACAAGGGAAGAACAGAAGATGCAAATCTTTTGGGCTTCCTATATTTTGGAAATCTTATGATCAGTGAAGCTTTCTTGGAGACAAGTCACAAATCATAGCTACTCAGTAGTCAGAGAGCTCTTTAAGACGAAGCAATAAGAATATTAATTGAAAATTAGTTTAGAATATAGCAGTTGAAGGCAGTTGTTGAATATGCAAATTAGGGTTTGGATTTGGCTCAGCCGAATCTTTCACAAAGGATTTGGGCTTTGGCCGAATCCAAAAATAGTTTATTGGGAGCATCCCTATCTCTCTACTCTTTGTTGCTACCATCTCTCTATTGCACATAGTTTTCCCCACTAGGGGCAGGGCATAGACATGCTTTCAGCTAGTTTTCAATGAAGATGATGACTATTACCTCAATATTTAAAATCTCTCAATCGCTCAAATGCAGTGTGGCAGTCCTTAGGGTATTGCAACTGAACTTCTGCAGTCAGAGTTACTTTAAAAAAAGGGCAAAAGAGGCATTAACCTAAGGCCTATGGGTCCCCACCACCATAAGCCAATTTCAACTCTTTTAAATTAGAGATCTCCAAGACTTTCCCCCTCGTTAAATAAATATATATATATATATATATATTATTAGAGATCAAAATGTTCATAGTTGTACAAATTATTTGTTCATTCACAAATACTCTGTGTTTACAAATTTTTTTCATAAAGATTTTTGTTTGTACTTTTTTCGATTTGGATCTTTTGATAACATTCATGGCATTCGTGATTTGAAAGTAGTAGCGTTTAACTGTGGTTTCAAAGAGCTCTAATATCACTAAAATTCAACCTTTTAACAACTGCTCCAAGTACCCCTGTTTGGAAATCTGTGGTATCAAATCAAACCCGAAAGCCTAATCATTGGTTACTATGGTGTCACCATTTTCTATCAGGGAAGTCTCATATGTAAAAACTTGTATCATGAGCATTACTGATGTTCGAGGGAATTAGAGCAGTGTCCCAAACCTTCATTTGAAGCCCACATTAACATGCCTTGCTCTACTTCGTGATTCTTATTGTACAAGGATCTTAGCATGCCACATAATCATTATCAGGCTTTTCCAGTAATACATTCTCTTTAGCATATTATCTCTGTAAACCCATTGTTAAATCTGTTTTCTGATGAATTGCACAGATGCAGCAGTCTTGTTATTTAAATCACATACAGAACAGTTTAACCTTTTGCCAGATGTATAAGTTTCCCCCTTCATATCATGTAACAGGCCTTCAGTAGCAAGTCACATAATCATTATTAGCCCTTTCCAGCATGCTAATAAATCCATGCTAGAATGTTATCTTCTAAAAAATTCTTTAATCTGTTTCCTGATTCATTGCACAGATGGAGCTGTCTGTTATTCAAAGTGTATGCAGAACAGTTTAACCTCCTATGCAAGCTATTTTGTTTGCCAGGTGTATAGCCTGCCCCCGTAATGTCATAAAACAAGTCTTTTCGTGGAGTTCTTTTAGACATTAACTTTTTGCAGCTTCACAGCTAGAATGTTGAATGCATGTAAAGTACAATATTTTCATGCCAATGCTATAGCTTTTACCCTTCCCCTCACTAATTTGCATATGCAAATTAGGGCTCAGTTCGGTATTCGGCTGAATCTTTCGCAATGCATTCGGGGCTTCGGCTGAATCCAAAATTGTGGATTCGTTGCATCCCTAATATATAGTGAATAAAGTACCCCCTCTTGTAAATTATAAGGATATTATAAGTTACCAAGGAGTTTCATGACCATATGAAAACACAAGGCCGAAGGCAGAGTGTGTTTATGCAGGTCATGGAAGTCTGAGGTAACTTCTAATATCCTCATATTTTATCCCATGTTGTAAAATATGAGGATATTAGAAGTTACCTCGGAGTTCCATGACCTCTCAGCCTTGTGTTTTTATATGGTCATGAAACTCCTTTGAAATATCCCTATAATTTACAAGAAGGGGTACTTTATTCATTATATGTATGTATATATATATATATATATATATATATATATATATATATATATATATATAAAACAATATTTAGCAATGGGTATGTGAACATTTTACAAGCAAAAACAGATTTTGTTTACCCCCTACCAGCAAGCATTCTATTACATAAGTGTCCAAGGGCAATCCCCTGTTCTGCTGTCATAGACATGGACCTCTGTGTGCATATATGAAAATACGACTCAATGAGCTAAAAAATGTATACCATTGTATAACAGAAACGGAGCCTTGCAAGTAATACCTCATTATTGCAGGTGGGAATTTGGCCCTTACAAATGTAAAAACAGTGTTCCCTTGCCTAGGCCAAGGGCCACCCCCTAAATCTGCCACCTTAGGCACAAACCTGTAAGAAAGCAAGTGGTATCCGTTACAATGTGTGCAGGTATATGCCACAAATGGAGCCCCACAAGTACAGGTGTAAATTAGGGCTTTTATAGACATACGTTTGACAACATGTATTGCAGTGGCTTTTCATGCAATGGAACAGATGGATTAATGCAATTGTTTTCTATAGTTTCCATACTCAATGAGCCACATTGAACTGCCTCGTGTTTCTAACTGAGCAAGGCTAATATATCAGCTATCTGTTACTACTGCGAGTCAAAGGCAAAGCAGTGAGGTGCAAAAACACAGGCACAAAATCATCTTTTTTTGCCAACAATGCACCATTTACCCTCAAGATTATTATCATTACCGTATTTGTTATATAAATCATAATAATGGGGAAAAATACAACTTGTTTTTCTCATTTTAAAGGTGAAAATATTTTTGGATGCTTTGCTGCTAAATGCTGTATTCATAGGGGGTTGCATGTCCTTGACCACAAAGCCTTGTGCCTGTATGGAGGGCATGGTGCAAGAAACATGGCAACAGTTTTTTTGCACTTTGTACCCTTCATTATAAATGACCCCTCAAACGATTACGGTACGGTAAGTACAAAATGTCACAGATGATGAAACTCACAGGATTTATAAACTTTCTTGAACAGAAAAAGGAGGGTTCAGCCCTTACATACTGGTTATGATCTCTTTTGTTTTCATGCAAGTTTATAAATTCTATGAGCAGGGGGTTTCTTGCCCCTAAGTTGCGATGAGAGAACGGTTGTGATGCTGACCCTCTATTGCTTTTACCACTGTCAAGTCAGAGGAGGTTTGGTGGGGGGGCACATCGCTAGTGCAGAAAGCATAAGAAAGCATATGGCAAGTTGTGGGGCAGTGCAGCAAGGTGCACCCCTGCCTGTGAGACATGTACAGTTGTGTGGTATGCTTGCTGCTTGTCATTATTTAAAACTCCATGGCCCAGTTAAGTTAAATGTTGAGATTTCAATCCCAATAGTTTAAATGAAATAGGAAAACCTAAGCAGCACTTTTTTGATGGCTCTGAAAACGCGAAGTAATCAGAATCCAAATCTGTATTTGACTGCTTATCTTTTTCAACACCTGCTGTCAACCATTATAGAAACAGCTTCTACTAATTCCACAGGTTTCTGAGTCCCTGTATACAGTGCAAATGCGAAATAATGCTACTTTGCTTTTTCACAGGGATGTTGTACATAGCTAGGAAATGGAGTCCCTTTACCCACAAAGCTGTTTTTCATTGTCCTGATTACTTTTTTAATAGTATTTTAACAAAATAAAGGAAAGTTTATGCACAAAGTTTAATTCTAGGGGCATACCATTCTTTTTATCCCACTCTAAGTGAGGAGCAAACAGTACAAGATTGTGCGGTTAGGTTACATGCAAAACTCCTTTATTTTAAGTGAAAATGTTGCTGATTTTTGTTGCATAATTCTTGAGATTGTTGCAGCATGTAAAATGAACTTGTATGAAAGGAAACATTCATTTTCTGTTTTTCATTTCTTTAGACTGCCATGGATCAACTGCACATGCACTTCACACAAGCCATCCATAATACAGTGTTTCAAGTAGTTCTTGGATATGTGGAATTGTGTGCTGGAAACACAGATACAAAATTCCAGAAACTTCCATACAAAGACCTTTGCATGGTATGACTCTTCAATACACTGAAGCGATTCTTTAATCTATTTATTTGGTTAATAATACTCAAACTGTGTACTATAATAATGGTTGACTGAGGGTGATGGGCATTAATGCTCAGTACAGAAGGAATTATAACTGTTTCCTTTTGTAGACATATTTTGTGATGGGGATCTGCTTTGTATCTTCAAAACTTTGCAATCACTTGCACATAAGGATGGACAGGTGGAGAGAGCTACTTTACTATTGTTGTGACACCTGTCTATGTACAGGTAGGGGGCCTGTTATTTCGGGACCTTGGGTTTTCTGGATAACGGATCTTTCCGTGATTTGGATCTTCATACGTTAAGTCTAATAGAAATTAATTTAACCATTAAATAGACCCAATAGGCTCGTTTTTCTTTAATTGAAGGGGTGGTTCACCTTTATAACAGTTTGGAAATATAAACAGACACAGTCATTTAAATCATTTTTAGTTTAATTAAAAAAAAAATTCAGAATAGCTACCTGCAAAGATAGAGCTGAATAGATTCTTAGATTACTGACACCCTGTCTGTATACGGTCCTGTCCACCTCAGAATGACGTTACAAAAGTTCAGTAAGAAGTGGAGGAAGTGCAGGCATAGCTTGCTACTGTGCATGCTCAATTAATTTGCATGTATGTGATCTGATTGGCTGATGCAATTCAGCCTATCAGATCAATGCAGCCAAAGAGGGGGCATTTACATTCGTGATCATTGCCTGCGCCTCCCTCCAATGTGAATCTCCTGCCTGGAACTTTGTGCAGCACTACCGTTGCAAGTAGCTATTTTGAAAATGATTGATTTTTTTTTTTTAAATCAAAGTAAATATCAATTGCAAATTACAGTAAATGGCTATATCTATTTATGTTTCCAAAAGATAATCAGGTGAACAACCTCTTTAATCCTGTAACTGCCAAGCACGTATATAATACATGCATGCAGGAAAATGCTGTGACTGCCAAGAAAGTATTACATACATGCTCTGCAGTAAAGCCTCTCCTTGCCGCACTAGCGGCATTTGCCACCGTACATCGACTCCTAGCTGCCCCCAACCCCCTAGACAACGAGCCTATGGGGCACCAACACGGGTCCTGCATTGCCATAGTCACAATGCTTTTTACCTGCTCCTATTGCTGTGGGGTTTCTTCTTGCATCTTGGCCTGATATTGTGTGATCAGCGCCGCCCACTCACTTCCTGTTGTGTATCTCTGCGATCCTGGACTCTCCAGCTCTGCTCTTGTAGACACAGTAAGTGCACTAATATACACACACACATAATTACCCATACATACATGCATTTACACATACACAAAACAGTAGGTAGTTTTTTTTATTTATTTTCGGGCTTTTTTGTTTTTCAGATATATGCACATATTTACACAGCCAGATACACATATACACATATACACACATACACTTTTTAGAGCTGTGCACACTAAAAACTGTTGATTTCCCAGCGTGAATATTGGATCAAGCATTTTCACCACTAACCACGCTGTTGGATCAGATATTTCATTGATTTGCCTAATTGTATTTGAATGTGATTTTCATATGCACTATTTTTATTTGGGGTCGCACATGCAAGCTGCTTTGCTATATCAATGCAAATTGGGCATCAAACTGTTCAGTAGACTCTAGGCATCAATATTTAAGATATTTTACAATATTCAGAAATGTAAAAAACCCTGCCTTTATTGCCAAAGTTAAGAAAGGTTTGAGGATTGGTGCTTTGGAGTAGAAAGACATGCATACCTAATTTGGATTCGGGGGAATGTGTACTTTCCGAAAATGTATGGTTTTCTGGAGTGAATGTTTAGGTAAACCTATACATTTAAGGCATAAAACTGTTCAGAGGACTCCAGGCTTTAATATTTGGGGTGATTTATGGTAAACCTTTACATATTGGGCATCAAACTGTGCAGTGGACTCTCAGTAATCATATTTAGGTTTTTCATTGGTACCTAATGATGTGTGGGAGATGCTGTAGATTGGAAGCTTTGAGGTCATTTTTCAAAAAACTGTCTTTAAAAATTTTTTTACTTTAATTTAGGAAAGAATTGCAACTTGGTAGTTTGCCATACATAGATATATGTACCCATTTTTGATTTGCCAGAATCTGCTTTTTCTAATAATGCATAGTTTTATAGGATAAACCTACTGTTAATGGAGTGTTTGGCCTTGAAATCAGAAGTATGCCATTTTGTGAAGCGAAGCTTTGGAAATTTGGTAGTGTAGTGCTTAGAGATTTTGATCTATACAAGTGGGAAATCTCCATTAAACTATATATATTTGGCATTGGCATGTTCAGGAGACACAGAACTTGCCAAACTGGCTGTGTTCTCATACATAAAATAAATTATGTTTCGGATATGTGTGGTTGTACTATGTGAAACATGATTTTTTTCATTTTAGTAGACATTTAGAAGCCTATATCTTTTACAGAAGTGGAATTACACCAAATTTTTTGCATATTTTGTTTGCCATAGTCACATAGTTACATACATAGTAAGTTAGGTTGAAGTCCATCAAGTTCAGCCTTTTAATTTTTTAACCTGCCTAACTGCTAGTTGATCCAGAGGAAGGCAAAAAAAACCCCATCAGAAGCCTCTCCAATTTACCTCTGAGGGGGAAAAAATCCTTCCAAACTCCAGAAAGGCAATCAAACTAGTCCCTGGATCAACTTGTATTATAAGTTATCTCCCATAACCCTGTATTTCCTCACTTGCTAAAAAGCCATCCAAACCCTTCTTAAAGCTATCTAATGTATCAACCTGTACAACTGATTCGGGGAGAGAATTCCACATCTTCACAGCTATCACTGTAAAAACCCTTAAAGGGAAACTGTCATGGGAAAAAATCTTTTTTCTAAAATGAACCAGTTAATAGTGCTGTTCCAGAAGAATTCTGCATTGAAATCCATTTCTCAAAAGAGCAAACAGATTTTTTTATATTTCATTTTGAAATCTGACTTGGGGCTAGACATTTTTTCAATTTCCCAGCTGCCCCAAGTCATGTGACTTGTGCTCTGATAAACTTCAATCACTCTTTACTGCTGTACTGCAAATTGGAGTGATATCACCCCCTCCCTTTCCCCCACCCAGCAGCCTAACAAAAGAACAATAGGAAGGTAAACAGATAGCAGCTCCCTAACACAAGATAATAGCTGCCTGGTACAATAGATCTAAAAACAGCACTCAATATTAAAACCCATGTCGCACTGTGTACTATTCAGTTACACTGAGAAGGAGAAACAACAGCCTGCCAGAAAGCAGTTCCCTCCTAAAGTGCTGGCACAAGTCACATGCCCGGGTCAGCTGGGAAATTGACAACATCGCTAGCCCCATGTTAGATTTCAAAACTGAATATAAAAAAATCAGTTTGCTCTTTTGAGAAATGGATTTGAGTGCAGAAGTCTACTGGAGCAGCACTATTAACTGATGTGTTTTGAAAAAAACATGTTTTCCCATGACAGGATCCCTTTAAGAATATTTAGGTGGAACCTCTTTTTTTCTAATCAGAATGGGTGACCCACGACAGGATACCTTTAAGAATATTTAGGTGGAACCTCTTTTTTTCTAATCAGAATGGGTGACCAGCACTCAATAGTAAAGCCCATGTCCCACTGCGTACTATTCAGTTACATTGAGAAAGAGAAACAACAGCCTGCCAGAAAGCAGTTCCCTCCTAAAGTGCTGGCACAAGTCACATGACCGGGTCAGCTGGGAAATTGACAAAATCGCTAGCCCCATGTCAGATTTCAAAACTGAATATAAAAAAAATCAGTTTTCTCTTTTGAGAAATGGATTTCAGTGCAGAAGTCTACTGGAGCAGCACTATTAACTGATGCATTTTGAAAAAAACATGTTTTCCCATGACAGGATCCCTTTAAGAATATTTAGGTGGAACCTCTTTTTTTCTAATCAGAATGGGTGACCACGTGTCAGCTGGAAAGACCTACTGGTAAATAAAACATTAGAGAGATTATTATATGATCCCCTTATATATTTATACATAGTTATCATATCACCCCTTAAGCGCCTCTTCTCCAGCGTGAACATCCCCAATTTGGCCAGTCTTTCCTCGTAGCTAAGATTTCCCATATCTTTTACCAGCTTAGTTGCCCTTCTGTACCCTCTCTAATAAAATAATGTCCTGCTTGAGTGATGGAGACTGTTAGGCATTTTCTAGATGGGACCTTACAATTGCTCTATAAAGTGGAAGAATGTCCCCCTCCTCCTGTAACTCTATACCCTTTTTAATACAGCTCAAGATCTTATTTGCCCTTGATGCTGCTGACTGGCATTGCTTGCTACAGCCAAGTTTATCATCTACAAGGACTCCAAGGTCCTTTTCCATAATGGATTTGCCTAGTGCAGTCCCATTAAGGGACTTGAATATTTTTACATCCCGTTTGCATGACTTTACATTTATAAACATGCATTCTCATTTGCCATTTAGCTGCCCAGACTGCCAGTTGCAAGGATGCTACATCCTGGATGAAACTGATTTGGCTGGATAGTTTTGTGTAATCTGCAAACACTGATATATTATTTACAATACCCTCCCCTAAGTTATTAATTAACAAATTAAACAAAAAGTGGACCCAATACCGAGCTCTGAAGGACCCCACTAAGAACAAATCTGGCTGACATGACCTATCCTTCATAAAGCCATGCTGATTGCTGCTTGTAATACCATTCACTAGGACAACATTTTGAATGTGATCCCTTAACAAGCCTTCAAATAATTTGCCCACCACAGATTTCAAATTTACTAGCCTATAATTGCCAGGCTGAGAATGTAATCCCCTTTTAAATACTGGAATGACATCAGCTTTTCTCCATAGGCACCATACCAGAAGAAAGCGAATCTGAGAAAATCAGAAATAGGGGCTGGTTTAAAACTGATCTAAGCTCTCTTAGAACCCGGGGGTGTATGCCATCAGGCCCTGGAGCCTTGGTTACATTAATTTTTATTAAAGCTTTATGAATCCTTTCCTGAGTCTGCCACTGACTAGATTGAGCTGAACCATCAGTGCAGCTATGAAATGAACCTGAGAACTCAGACTCCTCTTGTATATTGCTCTATTGTATCAACTAAAGAACTGATTTTTGCCTTTTCTGTATCTGTTACAACAATACTGGTACCATTATTTAATGGAGAAACACTCTCAACCTGCATCTTTTTACTATTAATATATTTTAAAAAAACTATTTAGGGTTAGTTTTTGCCTGCACCGGAATTAACTCTTCATTTCCTTTCTTTGCCTTCTGGATTACGGATTTACATAATTTATTATTGTGGTTATATTCATTAAATGCAGCTTCTGTCCCAAAAGATTTGTAGTTTTTAAATGCCTCTCTCTTCTTTCTCTACTGTTTTATTATTACAGAGAAAAAGGAAATAATTTTATAAATCTGGACTAATTTGGATAAAATGGAGTCTATGGGCATGGCCTTTCTACTATTTCGTAGCTTTATGGATAATAGATTGTATATCTGTATATGTATATTCTATCAGTGGTTATTATTATCATGTATTTATAAAGCACCAAAATAGGTTAAGAGGTCCTGGTCAAAAGTGCTTGCAATATAATACAGTGTTTTACATATGTTGCATAATGACCACCAATTGAGAATATTGCATACAATATTTTTTTATGGGCAAAAACATAATGCGTATCAATGCAGAATACATACAGGTATGGGATCCGTTACATGAAAAACCATAAGCCATTGAGCCAAACTAAGATATAATTAATTAAAAATGCGATTACTTTGTATCGAATAAGGATTCATTATATCTTAGCTGTGATCTAGTAAAATGTAGTGTTTTATTATTACAGAGAAAACGGAAATACTTCATTAAAATTGTAATGATTTGAGTATAATGGAGTCTGTAATTGAAAGTTTTTTGTATAACAGGTTTCTGGATATTGGATCCTATATCTGTTCTGCACATTGCCATGCTGCTACATACAGTAGTTGTTTACTGTACAAAAACATTTCCCTACAGCTTTTTTTGTAATATAAAATGAAAATTGTCCATAATCTTGATGAGACCTCTGCAAAAACAAACTACACACTCTCTTTCCTTTTACATCCCTTCTAAGCACTTGCCAGACCTGTGGCATCATGGCAATCAGTAAAATGCATTCATACAGTAGTTCATAATATGCTACATTCTGAAGATGATCTCATTGGGATTTATGTTTCAAAGTGTTAAGTGTTTTTGACACTTTTGTGTTAAGATAAAGGTTGCCCAGAAACCATTAAATACTATTTGCTTGACTGGGTAATTAGTTTTATTTTTCTGACAGTCTTGTGACATTTATTTATCTGATGGCTATAAAGCAACACTCATTAAAACATTTCAAAACTATATTGTGATTATAAAGGGGTTTATTAACATAAAAATTTGGAGATTATCAACAGTGGGAAATTTCATAATCAATTTATCACATTTTTAATTGCATATACTGATATTGATTCTGATGCATGCAGACAAGTGCAATTTTAAATTTTGTCAACATTTCATTTCATACAGGTATGGGATCTGTTATTTGGAAACCCATTATCCAGTAAGCTCAAAATTATGAGAAGGCCATCTCTGATAGACTCCATTTCAATCAAATCATTTTTAAAAATTAATTTAATTAGATATTCTTAGTTGTAATAAAACTGTGCACTGTACTTATATCAAACAAAAATATAATTAATCTTTACTGGAGACATAGCAATTAGTGATGTGCGGGCTGGCCCAATACCCAAAATTTTACCTGTGGTTCGAGCCAACCTCGCACCCCTATTCGCCACTTTACACTGCCGGCTTCTTCTTTTCTTGATGAGCGCCTGCTCGCTCACCTTTTTGTGACACCTTTGGTGGGGTGAGTCGGCATGGGTCTATCAATGAAAGCCGGAAGGCAGGTGTGGGTTGAGGGAACCGTACTTCTGTAAAAAACGGTCCGCACATTCTTCAGGATGCAACTTCAGGATGAACTTGTATCCTTGTATCCTGAAGAAGGGAGGTACTACCCCCCGAAACATTGATTAAGGTGGCATGAATAAAAGGGGTTCACTCCCCGACTGCTAAAGAAGTGTGTGCGGACCGTTTTTTACAGAAGTACGGTTGCTAAGGAACCCGGCAGGGTTAACGGTGGACCAGCACCATATTGCAGTACTGTGGAAGGGAGGTGTGCGGTAAGGATTTCACAATTACTGTGGGTTGAGGGAAGGCGTGTAAACCCGACTCGCACCAATAACAATCCTATTGGGATTAATAGATGTTTAATATTCTTTTTTTAAGGTTTTTATTTTGTTTTTTCGTAACCGAAAAAATACCATCATGGTTCCATAATCAATTTACAGTGATCTCAGTACCGTACAATACAGGTATTGGACCTGTTATCCTGAATGCTCTGGGGTTTTCTGCATAATGGTTCTTTCCCTAATGTGTATCTTCATACCTTAAGTCTACTATAAAGCATGTAAACATTAAAGGGGTCGTTCACCTTTGAGTTAACTTTAAGTATGATGCAGAGAGTGATATTCTGAGAAAATTTCATTTTTTATCATTTGTGGTTTTTGAGTTTTTTAGCTTTTTATTCAGCAGCTCTCGACTTTGCAGTGTCAGCAATCTGGTTGGTAGGGTCCAAATTACCCTAGCAACCATGCATTGATTTGAATGACAATATGGAATATTAATAGGGATGGGTCGGAAGAGAAAGATGAGTAATAAAAAGTAGCAATAACAATAAATGTGTAGCTTTAGAATAGATTTGTGTTTAGAGGGGGTGAGTGACCCCTTTTTTGAAAGTTAGAAAGAGTCAGGAAAAGAAGGTAAATATAAAAAAATATAAAAATATATAAAAAATAAATAATGAATTGGCCCTTATATAACATACTAAAAGTTAACCTGAAGGTGAACCACCCCTTTAAATATACCCAATAGGGTGGTTTTCCTTCCAATAAGGATTAATTATAACTTAGTTTGGATCAAGTACAAGTAATGAACAAGAACGTACACGTGATAAAAGGGAAGTGTAGTGAATAGCAGAGGAGTGAAGTGCTTTGAATGTTAGCAGAAGGATTTTGTATGCTATGCTTGGCTTAAAGGAGAAGGAAAGTTTAAAACTATGTAAGCCTTATCAGAAAGGTCCTTCTAAATATACCAGTAAACCATCAAAGTAGTGAGTCCTCAGTCAAAAGAAACACTTCATTTATTTCCTTCTATTGTGTACACATGGGCTTCTCTATCAGACTTCCTGTTTTCAGCTTAAACCTCCTTGCCCCGGGTGTGAGCATGCTCAGTGTGCTCCTCTTCCCTCCCTTCTCTGCTGTAATCTGAGCCCAGAGCTATGAGTGAGCAGGGAGAGACTCTAATAACTAATACTGCAGCTGCTATCCTAAACAAACAGCTCCTAGAGCTTTCTACTTAGGTATGGTAAAATATTCTACAGAATAAATATAGCATTCTAGCTTGCACAATTGCAGCTAATCTATTTACAATAAAATGCCTCTGTAGCTTTTTCTTCTCCTTTAAAGCAGTTGTTCAGTATATACATAGTTAGTTAGCCAAAAATGTGTAATGGCTGGAATGACTGGATGTCTAGCAGGAAGCAGGAAGTAGTGTTTTGTTATGTTACACATCCAGTCACTCCAGCCTTTGTACATTAAATCACATGGCTAACTAACTATATTAGAAACATTTTTTATTTTACACAGCCTACCACTACTACTGTATTTACCCAGTTCTCATTTTTACACTGAACTGTTCTTTTAATAGTCAGCCCTGATAGGAGTATTGCCATTTTAAGCATGCATTTGATATCATTGTAAATAAACAATTTATAGGACTGAACATGTTCCCAGGACATTATATAACTTTTACCATATTTTTGTACAATCACTTAAAGGAAAACTAAACCCCGAAAATGAATACTTGAGCAACATATAGTTTATATCAAATGAAGTGGCATATTAAAGAATCTTACCAAACTGGAATATATATTTAAGTAAATATTGCCCTTTTACATCTCTTGCCTTGAACCAACATTTCGTGATGGTCTGTGTGCTGCCTCAGAGATCACCTGACCAGAAATATTTCAACAGGAAGAAGTGTGGAAGCGAAAGACACAACTCTGTCTGTTAATTGGCTCATGTGACCTAACTTTATAGTTTGTTTGGTATGTTTGTGTGCACCGTTGGATCCTAGGATCCCAGTAGGCTGTCTTTATTTTTTAAAATGGCAATTTTCTATTTATGATTACCCAACGGCACATGCTACTAAAAAGTGTATTATTATGAAAATGGTTTATTTACATGAAGCAGAGTTTTACATATGAGTTTTATGCAATATCTTTTTATAGAGACCTGCATTGATTGGGTGGGGGTAGTTTTCTTTTAATGAGTTATCAGAAGTCAGAAACATCTGCTTTTTTTGTTCATAATTGGCCATTCTAGTGTCTTCCTATTAATCTTTATCACAAAAAAATTTTTGATATTGGTCACCATTGTAAATGCTTGATGTATTTTTTGTTTCCCTTATAGCATATAACCTCAGACAGCTACATTCCCTGCCTCACTGACCTCTGCAAAGCACTCTGGGAAGTTATGCTGAGTTACTTTCGAACTATGGAATGGCATGAGAAATATGAGAGTGAAATTGCACCACTAACACCTGGTAAGTTCATATTATAAGTGTAACTTTAGCAATATTTAATAAGCGGAAAATTTCCATGATCCTTGGCTTTCTAATATAACATCAAGTTGACCTATACAGCACTTATCTTATCGGGGAATCTTTCTTTTTGTTATATTCCAGCAAGCAAGTGGAAAATATAATTCTTTTGGGTAGTCCTACACCCTGTAGGCTCTTTAGTTGATAAACGACATATTTGAATTCCAAATTATACTTAAAATGATCACAATAGTGTGGGGGGAACCTTTGCAGAAGCGAGGGCCATAAAAATTCCATTGTGGACCACATGGAGGGGGGGAATTTAGCAAAATTGCCTGTAGAGACTGAAACATATGAGTAAATTCATCTGTGTGAGCACAATTATGACACTTTTACAACATTTTTTTTTACCAACACTTCTGTAAAGTATTAAGGACTCCAGTTTCTCAGGAGTTTCTCTCCTAGGCACCTAGAATTCCTCTGCAAAACAAATAATTAATTTCTAGCCCCTCTCCCACATATAATAAAATGCATAATGTTTGCTCAAGTGTAGTAACCTATAAAAAAAAACTATTAAGAAGCTTGAATTTAAACAGATGATATATGCTGATTGGTTGCTTAATGATACTAACTGATTAGACCGGTAACAAACTTTATGCCTTTTTATTAAACAGGTAGAAGTCTAGTGGAGGTGACAACATTTTTTGAGAGTTTTTAGACCCATTAAATATTGATGCGTAGATTGTCTATTCAATGTATTCAAGATATTTTTTTTACAGTTTTAAATAAAAAATTTAATGTTTTAAAAATTAAGCAAACCTTCGAGTTTGGTAAAATTTTGAGTTTATTCAAATTAACAAAACTTGAATGTTAAGTCTGCTAAAATCAATTAAGCATTAATAAGCCCAATAGTATTGTTCTGCCAACAATATTGATCCATGCAGCTTAATTACCACCAAGTACAAGATACTGATTTATTACAGAGAAAAAGGAATTCATTTAAAAAAATTAATTATTTGCTTAAATGGATACTGTCATGGGAAAAAAAATTTCAGTTAATAGTGCTGCTCCAGCAAAATTCTGCATTGAAAGACATTTCTTAAAAGTGCAAACACTTGTTTTATGTTTAATTTTGAAATCTGACATGGGGCTAGACATATTGTCAGTTTCCCAGATGCTCCAAGTCATATGGCTTGTGCTCTGATAAACTTCAGTCACTCTTTAATGCTCCCCAACCCCTTGGATTCTCAAAGCAGGTGCGTAATTTTGAATTCCAGGCTTGAAAGCAAGTTTTAGTTGCATAAAAATCAGAGGTACTGCCAAACAGAGCCTCTTGTAGGCTGTCAGTCCATCAATAGCTTTTTATAACTTGTGTGTGTGGGGGTTACCTTTTTAGCACTGATATCTGTGTGGTCTTTTAACTGTGGTGTGGACAGGGGCGTTTCAATGGCTGCTGCAGCCTGAGATAGCAGCCATGATGCTGCCCCCCCTCCCGCTCCGCGCTTCTAACTTGTAGCGTTGGAGCGGGTGGAGGAAGGGCCACATTGGTAGTGCAGTGAGTGCTATTGCCCTCGCTGTACTATAAAAGCTGAATTTCCATTTTAAAAAACGGAAATTCGGCTCTTAAAGTTACCAGAGGCGGCTTTTTGCCGCCCCTGGTAACTGGCCGCTTCGTGCTGCCTGAGGAAAGGTTCTCACCTTGCCTCATGGCCAGAGCGGCCCTGGGTGTGGAGTGGGCAGGATCTGGGGTGGGTCATGGGGTCTGGTGTGAGCAGAACTCACAAATATTTTGTTGTACAGGGCCCCGTGATTTCTAATAGTCGCCCTGAGCCAAATACAACCCTTATTTGTCACTTTCCAGGAAAAATTTTCATGCTTCTGGCTCCCCAACTCTTTTTCCATCTGAATGTTGCTCACTGGTGAAAAAGGTTGGGGACCCCTGAGTTACATTGAGTAGGAGAAACAACAGCCTGCCAGAAAGCAGTTCCATCCTAAAGTGCTGGTTCTTTCTGAAAGCACATGACCAGTCAAAATCAACTGAGATGGTGCCTACACACCAATATTACAACTTAAAAAAAATACACTTGCTGGTTCAGGAATTAAATTTTATATTGTAAAGTGAATTATTTTTATTACATCATAAAATCACGACAGAATCCCAGAATAAACTGGATTCTCTGTGAGATGGCCGTCCGGTAAGTCAGAGCTTTCTGGATAAAGAATCACAAACCTGTACTTTAATAAGCTTTGGTGTTTTCAGTTCATCGTGGGAGCAAACTGTTGTACAGGGGGAGGGATGTACTGGCCAGTAAAGAACATTCCTACCGTATGTTTGTGTATTTACAGACGACCGTGGGTGTCAAGTGGTTTGGACAATAATTAGTTTTGATAAAAGTTGTATTGTACAAAGCACTTAAACATTGAAAGGTAGATTTTACAAACTATTTTTCTTTTGCATTCACACAATTAATAGTATTCTAAATTAAACACGAACCTTTTACATTTAAATGATGCCTGAATAATTCAATTGAATTAAAATCTTTTACAATTTAATAGTGGGCTAAAGCTTTTAATGTGAACACAAATGCAACGTTTCAAACAACAGTCATTTATTACAGAAGACCTTGAAATTAAAGAAAGCTATGAAACTGGGGATTGGGGTTAGTGATTGATTATACATTTTAAAAAATACAAATTGTAATTATTACTGTTGTATTATTATACTATATATTATTATATTGCCAGGCTTTTCCTTAGCACGGTATAATATATGACCAATAAAAGAAAACAATACATTAAAATGGAACAAACATAGTGTAATTCAGACATACGGTCAGAGGGCCATGCCTACAAGATCTTACATTAGTGTATTAAATTGCACCAGAGCAGTTACTATTAAAAATTAAAAGAAAACTAAAACCAAACAATGTAGGTGTCTATAAAAATTTAAAGCATAAAGCAGCTCATACAGCTGAAATGTGCTTCATGTAAATAAACCATTTTCATAATAATATACTTTTTTAGTAGTGTGTACCATTGGGTAATCCTAAATCGAAAATATCCATTTTAAGAACTAAGGGTATCTCCTGGGATCCTACGATTCATAGGGAACGCAAACAAACCAAACATTTTAGGTCACATGAGCCAATTATTGGACAGAGTTCTGTCTTTTGCTCCCACACTTATTCCTGTTACAGTTAGAGCTGCATTATTTCAGGTCAGGTGATCGCTGAGGGATCACACAGACCACCACAAAATGGTGGCTCAAGGTAAAAGATGGGCAGGGAAAGGCTTCCACTGCATTTAGCATGGTATTATAGTCCCCCCATGCCTCTACCTTTTCTAGGTTTTTGCATTCAATCCCAGCATTACTCCCATTCCGTTATGGTGCCAGCCATAATACCCAATGTGCATGTGTCAAGCGACCCTGCTCACAATAGAGTGCATTCCTGAGATGGATTTTCTGAGCATGCACCTACTACAAATCCTTTTAATTGCGTGTGGTCTTGGTCTTGGACACAGAGCAATGCCTTAGGGATGTTTTTTCCCTCTACCCAGCAGTTTTCCTGAAAGCAAAGATTTACATCTGCGAAATGGCTTCAGAGCTACATAAATTAGAAGGACTATTAGGGAGGAGTTATGTCTTTCCATGGTCACAGTATTGTATTTGGACTTTCTTGTCATTTAAATATGTATTCCAGTTTGGTAATATTCTTTAATATGGCACTTAATAAGATATAAACTGTCTGTTGCTTCAGTATCCTTTTGGGGGTAAAGTTTTCCTTTAATGAGCTATTAGTTTTGATCAGTCTACAACAAGTTATAAAATGAAAGTTCTAATTGGTTGCTAAAGGTAAGCCAGTGGTACTGTCTGTATGTTGGTTATATCTGCTTTACTCCTTTGATATTTTGCCAAATTTGGGTACCAAGGTGATTTAACAACTTGGCCCGATTTATTGGACCCTGGTCCTAGGAGCAATTCATAATAGGAGGCCATGCAATCTGAAGAGTACCTGATCCATGGCCAAACTGGATTTTCCAGTCAGCCTGATTTATATTGTGTTGTGCTTTGGCCTGGTATCTGTGGGTGGATACCATAGTTCTGGTCCCATGAATGTGTCAGCAAGCTGATGACTTGTTCAAGAGTGTCCAGACTGGCAAGCACTATTGGCTGTTCTGCAGTCAGGTTAGAAAGACCCAATATGTTAAAGGGGACATATACCATCATTTACCACTCTCCTCAAATCAATTGGCCATACTATAAAATAGAAGAAAATGTCCTGTTTACTATACCTCTCAGTGAAAACTTTGTGTAAAAAGCTTTATAAGTGCTGTTGCTCCTCCCTTTATCAGAACTTCCCGTGCTGCAATGTATACAGGCTATACAACGGCCGCCGGCTCTCCCTTTCTTTCAGGAGGGAGCCGCAGCCACTGAGTAGGAGAGGGCGTGCAGCCCTGGGCGGTACAATACAGCGACGTCATTTAGGCAGCGTCACTCACACTGGGCCCCTACAGACTTTCTCACAGGCTGCTGCGCTCTTCGGGGAGGTGGGCGGGAGGAGCAGGACAAAGCTGTGAGAGCGGGCAGACAATCAGTAACACATACAGCCAGCACATTGCTGAACCATTTTAGATTTATCTCCGTGTCCTTTCTGCTCTGCCCCCCTCCCTAATGAATTTCCCCGCATTACACAAGGAGGGGGTGGGTCGCAGGGGCAGCAGCCTTTACGCTGGTCTATGTGTGTGCGTGTGAAAGGGGATCCTTTTGAAGCAGGCAGGCAACAAAACCCAAGACCTGCTATCAAGCGTTTCTGCTATCTGATTATCTGCGCTGTATAGAGAAGTGGAAGCCAAAGAATGAGCGAGCTGGAGAGTGAGAGAGCCAGGGAGGGAGAGAGCTGGTAAGGGAGAAGGAGTCAGAGTCAGTAACAGATGGGAAGCAAAAGTTAGTCAAAGAAGGTGAAAGGTACATTTAGAATCAGGCAATAAAAATGAAATGCAGTGTGTGCAGCTGGGAACAGGCAGTGGGAGGGGTTACCTCAGCTACAGCAGATTTCAGCCTATCAGTCAGTGCTGTGACCACTCCCTGTGAGAGAATGAACAGACACTCCCACTCTTCATTTCAGCCTAGACACCGAGCAGAGAGGTTCTCTCTGCTGCTCTGATATATTGACAGTTTAGGAGGTAAAATGCTTTCAAAACATTTTTTTTTTCTGCAGCATTACAAATTGTGGGGATGGATGATTACAGTATCTGAATATAAAGATTATATAAAATGTCCCCTTTAAAAATATGTGAGTTCAGTACAAGGTGCAGAAAGGATTATATGTAATGATGTTGATGTTACTGGGCAGTCCTGGTTCTTCTGCTGAGCTCGCCATTATACAGTACTCAGAAAACCAGGATATTCATGTAAGGAATAAAATACCCCCTACTGTTAAATATATTTCTATTAGAAACCACAAAGGAGTTCTATAACCATGTAAAGAGCTTATATAAAATTCATAGAACACATTTGATTTTTTTCCCACTTTTGTGTTTTCGGAGTTTCATTGTGTCTTACAGTTTTCAGATTCCCATGAATCACAATACACTTATTGCTTCAGTAGGCACTTCTTATATAGGGAATAATGCAATAGCTGTTGGAAAATAAAAAAGGATATTGATAGTCACCAGTACATTTCATGACCATGTACAGGTGTGAGGCCTTAGGACTTGTGTCTTTTTTTTTAATATCCTTATATTTTAACAGAAAAACCGGTACTGCCCGTTGAGCATTACCTACAAGTACATTGCCCCAATTTTTTTTTACTTTTAGTTTGCGACCCTTCTTAATTTTAATAACTCATATGCCTTTAAATATCTACATGAATGAACTTCTAAAGTAAATATATTTCCAGTTTTTAAAATACAGTTACTGGCTAACTTTGTGGATAGAGCAGGTGCAATTTTTGAATCGGTAATATAAAATTACTGTCTATAGACTGTGTTACCGTTTTGATAAAAAGAATGGTGGCAAATTGCTTTATTATGTGGAATATGCGTTGCAGTGCTTTGTCTGCTGCTTTTCTCCCTGCAGAAATTTCAGTACAAATGACACATTATTGGTGGAGCAATCGGGAAGTGCTTACATTAACCTGTCACTTGGTTTTAAAGTAGATATTAAATATGATTACAAAATTCAGCTACAGCAATCTGGTGGCCTTTTGATGCAATCTGTGAAGAAACAGCTTCAAATCTTTCGTCCAAACTGCACATAAAAAATAGGTTCTATTGAGCTCCTTCAGCATCCTTTTTAGATATTTGACTTGTAAATTGAACTCCTGTTATATTTCATTTGCATTTTATCCTGCCTGAAAATATTTGTCTTTTTTAAATCATCATTTTATATTAACTTTTCCTTAAAGGAGAAGGAAAGGCTTTGCACT